>MU827808.1:0-600000 GCA_029204205.1 Desmophyllum pertusum
TACGGCAAAACTGTGTTTCTTTTTATCTTCAGCATATGACTACTTCTTTACTTGCTGTAAAAAGAAACAGTTTTCTGGTATTTTAGCTCCTTTACCTCAAAACGGTGCAAAGTGAAATAAAAAAGCCGCATTGTATACAGTAAATTGGTCCACTTGTTTATATATAGTATCTCCCACTATACAACCATCAAACAAAGCAGCAGAACTTTCTTACGGTGGCACTTTTCTTTTAACTCGTATAATCCCTACATGAACAGTAGATAGCTGGATAGTAGCCCCTTCGTTGTTCGCGCTTCGTGCGCGAAGCGCACCAGTATCTAAAAATAAAAAAATAAATAAACGTCTGTGAACAGGCCTAATTGGATTAGTGCTAAGGTAATTTTTCTTTTCCTCTTTTTGGCTTATATAAAATAATAATACAAGTTGAAGCTCTCCTTGCAAACCACCCTTGTACAGCTGACCAGCCCTAGTTGACGACCCTACATTGTGAACCGTAGGATATCACTCAAACTCTGTAAAGTTTAAAAGGCTCCGCGTAAGTGACTGCTCCCAGCATCCATAAGCGACCGCCACCACTTTTGGGAATTACCACTGGGCTTACAGGGAATCCATATTCGTTTTTCTCAAAGTCGTCAGCGGCAAGTATTCCCAAAAATACTTGCCCTGGCTTCAAAATTTTTTGGTTGGCCGCTTTCAAAAGTAAGAAAATTATTGGTAAAAAAAAAGGCGACCAGAATGATACAGGTTAAAAACTTTTCCGTTTTTTATTACAATCGTATAATGCAAATCGCCTACACAATGTACATGTAGGTTAACAAAACGCGTTTGGCGGGCCACGACCGTTATTAAGTGATTCTAAAGACGCTTTTGGGTGGATCTCATGGACTCCAGGCGAAGCGATGTCACAGGGGCCGGCAGCCAGCATCACAAAAACATTTTGTTCTGGGCCAGTAATCTGTCTAAATGGACCTTGACTGGCAATTTTTGCAACATATTTGCCCTCCCGCCAGAAGCGTTTAGCGATTGGCAGATGATGATAGCATGCGGGCGGCACAATTTGCAGCCAGGGCCTGTTTTTTCTGCCACGAAGGTAGGAAGGCACGCTGCCGTTCCTCCTTTTCATATTTTCGCTTGTTTTTCGGAGCTTCACTTTCCTTTTTTCCGCGTTTGAATGCTGTAGTAACATCAGAGAACAATAACAGCGGTTGACAACATGAAAATTGAGGCTTAGCGATCATGCACTCATGAAATACCGTCATTATCAACATGGCGCCCAAAATTATGATTCGATCGCGAAAGAAAGCTGCAAATTTTTGTCTCTGTTTTCTGAAGTTCCAGATGTGGACAGAGGAATCAATAGAAGTCAGCTACTCATAATGGCAAATTAACGGACTTTTTCAGATTTTCTCGTCCTAAAAGACAGTATTCAGTTTATTTTGGTCTTCCCGTTACGATGTTTTTGGTCGGCACGGACGACCAGACGACTGCGAATATGGATCCCTGGGCTTTCCCCTTGTTTTTTTAAGCTCTCTTAAGCGACCACTTGTTTGTGCTATACACCATCTGAATAAGAGAAGTTTTCGATTCTCTGTGGATGGATTGTGTGTCCAGTACATTTGCAAACCTCTTCTGTGATAGTCCTATCTATTCAATATAAATATTACTACTGACAATACTATTAATAACATATACAATATCCGCTAAACTTTTGCTAAAAAGCTCTTGTAAGCGACCAGCCTCTATTGTTTCAGGCAGTGGTCCGACTTATGAGAGCCATTCTTGTTAAGCGTAAGCAACAACCTCCAGTTACAACTTTTTTTAATTCCGCGGTTGTCGCTTATGAGAGCTTCGACGTAGATTTAATACCTCTTTGCTGTTTTTTTTAGGCCAGGTCCAGACGTACAAAATGGTCAATAACCAACTCTCTCACAAGAAGATTGCAAGAAACAAGGAGCCAAACCTTGTAAAGACGAGGAGGCAATTTTTTCCATATGGATGACTTAGATGCATGTGCCAAAACAAATGCAGTCTCTTGGATCTTTCCACCAATGAATTGTAAAGATGGCAGCGTGCCTCAAAGACAAACTGCAAAAAGGAATCTCCAATCTTGAAGAAAGGCAAGGATCAAATTGACGCAGGGATGAAGTTGAGATAAGTTTGATTGGCTCTGACAGTGAAGACGGCAATGACTCCAGAGCTAAGAAGCAGCATCTGCATCATTGAATTCTAGAGAGAAAGGCCGCAGCTCCAAAGCCGTGAACAGCGGCGCAGATTCCGGCTGCATGCAGAATATTGTGGTATTCAGGTTTGATGTCGCAGGTTTCCAAAGGAAACAATAATCCAGATTAAGACCTGCTGTTTTTGTAGGAGGTCTGGTCCATCAAAAAACGTGTCCGGATTTGAGGAAGCCCGCTGAGAGGACTGGCTCACAGGATGACATCACAATTTTGGTTATACTGTTAAATTATGTGTGCAAAGAAGACTTGTAAAGGTGTGTACATCCAACTGTATTGGTAAATAATAATTATTACTTATAAGAATGTGATATAACCGCATTTTTTTCTCGTTTAGACAGCTGGGCCCGAATAACGCCAGGTTCAAATAAATGCAGGATCTATAAGTTATTTTTAAAATTATAAAAATTGGGACATTTAATCGGGCATTTGATCAAGACAATACAGGATGACAATACGAGGAAGTAAAGTGGGCTGCTGTAGTAGATTTTACAAAATGAATTAGTGTAGTATAGTGTTCTACATGGTTTGTTTCTTTTTGGGATGTTCTTTTATTTTCAGCTGATTTTGAGATTTGATAAATCCAGAAGTTTCCTAACAGAGAAAAGTGTTGGCAAATTTAAGAAGAGTAGCATCCACAAAATATTTCCAGGTATAGCTTGGTATGGCTATTCATGGTTGACGTACAGGAGAAGCTTTCTGAGCGGAAACACTCTCATAAGCGGACAGTCTCTAACTTACGGCGCGCCTTGACAAAGCCTTTGTTTTTTACTCTATGCTAATACAAACTCTGTATTTCTCTATTCCGCGTAAGCGCCCGCTCCATTTTGTGGATACATTTCTGCTTCCGAAGTAGTGTCTGCTTATGGGAGTTTTTCACTGTATAGGCATGGTATAGCCATTTGGTTGTATCAACAAGTTAGAATTGTGCAGTTCAACTACCGTTTTTCATAAAGAAATTATAATTATGGTCTATGAAGTTACTGTTTTATCTTCAACCTTTGCGTATCTCATTTCTGCTTGAAAATCCAAAGTCCGCTTTCCACTGATGCAGTCGCAGCTCTCTGAACGGAACACTCTCGGTAAGCGGACGAGCTCTACTTATCGGCCGCCTTGATAAAACCCGCATTTGAACGGCACGCTCATACAAACTCTGTATTTACCCATTGCCCTGTAAGCGGCCAGCTCCCCATTGCGGGACTACTTTTTCTGCTGTCCTAAGGTGTCTGCTTCTGGTGGAGCTTCACGACTGTAGTTTGCCATATCAACTTGTTGGAATAAAGGAACGTTACTTAGCAACCTCCCGCTGAAAACTAAAACTGCGGTGCTCAGTCACTTTTTCGGATAGATGGGATTTCTGAGATGATATTGATTTGCTTTGGATTAATTATAAAAGCTCTCTAGCTGATTAGACCAACAAACCTCCATTATTTTAGCATGTTATGTGCCTAGTCCTAGTTCTGGCCCTCTCTGTGTCATGCAACGACGCTAGCGCTCTGCAGGGAAGCGTTAGCGTTGCGGGACACAGAGAGGGCCAGAACTGGACTAGTATGTGCATTCATAATCGATTTTATGGCAATCTTTGATTTCAGATGCAAGGTTGTTCGTATTCGGCCTCATACCAAGAATGGTGGGGGGGGCGGAACAGCGACATTGACAATCTGGCATGACATTAGAAGGTCATGTCATAGAGGAGATCCGATTTTTGTTGACGTAATCAGCAGCCTTGCTTAATGCTGCTGAAGAAACACAAAGACTGCGCCAATGTGCTCGCTATCACCCACAGCCAAGGTGCCGCATTGTGAAGATTCTTATCTTCGCAGTTGTAAACGCGAGCTGATAATTAGCGCTTTATTACAATAACGGATTGCGTTGGAGAACACAGAAGATGCTCTCGTTACATATGGCTAAAACTGGATGGATCGTGTTGTAACTTTGGTTATACTGTGATGTATTTGCAAAGGTAGTTTTATTTCAGTGAGGCCTTTTGTACCGACTTGGAAATACAGTCAACTCTCTCTAAGACGAGAACACCATTCAGGACCGGCAAACCCACTGTCATCTTGGAGAGGTGTCGCAGCTTATAGAGAGTTTAGCTACAGTATAATGACTGAGAACGGCGTGCAAGGACCATCACTCAGGTGTCTTGTTCTTACAAACGTGGTCCGTCTTATCGAGGTGTCCGTTAAGGAGAGTGTGACTAGTATAGAGGATGAGTGGGGTGAGTGAGTAAGTTTATTTCAGGTAAGTTAGGGAGAATCTACGAATGTAAATCAGTATGAACTGGCAACAATGAACAACAATGGTAAGGGGCCTAGATCGAGGCTCTTAAAAGTCACATAGGCCCTTTGTCAGCTAGGGGTCATGTGATATGCTTTTCATTTAAAAAAAATATATATTATTTGGGCTATGTTTAAAAGATTCGAACCCATGACCTTGCACTGCTGGTGCAATGCTCTTACCATCTGAGCTATCAAGCACGCTGGGAGCTGGTCATTTTGTGAGTTCGTATGATACTCATTAGCATAGATTGGTGAATCATAGATCTATGAATGAGAATATATGAAAAATCATATATTGAACCTATGGGCTTGATAGCTGGTAAGAGCATTGCACCCTCATCGCAAGGTCATGGGTTTAAATCCGCATTCAAGCCTGCATTTTTTCAGGTTTCTCTTTAACAACTGCCTTAAGTTTGTAAACCTTTCACTGCGATGATCTACCTTCGTAACATTTGTGTTTCCTTGTCTATTGTTGTTCAGGTGTGTGACATTGGAGACGCTTGCCAGGGCAGTTTGTCATCATATGCGTACATACCTTATGTTTGTTTTTTTTTCATACACTATCTACAGCAGTGCAACCCGCAGTCCATTCCAGTGCTGCAGACCCTACAACGCAGATTAACAAGCGCGCTGAGAAGATTATTGATGGCTGGAACTGCTGGTTTCTTGGTGGACCCTGAAGAAATTGTAGGTGGTAGTGCTTCGGTTATTCTATCTCGGTAGTGTAGGGGGAAAAAGGTGGGGGGGGGGGAGGATTGATATGGTATTGGCAGCTTGGTGGCAGAGCCCCAGTTGTTTAGAGGGGTTGGGGGGGAGAGGTATTACAGTCAACTCCCGTTATATGGCGGACAACCCTCGGGACACGGAGTCTGTAATAACGAGAGTCCACAATAGCGGGTGTGTGAGCAAAAAAGTACCGTTAAATAATCAGAGTCTGGAAGGAAAAGGCGAAACAAAGTGAAAAAGCAAAGTCCTGCACCAAGACATTCGATGCGAAAATAAACATTCCGGAAGTCTTGGAAGTGTGTTTATACAAGTTGACAACATAACGAACAACAGACTGCAGTTTAATACATAAATATATGACAAGTTCAAGGTGTCTGTTTTATCGAGAGCCACACATAAAATTGTTATGCTGGTACCACGAAAATGTCCGTAATTACGTAATAGCGTCGATAATAGCGAGAGTTCCGTAAAGCGGCGGGAGTCCTTTTCAGTCAAACCTCTATAGCTTTTGCGGGTCCGCAAGGCGAAGTTGAACTGTAGTTGGGTGATGGGAGGTAGAAATATGACATATGGGAATGTATCTGAAGGAACTATCAAATTGACAGAACAATTAAGGTTTTCCCCAACGTTTCTTTATAGAAGTATTTTGATGGCCAGTTACCGTGCAGTATTCTTATATGCACCTACAGTAAAATTGTTTCAGATGCAAGATCCCTTCCAGTTTTGTTTACCCTGAAGAAGACCGTAATGTCGTCAATTATGACTTCAAATAGCGCCATAATACTCGACACCCTTTCCAAATATAACTGAACCATTTTGGAAAAGCAACATTCCTTCCGATAATAAGGTAATAATAGGACCTTACGCAAACCACGATGGCAACGAGAACGTCGCTAACAAAACGTTTAAACGAGAAGTACAATGGCTCGGGACGTGCGTGTTAAATTTGGTATATTTCTTAGCCGTCCTCTGCTAAACAACAACGTGAAATGGCCAAATTTTATATTTGTGGAGAACATGAACCACCACTACGGCGAATTTGTTCAATTTCAGTTTAGGAAAGAGCGCGAACTTTACATATTCAGCCGAGGATAGCTCTGGCACCGATAGACAAACTGAATGCTTCTTGATTATCGCGATATATTAAGTCAAGTCTAATTTCAGTTTTTTAATCGACGTTTTTCCCTCGTGTCACCGTTGTTGTTGCGTAAGGTCCTTAATAAGCCCCCCGAAAAAAATATTTAATACGTTCAGGGCTTATTATTGGACATTTCCGGTATATTGAGTGACTTTACCAGTGTTATATTTCTCAAATGGTAATTGTTATTGCGTTTTCTCAGAAAAGCGTTTGGAATCAGAAGGAGAAGAACATACACAATGCAGGGCTTCTGTGGTATGGCTTTTTGAGATATTACAACGGAAGAATTTTGACTTTGAACATGACGTGGTGTGGTTGCAGAAGGACCAGAAAGCTGACGAAATTTGAAAAGATGTGGACCAAACATGTGTTCGCCATTGAGGGTAAGGGTTTAGTTTGTTACCTTCTTGAACCTAACAATCGTTAGCCTTATTCTCACTAATTCTCGCGTGTACTTTCAAACAACAATAAAGCGTTCAATCGATGAAGCAAGTAACGAAGTACTTGATAAGTACATCGGTGAGTCACGGCTTATTAGAGAGGGGGGCCATTAATAGAGGATATACGGTGTTGTTGAGCCTTCTCTAAAATCATACTAAAAATATAGGACGAGCTTACTTCAAAATTCGACATGAGTTCAAAATCTTTACTTTCAGTGTACTTTAATTGTAGTATAAGTTTTCAACAGAGAAATTAATTCAAGATTTGCACAACTCATTTTTACAGACCCTTTTAACCTGGACCACAACTTGGGTGCCGGTGTGACGAGGAAGATGGCCAACTATATCCTGAGTACCTTTAGAAAAGCACGTGAACGGTTTGGAGTCCCACGCTATGACATACCAATGGAGTTCGCACAGCGGTAACTTCTTTGATGTGTACTTCCTCACAGACGGCTATGAGGCTCCAACCGACAGGAACTGTCGTGTATGTGGTAAGATAGGGCACATTGCCAAAGATTGTCCACATAACAAGTCCAACCGTAGAGCTGAACAAAAGAAGGAGGATGATGAACGAAGATTCGGAAAGGAACCAGGCGAGAAATTTGACATGAGCCAGAAGCCTTTCAATGCAGGGCCTTCACGTCCAAGGTCAACGTCTGCTCCCAACAGACAGGGACAGGACAGGAATGTTGATAACAGCAAACCTCTGGTTACAGCACAGCCAAAGAAAATTCCATCTGACCAAGAAGCTAATGTTCCAAGTGTAACGCATCTATCAAGATCTCAACCAGACTCACAAGTTGTTGCTGTATCTCCATTGAAAGGAAGACAGAGCAGCAAACCTGAAGATGATATTGCAGAAAATGTTCACGAAAGCCTTCAAGCTGAAATACCCCATACGCAATCGCCTGTCCAAAATCTTCAGACGGGTTTGAATAATGAGAATTTAGTGTCTGATAGTCACGAGACAGTGCTAGATACAAGAAATGCCCATTCGCAGTCCATGGTACAAGCAGTTTCATCTCCTGTCATTAAGATGGAGAGTGGTAAAATCAATACAATTGCTCCATGCGGCAATTTTGTAAATGAGCAATCAGGCATCAGACCACCTGTGCTATTGCAGAGCTCTGTGAACAATGGTTGTATAGGAGATCGCAGCATTACAGCTGTAGCGCCAACAACGCCAACAACGCAAACATCTTCATCAGTCAGTATTCCTCTAGCACAGACTCAGCTGTCCAATCTTCCAAGCCATGTTAAACCACCTCCTGGTTTTTACGCCCCAGATGGCGCAGGTCAGATATCTCGAGTGTCAAGTGAAAGATTACCTCAACCAATGGCTGGAAGCGTGCCACAGTCTCCTCCGGTGAACATGCCCACCAGGTGGTATATTTGAGGGGCAGCCCATTGTTCTGAGTACTCCATCTCAACACCAACCTGGCATGTTCAGTCCCCAAAGTGGCCATGAAAGATCACCTCAACCAATGGCTGGAAGCGTGTCACAGTCTCCTCTGGTGAACATGCCACCAGGTGGTATATTTGAGGGGCAGCCCATTGTTCTGGGTACTCCATCCCAACACCAACCTGGCATGTTCAGTCCCCAGAGTGGCCATGAAAGATCACCTCAACCAATGGCTGGAAGCGTGTCACAGTCTTCTCCGGTGAACATGCCACCAGGTGGTATATTTGAGGGGCAGCCGATTGTCTTTGGTACTCCTCCCCGACACCAGCCTGGCATGTTCAGTCCACAAAGTGGCCAATTTGCCGTTTCTCCCAGGCAACATGAAATGTGGCTAAGGCAACACGGTGGGGTCATGCCGAGTCCTCATTCCCCACCTATGAGGCCTCTTGTTCCCTATCCTCTGTCTCCTGAGATTCACCAAGTACAGCATTGGAGAGGTCCTTCTGAAAGCATGGCGGTTGACCATTTCGGTTCCCCAGTTCGTGGACACCAACGTCTAACAGAGCACAACCATCAGATACTTCCCCACAGCCCTCCAAACATTTTCCAGAAGCGTCATGTGGCCATTAGCGCCAAACAGCCCACATCAACATCTGGGCAATTATCAAGACCCAGCCATAGTCGGAGCGCAGCAGTTTTCCCTCTCTTTCAGGGCATCACCTTCCATTTCCTCATGGCAATCCTCACAGTGTGCCACCACAGCAGACCCAGTTTCCTCGTGGCACTCCTCCAGGACCTGCCGTTGGTTCACCCCAGCGTATGCCACAGGTAACGCAGCCAGGAACTGGACAACCTGCCATTGGAACCCACATGGTCAGTTCACCATATTGGCCATACTGGTTTTATTACTACTGATTGTTGTCTTGTGTACAAGTAGACCAGAAAACAGTCGTTAGGTCAGATGTCTTGTTCTAGAATAGTAGGCTTTCCATGAAAGACGTTTTTTGTAGAACGTTGCAGTAACAAGCTAGAGGCATTGATTTGCAAGGAAGATAGATACAGTATTGTCTGTAACTGACATCATAAAACGAAACGTAGGGGGTTAATATATTAATTTGTTTCTGTGGCTGCACGTTAGCCCATACCACTCCTCGTGACAAGAACACAATCTTAGGTAGCCCTTTTGCGTCTGTTCTAGTTATCTTTTGTAATTGTAGTAGTTTTAAGAGCATCTTGTAACTATTGCAAACTGTATGGCTAACGTGGTGTGCTGGGTGTTTAGACAGGAGAGCAGTTTATCAACCTTATACGGGCAGTTGAAGAAGAATCCAAGAAAGTAGACGTTCTACCGACGAAATTATCTTCAAATAAGGAGTTTGAGGTATGTCTTCACTGACATTCTATTACCTGCTATTCTGTGTTCTAAAAACAAAAATAGGTCCACACTGTGCGTGCGTGTGTGGGCTTATGGGTTGTTTCCAAAAGGCCTTGGTATCCTTATAAGGTATGCTACAACTGAAGCTAAAATATGAGTTGTCAAAAAGCTTTTGGTAATCAGCAAATGTGTGTTTTGATGGTTTAGCTAAGGTCTTTGTGCTAATTGAACAGATACTTACTTACTTACGCCCTTCGCTGCAGAGTGGAGCATGGGCCATTAACAAATTCCCTCCACCTAACCCAGTTTGGTGCCATCTTCTCCAGTGCCTGCCAGTTGTAATTCATCTGTTTCATCTCACTTTCAACGTTCCGTCTCCATGTGTTTCTTGGTCGCCCTCTTCTTCTTTTTCCTTGCAGATTCCATATTTTAGCGCTTGTCTTGTGATGTTGCTTCCAGCCTTCCGCCCAATCCAGGCCCATTTCCTTCTCCTAATTTGCTTCTCCATTGGCTCCTGGCTTGTTTTCTCCCATAGCTCTAGATTACTTACTCTGTCTGGCCAAACTATCCTTAGGATCCTCCGTAGACAGAAGTTGGTGACTGTCTGAATTTTTGGTTCATGGTTGAACAGATAAGAGCATAATCATTCATTTCACAGATGACTCTCTATGCAACATGTTATCGCAAACAAAAATGTACATACATATATGTTGCTTCGCAGAGCAAATGCAGTTATACCCAATCCTCTTGCAGACCATGTGTTGGCCAGGCATCCAATTCACGTAGACCCACAAACAGACAAACAAATCCATTTTTTTGGCTCGTGACTTAGTGCGGGTTACACGATTCTTCGTGTAAGCCCACACAAAAACGACTGCTCCTTCAAAGTGCCTCTTTTGGTTATACCCTACATTGCAGTCAGGAATGGTCAGAAACCTAAATATATTTGAATAAGGGACATAAATGTCCATGGTCATTTCCATGTCGTATGTAATCAGTAATGTGAAGAAATGATCCTCGTAGTTGTGTTTGCAATTCTGAATTCAAGGCTTCAACGGATTTGATCCCATGACCTCTGTGTTACTGGTGCGATGCCCTATGTGATCTGTCAGCTAAAATTTGCTGTTCTGCGAGTATGATTTTCACTCAGTACACTCGATTTAGGAATAGAAAAATAAAGGTAAATAGCCAACTGGCCATCTTCTTACCACTTAGGATTCTTTTTGTTAAGCATATAATGTTGTATTATTTAGTTTACAGCAGCGAAGATCTCTTTCTCTTTATTTAATTGACATTTTTTCTGTTATTTACCTATTTTTTTTATTTTATTTTTTTATGGGAGACAGTGACCTAATGATTAGCGCGCTGGAAATCTGGACCAAGCAGTCCGGGTTCGGTGTTGTGTTCTTGGGAAAGACACTTTACTCTCACAGTGCCTCTCTCCACCCAGGAGTATAAATGGGTACCGGCGACGAAGTGCTGGGGGATAATTTGCGATGGACTAGCATCCCATCCAGGGGAGTAGCAATACTCCTAGTCGCTTCATGCTACAGAAACCGGGCGACAGTTGTGGGCCACTAGGCTCGTGAAGACTTTACAAACCTATCTACCCACCCACCCACCCACCTACCTACCCACTCACCCACCTACCAACCTACCTACTACTCACCCACCTACCTATTTTTTAACTTTCTTTTTTTACTATTTCACGTCAGTCAAAGGAACTGCATATTGCTGCAAAGAATTTGAAAGTTGCCCAAGACTCCAGAAGAACACAAGTTGTTATCTAAACTGAGCAAGGTGAAAAGCTTGGGAACAAGGCAATACCAGCTCAAATCCAGAAACAATCAATGAATTAGATCCTCTTCAACCTTCAAGTGATATGGTACGTTCCCTCTTTGATACAAAATTACCAGCAAAACGAGAGGCTTGGTTATCTGTTGCTGAGAAAGAAAGCGGTCAAGATGATGCAGAAATAGTGCGGATGGATCAGGACGAACGAGAGGACAATCCAGGTGAAGCGCACAACAATACCGCCTCATTGACAGAAGATGTCAGTGAAGTTTCTTCCGAAATCCTTAGCAGGGAAGAACGACCCTCGTCTAGCGGCCTTGTAGCTTCAGATGAGAAGCAAGCTCAGGCGAACAAAAGCGGCCAAGAAAACGTACAGGCAAAGCAAGCAGCAACAGTCATCTGCTGCGGCGTCAGTGCCACCTGGGGAAGTCCCGCGGGAAGTCCCGAGACAAAAGTCGACTAGGCGTGGTGGTCGAGGTAGGAAACCCAAGGGTCCCAGACAAAACGAGTCTCCAGAGAAGCGGGAGAAAGGCATGGCTGATAGCCCAAACAAAGCCAAGAACAGCCCAGCACAAAGTCAGCGTCATAAAAATTATGACGACTTCAAAGGTGATGCTCTAATGGCGTCTCCTTCGCCAAAAAAGCCTAGAGGTGATTGGCGCTCTGATGGAAGGCAAGGTGAGCCACAGAGTCCCTGTCGTGGTGCCGAGTCCACACCACATCAGTTGCCTAGAAACAAGGAGTCACCAGTAAGCGAGAAAGACAGTAAAAAGGAGGACCGGGAGTGAAAAAGACGGAGAACCGGAAGTGAAAAAGACCAGAGAACCGGAAGTGAAAAAGCAAGACCACGCTAAGAATCGACAAACGGAACTCCGACACGAAAGGGAAATCCACTAATACCCCTGGGGATTCTAGTAAAGGGGAGCTCCCAGCAGGGACGGAGGCGACCTCGATCCCGTGCCAAGAGTGGGGGGGCCCGGCGATGAAAAGCAGGATTCAAGAAACCGAAGCAACAGCACGCCAGAGAAACATTAGCCTAATAATTCATACATTGTAGGCACGTATCGTGTGCAAAAAAGAGTTGCACTGTGCAAGTCAACTGTAACAATAGCATGATGTGTTCATTGTCAGAATGAAACGCGAGTGTTTCCATAACAAGTAGCAGTTAGTGAATAGACGATTGATATCACAGAAAGGCGAAATTGGGTAGGTCATGATGCAATTTATATGTACCTTTACCTGCATTTTTCATAAGCTCTATCTGCTTCTTGAAAGGAACGTATTCGCCATTCTTTTTATAGCTTGTTTCGTTCTTCCCTTATTGTATTAGTTTCTTGTTTAGAATTAAGGCAAAGACAGTGTTCCAGATAAGATGGGGAACTCAGGTCAAAAACCCGACATGCCGACAAATCAATGGAAAACGTCTGATGATTTGTTAAGACCATTATCCATTGACCCATTGCAATTCCTCATTGACACCTTGCCTTATCTGACTTACATTGACTTATCTGGAACCCACCAAAAAATCGTGACTAGAAACTGCACACGCCTTGCCATTCCAAAACGTTGAATTTTTAGCGTAGTTATAAAAAACCCAGGTGCACTTTACTGGTCTCCACACATTTCGCATACTACTAGTCGAAGCACAGTCAAACCCTATAAAGCGGCCACCCTCATGAAAATGGCAAGTGGTCGCTTAATAGCATAAGGCGCCATTTTAGGCGTGGTAGAAAATCTAAAGATTAGTGACAACGAAATCATGTCAAGACGATAATTAACACGCGTGTGTTTGAATGTTTTTATCAGTCGTCGCCCTATTTCGGACTCTTATCTGGCATTAGCTTTTTCAAAAGAAGTACAAAATACATTATTAAATTCTTGGTGCCGCTTAATAGGGGTTGACACAATAGGAGAACCCTCATTGGACGGCTTAATAGGGTTTTATTTACAGTATTATACTGACACAAGAGCATATCATTCTGGAGCCTGTTACACCTTGAGCTATTTTTAGAATTATTTTTGCCGCGAAAATCACCCGTTGCGAGGACGAGGTTGTCATTCATATTTCAGATTAAAAATAAAACCAGAAATGGACGAGAGGATCATGGAGTAAAAACTAGCACGGCGGAATGTCGTTACTACGAATTATCACTATTGTCCGCGGACGTACGCGGAAATCTTTTCGCGGGGAGAACGATTCTAAAAATAGCCCAAGGTGAATTACGATGTTGTCATTAATCAGCACAGATAGAGGCTCCGGGGTGATGTGCTCCTGGCCGCTTAATAGGGGTTCGACTGTAACACGATTTTCCTTGGTAACTTCTTAAAATCTATGATCATCATGTTTTATTTTTAACGATGTAATGATATTAGAAAGTAGATGTTTAAACTAACTTGGGTTTACAACTATGCCTCGTGTGTAGTTATGAAACACTTGACAGTTTGTTTGTTATTTTAGTACCAAGTGTTCGCTTTACTATAACGAAGATTCGGACGAGGATGCTCAAGACTATAGTTAGGTTTACTACAAAAGAAAAATAGATTTTAAAGGTGCAGTCCTGAATAAATGATCACTGACAACTGTGATTTGTAGCTCTCGCCCCGGTGCGGGGGGGGGGGGGGGGGTACTCCCCTTTATAAGCTATATAAGCTATATAGGGTATGTGCCGCTCCGAGGGTATGGTTTTTTAGCAGTTGGTCTGAAAACTGTTATTGATTTTGAACATCTCGTCTCCAATTTGATATGTTTTGTCTGAAATAGGGTATAGATTTTTTCCATTTTGTATTGAAAAGGGGGAAATATCTAAGGGTAAGGTCTGAAATTGGGTAGCGAAAGTCACATATTTTAGCCTGAAAACGGGTAAGGGTTTCAAGAAGCGGGTGGCACACCCTAACCACAAATTTCGAAGAGTACCCCCCCCCCCCCCCCCAAGGCTCTCTCGATGCAGTGACTTTTAATTATTCACAAGATAAATTTTTTAAATATCATTTTCATAGTGTCTAGTCTACATCTTCCTAAGAAAAAGTAGATAAGCAAGGTCCTTTAATGGGATGGCTAGTCAGAGACCTTTGGAATATAATTAAAACTGTTGTGCGATTTGTACTTGTTTCTTTATCTGGCTACACGGTGGCCTAATGGTTAGCGCGTTGGACTCCGAATCGAGCGGTCCGGGTTCGAGTGTGTTGCGTTCTGGTCAAGACACTTTACTCTCACGGTGCCCTCTCTCCACCCAGGAATATAAATGGGTACCGGCGACAAAAATGCTGGGTGGTAACCTGCGATGGACACGCATCCCATCCAGGGGAGTACTAAGCAATCATCCTATTCGGCTTCATGTAAGGAAACCGGGATAAGCTCCAGCAGTGTGGGCCAGTTTGGCCCGAGTGCGGCTTTACCTTTACCTACCTTTTTAGCTGGCCAGTTGCCATTGAAATGGAAGTTTTGACCCACTGATACTCCCAAGCTCAAGATATGAATTCTCCTAACGGATTGCCATACATCTCTTATTAGTTTTGAGAATTTGGTGTTACATCACTACTATACCTTTATTTTGCCACCTGTGATGCTTGACTTGTATCTATTGACACCGGTTGGAGAAATTACATGTTGATGAGATCACTTGATCACTATTTGCTGTAAATATTTAAACGTGTTCAATGCTGACTTTAACGAAAGGCTTGCTTAGAAGAAAGGGTATGGGGAAGTATATATTAAATGTTTTTTTTAACGAATCCGTTCATTTTTCTCCGCCCTCTTATCGTTGACTTGCTGTAGTGAATGCCGCGTGAGAACGAATATTAAGTGAAGGCTATTGTGTTCCATTTCACATCGTCCCGCGAGTCCAATTGCGCGTTTTTCCCGGCCGAAAAGAGTCGGGTAATCATCGAACCAAACACTTCCTGACCAGGACTTCGTTAATCTCCGGAGACTGTCGGAAGGCCTTTCAAAATCACTTATCTTTGAAGCCTTCCAACAAGTTACACTTTATCGATACTTTAATTACTAACATTTTCGGACGAATAAACTTTTTGACAAAAAAATGTCCGAATTTTTTGCGTCCCGAACAAAACGCAGTCCGAATATTTTACCGTTCAAACATTTTCGATTATGTAATTTAGGTAAATGTGCAAATCACTGTTAAGTAATTTTGCAACAAGGAAGGCTTATGAAAACGCTCCACAGTGTGACCCCATCAGTCGTTGGGATATAAACAATTTAAGACTGCGAGTTTTGAAATTTGTTGGAGCAAACTCGTACGACATCGTAGATTAATTGTACAGCCGCGTCAGGCGTTAGTATTCATGCACTCTTCACTTTGTTTTTTTCTTCTCTGTTTTTGTCAAAGTATGTCATGCCGGTTTTGTTGTTGCGCCCAAACTGAACTGTCTGTCTAGTTTTAAATTACTCATATTCATAGCATATCTTTTATTTTATTTCACTCGCATAGTTTGTAAGGCGCATTTGATCATATTCACATGTTAATTTGCGCCACAAAGAAATACTAAATATTACGAACTGTGTTCAACAAATGTAACATTTATATTTACACTCTGTATCGTCTCAGAGTGGTACGTCCGAAAGTCAAAGGAAAAAACGTGCAAAATGTGACAAAAAATCGTCCGAAAGTTATAAGTCCGAACATTTTCGTGGTAAAAGTAATTACTAACTGCGAAGGTAATGTGGTTTTGTACATTAATCAGAGGGTTCGTGTCTCGATTCCTCGACAAAACAATGACGGGTTAATTGCTTTCATATCAAGCTCGATCAAGCATTCTGAAAGAAGTGACAAGCTGATCTCTTAATCTGTGATATTCCTTGTCAAACAAGCTTTGTAAAAAGGATTTTAATTATGCTCAGCTGTTTACTTAATGAAAATCATCCCTCGCTTCAATCACTAATTTACACAATACTTTCGTTGCTAACGTGCGCTTTGAAGTGCTTCATTTATTCATCCTGATCCTTTAATGGCTACGAGTTCGTTCGGAGTGCGAAAACCAAAAAACCACATACAAAAATCTTCCGTGAAAAGCGATTGTCCATTTAGTGTAAACCGTGGGCCTATTACAACGCAAAAACGCGACGTTACACAATTTGAGGATTACAAACAAAGATCATCGTTAATTGAAAGAATGAAGGATGCTTTTCGTACAATTTCGTTTCGCTCCGAGCCAACTATTGGCGAGGATGACTTGAACAGACGAAATTATGCACGAACTCCTGTTAATGGTAAAATCGTCAGTGGTATTGGTTATCCAGTGGTAGAGAAAAGACACGAAGAGTTGGTTCAAAATCTAGTACCTGATTGCTATGAACACATCCAGAATTTCCATCATTATCGTAGCGATATGGAAAGGCTGGACTCTGGGTCAAAGTCTTGTACCTCACCACAAATGACAAGCTAGGAAAGGGCGAGGAAGAACTAAGACGTGTTTTATGGCCAAACATCGGCCAAAACCGATTCAGGACAGCTTTGGCGCTGGGTACGGTTTCGGAAAGCCCAGACATTTTCAAATGCCACGCAAACATAAATCAACAATGGTAACTATGGTCTCCAAGAAGTGTTTTACACTTCGCAAAAGTCAGAGCCAAAACTATTGTAAATACTGACAAGAATGGCCAAACGTACTGGAAACAGAAATTGGACTGTTCTGGGGCGTTGTCTAACGGAAAAGATTCCAAAAGTAGCTCAGTAAATTCCACCGAGTTAAGTTTGAACAATAATACTGAACAGCGATTATCATGTGGAGAGGATGGATCTTCAATGAAACGATCATGAAGTACCTTCAGTTAAGCTTGAACATGCACCAGCGATGGTCAAACCACAGACATTCAGCGCAGTTTCCACAGCCTGTGTAGCGCGGACATTTCTCCTAAACACCCCATGACAACTCCAGACATAGACATGTCAAGAAGATCATCGGTCCGTACCCTTCTGTTTGAAAGTCAAGACGACCTTGTTAAGAGTGATGGAAATTCGCCGCCGGAATTTTACCACGAATAAAGATTCTACCCATAGTCCCCATTACTTAGCGCCATTTCAATCGCGGTTTCCACATCTTAAATCCTACGAGTCGACGAGCTCTTTTCAAATGCGACAGAAAAGGGGTGACAGTGGTTTTGTTCCACCGTGGCAACAGTACCGTATTCTGTGCGACGCGTTTAGACCTATCTCACCAGAAAGGTTTCCACACCAGAAAAATTATCAGCCAAACGGGTACAGAAAACCGAAGTTTGCCACAGCAACAGAGCTGGAATATTACATTGACATTGTGTCGGAAACGAACAGTAAATTCTGTAATGTATTTGTCGTAACTTTTACGGGTTTTTATTTAATTGTAAATTTTGGGAAGCATTTGCGAGGAGGGGATGATCTAAGAGAAGGATTCCCCGTGCCCCATGATAATTTTTTTGAAATCTATTAATAGTTTTCGCGCCATGCTGTGAAAGTCATTTCTATTTCCTTCTGATCGAGTCTCACTCCGGATAATGGGCTCCTGATAGCAGTCATATGCATACAAGTACGAATAATTGATATTTTGATCTAATAGTATGGGGATTGGGATTTGTAACTTCCCCAAGATTGTACTAAATATTTGTACTTATAGTTTAACAAAGAGAGCATGATCCAAGAGAAGGACTCCCATACATGGAAATCTATTGTGATGTTCATTTGACAACTGTATTATACTTAATATTTTGTGTATCGCACATTTTTAACCCTCGTATAGACCCGGGGTGTCTAATCGAACAAAATCGAACAAAACACCAATCGAACTATTGGTGTTCGATTGCGTTCGGTAATCGAACATAATCGAACATCTAATTTTGTGTGAGTTCGATTATCGAACAAATCGAACCAATCGAACAAAATCGAGCGCAATTGAACAAAATATAGCGCAATCGAACAAAATCGAACTCATTCGAACAAAATCAAACAAACAGGAGTTCGGTCAGTGTAATCGAACGTTTCATTATGGTTCGACTGTGTTCGATTGACAAAAATTTTTTGTGAGTTCGATTATGTTCGATTGCCGAACACAATCGAACGATTGGTGTTCGATTTTGTTCGATTACCGAACGTTGGATTAGACACCCCGGGTATAGACTACGAAGGATTTACTCTGGGATTGATTTGTCGACCTTTCAGTAGCTGTTCATTCACCCTCGCGGACATTTTTATGTGACAACTGGTTTGTCCGCAGTTTTTTTTATATATAGAATGATAAGGAAAAATAAACAAGAGCCAGAATGGCTTTGAGCTCGGGCAAATTGGAGGATGTGAGTGGATTGCATAAGCGTTGTGATGCAAAAACATCAGACTCGTACCCAGTCGCTTTTTATCTGGTAAGAAACAATTTTAGCCGAGAAAATCTGGAGCGAGATTAATTATGCGGCGCGTGGGGCGTTCTGGGAAGGGGCAAAGGAAAAGTAGCGTGTAATTGCGTATCAAACGTTACATGTCTGATGTTCAGTGCAGTGGAACTGGCGATAAATAAAATTTTATCCCGATTATAGCTATAGGAATAGAAACAACAAGTTTTGAGGCTGGGGGAAACTCCTACATCTATATTATAAACTGCGGCTTCTCGACCTGGGAAATACTGACTGGCTGCGGGAAGATACTATTACAGTCAATAAGATCTCGGAGACGCAGAGAACAGACAGATCTTGGTTCCAACTTAGACTTTAATCTGTAGCCAAATAATATTTTACAAAGCACTTATATTTGTATCAAAAAGAGGAAGCGTCGCGATTGAGTAATATCATGTAAAAGTCTGAACAAACATTATCTCATGCATTTCAGAAATATGATTGAAGAATAGGGAATTTATCCCTTACAAAATTAATTACTTTCAAAACAAAACAGGTTGATGAAAGACCGCTTGCACAGGTTACAATTATACTTCAACGCTTATTAGAATTATGATCTAAACAAAATAATTTACGCGTAGGTAACAAAACAACAGCTAGTAGTTACGGTTTACTGAACTGACTTTAACTTAGAGGAATAACTCTCGCACGCCTTGCGTGCCTATGTTTTTATCAGCGAACAAATACCGTATAATTTCCTAGCCTCACAAAACAGAAACACCTACACTTTCACTGTTGGACTGCCCTAGTAATAGCATCCTTCTAACAATAAATTTCAAATTATTTCAATCAGTCGGGGGAAGAAGTCCCGTTTCGGTGAATCCTCGTAGAGCATGCGCATTCCGACTCTTGTTGTGCAATCAAAAACAGAGCACGAGCACTTGTGCAACTGAACGCTCTGTTCAAGGATGTCATGTCACAAAGAGAACACGTCCAGCTGTCAAAAGAAATTAAGGGACCTGTTGCTTAGAAACTTCTCTGATGAAAATCCCGGGCTCGTGCATTACTCGGTGACAGGAGTAACCTGCGATCAGGCATATTTTTCGCGCTCCTTGATTCTCTTTAAAGAGTAAATGAGAGCGCGGAAAAAATGACAGGAGCTCCTTGTGTCCCCCAACTGTACATTACACGCATTATGCATTACAGAAGTAAGCTATACATTATATACATAAACTATATACTCTACACGTACGGAGCTCTGTAGTGGCAATAGTCCTTCCCCCTCCCAGGAGTGATTTATCGAGTGAATGGCGTTATCCACTTTTCAACAACCGGGGCCTCATCAGCTGAAACCGAGTCAAAAGATGGATAACACTATCCACCGAAATATTGTAACTATATTCAGTGGATATCATACTTGCTTACTTGCTTAACACTTATCCACTGGATATAGTGATTTATGCGGTGCATGATAACATGAGCAATCCGCTCCTGCTGTATAAACTACTTTATTCCTACATCCTTGAAAAGTCCGTAATGAATTTACGTATTGCAGTTGTTGTCCGCCTTCGCTTCTTTTCCCGTCTCTGATCACCGTTTGAGTTAATTGCCACGTCTGAAAATAATTAAAAAAACAAGAAGTAGGTGAATAAGACAGTTGCAAGAAATTCTAAATTTGTCGTGCTGCATGGCCCTCGGATAAATAATATCTATCCATGCAGTGTTTAGCGTAATTGCTTTTCTCAACACTTATCCACTGTACAGTGTTGTCTACACTTCACAATGTTTCTCAAGTGAAGAAGTAAGTAATTGTTGGTATCCATGAATCTGTGGTGGTTGAGGCTGAAACGAACAAAACGTCGGCTTGTTGTCTAATTTTTATAGTGCGACTACTCCAACCAAGGCCACCAAAGCAAATTCTTTACAAATTCACCAATTAAGCGTTTGAGTGTTAAAAAAAAAAATAGTCACAAATTTATTGCTTCTGTAGTCTTGAAGGCTAATTGTGTAATTGTATGTTTGTATGTCTAACTGGATTTATAAAAACATGTTCGCAGAACATTGCACCATTTTGACGCTTTTGGGGTTTTTCTCTCCAAAGTAGACGATATAATAAGATCAGGTATGCCAGTTCTTTTTTCTCGCTTCTTTCTCCTTTTTCGCTATTCTTTGGTGTGCATTGAAGTGTTATTGGAGTGATAAAACTGGACTTTTGGCGTAGTTTCAGAAAAAATGCTGAAATGTTTTCGAACCACGTTCTTATAAATTCAGTTATATAGATAGATGTATGTATTTAAATTATTTAGTATTTAAATACGGTATTTATGCTATTATTTTAGTTGTTAGGCTTGGTGGTGGTGGTGGTGGTGGTGTGCAGTTTGCTTAGATCCACAATTTGTGGGAAATCAGAATTTTGTTGGATGGCCTTGGTTGGAGTAGGCACACTAACTAATAATAAATAATAGATACTGAATACGTCTTCAGTTGTCAGTACCAAAACCGAACCTGCATGTCTTGTCATGGTAGCACAGCGGAGTTGCATTACTTACCATGGGGCTTATTAAGCATTTCTTCAATTGTTTCTTCGGCTATGTCATGTTCGTCAAGACCGCCAAGCTCGGCTCGCATATGATGCAGTGACAATCGAGCACCATTCACCTTAAACCTGCTCGTGGTTTTCTCAATTTCTAGACAAATGGCCATTCTTCTGCCAGACTTTTGGCTATTAAGATATTCCCTGAGGAAGATGTTGTCTTCTTCTGTAGCTGGAGTATATAAATAAAACATAGTTCAATGCCTGTATCAAGGACCAGCTCAACAAATAAGTCAATTGGTGTATTAATGAATAGAGAAATAAAGACGTGTTGATCGTGCATTACATGACATGAGACATAGCATTCCATGGCACGACATGACATGATACAGCGTGACATAACATGGCATATCATGACATTACACAGCATTTCATGACATAACACCGCATGGTATGGCATGTCTCAATATGACATGACATGACACAGCATGATATGATATGATTATGACACGATATTGACATGACATGACACGGCATGATATGATATGATTATGACACGTCATTGACATGACATTGCATGGTGTGACATGACATGACACGGCATGGTATGGCATGTCTCGATATGACATGACACGGCATGATATGATATGATACGGTACGATACGATATGACATGATATTACACGACATGGTCTGGTATGACATGACACGGCATTGTATGACATGGCATGGCATCATGGCATGACATGATATGGTATGGCACAACATGACACGGCACGTCACAATATGACTCAACACGACACAACATGGTGTGACATGAAATACTATCTTACGTTGTGGTTCAGTCTGCAGTTCAGAGCTCTCTAATAGCCTCTCACAAATCCTTCTCCTCTTTGTGAGTTCTCCGAGGTCCACCCTCATATCATGAAGAGACATTCTGGATCCGTTGATTTTAACACGACTGGTCTTCTTCTCGATCTCATTGCACACTGCGTCCCTCCTTCTAGGCAGCTGAGGACCACGAATGTCGCCAGGAAATTGTTCCTTGTGGTCTTCAGTTAATGGTGGAACAGGGTCTTTCAAAACGAGTGCACTCTGGATGGAGGGAAGAACCTGATTCTCTCCAGGGTTGCCACTCTCTAGGCTGCCAATGGAACTTGTTACTGTTGCTTGCTCGGTCTTGGTTGTAGCAAATTTTGCGCACTCTGTGTCTTTGAGGATCCCTTTTTTCAAGGTGGAAGGCTGACGCTTGTTAGTGGACTTTTGGGGCACTGGTCTGCAATATTTCCTCGCGCCTTGTTCTGTACGAAGAATCCGTAACAGTTTCAATTGGCGGCAAACAACATCCAATTTGCGATCGCGATGCGATGTTCGAGGTCTGCATTCGCCCGGACGATCTTGCCCTTTGTCCAGTAGCTACCTCCGGAATTTTAGAACCGGATTCATTTTCGCCTGGAAAATGCTGCAACTGTCGTGGCACATTTACTGGTCTTGCTGCTTGTTTGTCTTGATTTCGCTGGTGAATTGGCAAATTCTGGTTGCTGTAAAGAGCATTTGGGCGACAGTAAGAGTAATGCCTGGAACGACACGGTGCCAAACAGTTTCTGTGTGTGGTTGCTGCCGATACAAAGCACTGCCATACCTCTTGAAGGACCCGACAGCAGTAGGCTCCTCGTCGCTACTTGGATTTGCTTGCTTGCAACTGTAACCACGGTAACTGTGGTGATAACGCTCCGATGGCAACTTGTTTGTACGCACAGTATTTGCTGTGATAAATGGCTTGGTTGTAGATGACTGCGGATTTGGAAATGCACTTGGTGCTCGAGAACAGCTTCTTAATTGGTTCATGCCATGTTGTCCCGACGATGTTCTGTGATGGCCACGCACCTTTGACGAGGGTGATTTTCCAATGGGATGAAAACCAAACGCTGAAGTGATGGATTTTGGATTTTGGTCACCGCCATTTTCATCGCGCTTTACACAATCCTGAGTGTGATTGATGAATGAATTTTCTCGCCGCTCTTGTTGATTGAAAACAACCTCGTCGTCCTGACTGGAGTATTTTCTCAACTGGTCAATGCGGTGTTGGCTTGAAGAGTCGTTGTGCAGTTGCTGGTAGGACGAATTTTAATGGTATGATAAACGCCACAACTTTCTTCATCCCCAACCACGTATTCCTGCGGTTGTTGGAAGGATGATATTTTACCTGTCCGCTCGCGAGGGATGTTATTACCACTTCGACCAAGGCGGGACCAATCAGATCGCTCGCGACCATTGATAAAGCCTTCGTAATTTTCAGCCATATCGTCGATCATTGATTTTTTACGTTATCTGTCGAGCTGTAATACAGCTTTCACTGACAAAAGTATGCCTAATTTTTATAGAGGAGAATTCACAGAGGAATGTACTGCAAATTTTGAACTTCTCTACCGTACCGTGTTTGCAACGTGTAGTACATATAATTACCGTAATACCAATAACGTCATAAAGTCTAGAGCAGTTTCAAATTGTGTTTATTAAAATCACTCTGGCCAATCACAACAGACAAAACAAACACAAGGAACCAGGAGCCCATGAAGGAACCAATCAGAGAGCGTAGTGAAGCAAAACCAAAGCAAACGCGTATATTTTCGGCACCGCTCCAACTGCATGGTATTGACGTAACACCCAATGTTAATTAACAATTAACGTCATCAAGTTTTAATACCCATACGTCATAAAGTTTCTGATGTTATTTGTTTTGATTTGATTAAATAACCTTTTTGACTGTTTTTTTAGTCTTTCAGTGTAAAAACTGAATTCCCTTATAGTAGATGCGAGTTGACATTGACATAAGCAGTTTTACCACAGATTTCAATGCTACGCGATCATTTAAATCAAAATTCATCTGATCGGTTTGTAAAAGATTTCCGTAAATCATAAATGTCATACCTTATATGGAAGTCTTTGATTTTACCGCGAGTGAAACACTTTTCATCTTCCTCGGCATTTTTACTCGTCAATGTTTTTTTTTTCGCCTAAAGGCTCGAAAAATAAAAAAGTGACTCGTAAAAATACCCAGCCGTATTACACAACTTTCCGCTGAATAACCTCTTTATATTTTTGAAGCCAAATGGAGGCTATTGTAGTTATTATCCTTCAAATATTTTGCACAAGGACGCCGCTCTGTTTGCCGTTGAAGATCTCGGTCGGCCAAGCTGTTAAAAATCAAAATAATTATGTGATTCTCGACCTTTCAGTAGCTGTTCATTCATCCCTCTCGGACATTTTTATGTGACAACTGGTTTGTCAGCAGTTTTTGTTTTTTTATGCGCATGCGCATTAAAAAACAATGATAGAGAACCGTAAAATGTTAACACTTCGGGCGTTAGTCAAACTTCGGTGTTCCCCTGGGATTTCCCGAAGTGACACATCATCACGAGTGTTATTTGACTTATTTCGTATCGTCATCGTAATCAATCTTAGGCCGAACAACCAACAGTCATAACGGCCATGATGCAGTGGACTTCCCAAAGAAGGGAAAGTTTCAACCCTGCCACTCTGAGGTTTTCAGAAGAGAAGATCAGACAATAGATAATTCGTGGAAACGTTTTTCTGTGAATGAACTGAACGCCAGCTGAAAAGTGGGCAGTGTGGGACTGCATGCCAGAGTCCGCGATCAATAGCGAATATCCAAGTCAACTTCTCTATACCTGCATTGACCAATTTTTGCTGTGACCTTTGGCTTGGAATAATTGTTTCGGGAAATCGTCATTGAATGGCGCCAAGAACCAAGGTAATTAGCTAGATTTCTATTGTTATGTTTATTACCCGACTTTTCCGACTATGATGATCGAAGCTACTCTGCTGGTAGGGTAAACATTGTCGTGTATCTTTCAGTTCTTTAGTAGCAGGACACTTTTGGGCTTTTATAGTTTAAAACGTACAAGCTTTTGGCTCGAAGCACAAGAACTTATATTTTAGCGTAAATTTAATTTGTTCTATTTTATCGTCATCAATCTCAGCGAAATATTCGTTACATACATCCCACTCCAAATGAAAATAAACCCTGTCAAAATTGCCTGTCAGAACGACAAACAGGACGACTTTTCTGGACTTTTTATTGCTAGGAAAGCAAAACAAAACAGGCCTTCGATCGATAAAGAACGAGTTCAGTTAAAACCAATGTTTATGTCGCAGAGTTCGAGACATGTTAGAGTGTTGTGTAAACAACTTGTTTTATAAGTTTAAGTTTATTTGTTTTCTTTCTGATTTCTTGCGCTTTTCTTGAATTTATAGTTAAACATGTCTCTATTTAAAAAATGCATTTCTTTCACTGTACATAGTTTCTTGGTAATTTACCCAGGGACCCGGAGGATTTTTTTTCTCTTGTTGAACTTTTGAGTCCTGACTTGAAATTGAGAAACCCTGGAAGCGGCACTTCGATGTTTACATCCAGGCGCCGGTGAATTTGTATTGACCTCACTCTACAGAGAGAAATTAAAATCAGCAAATATTAAAGTGAATCTGTATATATATAATAATACAGACGCAAAACTTCTCCGTTAATTAACGGCGAAATATTTCATCTGTACATATTAAAGGATGCCACCTAAAACTTTGCCTCCAGACGGGCTTACACGGAAATCGTCAAATTTTCCAAATGACTCAAATCGAAGAAATATAATTTTATAGGGTGAAATCTAAAAACGTTTGCCTCCGGACTTCCATAGATTCGGCGCTCAAACTCTATTTTCAGTTCCTGGATCCACGCCTGACATCACTTGTTTTCGCCGGGTTCTAATGAGAACCCGGCGAAAACAAGTGTAATCACACAATTATTAAGAGACCTAACCTGAAATATTAAACTTGCCAAAACCTTACACTGGACTGCAAAGTTTTTGCCAACTATGATTCCTTTCATAATGTTTAACTAAGAGGCAAGAATTCAGATGTAAGGTTTTGGCAAGTTCTTTCAGATTAGGGCCCGGGGTCGCACTTGCGGACAAGTTTTGAAATGTCCCAACATTTTCAAAAATAATTGTCAGGACATGTTGTCAGAGACATCTTGTAGAGTAACAAAAGGTTTAGTTACTAGCACAATAGCTTTGCACGTGCTATAAACCTCTTGGGACATTCCTCAGCTGTCCTCTGCCAAAAACAACGACGTGAAATGACCAAATTCTGGCTTTGGGGAGAACAGCTTTGACCTTCACAACAAAATTAAAATCATGAAGTTGGTTCGACCTGTGACGATTACCACAGAAAATTAATAGAAACAAACGAAAAAAACAATGCATTGTTTCACATATTGTAAATCCAGTTTTGGTGGCGTAAACCATATTATACTGGCACACAGTCCTGGAGGCCGCGGTAAATTTGAATCAAATATATGGCAACACGTGCTGCAAAATGCAAATTTGTTATTCTCAGAGAAAAACACAATGGTTAATCAGCAAAGCATTGTTATCCGGAGTCACCCGGTGCGTGGGGACGTGGCTTGTCCAGCCCAGGGCAGGACTACGGCGCCTTTGAAGTTTTGTCCGTTTTGACAAAATTTGTCCGACTTGCAACAAGTAGGTCGCACTTGTTTTGCGATTATTGTATCAAACAACTTTCAAAAACGTGCACACGTGCGACGCGGGCCAATCATAGGACTACGGCTTCTTTGTTATTTTATCTTTTTGGACAAGTTGTTCGTCCTGAAAATGTAGGTCGCACTCGTCTTTGCTATAATTGACGCTTAAATTGATGAAATCCATAAAGTTACCAAACTTGTCCGCAAGTGCGACCCGGGCCTAGGTCTCTTAATAATTGTGTGAAATTACAATAATATCAGACATTTAATTTCTACGGCCCCCTCTTTCTTAAATTGTGGATCCGCCCCTGTGTTGTGTTCTTGGGCAAGACATCATTAGTCGGCTTCATGCTACAGAAAACAGGATACGCCCTGGCAGCGGGGTCAGTTTGGTCAGAGTGCAGCTTAACCTATTGTTTGCACAGTATACAATACACTTGAATATTATTTTAACTGAATGAGCATTCCTTCTCCAATATAATTATTTAATAATTTTACAGCATCCATTTATTATCCAAAATGGCCATATGGCTGAATTGATTATTTATTTATTTTTCATTTATTTTTGTTCAAATGGTAAACAGCTTCCAGTAACCAACCCATTATTAGGATCTATTTGGAAAACCAATACCTTAAGGAAAATTGCATTCCCACCGGATTTTTACTGCAAATAGCAAGTAATTCCGTTACCATAATGTGCCTCATTCATACCCCTGCAAATAGCATAACTTGTCTTTATTGGCACCAAACGCATAAAAAAACAAGTACGCATTGCGGACCTATTTTCAGGGATGCCAAGGGCATCCCTAGTTATTTTCATGATGCGTGTGTATTTCATTTTATTTTATTTTATTTATTTGGCTTCGCCTAAGATATATATAACAAAAATAAAAAAAAAACGGAATAAATATTACAAATCGATCCCTTGGGAGTTCTGAAAACCAGTTTCGAAAAGCTGGAGAGACGTTGTGGGACATTATCACAAACAGGTTTTTAAAAGAAAGAAGGTTTACAAACCTTTGCGGATGGAATTTGTCGAAATTTTTGCTGGGGCTTTTATTTTCAGGTAGGTATAAAGAAACTTACGTAATTTTTGTTGCCTTATCAAGCAAGGTTACTAAACTAAATGTGTATTTTTCTTCTACAATGATTTGAGCTATGGTGAGTACCAAAACGTTCGCTTTGATTAGTCAGATTAGTGGCTATTTCACGGACCTTCGTACAATGTTTTAAATTATTGAGCGTACACTAACCAGCATCCTCTTTATTTTCTTTTGAGGGAATATTTATTATCTTTTAAGGAACTGAAAAATACAGCGGGCGCGCTGTATATTCATTCACTTCTGTCTAAGCCGGTAAAAAAAATAAAAGTTAAAAACCCATTCAGTGAAACAAGAATAATATATTTTTTGTAGACTTTTCTGTAATAATTGTACAATCAATGCATCGTATCATCTCGCGAGCAAGGACAGCCCCAAAACGCTACTAGGACGGAACATACGTACATAATTAGGTTTATTCAGCAGAGGTAATTATCAAGAGTTATCAAAAAGTAAGTCTGTTTGTGGCCAATGGTAATTTTAGCGAAGAAACATAACCTTTATACACAAATACGAGCAATAAATGGAAATTAAGTAGAGTACTAGGGAAACAGGAGCTAGGCAGCCAATTAAAATACATGTAATATATAAATAAATAACAGCTATTGGTGGTTTTTCATCACATCAACATTACAAAAACCGTTTGCTTGCATGAACAACATCAGAAAATTAACAGGTAAAAGAACTGGCAGAAAGAAACGTTTTTGCCCAAATTATAGCTTTGTAGCGTTTTTCATAACCGAGTTATTGCCAAACTAATTTTCTGAAAATTACAGTATTTAGTATGCCGCCGCCATGTTTGTGTCCTTCAGAGGGGCACAAATATGGCCGCCATAAAATTGCACAAGAAGTAGAGTAGATTCTAAACATCAATATCATTAGCTTTCACTTCAAATCTGTTTTTACAATAACTGTCAAAATTCTCTCGCGCGCCATTGGCTAATTTTTATTGTCAATAAGAGGACAGACACATGAATGACGTAATCACGCGCGGAAAGGCTTCAAAATTTCGCCAAAATGGCAGCGTTGTCAGTTCGATAAAGTGGAAAAATTACATCTGAAACAGGAGTTCTTTGAAAAGTAAATCATGAAAAGTCGTTCACAGGTTGCTTTTCAATCGGCAGACTGAGAATTAATTCAACGATAAAGCGAAAGAGAACAATATTTGTTGTAGTTTATCATTGCATGAAGTTGACAGGAATGGAAATTATGGATCCGTTTTATTTTGCCGCGTGTAACTTCAAAACAACTGATAAGAATGGACTGAACTTGCGAATATTTCAGCGGGTTTGCAAGAAATTTCCAAATGGAATAAAGGTTAGTTTCAGAAAATCTGTCTAAGAAATTTATTATCGAGTTATTTTACGTAGTTTGAAGTTCACGAAGCTGTGATTCTCGGAATCGTTTTCAGTTCACTTTTACTTGGTTTCCCCTTGATCGTTTTGGCCTGTCGTTATTGTAAAAAACAAATGGACGTCAGTTTTTAATGCGTCTGTCCTGTTATTGATCATGAATTTCGTCATAACATTGTCAAAGTAGTCTGCGGATCCACTCGGCTTCGCCTCGTGGATCCACAGCTACTTTGACAATGTTATGACGCAATTCATGATCAATAACAGGACAGACGCATAAAAAACTGACGTCAATTTGTTAATTAGACATCACTTCTGAATTATTATAACGTCTGAAAATGTAAAAATGATATAATTAGAATATCCGTTTTTGTGACAGTTCAGAAACACGTTCATCCGGGACATCACAAATTTCAAATAGCTTTATTTCCAAAGGGAAAACACTGGATCGATACCACACTTTGCATAGAGATTAATGATTTCCATGTCTAGAAGATATAAAAAGAATAGCTTTGTAGGATTAACAGTTTAGATTTTAGAATTTTGATGACGTCAGATGAAAACAAAGAATAGGAATAGAAACATAACAAGTTTTGAGGCTGGGGGAAACTCCTACATCTATATTATAAACTGCGGCTTCTCAACCTGGGAAATACTGGCTGGCTGCGGGAAGATACTGGGATCTGTTACAGTCAATAAGATCTCGGAGACGCAGAGAACAGACAGATATTGGTTCCAACTTAGACTTTAATCTGTAGCCAAATAATATTTTACAAAGCACTTGTATTTGTATCAGAAAAGAGGAAGCGTTGCGATTGAGTAATATCATGTAAAAGTCTGAACAAACATTATCTCATGCATTTCAGAAAACATGATTGGAGAATAGGGAATTTATCCCTTAAGCTTACAAAATTAATTACTTTCAAACAAAACAGGTTGATGAAAGACCACTTGCACATGTTACAATTACACTTCAACGCTTATTACAGTTATCAGTGATCTAAACAAAATAATTTACGCGTAGGTAACAAACAACAAGTGGTAGTTACGGTTTACTGAACTGACTTTAACTTAGAGGAATAATTTTATGTTGGGTTTTTGATCGTTTTAGTGTGACCATATTAAAACAAATAATAAAAAATAAACTCTCGTGCCTATGTTTTTATCAGCGAACAAATACCGTATAATTTCCTAGCCTCACAAAACAGAAACACCTACTTTCACTGTTGGACTGCCCTAGTAATAGCATCCTTCTAACAATAAATTTCAAATTATTTCAATCAGTTGGGGGAACAAGTCCCGTTTCGGTGAATCCTCGTAGAGCATGCGCATTCCGACTCTTGTTGTCCAATCAAAACAGAGCACGAGCACTTGTGCAACTGAACACTCTGTTGAACGATGTAATGTCACAAAGAGAACACGTCCAGCTGTCAAAACAAATTAAGGGGACCTGTTGCTTAGAAACTTCTCTGATGAAAATCCCGGGCTCGTGCATTACTCGGTGACAGGAGTAACCTGCGATCAGGCATATTTTTCGCGCTCCTTGATTCTCTATAAAGAGTAAATGAGAGCGCGGAAAAATGACAGGAGCTCCTTGTGTCCCCCAACTGTACATTACACGCATTATGCATTACAGATGCATTACAGAAGTAAGCTATACATTATATACATAAACTATATACACTACACGTACGGAGCTCTGTTTAAGCATAGTTATAGAGGGAAATGGTTATGAATCCCGGGAAAGTTCTTTGTTATATCTTTTTGTTCGCTATTTTGGGGGCTGACCGTGCACAAAACCTGACAAAATACAATAGGTGGTTACGTGTCTTCAAGCAACTAACCAATAGAAACGTTTCGGTTACGTAATTCATGCACGAGCGCAAAAGAAAAGATGTGCACGGTCATTGACCTTCCAACATAAACCTTGACCTCTTTGTTTGCTCCTTTGAAGTTTGCCGGGCTTCATAACCATTTCCCTTTATTAACTATGATTTAAGCAATAGACCGCACTTTCTATGGGTTTACGGTGTGATAAACCCACGCGGGATGTTGGGAGAACACGAGAAAAGCTTGTAAATCACGAGCCGTCAGGCGAGTGATTTACAAGCTCATTCATGGAGCACATTCATGGAAGCACATTCATGGAATGGCGCGAGAAACCAATCACAGCGGCTGAAAGAATGAAAACACAAATTCAGAAAAACGGGAAAAATTCCCCACGGATCTAAGCGCTATGAAAGTCATAAGAAAAGGAAAAGGTTCATGGATTGAAAGCAGAAAATATAATCAATGATTGAAAAGTACTTTGACAGAGAAATCCAGGAAATTGTGGTCGGAATCGGTCGCTCAGCTCGCTGCGAAACTGAGCGACTGCACGGAAAGTTTGCAAGCTTACAAACTTAATTTCGGAAAATTAAAGCTCAGAATTTTCATTGGACTTTTAGCAGCGATTTAGAGGTTATTTTCTAGAGCTTTATCATTGGAATAAAGGTTAGTCCGGGAACTCTACTTGTGAAATATATTCCGCGTTTGTTTACTTAGTTTGAAGTCTATAAAGTCCGCATTTGTCCGCATTATGCTGAATGAAAACATTTTATGCTAACCGAAGTTTATTCATCGTGTCATTTACAGTGTCATGCCGCATAGAACTTGTCGAAATTAAAAGCTATTTTAACTCTTTATACACCTTTTTCTGCTTCGTTTTAAGACAAACTTGTTTAGCCATGTTCGGCTTTAATCATAACTTCCATTGAGGCGTCCACAAACGCTACAGAAAGCGCTAAAACCTCTACGTACTGACTCTAGCGTAAAAGAAATCGGCGTAAAATATTGTCACATGAGCTCGAGATTTCGATTGACCCAAAGTCAAACGATACCTTTTACTGATTTTCTCCACTCTACAGATTTAACTGAATTACAAATGTAAGTAGCTTACTTCTTATAGGATTTGTGGGTGCAATTGTAAAATTCAGTTGAAGCTTTAGCGAAAGTTCAGAAAGTTTGAGCCATTGCACGCTTAATATTTGTTTACCTTCGAATTATTTTTTACTTTCAATTGTCTTTGATTTGTGGTCTTCATTTTTTCCTTGCAAATAAGGTTTTCAAGTAAATGTTGAATGAAAATATCTTCTATTGATTTATTGGTATCAGCACCCGAGGCAGTGAAAGTTGAACAATCCTTCGTCCTTCCGCGGAGTGCAGCCATATTGCAAATAAAGTTTAATTTTGTCAGTTGCTCTCGTTATCTATGTGTTTACCGGTACAATAATCCATAGGTTTTCGACCAATCAGAGCGCGCGTAGCATGACAGTTTTATAAAGTGGCAATAGTCCTTCCCCCTCCCGGATGTGATTTATTGAGTGAATGGCTTTTCTGAGTCAAAAGATGGATAACACTATCCACCGTATATATTGTAACTATATTCAGTGGATATCACACTTGCTTTTTTAACCATTATCCACTGGATATAGTGATTTATGCGGTGGATACCATGAGCAATCCGCTCCTGCTGTATAAAACTGCTTCTATTCCTACATCTTTGAAAAGTCCGTAATTAATTTACGTATTGTAGTTGTTGTCCGCGTTCGCTTCTTTTCCGGTCTCTGATCACCGTTTGAGTTCATTGCCACGTCTGAAATAAAAAAAAACAAGAGGTAAGCCGGTAAATAAGACAGTAGCAAGAAATTCTAAATTTGTCGTGCTGGTCCTCGTTTAAATAATCTCTATCCATGCAGTGTTTAGCGTAATTGGTCCTGTCAACACTTATCCACTGGATAGTGTTGTCCACCTTCACAATGTTTCTCAAGTGAAGAAGTAAGTAATTGTTGGTATCCATGAATCTGTGGTGGTTGAGGCTGAAACGAGCAAAACGTCGGCTTGTTGTCTAATTTTTATAGTGCGACTACTCCAATCAAGGCCACCAAAGCAAATTATTTACAAATTCACCAATTAAGCGTTTGAGTGTTAAAAAAATAAATGTATTGCTTCTGTAGTCTTAGCACCATTGCATTTGACGTCATTTAATATAAGTCTATTCATCAAATTAATACAAGAGATTCTTTGAACCAACATATTAAGTTACCTAAAGTAAATAAGAATGCAGGCAAGCGCTCATTCGCTTTCCTAGCTGCAAAAGACTGGAGCACTCTTGATGTTGATCTGCGAAATGCTCCCTCTTTGTCTGTTTTCAGAGGGAGATATTTAAAGAAGGCTAATTGTGTGTCTAACTAGATTTATAAAAACATGGTACAGACAATTGCACCATTTTGACGCTTTTGGGGTTTTTCTCTCCAAAGTAGACGATATAATAAGAACAGGTATGCCAGTTCTTTTTTCTCTCTTCCCTCTCTTCTTTCTCCTTTTCGATATTCTTTGGTGGGCATTGAAGTGTTATTGGAGTGATAAAACTGGACTTTTGGCGTAGTTTCAGAAAAAATGCTGAAATATTTTCGAACCACGTTCTTATAAATTCAGTTATATAGATAGATGTATGTATGTAGTTTTTATAGTATTTAAATATTTATGCTATTATTTTAGTTGTTAGGGTTGGTGGTGGTGGTGGTGTGCAGTTTGCTTAGATCCACAATTTGTGGAAATCAGAATTTTGTCGGATGGCCTTGGTTGGAGTAGTCATACTAACTAATAAATAATAAATACTGAATAAGTCTTCAGTTGTCTTGTCATGATAGCACAACGGAGTTGCATTACTTACCAGGTGGCTTATTTTAAAGCATTTCTTCAATTGCTTCTCCAGCTATTTCATGTTCGTCAAGACCGCCAAGCTCGGCTCGCATATGATACAGTGACAGTCGAGCACCATTCACCTTAAACCTGCTCGTGGTTTTCTCAATTTCTAGACAAATGGCAATTCTTCTGCCAGACTTTTGGCTATTAAGATATTCCTTGAGGAAGATGGTGTCTTCTCTGTAGCTAGAGTATATAAATAAAACATAGTTCAATGCCTGGATCAAGGACCAGCTCAACAAATAAGTCAATTGGTGAATTAATGAATAGAAAAATAAAAGACGTGTTGATCGTGCATTACATGACATGAGGCATAGCAGTCCATGGCACGACATGACACGATACAGCGTGACATAACATGACATATTATGACATTACACAGCATTTCATGACATAACACGGCATGGTATGGCATGTCTCAATATGACATGACATGACACAGCATGATATGATTATGACACGACATTGACATGACATGACACGGCATGATATGATATTATTATGGCACGACATTGACATGACATTGTATGGTGTGACATGACATGACACGGCATGGTATGGCATGTCTCGATATGACATGACATGACACGACATGATATGATATTATTATGGCACGATATTGACCTGACATTGTATGGTGTGACATGACATGACATGACACGGAATGGTATGGCATGTCTCGATATGACATGACATGACATGACACGGCATGATATGATATTATTATGACACGAGATTGACATGAAATTGCATGGTGTGACAAGACATGACACGTCATTGACATGACATTGTATGGTGTGACATGACATGATACGGCATGGTATGGCATGTCTCGATATGACATTGACATGACATGACACGGGATGATATGACATGATTATGACATGACAATTGACATGACATTGTATGGTGTGACATGACATGACACGGCATGGTATGGCATGTCTCGACATGACATGACATGACATGACACGGCATCATATGATATTATTATGACACGACATTGACATGACATTGCATGGTGTGACATGACATAACACGGCATGGTATGGCATGTCTCGACATGACATGACATGACATGACATGACATGACATGACATGACATGACATGACATGACATGACATGACATGACATGACATGACATGACATGACATGACATGACACGGCATGATATCATATGATTATGACACGTCATTGACATGACATTGTATGGTGTGACATGACATGATACGGCATGGTATGGCATGTCACAATATGACATGACATGACACAGCATGATATGATATGATTATGACACGACATTGACATGCCATTGCATGGTATGACATGACGTAACAAGGCATTGTATGGCATGCCTCGATATGATATGACATGACAAGGCATGACATGATATGATACGGTACGATACGATACGATATGACATGATATTACACGACATGGTGTGGTATGACATTGCATGGTGTGACATGACATGACACGGCATTGTATGACATGGCATGGCATGGCATCATGGCATGATATGATGTGGTATGGCACAACATGACACGACACGTCACAATATGGACTCAACACGACAAGACGCTTACAAGACATACTGATATTAATGTACAAGGTTAAAAACTCATTGGCACCTAAACATATTTGTGACATATTTTATAAGCAATTTAAGAATTATAATTTACGTAGTAGTGATTTCCTATTCCTAGATTTAATACTGTTAACTATGGTAGACATAGCATTAGATATTTCGGTCCCTATCTCTGGGGGAAAATGAACAAAGACCTTTGTAGTAAAACAAGCCTCTATGAATTTAGGAGAGCTGTGCGTGCCGTCGATGTGTCGGATGTGTTGGGTGGTGGATGCGGCTGCTGTGCATGCTCATCGTGAGGATAGCGTGGCTGAATTGGCGGCTGCGTCTCCCGTCCGGCACGTCTGGTGCATTGGTGGCTCGTGCAGCTTTCTTGAATATGTATTGTTGGTCCGATAAGTTTATAAATTTTAACTACTTATCTATATATCTATTTTATATAATATTAGTATTTTATATTTTATATTTATATTTATGTTATAGTGTCCCCAATTAGCTATTTAAGCTAACACACAGACACTTAAATAAAGTCTATGTATGTATGTATGTATGTATGACATGAAATACTATTCTTACGTTGTGGTTCAGTCTGCAGTTCAGAGCTCTCTAATATACTCTCACAAATCCTTCTCCTCTTTGTGAGTTCTCCGAAGTCCACCCTCATATCATGAAGAGACATCCTGGATCCGTTGATTTTAACACGACTGGTCTTCTTCTCGATCTCATTACACACTGCATCCCTCCTTCTAGGCAGCTGAGGACCACGAATGTCGCCAGAAAATTGTTCCTTGTGGTCTTCAGTTATTGGTGGAACAGGGTCTTTCAAAACGAGTGCACTCTGGATGGAGGGAAGAACCTGATTCTCTCCAGGGTTGCCATTCTCTAGGCTGCCAATGGAACTTTTTGCTGCTGCTTGCTTGGGTCTTGGTTGTGAAAAATTTGCGTACTCTGAGTCTTTGAGGATCCCTTTTTTCATGGTGGAAGGCTGGCGCTTGTTAATGGACTTTTGGGCTCTGGTCTGCAATATTTCCTTACGCCTTGTTCTGTACGAAAAAATCCGTAACGGTTTCAATTGTGGCAGGCACCATCCATTTGGGATCGCGATGCGATGTTCGAGGTCTGCATTCGCCCGGTCGATCTTGTCATTTGTCCAGTAGCTACCTCCGGAACTTTAGAATCGGATTCGTTTTCGCCTGGAAAATGCTTCAACTGTCGTAGCACATTTACTCGTCTTGCTGCTTGTTTGTTATGATTTCGCTGGTGAATTGACAAGTTCTGGTGACTGTAAAGAGCATTTGCGCTACAGTAAGAGTAATGCCTGGAACGACACGGTGCCAAACAGTTTCTGTGTGGTTGCTGCTGATACAAAGCACTACCATGCCTTGTGAAGGACTCGACGGCAGTAGGCTTCTCGCCGCTACTTGGATTTGCTTGCTTGCAACTGTAACCACGGTAACTGTGGTGATAATGCTCCGATGGCAGGTCGAACTTGATAAATGGCTTTGTTGTAGATGATTGATTTGGAAATGCTCGAGAACAGCTTCTTAATTGGTTCATGTCATGTTGTCCTGACGATGTTCTGTGATGGCCACGCACCTTTGACGAGGGTGATTTTCCAATGGGATGAAAATCAAACGCTGAAGTGATGGATTTTGGATTTTGGTCACCGCCATTTTCATCGCGCTCTACGAAATCCTGAGAGTGATTGATGAATGATGTTTCTCGCCGCTTTTGTTGATTGAAAACAACCTCGGCGTCCTGACTGGAGTATTTTCTCAACTGGTCAATGCGGTGTTGGCTTGAAGAGTCGTTGTGCAGTTGCTGGGAGGACGAATTTTTAATGGTACGATAAACGCCACAACTTTCTCATCCCCGACCACGAATTCCTGCGGTTGTTGGAAGGATGATATTCTACCTGTCCGCTCGCGACCATTGATAAAGCCTTCGTAATTTTCAGCCATATCGTCGATCATTGATTTTTTACGTTATCTGTCGCGCTGTAATACAGCTTTCACTGACAAAATTATGCCTAATTTTTATAGAGGAGAATTCACAGAGGAATATACTGCAAATTTTGAACTTCTCTACCGTACCGTGTTTGCTACGTGTACTACATATAATTACCGTAATACCAATAACGTCATAAAGTCTAGAGCAGTTTCAAATTTGTGTTTATTAAAAATCACTGGCCAATCACAACAGACGAAAACAATACAAGGAACCAGGAGCCCATGAAGGAACCAATCAGAGAGCGTAGTGAAGCAAAACCAAAACAAACCGTAACACCAATGTTAATTAACAATTAACGTCATAAAGTTTTAATACCCATACGTCATAAAGTTTATGATGTTATTTGTTTTGATTTGATTAAATAACCTTTTTGACTGTTTTTAGTGTTTCAGTGTAAAAACTGAATTCCCTTATAGTAGATGCGAGTTTACTTTGACATAAGCAACTTTTACCACCGATTTCACTGTTACGCAACCATTTAAATCAAAACTCATCTGATCGGTTTGTGAAAGATTTCCGTAAATCATAAATGTCATACCTTATATGGAAGTCTTTGATTTTACGGCCAGTGAAACACTTTTCATCTTTTTCGGTCATCTTCGGTAGTCTTCGGTAGTCTTCGGCAATCTTCGAAATTTTCGGTAAAGTCCTGAAAACGTTTGGAAACGTCGCATGACCTTCGTATAATATTCGGAAAATACTCGAAAATCTTCTAAAAATCGTTAAAACCTTCATTATTAGTATGCTTAATTAAATGCAGATAATGTCCGCGGACAAATATTCATACATATTTTAGGCGCTCACTTGTGAGAAATCGAGTTGAACACTCGAAGAGAAATTTCATATTTCCGCGCAATCATGTATTATTCTCTGACTTTATTTGGCGCGAAAATATTCACGAATATTTGTACGCGGACATTATATGTTCCGAGAAGCGAACAGTTTTCCGAGAACGAAGCTTGAGGAAAACTTCGAGCTTCGAGGAACAGATTTTAAAATGTCCAAAGAAAAATATCCGTGCATTAGTTTTGAAACCAAGTGGAGACTATTGTGTTTATTATCCTTCAAATATTTTGGCCACTGTTTTGGGAGATCTTGTCCAAGCTTTTAAACGTTATCCGAGTTGCCCTTTGCCTCTGTTTCAAAACGAGTCCTGGTGCACAACCTTTCATATGGAAATGAGTTTTACCAGCACTACGTTTATTTTCTTGCAATAACTTAGTCGATATGAAAGATAGTGCACCATGACTCGTTTTGAAACAGAGGCAAACGGCAACTCGAAAATGACCTATTCTTTCGGGTTTCAACCTTATATTGTGCTAGTCTGCTCAAAACATTCACTTCTATTCAATTTAACAATTTATTTGGGACGAAAACTCTGAACGTGCGTATTTAAATGCAATTATTTTTTAACTGGGTGATATCACTTGGGAGATATTCACCAGTTTTGGCTGCATCGCACGATGCGGTTTAGACCAATTTCATTTCAATCGATTGCATGCATGCGAGGAAAAATATTTAATGGACTATAAACAAGGTCATCCCCAAGTGATATCCCCTATTAAAAATGCGTTTTCCAGTTTCCCTTGGCACCTCTTTAAGATTAAGAATTTGTCGGCAAGGTCAAGGATCCCGGCATTATGGTTCCCTTTCAGATGTTGTAGACCGTAATTCGGATTATTTGATACATACATACATACTTTATTTGATAAGTAGGTTGGATAAAAGGCAGCCAAAGGGCTGATGTGGACCTACTATACTAAAAATTAGCTTTACACAGTGGAAACAAACAACAGTATTTCCTTTTCACACCCAGTACACGCCTTCGAGTTATGCACCATTGTTGTCCTTCACGACTAGTGGAAAATAAGTAAATTGGCTTTGTACCCTTTCCACCATACACCTTCCGCTGTTGTAGTCCAGAGAGTTGCTTGTATTCCCTTTGCTTTCCTTCGACCGTTTTACACTTTCATTCTTCTGTTCTTGGCTTGTGGTGCCGGTACTGGATTCGTTTCTCTCCATTACATCAGCTGTCCTTTAGATTGTTTTTTCAGTGCCATCTCGTTTGTATCTACAGTTGACCAATCCTCGTTCTGAATTCCACGATGATTCAACTCTGTTTTGCAGGCACAAGGCTTGGCACATGAGGATCCCATTTATCAGCCTCTATACAACTTTCAGTTCACTCAATGGAAAATTTTGATCGAAACATATAAATTACTTTTAATCGTCGAATAGAAATTATAGCTGCCAATTGTATTGCGGTATCCTGTTAATTGGAATTGCGCAAAGCGATTCGAATGTGTGACGTATTAACAGGCAATTACGTTAATTACTTTCTGTCGGCAAGATGAAAGGGAAGGGAACGCCCGGATTGTAATGTTAATGATAATTCCTAACATTTCCGCATTGGGGAACATCCTTTATTTAAAAGCGACACTAGAAAAACCCGTATTTACCCTTGGAGGTACATCGAAAGTCATACACCCATGACCGTACAAGGGTGGGGATTAGGAGGGGGGGGGGGGGCATGGTTGATGGACCCCTCCTCCCCTCCTTAGGTTTTCGTTATTGCGTTCGACGAAGGAGATCAAATTCTAATTTCTACGCCTTCCGTCACGCTAGGGGACTAATTTGACAATTTTGGGCTATGTATTTAGACACTAATTTGGCCCACACCATAAATTTTCAGGGGCGAATGACATAATCTCCACGTGCATTTCGGCATCAACCTCGTTCCTAGGGAGACAAGAGAGGAAAAGGGAGAGAGCCTGGGATCGAGGTTGTTTCGCTGTCAACTCAAGATGGGTGTTCTGTGGAGCAATCTTGATCTTCAACGTCGTGTAAGTTACTTATTTTTTTCAAATTAGACGTAAGGTATTCAAAAACCTTGCATCTAACATTTATCGATCTACTGTGTACGACTCCTGGTGCGAATATAAAGCCGCAGTTCGGCGCTGTGTTGTCAACCCGCTCGTCTTCGACAAGAAACAACTGCTGCGTCATACTGAATAAATTAAAACACGAATTGTGTCATTTCAGTCTGATGATCATGATTTGTGTTCGCAAAATACATAGGCCCACCGAGTTGTGTAGCTCGCGTTTACGTTGGACAGTTGTATAGTCAAGACCAAATCAGACCGGTTCGACCTTTCGAAATTAGTGCAAATGCCACTGAGTCACTGAGCTGCACTTGCAATTAACAGATGGTTTACTCAACTTAAATTGATATATATTCAGGAATATAATTCTACCATTTCAGAATTATACTTCCTTGAAACAATTTCAATGAAAATAATATATAAAGCCAATCACGTTCCCAAGACATTACACGTTTCATATCACCAGAAAGCAAACGCTCTAAGTTCGTTCGTGACCAGTTGAGGAACATCCTCTGTTTGAGATTAACCTGTCGAACGCACTCTCTTAATCTAATAAGACTTAGTAAAAATCTACTAGTACACTAATGCAAATGAGACAATCTGATTGGCTGAGCTACTCGTATACTATAAGCCATTAGTGTGCAGTGGCTGGAGGTCGTCTACAAAACTGCAGTTTCTTGTCGTTTCTCTGAAGTTTCGGGGAAGATTTAGAGTTATTACTAGACAATTGTTATAATTTTTACTAAAACAATTAGATTATTCGCTCTCAATTTCTATGATGTGATAGTTGATTCGGCCTACGGCCTCATCAACTATCACATCATAGAAATTGAAAGCGAATAATCTAATTGTTAAATAGTCGAAAGCATTATGCCTTTAGTAAATAGCAATTTGATTTGCTAGTTTAAATGGAAGCCATCAGAAAGTTCTCAAAAAAATGTCAAAAAGTTGTCAAAAATTAATCAAAAAAAACTTTGTCCAGTGGCAACGGTACGGTGCTTTTCACTGTAAATAAAAACATTTAAAAGTGCATGTCTGATTCGTCGGATTTTTTTTCTTTTGAAGCTGACAATCTGGTCAACAAGTATTTAACCCTATTCTGCCTGAGCTTTTCTGTAGTTTGTGGGGCTGGGGTGGGAGCTAGGCAAAAGCCCTTCTCCTTTACCTCGGTATCTCCAAAAGTATTGATAATGATAATGAGTGATAATGAGTGATAATGATAATGCTATGATAATGAGTCTTCTATGGTGTGTAAATCATCCAAAAATGTTTATTTTAGTGACGTGGTCACGTGTCAAGTATGACGCCAAAAATTAAAAAAAATCCGCCATCTTGGATTTTAAGATTTTTTAAACATTGTCAGAAAATATCCAAATGGATTAAAAAAAATGAAAATAATATAAGGATACAAAAAATTTTAAAGACACTGGAAGAAACTTCATTACAACTTCAAATTTCCTTCCCCAGGAGAATAGGGTTAAATTTCAAAATATAACAAAATGGATAAGAAAAAGCACATCACCATTTTGAAAATGATTCAAAGTATAGCACTTGTACACTGTGTCGTTCAGTGCTCGTTGGTTGCCTGTCCAATTAAAGGTAGATAAGGTCGGTGAAAGGGAATTGAAAAGGCAATTTGTAAGATTTGGACACAGTCAGCTGAATAAACAAACTGACAGGAGAAAGGTAATTTAATCCTGTATGCTTCATAGATAGAACCTGACAAGATGACAGCTTCCACTACATGACAGGTCCTACTCACAACAATTTACAAGATGAAATTAAGCGCAAAAATAATTTAGGCACATGCACTGGGCGATTCGTCATTTGAAATCTACACTTTGGGATCTACAAGTTTTCTAAATATAAACTTATTTAAAATATTTCTTTATATTTAAATTTTGAATTTGCCTTAAATGTTCCATTAATATTTTGAGTTTTGCATAACATTGAAGTTGTCATTTCTACACGGACTGCCGTCAATAATTTTAGCAATCAATCGCTAAAGATAAAACTCAGGATGAATGTATTTGCATAGTCAAATGCAAGTCCTCTGTTAGCAGACAAACATAAGTAAACGAGGGGCTTAAATGAGAAGGTTCTTCTCATTCAAAAATCATCCCGCTTCAAGGAGAAACGCTCAGAAAAATGGCCACTAACGCCTCCATCGATGATCATCTACTCTTGTATTCTTGTTTTCATTTACCAGATCCTACCTTCCAACTGGCGCCCAACCGCTATCTAAGCAATTTAATAACTGGGGTGATCAACGCAACATTCGCGCCGTTTGCAGTCGTGGCAAACTTCTTGGTGTTTTGTGCGATCCTGTTGAGTCCATCACTACGATCCGCGCCATCAAGCTTGCTTATAGCTTGCCTCGCTCTGTCAGATTTCCTCGTGAGTGTGATCGTCCAACCCACGTTCGCTGCCTACCGATTCAAGGAAAACCACCTTGGCTATGTCAACTGTGCAATAAGGCTTCTCTACGCAAATGGATTTTATATCTGCTACGGCGTTTCATTCATGACTTTGAGCGCAATAAGCTTTGAAAGGTATCTTGCTTTGAGACTACACCTTCGCTACAAAGGACTTGTAACAGCGAACCGAGTTTTACTAGTCGCCTTATTTATTTGGTTGCTCAACATTGCTTTGACATTTCTTCAATGGGCACGCATCAATACAATCGCTCGAGGAACACACTTGTTTTTCTGGTTTATATCCCTGTTTATCGCGGGAATTTCACAATTTCGAATCCATCTAATCGTGCGTCGCCATTGCCATCAAATCCAACAACAACAACGTCTTTCATCCGGGAATCAAAACTTCCGAATGCAGATTAAGCTAGCGGTAAGCGTGGCGTACATTGTGGGAATTTATTTCCTTTTTAATTTGCCCGTCCTGGTTGTCACGACTTATCACCAAATCGCTACTGGTCATATAGCTTCCTACAACTATTACAGTTGGAGCGAAACTGTAGCTTTGTTGAATTCGTCCGTGAATCCATTGATCTGTTGCTGGAGACGCCAAGACATTAGGAAAGCTATAAAGAAAATGCTCAGACATGGATTTTGTAAAAAGATTATCCAGAAAACATGGAAACAACGGCATAGAAACAATTTCAATATTTCACTTGTTTTTGGAACAGCCCCCATTCATCCTACATGCTTTGCGGGCGTTTGCTTCTCAGTCGTTTTGTCGAAAGCCTTCATTGTTTTACGTACGCTCTGATTGGTGTAATGGTCTACGTAACCCGGGAGGAGTACATATATTTACCTCGATGAGCAATGCATATAGGATGAAATTGGGCCTTTATCCAGTTTTATGTTATTATATAATCATATATAGCTGGGTTTATGCTTGATGAAAATCGCACCTATTTAGCCATTTTGACGCTTTTTCCTTTTTTTCTCGTTCAAAAACTACAGTCAAAGCTCTCTGAGTGAACAGGCTCTCGTAAGCGGACAGCTCATGGCCGCCTTGACAAAACCCCGTTTGAACTCTAGCTCATACAAACTCTGTATTTACACATTCCCGTAAGCGGCCAGCTCCAGTTGCGGACACTTTTTCTGCTTCACAAGAGTGTCCGCTTATGGGAGCTTTGACTGTATCTCCAAAGTAGACACTGAATATAATAAGATCAGGTATGCCAGTTCTTTTTTCTCTCTTAATCCCTCTCTTCTTTCCCCTTTCGCTCTTCTTTGGTGTGGTTTCAAGTCTTACTGGAGTGATAAAACTGGAGTTTGGCGTAGTTGCAGAAAAAATGCGGAAATTTTCTTGAACCACGTTCTTATAAATTTAGTTATTGCGGTCGAGGAACGAGAGCGCCTCCTAATCTCATGTACAGCCAAAATATTTTGAGATTTCGTGTGATTGATTGAGTGATTGAGACTGCAATTGGCCTCGTTTTCACGCTGTCTCGTTTTCGTGTACGATGGCTGCAATGTTCCAGGCGCCAGATGTTGTTTCGACGATGTTCGATCATCTCATTGTGGTAATACTCGTGGATTATTTCGCTCCAACCGGTAAGTTAGTACATTGAATATTCATTTCCAGAATAGGACGTAATGTTATTCAAAAATTTATCGAGTTCTGAGGGAAATGTGTGTCAGTTCTGCGCAGTAAGCTTATTGTAATTTCAATCCGCTTGCCCTCGATGAAGAAATATTGCCATGCTGTTGTGTTTTGTGGTTACTGTTGTGTACCGAATCAAAGAAAACACAAACTGAGATATTGCAACATCAGCCTATTAATAATAACAATGGACATACTAAATACATTAAAGTCAGAACTGAATGCAAATAGAGTACGAAAAAAGGAAGGCAATACATTAATAACAATGTTTGAAGTAGTAATTCATTAGTTAAAAGCTATTACGTTACATTTAAATTTTGCTAAAACTGAAGCGGCAAGAGGATTACTAAGGTATTTTACAGTTTTCTATTTGCCATTAAAGAAATCTCAATTTCGTGCAAACTATAGGCAATACATCAAACACGAGAAAGAGTGTTTCATCCGATTTCCAAACACCGAAAAGAGAGTTTAAATTGGTGAATTATTAATGAGTTTGTTCCACCCCATTTACAGGCAAAAATATATTGCTTAACGAGTATGACGAGTAAGACAAGGTTGAGCTTTTGGGATCTGATGACATAGATGAAGAGAAAGAGGTGACATAGAAAGTAATTTGCTTATTAAAAAGGCTAACGTCGGTATTATGATAATGATTTTGTAAAACCAATCTAGGACTTGTTGGAAGGGTATTTTACGTTTACCAGCGTTGTGGGGGTTTTGCTCGCACCCGCTCAGCGGAACAGCCCAGTTGATGATTACAACATTTATTAAATATAAAGTGTTTACTTCTGAGCCTTTGCTTTACATCACAATGCTTTCTCTTTCTTCTTCTTCTCAGCTCAGTTCAATTCACATCAGATGGTACTTTCTTCTGATGATTTACCTTCTTCTTAACCCTATTCTGCCTGGGGGGGGGGGGGGGGGCAGAAAGTGCCCGCGCTGACTTCAAATTTATCGTACTTAAAGAGCATTCAAGCAATCATAGCCAAACTTTATGACTTTTCCTAAAAATTATCTGGGAACATTTTGGTGTGCCAATTTTTTGATCACGTGACTCGATGTTTCCATGGCAACCAAGTTTTGACAGGCCGTTTTAGCCAAATTTGGTATTTTCAGTTTAAATGTCCGTTTTCATGAGATTTTCGCTTTTTACGAAGAGTTTCTTCAAAAATCTTTGCAATTTTTGCATCCTTATATTGTTTTCGATGTTTTCAAATGAAATTTGGTGATTTTCTGACATTTCTGAACAATTGAAAAATCCAAGATGGCGGATCCAAGATGGCGGACAGGTTTAAAGTATGACGTTATTTCGGCGTGATATGATATCATAATTGATTAGTAATTGCCACTAAAATAAACATGTTTGAATGCTTTATTCACCACATAAGTTTCATTTTTATAGCACAGATACTTTTCGAGATACAGATCGTTTTACCCAAATTTGTTGATTTTTTAGCTTAATTTTCAGTTTTCATAAAATGTTTGCTTTTTACGATGAAATCCTTCAAAAATCTTTGCCGTTTTAGCATCTTTATATTTTTCTTGATTTTTTCAAAGCAAATTGGGAGATTATCTGACATTTCTGAACAATTTAGAAATCCAAGATTTAGGATCCAAGATGGCGGATTTTTTTAACGTATGACGTCATTATGGCGTGTATGACGCCATAATTGACACGTGACTGCCACTAAAATAAAGATTTTCGGATGCTTTACACACCATGTAAGTTTCATTTTCATAGCGTCAATACTTTTTGAGATACATAGGGGGGGCACTATCTGCCCCCCCCCCCCCCCCAGGCTCAGGAACGAAAAAAATGCTAAAACGGCAAAGATTTTGGAAGGATTTCATCGAAACAAGCAAAAGTTTTATAAATTATATAAATTATATAAATTAAGCTAAAAAAAAAACAAATTTGGGTAAAACGATCTGTATCTCGAAAAGGATTTCTGCTATAAAAATGAAACTTATGTGGTGTATAAAGCATTCAAACATGTTTATTTTAGTGAAAATCACAAATCAATTATGACATCATATCACGCCAAAATAACGTCATACTTTAAAAATGTCCGCCATCTTGGATCCGCCAACTTGGATTTTTCAATTGTTCAGAAATGTCAGAAAATCACCAAATTTGATTTGAAAACATCGAAAACAAGATTTTGGAGGAAACTATTCGTAGAAAGCGGAAAACTCATGAAATCTGGGCCCGGTTGTTCAAAGCACGATTAAGCTAATCCAAGATTAGCGCGAATTTCGATTTCAGTTTTGTAACTTTTCAGTGAGATTTTCTGTTTATATTTTTTGCTCTTCAGTTTTGACTTTGACTAATGTCAAACTCCACAAAACATTGTCATGGAAAACTACATTTATATGGGAGAAAATGAAACCTCGATTATTTGTTAATCCTGGATTAGCGTTAATCGGCTTTCGAACAACTGGGCCCAGAACATTAAGCTGAAAATACCAAATTTGGCTAAAACGGCCTGTGAAAACTTGGTTGCCATGGGAACATCAAGTCACGTGATCAAAAAATTGACACACCAAAATGTTCCCAGATAATTTTTAGGAAAAGTCATAAAGTTTGGCCATGATTGCTTGAATGCTCTTTAAGTACGATAAATTTGAAGTCAGCGCGGGCACTTTCTGCCCCCCCCCCCCCCCCCAGGCAGAATAGGGTTAATTTTAGTTCTCTCTTGGTTACGGTTATCCTGTTCAGTAGTTTCAAAACTGACTTTAACAATTCTATAGTTTAATTTATTGATTGATGTCATCACTGCACCTAATGTGTAAATGTAATAAAAATACATTCGTTCGTTCGTTCGTTCGTTCGTTCTTTCGTTCGTTCGTTCGTTCGTTCGTTCGTTCGTTCGTTCGTTCGTTCGTTCGTTCGTTTCTTTCGTTCTTTCGTTCGTTCGTTCGTTCGTTCGTTCGTTCGTTCGTCCGTCCGTCCGTCCGTTCGTTCGTTCGTTCGTTCGTTCGTTCTTTCTTCGTTCGTTCGTTCGTTCGTTCGTTCGTTCGTTCGTTCGTTCGTTCGTTCGTTCGTTCGTTCGTTCGTTCGTTCGTTCGTTCGTTCGTTCGTTCGTTCGTTCGTTCGTTCGTTCGTTCGTTCGTTCGTTCGTTCGTTCGTTCGTTCGTTCGTTCGTTCGTTCGTTCGTTCGTTCGTTCGTTCGTTCGTTCGTTCGTTCGTTCGTTCGTTCGTTCGTTCGTTCGTTCGTTCGTTCGTTCGTTCGTTCGTTCGTTCGTTCGTTCTTTCTTTCGTTCGTTCGTTTGTCCGTTAGTTCGTTCGTTCGTTCGTTCGTTCGTTCTTTCGTTCGTTCGTTCGTTCGTTCGTTCATTCAATCCATACAAAAGTGACCGGGATGATCGTCGAAAATTATAATTCACACTTTCAGGTACCGCTTCAGCCTTTGGGTGTGAATCTAAAATGGCTTAAGTCGGAAAAAGTATGACGCGAACTACTTGTCCGAGAATAATTTATTCGAAACAGCCGTCTTTATAATTGCTATTAAAATTGTGAAAATGCCTACCTGACATGCGCTACCTGATTGGTCAGTTCGAGCAACGTGATGTTGGAGCCTCGATCTGAGGGAAAGAAAAATAACTTTCACAGCATGGCGCGAAACTGTTAATATATTTCAAAACAAATAGTCATGGGGCACGGGGAATCCTTCTCTTAGATCATCCTCTCACGGCTTTAAGATGTTATTGAAGATAATTGAACTAGGTATTGGACGGTATTGGACGGTATTGGGGAAATACTTGGTCGAGTCCACTTTTGGCAAGTTTATGGAACGCTTGAGATCTTTGGTACCCAATACAGAGCGAACAAGCTAATTCAAAAAGTTTTTATTATAATGTTGTCATTTTTGTGTGCCAGATCAAGCATATATACTTCCATTTTTCAGGTCACTTTAGTAAAAGTGTAACCGAAATTTTCCACCAGACATGAAGGAAAAATGTTTACTTAATAGAAAACAGTAGTATATTCTTCAAAAAACACCTGCTTTCATTTTCCAACCAAAATATTTTCTTCGCAAAATAAATTTATGGAAAGAAATGATGGTATATTTTAAGTTTAGTAAAAGTATGAGAATTAACCTAGTTACATATGGCCTTAGCTCCAACGAGTCTCCTGTAGCTCAGTGGTAGAGCATCCGACCGGTGTGCGGAAGGTCATAGGCTCGACTCCTGTTGGTTTTCCGAGCAGCTAGTGTCACAGACAGAATAATGCATACACACACTTTATTGAGGCTCCCTTAATTATGTAGGGCTATTCTGCCACAATGTATGATATCTTTCTCAAGAAATTTATGTTGATTGGTTTTCTTGCTAAAAGTCTAAATGAGATCAAACTATGATACAGCGATATATTTTAAAGATATATTTTGTTTGGTTGTACTACTAAACGGCTTCGTCAGTGCTCATTAATTATTAGTTGGGTAGTTCATCTTTTCAAGGACAATACATAAGATTTTTTGGGGTTCAGTCCTGTTAACGATGTATTTGTATCATTAAAATTTGGAAAAAAAGGAACCCAGATTGTTGGCAGCCTATTTTGGGAAACTTCATCAGGCCAATGCTATTCGGCAGTAAAGTGACATTCCTTCCGCGAGTTGTGTATCCTGTGAACGCTGATGTATTTTCGGCTAGCGCTGTTGGTACGAACAAAGGCCACTGCTAGGATTTTCGGAAAGGCAACATCAGCTTGCAATATTGACCCAAATAATGACCGAAACAACATTATTTCGGGTAATAAAATTTCGTTCCCTAAATAATTCTTCCACTTTTAATCATGTTTAATATTCAGCTAAAGGATCCAAACAGATCAAACTGTGTTAGTTTACACAAATATACCATTAAAAGGCCCTACAACATAAAGACGACATTAACTTGAGTTTCCTTGGCCTCGTTTTTGTTTTCCCGGGAAACTCGCAGATGTTATTTTATAAAAAAATATCTTCAATTGTATGTTACCACGAGCTCGAGCAGTTTCATTGTGCCAATAATTCGATCAATTGTTTGGCACAAAATTAAGGTTCGCTTCGTGTTTTTTGTCTCAATTTACAATGTAGAAAAATGCGAGTTTTCCCCTATACTATCAAATCAGTTAACTGAATTTTATTACTGACTCTGATAGGGGCTCAAAATTTCCTATTTACCACACAATCCGTAGTTTAACGGCGTAAAATAAAAGCCGAAAATAAAATACACACAACTCGAGGAAGTAATGTCACTTCACTGAATAGCATTTCCCTGAAGCTTCCCAAAATAAGTTGCAAACAATCTCTCCGGGTTTTGTTTTTCCAAATTCTCACTTTCATTTCAATATACTAGTAATACGTGACTCGCAGGTCCTCGCGAAGCTTTTGTTGCCTAGTAACGGGCACGCTGCGATTTGATCTGCAAGGTTTCCAAGAATCGCTGCAAGGTTTCTGAGAATCGCCGGACGAACGCCGTGTTTTTGCTATGCCACCGGATTTTGTTTCGATTGGAGTTCGCTCGTCTCCCGACATCTGTAATAAATTGTAGCGCTCTTGTACTGTTTTCCCCACTTTTCCGTCCGAATGATCTGAAACCACCTCGCTTTTGTAGGTAAAATCTTCTTCGCAATATCGGATCGGCGAATTATTTTCAGACACAAGTCTTCACGTCTACAATGAAAACTAAGCCATATGTTGATCGTACTTTGAGACATTCCTGAGTCGTCTTTCCTTTTCCTGTTGTTGATAACGGATTTAATAAAGCCGGTTTTTTTTTCACAAATGACCCGTATATAAATTCGTTCGATAAACAAACTTGGAGTAAAAATTGTTATTCTTCAGCAGCCGTTCCTGTTTCTACATTTACGTGTAAAATGTTATTGTCGAAGTCAATGTTATTAAGTAAAGAAAAGGAGGTTAAAAAAAAGAACGGCCTGGATTCGAACCGAAAAAAAAAAAAAAAGGACCATAGTAGGATTTGAACTTTCGCCCTCAATCCCGAAGATCAGATTCAAAAGTTAGCGCCTTAAGCCATTAGGCCACGAGCGCGCCGTGTGACGTCATTGCTGTCACCACGATTTCCACAAACAAACAAACAAACAAACAACAAATAAATAAATAAATATGATCGTAAAGGCCACACGAGAATTGCTCTCGCATGAGCTCTTTGGGGACAGAATTATAAACCCCGCTACGCGAGGCCTTCGGCCTCGCTTCGCGAGGAACAAATACATCGGCTTATTCTGATCAATAACTTGTGTGAACAATATCACTCACAACTTCTTGAAAGAAGCTGGAAATGAACCAAGTTCAAAAATCATGTGTATCAGCAGCATGAGCAACACCATGAGCAGTAGCACAACCAAACAAAATCATAGTTTGATCTCATTTAGACTTTTAGCAACAAAATCATCAACAACAATTTTCTTTAGCGAAGAAATCATTTTGGTTGGAAAATAATAGCAGGTGTCTTGTCTATTGTTAAGTTCTGGACTATTTTCCTTGAAACTGGAAAACATCCGGATGATGTCAGTAAAAGATTTCTCTAATTATGTTTTCAATATATTTTTAGCTGTTTTCTATTAAGAAGGAACATTTTCCCTTCATATTTGGCGGACAATGATTATTTCGGTTAAACTTTTACGAAAGTGGCCTGAAAAACTGCAAGGTAATAATGTATGCTTAACTTTGGGGCGCGCATTTGCCGAGAATGGATGCATCATAATTTATCAGCGAAGTTTTAAAAAAAGCCATTGTAATAAAAACTTTATTAAAATAAAGCAAATAAAGCTTATTAGCTTGTTCTTTCAGTATTGAACTGTATGGACCGGTCCGAATGCAAAAAAAAAGGAACTCGACTATTATTTCCCCAAGACGGACCTCACGCTAGTTCAATAACATATAGGCAGCCTCTTTCTCGTTTTATTTTGTTTCAAGGAATAGTTGTCCTAGGTATATAATGACTTCAGTTTCTCCGTGTGATAAAGCGAATACTTTTGAGTTACTCGAAGGTTATATTTCAATAAAAGTTTACGTTATAATAAATATATTTACATAGATCATCGGAGAATGCGAATGAGATGTCTCATAAACTATCATCATCGCATCAGGTCAAACAAACTACGAGTACACACAAGACGCGTTATTAACTGCCTGTAAAATGAGTCAAAACTCTCGTCGACTGTCAGGAACGTTTGGGCAGGTTCAAATTTAGCCTTTCGTAGCTGGCGCTTTTGTTGGCGCTCGATGGTAAAATATGCGAGTGGCGGAGCCACGAAAACTAGCGGGAAAATTCCAAAACCAAAAACGAGCGGCTTCGCTGCTCGTTTTCGTGGCTTCGCCATTCACATTATTCTACCATCGCTCGCCAATAAAACCGCCAGCTACGCAGGTTAGTTCAAATTCTATGAGAGCGCATGAGAGTCGATTTGAGCGAATGAGAGTTGGCTCAAAGTTTTGAACTCTCGGCTCTTGTCCTCGTTTAATTCCGACCTAGCGAACGGTACATGTAGTCTTTCAATGTGTTCAATAAACTGGGATATCCGTGAGAATATGTCTAACAGCCTTAGGCCCTGACCACGTCAAGGGTATTCATTCTACAGTTTCAGTAGCTTTTTGAGCGCTTTCCTGAACTCCTTCTTTCGAATGGAATAAATAATAGGATTCCAAGCCATGGTACTACTGTAAACACAGTGGGATGCTATTATGGCCTCTGCAGAAAGTACTCCCCCCAAAGCACGGTAGAATGCCATAATCCACATTGGAAGGTAACACAGAACAAACGAACTAATTATAATCATGACATCCCTGGCAGCCTTGCCCTCTTTTAGCAACTTCGCGAGTCGTTTTTGGGTTTTACCTGGTTGTCGTCTTTCATATCTTGAAGGGTTTCCTGAGTGTTCTGTGATTTGGGGGTTCTGTTCTTCTCTTGCTTCAGTTATGGCGTGTTCGATGGTCTGGATCGCATTTTCTGGGGTAACATTCACTTCAGTACCTCCTGAATGTCGCTTCTGATTTTCCACTGGAGAGTTTCTGTCGCTTTGGGAACCATTAGCATCTTCCATGCTGATTTCGTAAGAAGATTGTCCGATGAAACTACTTTTCTGTCCAGGATGTCGTTCCTGGGTTGTGCCTCACATGCTCTCTTCTCCTTCGAACCATTGCCATCTTCAAGGGCTCCGTTCTGGCTTTCATGAGACGACTGATGGTCTTCAATAACGTGGATCTGCAGTTCCATTTTAGCCAAAATATCTTCTTGATAACGTTCCTCCACTTGTGGTTGAGTGTGTCGTTTTTCCCTCTGATCAAGAGACTTCTTTGCTTTTGAACATCCACTTTCCACAGTTTTCTTGTTAACTTTGGTTGGGCCATCCTCTCTCGTCTTGACAGAAGACCGGTCATTGTGCCCATTTTCCAGGCTACGTGGTCGATATCGGGCTGAATTTCCATTTCTTCTCATTTGACAAGCGGCCTCTTCCTGGCGAATGGTTTCAGCGATGTCGTTAGGCTCCTCTTGGTAGGCAGCATTTGTTTCACCTTGCGCATTAGCGGAGTGACTAAGCGGGTTGCAATGCACAATCACATTCACTATTTGGGACGATGTTTCTTGTTCACCATTCTCGGTTCCTCCTTGCTCTCGCTGTTGCTTTTGGTGTCGTGGAATGTGATCCGTATCCTGGTCCTCTCTATAACATCGTTGTTCGTTCTGACAATCGTGCATCTTGTTCTCGGCGTCGGGCTGAACGTTAATTATTTCAACACTGTTTTGAAGTCGACGGACGACTTTGAGCACTTTGTAGTTTAGAATGAAAATCACTCCAAGTGGAGCAAGAAATGAAGCTATTAAAAACGGAAACGTTGTTTGCCTGTCCCATTTCTGCTCGCATGCGAATATATCTGGGTTATATACGTAGTCTCCCCATCCAATGAGAGGGCCGAGGGAGATAACGGCTGGAAGAATCCACAAGAGCATAATGTTTAGAAAGGCCTTTTTCTTTGTGATGCGGCCATTGTAGGTCAGAGGCTTTTTGACGATGGCGTTGTATCGCTCGTAAGACACAGCGCACAGATGGAGTACTGTGCTGATGTGGAGCGATCTGATGAGGAAAGCAGCACCATGGCACCACGTTGTACCAAAGATCCACTCCTCCAGAGCAGTGGCAACCGTACGATTGCTTGTAATCAATGTCGCGAACAGGAAATCTGAAAGCGCCAAGCTGGCTAATAGAAAGTATCGCATTTTGTGAACGCTGCGATTCATAGTTACCACGAGCAAAACGAAGAGATTCCCAAAGAAGGCAAGGATTGTGGTCAGGGCATAGAACACGGCAAGCACGATCATTATTTCGTTACAGCGAGTTGAAAAGGTTTTCGAAGTTACAAAACTAACGCGAAAGCATCACCAATCGCACATTTATACTATAAAGTTGACGGGTGTGTTTCACATCAGTTTTCACAGTTTGATGTTGAAATGAAAAACAAAACAAGAAAATGCTAATCCTTGTCGGATGTTAAGTTTCCTTGCCGTTTCAATCTGATCGGAAGGACACCAACACAAAACATTGTTCTTATGCTTGTAGGTTTAACGAATGAATTCAGTTTCTGCCATTTTAATTTGTTCCTATTGATAAAAAATAGGCCGAGGGGAATTAATTGTTTCAGTTTATGGCACCGAGGTGACCTCCAGTCTAGGCCACATAGAAAACGTGTCAAAGCTTATACTTAACACAAAATCGGCAGGAGTGTGCCGATCAAAGCGTGACAATCGTCAGGTCACCTTGTATCTCGCGTTCGACCATCTTCAATCATGCAAATTACGAATATTTTGGTGATTATTTTAATGACAACCACTTCTTGAATTAACCCCGAATACTGAAAAATTGACTTCAAAATTTATTTTAAAGTGTTTTTGTGAACTTTAGGAGTTATTTTTTACATCAAAATTGTGCAAATTATAATTTGTAATGAATTTATGTACAATAATTTTCACCATATAAAAAACATATAAAAAACCGTTTCGGGAAACATCTGAAACTAACATAAAGACTGTTACAACGACGTTAGTTGGCAGATTCAGTCGAGGGGAACAATAGCCTGCGAGCGCAGACGTATTCTAGGGGAACAAGTACCAATTGAAACCCCGCCTCCAAGACGGGACTTTGACTGGATAATAAGAATCGGAAACTCTTCGATTGCTTCAACGGAGATTTGCCAAAAACGGCACTTGTTACCCCGACTGGGTTCATACACTTCAATTCCCACTTGCAGTAGCATCCTACGGACTCGGCTTCCGGGCTTCAGACATGTAACTTGATTTTTCCGCAGTAGCGAGGCCCCTGGGGCATTGAGGGTCGTTAGGCTATATTCACTGTTCAGAGCGGAAAAACGCCATAAGCATGCGCGAGATTTAGCTAAGCGCCAGTCTCTTCTGAGCTTCCAAGTTTTGAAAAAATGGCGGCGAAGTAAATAAAAAACTTCAAGAAACTTGATATGCTACCGCGATGATCCTGGTAAGTACCGATATTTTCTCGGTACCAGTGGGTAAACTTGGTGTTTGGTATCATCGTGGGATAGTTTTTCGGGACGTTTCTACGCGTTAACACTATTTTCGAGTCCCTTAATTCCCCGCAGCATTAAGTTAGATTTGTGCGCAGAAGTACTTTTTTTACCAAACCTATTTGACATTACTGCATATCTTAAGGAAAGCCCTGAAGACATAAGCTCGAGAGCCCCACAACAGACATAAAAATAATTGCTTTCTTGGTAGTGAAATGCCGAAAAAAAATTCATGCTTTCCCAAGTAGAGAATTTACCTTTGCTTCGGGAGGTTTAAATTACCGTCCTGATAAAATGGCGGAAATGGAATCCAAGAAAAGGTGAACGTAATTTGATGTGTAGCCTCGGTAATCGCAGAGAGTACCGACAATAATAAAGCTACGAGGGGAAGGACAAGGTAATGTCCTTCACGTATGGGGATTGGAGACTATTTGATTCTGAAACTCATTTTCTTCAATAAAAATATAATCGCGATCGCTCTTGAGAATTTCCATCACATAACCGTCTGATGCATATGTGTCGCCATATCAATGAACCGCTGAATATTACGATAGAGTATATGTACGATATATAGTATATATGCGAATACGTATCTGTCGTCAGTTCTTTCAGTAACAATGAGTCAAGAAAACCCGAATAAAACAACACCTTTGAGGTGTTGTTTTATTCGCCCCACGGGCCTTACACAATCTAAAATACACGAGCCTAAAGATCACTCACTTGCTAGTTAAAATTAGTCACAGCTTAAGTTCTGCATCCAATTGCAGAGTTTATTGAGGGTAACATTAAACCGGTGACATTGAAGCCGGTGTGTTATATAACACTGCAATGTAGAGATGTTTGTATAGTTTTTTTTGCTGCTTTAGACTTTGAAAATTGTTTGAAAACTGAACTTGTATGCAAAATTTCTCTTCTTAGTAATCATGAATGATGCAAATTTTTGTCTTTCTTGAAATGTTTTTTTGCTAGCTAGTGATTAATAAAATTATTTTAATTCAAGTATAGAGAGTCTTAGTTAAAGTGAATTAAACTTGATTTTACTAATTACATGTAAATGCAAATGGGCCAACACTAATGCAGTTCAGTCTTCTGTTTGTCAAGGCATTCATAAAAAATAAATTGCTATCTCACATGGAGATCTTAAAACTAAACTGATTTCATTAAAAACAGCTCCAGCATAGGATGTGGTTTGGTTACATTTGAGGGTAATAAGAACTGGCAAGCTACCCATCCTCTTTTGATCTATTAAATATTGATATGATGAATGGCACTCCTATACGTGTATGTACAACAGTATATAAACCTTCCCTGTTGTATTTATTTCAAGCCACTTATTGTGTTTTACTGATTGCAATAAAACGAAAACCAGGCACTGAATAAGAAACATTTATTCTTTCACATTACACTGATTGCCTTAGTAAATATTTTATAGAAATTATACAAAATGCTCCCTATTGCAATTGGGTTGCAAATTTATACCAAATGCAATACAAAATTATTATTTTCAAGTCCTATCATGTGGCATCCAGACAAAATTCCTTTGCTTCTCGGGCCAAGACCAGCAAGTGCATCTGAAAAACATTTGTTGATTTCTCAGTCAAAAAAAAAAAAAAAAAAATTTAAGTTGGTTTAGACCAGGGGGAATTTCAATTTGCGAAAAGTAATAAGCTTAATTATATCAAAGGTCTATAACTAGAGGTTTCCATCTCTGGTATTGGGCCTTGGCCCACCAGATTCGGAGTTAGGCTATTTTTAGACATTTTTCGCGCGAAACCAGCAGCCAATCACGTTGAAGTTGAACCATCTTTAAAATGATATGCGGCGAGCGCTACGCAAAGACAGAAACTTTGGCCAAGGAAAAGCGAAAAGCGTCACAGCAGAATGTAATAATTGTTTAAATACTTCACTAAATTTAGGTCAAACTTCGGTATACTTTTTGTAAAACTATAAATCGACTGAGTGATTTTTCAGTTCAATCTAAATGAAGCATGATTTGTATGAATTCGGCGGCAAAACTTCTGGCGGACTGGCGCGCTGTCCAGTTGGCAAGTTGAATGAAAAGTGTTCTCCGCGGATTTAAAATCTTCGCTCAATCTCTCCAAAGTTTCGTATATTCTGGAAAATTGTGCCGATGGTTTAGCTTAACATGGGAAGATTCGAAATAATTGTGGAGCTGAACATTATATTCATTTTACAAGTTGAACGGACAGCTATACGCAGCCGAAGGTTTCACTTGTTTACATTATACGGCGGGCAAAACTTGCGCGACTACAGAATTTAATAAGCTTAAACTAAATTGTGTTGAAACGAACTGAGCTTAAAATCAAGTTCATTGAAGTAAAAGAACAAAGGAAACCCTCAATATCTACATGGATGGAAAGAAAGAGAGTGGTCTTCGAAGAGAATTTCACTGTGAAGTGATCTGACCGTCACGAACGCTTGACGAACTGCCGTGGATATTTATTGTGCTGATTGTAAAAACTTAATTCAGCTGGAATTGACAAGCCTCTTCGAAATACAAGGTAACAATACTGAATAGACTAAGCTTAAACTTGTGTTGTAAACAGGATTTCATTCTTTGACGAATTAATTATATGTCCGCGGTTTTCGGATCTGATCTTCCCGTAAACTAATTCAGGCTGCCTTTAGTGCTCTTTCAGTTGCATTAGTTGTACATTTACAGGAATTTCCCATTAAATATTTCGTTCCAAACTTCGTGCATTATTTAGTAGAATTAACTTTTGTTTGATTTAGAAGGGCCAAGGTTTTTTACTTAATAATTTAGCCATCTTTTCAAATTTAACTGTCAACCGTCTTGACAAAAATTGTCGAGCTAGCGCGTTCAGTGACCATATTTGTCAGGCATGGTGCGTGATTGGCTGCTGGTTTCGCGCGAAAAATGTCTAAAAATAGCCTAACTCTGAATCTGATGGGCCGCGCGCAATGCTAGATGGAAACCTCTAGTTATAGACCTCTGATTATATATAATAATCACTAGAAATTCGCTGAGCTTCAGTATAATTTAATGGAATTGATGATTGATGTTGACTATTTCATGAGGTAAGCTTATCTTTTTGCTGCTTAGTGCTACCGTAGAACTTGTTGTGCTTAAATTGAAATTTATAATAAATCGGCCTGTCGACATTTAGCTTCGAAAAATTACGGAACGAGACGAAATATGTAAGCTTACGTCTAAAGGCTATTGAAAACATTATATTTGAAGCTAATTGAGGTTGATTTTTAGTTCACACAAATTCCGAGGCATTAAAATTACATCTTTTCGTAACTTAATTTGCGAACGATATTATTCTGGAGCTCTGAAGAAAAGTCGCTTACCTGTAAGGTCTGTAAGTAAATGTTCTTTGTGAACAGCGCTAGCATAGGACGATTCATCTCATCCATATTCCTCTTTCTCGTAAAATTTATATAAATATGTACTGTGTTTGTGATATTCAAGCAAACAAAATTGACAAAATTCTCATCAGTTAGAGAACAAAAATTCAAGGATTCAATCGGATTCGATCGGATTCAAGAGTATTTTGTACTGACATGAGCCCGCAATCGGCGATGCGCAGTAAATCTGCGCAGAACGTTTTTCCGCTCTGAATATTCACTGGGGTGCTGGGAGCACGTTAGCATTGCGCGAGGGCTAGCTAGTTTCGTGGCTTACTTAGCAGTGAGAATAGGTTGGGAAACCAAAGTGGAATACGACCCGTGGGATACTGACGAATATGCAACGACTTTCCAGTCTTCTGATTGGCTGTTTTCATCAAAGCATAGGATAAAAAATAAAAACTAGTTCCTGTCATATATATTTTCCGGCATAATACCTTAAAAGGTACTGGGAACCCGAGACTGACAGATGCCTTCTATAACTAGAATAACTCTAACGGTAGTCATTTTACATTGCCAACAGCCTATATAGCGGAGCCAAATCAGGATTTTTTTAAAATTCATTAGGGGTTAAAACCCCTAAAAGGTACGCTGATCACCCTGTCACTTTTATATAGGAGTCCCCGGGAGGGGAGGGGAGGGGCAGCTCTCAGTTTTTTCAGGTCAACACCACCACGCCAGAAAACTTCTCAGTCGTTACGTGGTCACTGAGGATACTGATGCATGACCTCAGTGAGTGTCGTATTTTCGTGCTCTCGCATAAGCATCTTCTTTCTTCCACCCTGTTGAACACGTCCTTGGCGCTCTTCAGAGACTCGCATAATACTTCAACCGTTTTACAATATTGCATGCCACGCTTGCGCATGCGAGCAATACAGTAGCAAAGAACATGTTAACATTTATAGTTAAACTTTATTCCTGATTGTCCAGTTCCAATACAGGGGCAGGATATATAATAAACAGCTAAACGTCAAATGATAAAATTGAATATCACACATACGTCTATTACAGATACTCAGAACTCTGGAACTAAACCTAAACCCAGGACTAAGCTAAAATGGGTTCAAAAGAGTCGGTGTTATTTTGGGAAGGAGGATTTTAGCCCATCATCGTTCCTGACTGAGCTACCATTGGTATTTAATCTAAGCATCCTCTCATGTTTATTAATGGTCTTAATCTACGAGCCTAGTAGCCCACAACTGCCGGAGCTTCCGTAGCATGAAGCGACTAGTAATATTATTAATCCCTCTGGATTGGATGCTAGCTCATCGCAGGTTACTCCACAGCATTTTTGTCAGGTTTCCCTAACGTACGCCGGTACCAACCTATACTTCTGGGCAGAGAGAGGCACTGAGAAAGTTAGTAAAGTGCCTTGCCCAAGAACACAACGACCACGGCCAGCGCTCGAACCTGGATCGTACCACTCAAGCGCTAATCATTAGGTCACCGCCCCTCCAATCCGACTATGGTGGTGTAATTTGTCGAAATCTGGTCAAGACAACATCATTATTAATTGGTAGTTCTCTAAATTTGCCGTCGTTTCTCGTTTCAGTTCCCCTCTGTTTCGGCCAAAACCCTATGATCGCATTCGAATGGTCTTTACCCGCCAGAAGCAAACCAGTGGATTAATAGAGGAATTCACGAACGCTACAGTTTCGGCCCAGCTGTATAAATTGTAGCTTGAGATGTGCCCAGTTACAATCTGATGAGACGTGGTGATGATAAGTACTGGCAGGTTGAATGCAAAATATATCGCTATTATGGATGCAACGTTTATGGCAAGCTTGATTTGCATTTGGCGACCGGATGACGTCGGGTGAAACTGTCGAATCTGCCGCTGGTGATGCAGAATTATGGGGAGAATCCTGCACTGGGTAGCAACAGCGATGAAGAACGAGGCAAGCCACAAACCTAGATGAATTCCTCTGAAAGTGTAATTATGAGCCCATTGGAGAAACGTAAGCAGTATATTGACCAACCAAATGAACAGCACCGTTTTCATAACGCGCTCGCGGCAGACAATTTTTAGATATCGGAGATGGTAGAGCAGTGCTAGTAATCTTTCGCAGCTTATGGTGCACAACGTCATGAAAGAAACGCCATAGTACGCATAAAATCCTGTCGAGTACAACATTCTAACATAGCATGGGACAAATCCATTCTGATTTTCTAGCAGTCTATAAGCGACGTAACTCGGCTGTACTACTAAACCAACGAGGACATCGGAAACAGCGAGGCAACCGAGCAGTAAGTTCGAAGGTGTCTGAAGCGAAGTCTTTCTGCAAATGACGAAAATGATTAGGAAATTTGCCGAAACTGCGAACGGCGATAAAACAGCGTTCACCACACCTGTCACTAGATTAGTGGTTGTGCGATGGTGAGCATCGTCAAATTCTGGGTGGGGAAGATGAAAACAATTACTGCTTTTGGACATGGACGGCACAATCGAAGCAGGACTTGCTGAAAAATTACTGAAATTTTTGGCATCGAAGAAGTTCATCATACGTTTTTGCAGGAGCCAAAAGCTTTGTTTGCCCGGCAATAAGTACTGAAATGTCGCAGTCTCTTGCAATAACACAGTGAAATTGTCAGATGTTTGAATAATTTTATCGCTTGCTTAAACACTCGATAGGTGATAGAAAAAGACAGGTAATTAAATATGATAAATAGGCCACCAAAAACGTCACCATCTATGTCTTCACTACTTTTTTCTTTTCGGAAAATATAAAATGCTAATCTTAATGAAAAAAAAAACACACTTCAAAGGCCACACTTCAAAGGCTTAAAAAGCCGGACTTTCGAGTAACAAATTTATACTTCGTTGAGGTCGCTTTCGTGGCAGCTAGAGGTGAAAGGAATGTGGCCTAAGTACGAACAAGCAGCTTATTGCTGACGAAACAACGAAACTGGAATTTCCGACGTTATATTAAAAACAATCGATGGTATTAAGGCTGAGTGAGAGAAGGTGGAAAGACAGTAAGCAAACAAAGTGTGTCAGCTGGTCATTTTTTGATCTGATCGTTCTTCGCTTTGTGACATCCTGACTATTACCAGCACCAAATTCTCATGAAACAACAAACAATTTCCATGATGGTAGCCGGTATAATCGAGGTTACTCCATGCAATGTTTTAAAAAGGTGCCTTTTTCAGGAAAAATAAAATTCTAATGTCAGACATTAATTTCGGAAATGTGGTAATGCTTGTGGTTGTATAAGGTGTTTTGCACCTGCCGTTAGAACAAAGCCTTCTTAAACGAAATGAGAAAGTCGACAACTTAGTCGTATCTTACGCAAGCTAAACAAATTACCGTCATAGAACTGCTAAAGTTGTCGTTTAAGTAATTATAGCTTTGTGTTCTTCTGGTAGCGAGCCAAGATTGCCATTAAACACTATGTTATTTAGTTTGATTAAGAGTTTGACGTACACTTAACACGTTCTAAAACCCTAGGTCATATTCTAAAACGGCGATTTTCTGGCAATAATAAGCTATTTCAGTTAAATTTTTGCCAACAGCACCAAAAAGGAATAAAGGCTGGTAAGATTTCTCTAAAATATCTTAAATTGTACCAATCCCTCTCTTCATCTGGCAATAATAAGCTATTTCAGTTAAATTGTTGCCAACTTCACCAAAAAGGATAAAGGCTGGTAAGAATTCTCTAAAATATCTAAATTTTACCATCCCTCTATTCATCTGGTAAAATTTATCTCGAAAAGGATAATTTCTGCCAAAGGTAATGGCGGCTATTTCCTTTGTGGCAGGCTTTATTCTAAACAATGTAAGAAACATGGAAATTTACATGTACCTTTACATCCGTGAAACATAAAAGTACATGGAAATTTCCATTTACCTTTACATCTGTGCAGCATAAAGTACATGGAAATTTCCATGTACCTTTACATCCGTGAAGCATAAAAGTACATGGAAATTTCCATGTACCTTTACATATGTGCAGCATAAATGTACATGGAAATTTCCATGTCACCTTTACAACTGTACAGCATAAAAGTACATGGAAATTTCCATGTACCTTTACATATGTGCAGCATAAAAGTACATGGAAATTCCATGTACCTTTACATCTGTGCAGCATAAAAGTACATGTAAAGGTACATTGCAGTATACATGGACATTTACAAGTACTTTTACATTTGTGTTTCAGAAAAGTACTTGAAATGTTATGTGTATACCCGTGTCTATGCCCCATAAAATACATGTAAGAGATCAAGAACACGATTCAATTACGTTTTGTATATCAGTCCCAATTTATGAAATATTATGCAATCGGCAAGCAAACTTGTTTTAAAATAAACAACTTTTAATTTCAGTGCGAACAAATACAAATTCTGCAACAAAGTTAAAGTGTAAGATGAATAATTGAATGTTAAATGATAAGATGCAATTTTTGAATGGTTTCTAAAACAGATTGCTTTTAGTCGACCATCATCATCCCCGCTACCCTGTGGATTTTCCTCTCCTTTTGTGTTCTTCCTTCCGTCAGTCTTCTCCGAAGCATTCGATATTTTGTGTCATCCCTTTCTGCAATAAAATTGCAAACGTCACATCATGTGTACTAAATAATAACAGTGACAAGAAGACATTTAAGACGAAATCCATTAGAAAATCGAGTAATATTAGACATTCATGAGCCATACCTTAACGGTATTCACCAAATAATATAACTTCACAATCCTTAAATTGCTTTCCGCCTTTAGTTTCCTCCCGTGAATGGTTGAGTCATGAGAGTGCGGGCGTCATAGTACAGGAGTTTTATCCACTGGCCATAAATATTACTCGATTTCTAATGGATTTCGTCTTAATACTATTTCATTCGTTTTCATTAGGACAGTTATATATTACTCGATATATTGTATTGGCTCGTCACGCTATCCTGAGTAAAAGGCATTAAGGACAGGGTGCACAATAGCGAAACTAGCGTAACGACATGGGTATAACGAGATAAAGAAAAGTTGTCGTTCGGTCTCTTATCCTATGTCGTTACGTTGCGCTAGATCAGAGTAGCAGGGTGCATCGTGACCGACCGCTAAATCTGTGACAGGTATGTGACAGTTAACAATCAATCATTTCTAGTCAAGAACGGCTAGGGCGAGTTTGACTGGAAAGCACGGATTCCGGTTCTAATTTGACATTCGTTAATTATTGGGGAGGATCGCGCAAAGTCAGCTCTCTAGCGCAAAATGCAATACACCGTAGAAATTAAAGCCCACGGAACAGAGAAAAATATACATTCCACACACCTAGCGGGGCACACTGCTAGATTTGAATTTTCCTGTACACCTCAACTAATGATAAAATCTCAGTCAGTCAAGTTAGCGCGTAGAAAACGTGGCTCTCTTTGAACTTTGGATGTAAAGCCACTAAAGTTCGACCTCATGTCGAGTCGTTAAAGGTCATAATTTCATAAAATATATAAAATATTTACTAGTTGCCACAAAAACAAGAACATGTGAAATTCTGCTTCAGGATAAACCTGGGCCTCGTTAAAAACAGGCCAAAAACTAATATAACATGAGTACGAAGACCCAAGTAATGACTGCGAGTGAAAACTACTGTACAACCGGCAAGGCGACATCGGATGTATATACGTCTTACTATAAGGTAGTAGTATGAACTAAAACATCACAAACAATACCTTTAGCTTCTCATCATTCCACTCCAAGGGCGGCCATGGTTGTCTTCATGGACACTTTTAACCTAAACGTTGCGTGCCTCCTTGTAGATGTTGCGTGCTTGCATATGATAAGTGCGGTTGTACTTACTTGACAGGCGTTATGTTAGTGCGCTAATTACCCGCCTGCCACTCAACGATATGCAAGCTGTACCTTCATACACGTTATCTACTGCTGGATATGTCTATTTTGACTATTTGAGCTTTAAGCATCGCGTTTTGAAAAAACTATGTCAAGAAAACTTTTAAAACTAAACTTGTGTGCCAGTGGAAAAGAAAACAAACACGTGATCCGCAGCTGAATTGTACACGCGTTACTCAATTATCAGTCTTGTCAGATCTAAACATGTGGCATATGAACGGATGTATTGTAAAAATTGGACAAAGTCCACGGGCATGGATCACGCAAAAGGCAGAGCATTCAAAACGCCATTGTCTAAATTCGGACTTCCTAGATAAGCATATCAGTTATTTTGTATTCTATGGAAAATAAGAGGAGATTGAGTTGGCAGAATTACCAATTCGAGTGATCTCTACGAACTAGTTGATGCGAAAAACGGCGAAAACCCAAATGAAATTGAAAATGAAGTGAACTTTGTGAATCGGGCAGCGGCAGCATCAAGACGACATGTACGAGCCTGTTAATTCGAGCAAAGCTAAACCCAGCTCATTGGCATCATCTGGCATCTCGCAAAATTGAAGCTGAACAAGCTTGTTCTAGCTTTTTCTGGTGCAGTTAAAAGTACAGATTCAGATCGGTTTATACAATGAAATCATAGTCGCCGTGGTTCAAGGAGATTCGTTACACTGCGGAAACGATTTGGCCCCAGAAGACAAAACGTAGTCTTTGAAAGGATGAAGACCTGCAATGCTGCTTAGTCTCATATACGCAGACGTAATTTCGCTCTTCGCGTAAAGCTTTTGACGAGCTAAATAACGGCTGCGTAGGAAACTACAATAGTACGCTCGCTACTTCCAGAATCTGACGAGGAATCCCAGCCTTCTTTACGTGGTAAGTCACATTCAAAACTCAGTATATTTTGTGTAGCTTGCACACTAAACGGTGCATTATATTAATTTACGCTAAAAATGGTCGTTGGGGTCTGTTACAGTGGCAGCGGTCTGAATTGATAGCTTGAAAGGTCTAAAGAGAAAATTTAAAGTTTTGGAAAACCGCCTGAGAGTTCAAACGGAGAAAAATTTACGGACGGGCCGTAAATCAAATCTGATCAAAAATGGATTTCATGATGACAGAATAACTAAATAATAAATATAAATATAAAAATAAAAAAAAAAAAAAATAATAATGTAATAAATAGATACTCCTTTATACATGTTATATGGCCTTTTTAAATGTTCGGCCAGTAGGGTATGATTTTCAGGGTTTTTTGTCTTAAACGGGACATCTTTACATGGCCTACGTTAATTTATAGAAATCTCACGTCATGACCGTTGTTGACTTCCGTTGACTTCGGCATTGATTCCGGGCCAATTGATTGATTTTGGGTTAAATGTCTTTTTATGACATGCGAATCCTATTGTCCGCGCTACATGATTTCCTTTTACTATTTGCAGATTGTATTCTCGAAGAAACACCTGAACTGGAACACACTTTGATTTCAAGAACAGCACATTTAGTGTTCGCGTATTTACCTGAGTGATCACCAGATAGCCTCAAACAGAAAGAATTGAAACATAATTGAAACATAAAGATTGCTTACTTGATCACCTCCAATACTGAAATGCATAGAGATGGAATTAAGGAAAGGACTGGACATCAAAGAAGCTTTTAACAGTTCCACGAATATCTTGCTAGTGGATTTCGAATTAGACGAGAAGAAACAAGCTTCCAAATGAAACGCACAAGTACCTGAACTAAACGTACAAGAAATTACAAGGAAATCATGCGTGCCGAGTGATGAGTATTTCGATTAATAATTTTATTAAGTGGTGTTGTTACATTGTACACTGTGAAAAGACGGAATTGTAGTCATGTTTATCATGTAGCTAAATTCAAGACTATTTGGTCAAACGAAAACGTTTAACATTGAATGACGATCAGTGTATAGAACGAAGACGATTTTAATCGAGAGGACGTTGCGTGGCTTGTTCAATGTTTTGGAAATCGGAAAATTAGTTATATATAAAATAAACACCTTTCTTTATTAGCATAAACTGAATGTTTCTGTTTCTGTTTATACTTTAAGAAAACACGTTTATTTTGTACATTTGCAACCTTCCTTGTCTTATATATCGTCCCAATTACAAGTAACATATCGAGAAATTCCCATGTACCTACTCATAGATATGACCATACGGTATTGAAATTTCCATGTACCTTGCCGGTCATGTTTAAGAGAAGGTACATGGAAATTTCCATGTACCTTTTATGTATTTTATGTATCTCTTAGGTATGACCCAAGGTACATGGAAATTTCCATGTACCTTCTCTTAGGTATGATCCCAAGGTACATGGAAATTTCCATGTACTTTATCTTATGTATTGCCCAAGGTACATGGGAATTTCCATGTACCTTCTCTTAGGTATGGTCCCAAGGTACATGGCAATTTCCATGTACCTTCTCTTGTGTATGATCCAAGGTACATGGAAATTCCAATGTACCTTGTGGCAATACATAAAAAGGTACATGGAAATTTCCATGTACCTAAGAGAAGGTACATGGACATTCCATGTACCTTCTCTTGTGTATGATCCTAAGGTACATGGAAATTCCAATGTACCTTGTGGCAATACATAAAAAGGTACATGGAAATTTCCATGTACCTTCTCTTATGAATTTCCACATAAGGTACATGCTCGGCCTAACTTCTGTAATTTTGGCAGTGATCATCTCAATTACCGATAATTTTGCCAATCCTTTTCAAACTTGGCAAATTTATGAGATTTATAGCTTAAATTCCAAGAAAGGCATAGCTTATATTGTTTTGACAATATATAACATTCATTGGTGAATTTTACCATGTTTTTTTCCTCTGTGGCAAAAAACTCAATATTTTTATTAATTCGTGCCGCTATATCTCTGCAAATATTTCAACTTTCAATGGTATCTTTACCACAACTGTACTGCCTGGTAACTTTTGGAGGAATTCCCCTTTTTCTTACCTGCTTGCGTATCTCTTGTAGTTGGGCAATATTAAAGCAGTTTAGGCCATATTGTGCCAAAAATTTTTGCCAGCCTTTCAAAAATAATGGCCAGAGAAGGCATTTCCTTGCCAGATTTGTTATTTTTTTGGAAAAAATAAACGCCAAATTACTCAATTTGTTCCAGAAAATGTGTTTTAGAATATGACCTAGGGGTTTTAGAACGTGTTACTTAATATAATTACTTGGGCTCGGATCGAGCAAAACAGAACAATTTCCGCTTATTGGCCATTAAACTTAATTCCATGTTACAGTAAAGTTTGTAAGTTTGCTAAAAGAAGTTGAGGTTCGCATTTTATTACCTTTTACAGTCGTAGCTCCCGTAAGCGGACACCCAAGGGAAGCAGAAAAAGTGTCCGCAACTGGAGCTGGGCGCTTACGGGAATGTGTATATATATGATACTGAGTTTTAAATGAGCTAGAGTTCAAACAGGGTTTTGTAAAGGCGGCCGTAACTAGTAGAAGACAGCGTTAGTAAGGTCAAGATCTATTTTCTGTTGAAAAGATGGGTTCAGTTTGAAAAGCGCATATTAGAAGATTGATTCAACCGAGGCAACTTGTAAATAACAGCACTTAGACCGCCGATCTTTCAAGCTGACGTCATTGTTTTTAATCTTGACATCTTGCACTAAGAAATTCACCCGATAAAAAATAAAAATTGATATCATAACTGAAAGAGCATGCAACATTTAGTTATTATGCTATGTTTTGAAAGAAAACAGTTTGAAACCTGCTTTTCATAAGTTTCATTATTCACAGACGTTTGTAGAGATGACTGTATAGAGTGGTAACCCTTACACACATCCATAGAAACGTCTGCAAATATGGCGTTAAATTATATTTTTTTAAGAAATACAGATATCTCGTTCAGTATTCGACGTATTCCTTTCATATTTCCACAGTTATTAAATGGCACATTAGCTACTCAATTTATCGTATATATACATGTACGTTTGCCAGACTAAATTAATAACTTTCGACAAATTTATGTTTTTTTCAAACCGCCTACGTTAGAAAAGTGTACCACTCGATCTTTTAAAAAAAATTTCTTAACTTATATAACTTTGAAAAAAATACCCATGTTGTGCGTCATGTTGCGAAAGTAAATTTTTCCATTTCCATTAATATAATAGGTATCGATCCATGTTTATCATATTATGACTTTCGGTTGTGAAATTAAGAAAATTCGTTTGACACAAGCTAATTGGAAAAAAATTCCGAGTTTTCCCCAACAGGAGACTCGTGAGAGCTTAGGCCATATAACTAGGCTCAAATGCGCCGACAAACTTCCCGCATACTGCTGGGATTAACTTCTTTGTCATAAACAATAACCAGTTGTTACGTTAATTTGAATAATATTCAAAGCTGTTTGCTCAAATATTTCGTTATTAAGGGAAGCAATTACATGTAAAACGAACCTTCTGTGACAACGTCCATCAGCTAAGCTAAAGATGTCATAGTCTGTGTTTTTGAGAGTAAGACAAGAAAACACAAGAAGTTGAATTCAAATTTTTAAATTAAAACACCTGCATGACTGTTCTGATGTTGTACTCAAAGAGTACTTCGTCGACTACTTAAAAAATTTTGGAAACTAACGACATATATTGAAACGCCAATGATAATTTAAAAAAGTAGGTCAGTCTAACTAAATAATGAAATCTATAAAATAGTCTCATTTTCCTACTGTAACTACCCTTTATTCTGGCCTTTTTTCTTATTGTTAATAAATAAATAAAAATAAAATAAATATTACTTCCCTCAAATTGATGTAAGGACTGGCCGCCCTAGATTAGCAATTGCTACCTCCATTATGAAATTGGAAACGAAATAGAGTGTGAAGTGTAAAGTGGGAAACGAAAATTGGTTCGAGAAATCGGGAGTTCGAAATATCGGGGGTAAAATTACAGTGAAACAAATTCAAGGGAAATGACTTTTAGTTCGAGTTATCGGGATGTTTGAAAAACTTGAGGGTTCGAGAAATCGGGATTCCACGTACTGTATAACAGTGACGACACCAATATTTTATTTTCAATTCTATGGAATTAACCAGAAAAAAATGTTAAAATAAGATGGCATTCATAGACTTCATAGCTTAATTATCATAATGAGCAGCCGAATATTCAATCTGAATATGCTGTATTATAAAGAAATAATGATCATTTAAGTTTTTATAGCATTTTATTCTTACATGTAATTTAGTAGTTCTATAGTTAAAACTTTTAGTTTAATGCAGTTAATGTTAATCACGACTCTTAGGAAGATGGCCATAACATTGTATGATAGGATATTCGTGAGTAAATAAAGATTGATGATGATGATGATGTATATTCAATCAATAGTTTCTTTAAATATAGCTAATCAGAAAATAAATGAAACTTTACTTATAACGAGAAACTATCTCGGTTTCGTGTTCATGTGAGTAGCCTTGTATTTCTTAGGCTTAAACTAAACCTTCCGCTCAACACTCGGAGAAATAGGGAAAATTACTCAACATTGCGTAATATTTCGCAATAGAAAGAGCCCACCCCCCCCCCCCCCCCCCCCCCCCTCTCCCGCCCCCCTCCACACGAATAAGGAAACAGGTGGTAAGAGCGGCGGTTCTTTGGCGGCAGACGTCGGGTTAATAAAGCATTTTCAAGTTGATCTAACTTTTCTAGCAACGAGAGGCGAGATCTCCCTCTTGAGTTTGTTTATACTATAAACATAATAATATTGCTATCCGTTCAAACAAAAAGAGTTTGTTAGTTAGAAGTGCTATAAATGGAATCAATACACATAAATAATTCAATATCGCCCTGACATTTTCAAGTTCAAAAACTTTGGCCGATTGACGTTTTCAAATTTTCAATATTATGTTTTGTATGGCGCACATGATTCCTTCCCTTAAACTCTTCTTCCAACCGAGTCAATCTTCAAAAACGTGGACGAAAACTACTGGACGAAAACAATTGCATTTCTGTTGGGACATTCGAGTTTGTTATTCACGCCAAATTATTCAAATCTGTTTATTAATCGTCTTTAGCTTTATCATAACAAGGAATTCTTCCACTTGTCATTATCTTGTCATTCCTTGTCAAGCTAAATAAAAGAAAGTCTCTTTCTTATATAATTTAAAATATCACCGAGGGTACAAAGTTTAGATATTTAGGTATTCGGATTAGAAATACGAATTTTATGCTTTCGAACACGCGATCGCTGATAATTCCAATAAATTATAAGAAACAGTTTCGCTTGTCCTGTCGCCGCAGCTCATTTGAAACACAAAAGTAGTTTAGCAGCCAGTGACATGTTTAACTAAGCTTGGGAATTACCATAAGCAAGCCCAACATAAACACATTAGAGGACTAGGTGTCAAACCGCTGCAAGTTCAGCTGTTTCATTTTGTAGCAAAAACGCTTTCGAGACGGTGCGAAACTAAAAACATGACCCTGAATTTCACAGGCACCTCGACAACAGCACTTTCTAATCATTCTGTTCGCGAGAATTACTTCTGCTTCAAAATTTTACCTGATCCAGAGTTTGACAAAGTTGCAGATCGATATACCACCAACTTGGTAACAGGTGTTATAAATGTTGTTCTGTCACCGTTTGGTGTAGTGGCAAATCTTCTCATCGTCTGGGTAATCTGTAGGAAAGTTTCGCTTCGAACTCCTTTAAACTTGCTACTGGGATGTCTGGCTGTGTCCGATTTTATGGTCGGTTTGGTTGTCCAGCCGAGCTACGTTGCGTATAGACTCACTGAAAACCAGCACATGTTCGTTCCGTGCGCACTAAGGTTGTTCTACTCTACGGGATTTTTCATGTGTTATGGTGTATCCCTCGTAACTTTGTGCTCCATAAGCTGTGAGCGATTTCTCGCGCTGTTCTTCCCATTACAGTACCAGCACCTAATACGCTATTCAAGAGTCATTAAACTGGTTATTGTTATCTGGATCGTCAACATCATCTTAACGGTTCTTCAGTGGGCCCATAATGAAGTGGCGAGAGGTATTCATCTTGTTACGTGGTTACTTTTGCTGTTAACCGCCGTTGCAAGCCAGTTGAGAATTCTTCCGATAATTCGCCGTCATCAAAAACAAATCAAGCGACTTCATTCTGGTGGCCGTCCATCTTGCCAAAGAAGCATTAGCAGCCACAGTCAAATGCAAATCAAATTTGCAGCGAATATTGCATGCATTGTGGCAGTGTATCTAGCATTCAATCTTCCTGTTCTTCTTATAACTGCGTTTCATCAAATAATTCTTATCGATATAAACACCTACAATTTGTACAGCTGGGCAGAAACGGCCGCTTTTCTAAATTCGTCTGTTAATCCAGTTATTTGCCTTTGGAGGGTGAAGGCAATTCGGAGAGCAGTCCGGCAACTGTGGCCCAGAGCGGGTAATGGCAGAAGAGTACCGGGATATTTATCATCCTCAGAGATACCAGATAACGATGTTGCTTTAGTTAGATTCAGACGTCGTCAAGAACCCCAGCTGGTCTTCGTGAATTCTGCCATATTTTCCACCAACGCTGAGTTATCAGAGAAATAAAACAACCAGTTAACTGCAGTGGTCAGTGACATCGCTTCTGACGAAGATTGGTGATTCTTAACTTAACGGCATACGCGGTCAAAAATGATGTAGTTATACAGTCCATTGTTTACAAAAGCCTTGGCGCATTTGATATTTTTCTGTCTTCACTGCCCCCCCCCCCCCCCCCCCCTTTAACAATGTTGTCACTTGTGCCTTGTTGTAAGTAGTAGTAGTAGTAAAACTTTATTTAAACACGGTATCAATTGATATGCATGCTCTTCCATCGAGCCGTGTATTAAATTTATTACAATACTAAATTAAATTATATATAATAATAATAAATTTAATTAGTAAATTTGTACCTCTGGATAATGATTTTCTAGCTTTCTGATTGGTTCCCTCCTCTATGGATCTGAGCCATTATCCTTAAGTTGACCAAATATAGGAAAATGATGAATTTCTTGTACTTGTATATCCAACAAGGGCGAATGGAATAGACTAATTGTTTGATTAAAAACATCACTAGCTTTATGTTAAACTTCAGTATTACTTTTTAAAAATTTCTAAATCGACTGAGTGATTTTTCAGTTCAATCTAAATGAAGCATGGTTTGTATGAAAACGGCGGCAAAAACTGCTGGCGCGGTCTGCCAGTTAGCACCGTGAATGAAAAGAGAGCAAAGCAGAATTTTAATATTTGCTCTGTGTCTTCTAAAGTTTGGTATATTCTGGAAAATTGTGCAAATGGTTTAGCTTAAAATGGAAAGATCAGAAATAATTGTGGAGCTGAACATTATATTCATTTTACAAGTTGAATGAACAGCTGAACGGGTTGTTTACGGCGAGCAAATCGTGTACGACTACAGAATCAATTGTGTTGAAACCAGCGAAACTGAGCCAGTTAAAATCAAGTTCACTGAAGTAAAAAGCAAAGGAAAACGTCAATATCTACATGAATGGAGAGAAAAAGAGTGATCTTCGAAGATAATTTCACTGTGAAGTGGTCCTCCTCGATTGTACCTTCACCAACGCTTGACGATCGATCGACTGCGATATTTATGCTTTCTCGTTCCCGATATTTATTGTGTTGATTTTGAAAGCTTACTCCAGCTGGAATTGACAAACCTCTTCTAAACACAAGGTAACAATACTGAATAGTTAAGCTTAAAATTGTAGTGTAATACTAAACAGGTTTTCATTCAGTTTAAATGTGTGCAGATTTGTATTGGTTTCAGTTCGGGACTTCCCGTAAACAAAGTTGTTTGAGGCTTCCTTCAGTGCTCGTTCAGTTGCATTTGATGTACATTTGTAGGCATGTATTTTTCTTGGAGCGAAATTTTTTTTTTTGCATCTTCCGGTTATTTGAGTGTTTGAAAATTTACTAAAACAGAAGCGCCTCGTTGGTTATATATATCAGCTCATATCCGGCACGTCCTCGAAGAATAACTGTTAATTATCTAGCTAAATATATTATTTACAAAATTATGTATAATCTATCAAATTGACCCTAAACTAACTATTTATTAAATTCGGTAGATATTAAATACATGATTTAAAAGAGCTAAGAGTGGGCTGTGACTTAGTGCTAAAAGGCAAGCTGTTCCAGAGGACGGAACCGCGATATTGAAAACTTCGTTTGAATTTCTTAGATTGTGCGAGTGAACACCGGGATGTAGCTTCAAAAATACTATTCAGACGAGTCGGAGAAAGATTATGGAGAGTCTTAAACAGAATAATTGCTAGTTGCTTTGAACGCCTTTGCTCCAGCCAAGGTCATCGAGTAAAACGGAAGATCTAACATTTAAGTCAGAGAAAGTGATTAGACGCGCGGTTCTATTTTGGAGTTTTCGGAGTCTCTCAAATTGACAAACACCAATACTGCCCCATACGGAGCTGCAATAGTCAAAGTATGGTTGGATTAGAGCTTTATAGATCATAACTAGTAATACGCGACTCGCAGGTCCTCGCGAAGCTTTTGTTGCCTAGTAACGGGCACGCTGCGATTTGATCTGCAAGGTTTCCAAGAATCGCTGCAAGGTTTCTGAGAATCGCCGGACGAACGCCGTGTTTTTGCTATGCCACCGGGTATCGGGTTTTGGTTTCGATTGGAGTTCGCTCGTCTCCCGACATCTGTAATAAATTGTAGCGCTCTTGTACTGTTTTCCCCACTTTTCCGTCCGAATGATCTGAAACCACCTCGCTTTTGTAGGTAAAATCTTCTTCGCAATATCGCATCGGCGAATTATTTTCAGACACAAGTCTTCACGTCTACAATGAAAACTAAGCCATATGTTGATCGTACTTTGAGACATTCCTGAGTCGTCTTTCCTTTTCCTGTTGTTGATAACGGATTTAATAAAGCCGGGTTTTTTTTTCACAAATGACCCGTATATAAATTCGTTCGATAAACAAACTTGGAGTAAAAATTGTTATTCTTCAGCAGCCGTTCCTGTTTCTACATTTACGTGTACAAAGATTACGTCGAAGTCAATGTTATTAAGCAAAGAAAAGGAGGTTAAAAAAAAGAACGGCCTGGATTTGAACCGGAAAAAAAAAAAAAAAAGGACCATAGTAGGTTTTGAACTCGCGCCCTCAATCCCGAAGATCAGATTTAAAAGTTAGCGCCTTAAGCCATTAGGCCACGAGCGCGCCGTGTGACGTCATTACTGTCAACCACGATTTCCACAAACAAACAAATAAATAAATAAATAAATAAATAAATAAATATGATCGTAAAGGCCACACGAGAATTGCTCTCGCGTGAGCTCTTTGGGGACAGAATTACTAGTAATACGTGACTCGCAGGCCCTCGCGAAGCTTTTGTTGCCTAGTAACGGGCACGCCTGCGATTTGATCTGCAAGGTTTCCAAGAATCGCTGCAAGGTTTCTGAGAATCGCCGGAGGAACGCCGTGTGTTTGCTATGCCACCGGATTTTGGTTTCGATTGGAGTTCGCTCGTCTCTCGATATCTGTAATAAATTGTAGCGCTCTTGTACTGTTTTCCCCACTTTTCCGTCCGAATGATCTGAAACCACCTCGCTTTCGTAGGTAAAATCTTCTTCGCAATATCGGATCGGCGAATTATTTTTAGACACAAGTCTTCGCGTCTACAATGAAAACTAAGCCATATGTTGATCGTACTTTGAGAAATTCCTGAGTCGTCTTTCCTTTTCCTGTTGTTGATAATGGATTTAATAAAGCCGGTTTCTTTCACAAATGACCCGTATATAAATTTGTTCGATAAACAACTTGGAGTAAAAATTGTTATTCTTCAGCAGCCGTTCCTGTTTCTACATTTACGTGTACAAAGATTACGTCGAAGTCAATGTTATTAAGCAAAGAAAAGGGGTTAAAAAAAGAACGGCCTGGATTTGAACCGAAAAAAAAAAAAAAAAAAAAAAAGAAGGACCATGTCGGATTTGAACTCACGCCCTCAATCCCGAAGATCAGATTTAAAAGTTAGCGCCTTAAGCCATTAGGCCACGAGCCGTGTGACGTCATGTCATCCCCCAACTCCACAAACAAACAAATATGACCGTAAAGGCCACACGAGAATTGCTCTCGCGTCAGCTCTTGGGGGACAGAATTATAAACCCCGCTACGCGAGGCCTTCGGCCTCGCTTCGCGAGATAAACCCCGCTACGCAAGGCCTTCGGCCTCGCTTCGCGAGGAATAAGAGTCTCGCGAGGAACCAAGTTCCTAACACGTTTGATGGCCCCGAGGCCCCGGAGGCCCCCGGATACTTTTTTGACAATATTGTTAATGTGGGAGTCCCATGATAAGGTCTCATCCAAATCAATGCCAAGATACTTGTAGATTTTAGCTCTTTCTAGGGAGTGTTGGTCAATCTTTAAGTCAAACTGGTGGTTTAAATTAGCTAGCTTGTTATGGCTACCAATAAGGTCCCAACATCGATCCCTGTGGGACACCGCAAATAATGGGGCGGTAGTCTGACATATGGCCATTTACAAAGATTGTCTGTTTACGATTTGTTATATACGACGTAAACCATTTCAGAGTTAAAGAATCCACCCCAAGAAGTTGTAGTTTTTGCAATAATATCTGATGATCTACAGTGTCAAAAGCTTTTTTGAGATCGAGAAAAAGTACCCCATTTATGAGACCATTGTCTATGTTTGAGTACCACTCATTAAGTCACTATTGGATGGAGGAATTTGGCTGGCAAGTGAAGGCCCTACTCTTGAGAAAAATAAGAAACATCCTCAGTTTTGAGCGCGTTAATTCTAGTTGGCTGTGTTGTTTTGGCCATAATAAGATTTATTCCTTTCCAAGAGTTCTTAATATTTCCACAGTTGGCTTCGAAATATGTATTATAGTAAGAGGCTTCAGCTCGCTTCGTTCACTTGGTTTTTAATAGATTTATACCTTGACCAGCTTTCATCTGTTCTTAGTCTACAGGAAATCTTTTTGAGCTTGTCTCTTTCGTACATCAATTTCTTTAGGCCAGAGTTTAGCCATGGCGCGGAAACACTTCTCACTTTCTTTTGTCGATAAGGTGCGTGAAAATTTGAAATATGGAGAAACAGGTCCCTCCATAAAGTCCAAGCAGAATTTGGATCATTGAGGTAGGCTACAATATGCCATGGAGCCTGGCTTAAGTCCCCTAAAACTGGTGGGTTCAAAGTTTTTAAGTTGTCTGCTAAAGATAATATTTGAGGGGCGAGTTGGGATACATAATTTGCTGATGGCATAAATAAGTGAATGATCACTAATGCCGATGTGAGAAACGTCAGAATGGGAGAATTTTCCAGGATTATTTGTTATGAACAGATCTATTGTTGTAGCAGTGCTCACAGTTATTCGCGTAGGACTTTGAATTAACCAGAGTTAATAGTCATAGAGGGAAATGGTTATGAAGCCAGGCAAACTTCAAAGGAGCAAACAAAGAGGCCAAGATTTATGTTGAAAGGTCCTTGACCGTGCACAACTTTTGTTTTGCGCTCATACACTATGCATGAATTACGTAATCGCAACGTTTCTATTGGTTAGTTGCTTGAACACACGTAACCACCTATTGTATTTTGTCAGGTTTTGTGCACGGTCAACCCCCAACATAGCGAACAAAAAAATACAACAAAGAACTTTGCCAGGCTTCATAACCATTTCCCTCTATTAACTATGAATTAACTGATGAAATTGATATAGATTACATACGTCAATAAACTTTTTAGTTTGATGATTTGTTGCCGGGATGTCTATACTATTCTTCAACATTGTTTGTGGGAAGGCATTTAGGATGATTTCTAGAGTGATCATTTGTAGATGGAACAGGTAACAATAGGTAACAACTTATTTTGTCCAGCGAAAATTTTAAGCATTACTTTATAACACGAAGACGTCTCCATGCAGTTGTGTCTGTACGAGGTGGTGTTTCCAAAGTCTTTGAGTACATCTAACATACTGCGAAGTGAGCGTTCTCAGGGACCTCTTCCGCCTGTGTATCTCTGTATCTCAGTTAAACATGGGTTGTCCTGTTCTCGTTCTAAGGTGACTCTTGAATATCACCCTTGGTATCTGATATATGCCTTCACGCAAACAGTACTAATCTGGCAAGTCGTCATAGGCAATGATTATTCAGCTTCAATATCTGGCCTGGGTACAGCACAGCACAGTTAAGAACGTGCATGGCTGTTGGCGATCCTGTCTGGCAACTGATGTTTCAGAAGTTTAAATACATCTACTAGTCTGCTTTATATACCGTCGCGGTGTGTGTTCGTCCATCGATAGTCGATGAAGACCAAGACTTCGTGTTATGCAGTTGACTAGTTTCTATCTGCCCGGAGATGACTGTAGAGGGTAATCTGGGCACGGAAGTAACGGCCACATGTAGGGCACATGTGGTCTGTTGCTGTTGTTGAGGCACTGGCTGATCTGTCTTTGCAGAGCTCACGCTTCTTATGGATAACTCAGTACGCAAAACGTTAGCCTGTTCCAGGCGTTCGGATAGTGGAGGAGATCAGAGACGCGAAAAGACGCGCGAAGCGCGAGGAGAGGGCGCTCACTCGCCACTTTTCGCGCTTCGCGCGTCTTTTCGTGTCGCTCCCCCACTATCCGAACGCCTGGAACAGGCTAGCAAAACGTCTGCTGAATTTCCATGTCATACACTGTTTTATAAGAACGTTTTTTATAAGAACGTTGAGGCTGAGATTTGCGCCCAAATGTTTAAGAGCGTATGCCTGTAATTATCAAGAATCGAAAATCAGTGGCGAAAATTCGAATTTTTTTTTATTTCGCCAAAACATCCCTTTGGGTGAACTAGTCCAGGGAAAAATATCAAAAAGTTCCAGCGATTTTTTATTCGGCTGAATTTTAGAAAAGTTCGAAAATTATGCAAATTAGCTGTTTTCGCCTTGCGAAACGGCCGAATCATCACGCAACTTTAGGAAGATGGTGAAAGCGTAAAACATTCCCAATGGACATCAAACTTTGTAGACGTTTTAATATATTGCTGGACATTAAAAGCATATGAAAATATTTAAAAAATTATATTTTTAAAACAATTTATTGGCCTTTTTGTACAGGTGTATTTTGAATGTCTTTGCGAGAGGCAAACTGAAGGCAAAGTTTGAGCGGTCTAAACGACGTCTGGTACATAACAAATTAAAATCAAAACAACATCAGAATAAACCTTATTTATTATATTTATCACCTAGAAAATTTGGACTTTGGAAATTAAGTATTATTCCGTTAGTAAAATAAACCGTCATACCATGTTAGCGAGTAGAATGTGACGCTAATCACGCTAATTGCGGAGGCCTTTCTAGAAATATATTTTCTCAAGAGTTTCTATAAGAAAAGTAAACATGAAATAACGTGTTGGTACTAGCTGCAACTCTTCTCTGATATTGTAAAATTTAAGCACAGCCTTTACATGTAATTTTCTCAGTGTAGCGTTGAATCTTGTATCTCGAAACCGGCGGCTATTTAACTAAATCAATACATCAACTGAAATGAACAACAGATACCCTCGTATAAAATGTTGCGGTTTAACCAAAAGACCAAAACTGCTCCAAATACGCAGCGATATATTTCTAAATAGGAAAAGGCTCAGCAATTGTGAAACTTTTGATTGTAAAAGACCGGATCAGCCAATAAAGATCAATATACAACTCTAAAGAATGAATACCTTCCAACTGTGAAATAGGCCGGTTACATGTATCAAATTACGTACTCCTTGTGTTTTTTAAAAATAAATTACCAATGTTACCTCAGATTACCTGATTACCCACGGTTTATCATTGTACTCAACAAATTCTCAAATAGACAGAAATAATATTATTAATGATAATAATAAAGACATTCTATAACTAAAACGAGCACAATGTATTTTTTTTAAACAATGACTCACCTCAAGTAACGCATCTTAGTCACGCAACTTCAATAAAGATTCTAAACATGTAATTAAACTTTAATTTCGGCTCTGACTAGTTCCTGTCTAGTCGATTGGGACACTTGACCATTGTTTCAATTTCCACGTTTTCAATATGGTCAAGAGATGACCGGAGATGCCTGGACTCTGTAGCTGAGATTTAATACTATGAAGTACATTAACCTGAACAAGAGGATATTACCGAAAATTAGCCCTAACACTGACGGATATTGTTTTGTTTGTATCATAATGGTCAAATCTCCGGAAATTTCTCCACAAGAAATATCAAACCCTACTTCGCACCCCCTCCCCCCCCCCCCCCCCCTCCCCTTCATTACCACCACCGCCAACAACCTCCCCCCACCTTCCTTGAGCGTGCGAAACGTACGGCGGAAATGGCATACCACTCAGGCGCACTTATGATAATTATGGGATAATAATTTAGTTAAACACAAATTTTATAATTTATATCGGTTGGGCAACCTGAACCACCATAACATTTATGTATGACATGTATGTACCGGCAGTAGCCAATCCGAAGTATTTTCCCACTGATCGGCTAATGGGTCAGTCAGGGAGCTGGCAGGTGCATTGACTAATAACAGCTTCATTACGTAAGGCAATGTATGGCGCTTTACGTCGAATGGGTTGTAACAGTTATAAAGGCACATCAAATTCTAAGTTCTGGCAAATACACTGTAATATACAGTCGAACTCATATTAAGCGGTTGGCCGCTTAAAAGGGGTTCGTCATAAATTAGCATAAGGCGTGGTAGAAAATCGAAAGATTAGTGGTGGAATCACGTCAAGACGATACAATAAATGTGCATTTAAAAAAAAATTTATCAGCTGTCACCTTCTATTTCGGACTCTTATCTGTCATCAGCTTTTTTAAAACAAGGCCAAACGGCTACGTGTATTAAATTCCTGGTGCCGCTTAATAGGGATAAAAACAATAGCGGAACACTCATCGGGACGGCCAAATAGGTAGCCACGGTCATTTAATAGAGGTGGGCGCTTAATAGGTGTTTGACTGTAGTTATATTCCACATAATTTGTGGCAGAAAGGAGATCAAAGGAATGAGGTTTTTTAGCCTTTATTGCGTGAAACAAGCTTTTTCTTCAATTCTTCCCTATTTTCAATAGACTCTACGTGTGTAAAATGCCTGGCCTGTACTGCCTGCTTCCAGTATATTAAGGTTTGATTAGAATGACGTGTAGACGCAATTCAAGCCGTTCAAATGTGCATGTGAAAGAACAGACTAAAAGCCACCTACGTCCTGGAGGATGGATGGGTGGGGGGTGGGTGGGGGGCCTTTTTTTATCTGAAAAGGGTATGTTTTGTGCACTATTGTGTGGAATTATGGTTGATGGATCTCAAAATTGGGTCTGCTCGCAGGTTACAATTCTCAAACGAGGCCATTCCCGTGTAGCTGAGATCGATCGACAAATGGAGGGCCACTCATTACCAATTCTTGGTAATATCCTCTTGTTCAGGTTAATCAGTGTACTTCATAGTATTCAATCTCAGCTACAGAGTCCAGGCATCTCTGGTCATCTCTTAGAAGAATGCTCGAATGCTCGCTTATAGACTATTAGATTTGGGTTCAAAGGTGAAAACGTGGAAGTTAAAACTGGTCAAGTGCCCCAATCGACTAGAAAGAAACTAGTCAGAGCCGAAAAGTTTAAATAACATGTTTAGAATCTTTATCAAATTAACGTTTTTGAAGTTGCGTGACTAAGATGCGTTACTTCAAGGTATACGTTTGGGTGAGTAATTTTTTTTTAATCGTTTGTTGACGATCAAAATACATTGTGCTCGTTTTAGTTATAGAATGTCTTTATTCCTCTATATTTTTTCTGTCTATTTGAGAAACCGTGGGTAATTTGAGGTAACATTGGTAATTTATTTAAAACACAAGGAGTACGTAATTTGATACATGTAACCGGCCTATTTCACAGTTGGAAGGTATTCATTCTTTAGAGTTGTATATTGATCTTTATTGGCTGATCCGGTCTTTTACAATCAAAAGTTTCACAATTGCTGAGCCTTTTCCTATTTAGAAATATATCGCTGCGTATTTGGAGCAGTTTTGGTCTTTTGGTTAAACCGCAACATTTTATACGAGGGTATCCGTTGTTCATTTCAGTTGATGTATTGATTTAGTTAAATAGCCGCCGGTTTCGAGATACAAGATTCAACGCTACACTGAGAAAATTACATGTAAAGGCTGTGCTTAAATTTTACAATATCAGAGAAGAGTTGCAGCTAGTACCAACACGTTATTTCATGTTTGTTTTTCTTATAGAAACTCTTGAGAAAATATATTTCTAGAAAGGCCTCCGCAATTAGCGTGATTAGCGTCGCATTCTACTCGCTAACATGGTATGACGGTTTATTTTACTGACGGAATAATACTTAATTTCCAAAGTCCAAATTTTCCAGGTGATAAATATAATAAATAAGTTTTATTCTGATGTTGTTTTGATTTTAATTTGTTATGTACCAGATGTCGTTTAGACCGCTCAAACTTTGCCTTCAGTTTGCCTCTCGCAAAGACATTCAAAATACACCTGTATAAAAAGGCCAATAAATTGTTTTAAAAATATAATTTCTAAAATATTTTCATATGCATTTAATGTCCAGCAATATATTAAAACGTCTACAAAGTTTGATGTCCATTGGGAATGTTTTACGCTTTCACCATCTTCCTAAAGTTGCGTGATGATTCGGCCGTTTCGCAAGGCGAAAACAGCTAATTTGCATAATTTTCGAACTTTTCTAAAATTCAGCCGAAAAAAAAAATCGCTGGAACTTTTTGATATTTTTCCCTGGACTAGTTCACCCAAAGGGATGTTTTGGCGAAATAAAAAAAAATTCGAATTTTCGCCACTGATTTTCGATTCTTGGTTATTACAGGCATACGCTCTTAAGAACATACTAAGAACATACCATGGCTGAGAGTTAGATAAGAACATTTTTATTTTTCCACAAAAGTAGGAAATAATTTTCCCTGTATACTTGTATAGAATCGTTATCCTAATATATATTACTACTGTATACTGAAATATATACTATACGTTCTAGTGAATGTTGAGTTAATATATTAATATGCGTGATATATATAAACAAAATACCGGCTCATGCAGCCACGGTTATGGAATTTCTAGCTTTCTGATTGGCTCACATTCTCCGGTTATCAGCCGTTAAACACCTTTTTAGCCAAATATGGTAAATGAATTACCTGCGGTGCTGGTTTGCAGTTTGTTTCCTTGCGATGAGTGGCTTAAAACTGTAAGCATAATAACATTTTGGCCATCAAAAATAACCAAAATTTCATAATTAAGTCTACTAAATGATGCCCGGCAAGGTTTCGTACAAAACATTTAGTGGGAAATACCTAAAAATGTACATAAATTGACTAAACGAGCGCTGAAGGCAACAAACAAACTGAACCGAAACCAGATTATTTTCGTACAGAATGTGAAAGCATTTTGCACACCATTAATTTATCCCAAGCCTATTCACTATAGCTCGTTACCTTTTTGTTCAAATGGCCTGCCAATTCCATCATAAACTTAAAAAAATAGTAAAAAAAATATATCCGAGATGAAGCAAGTTAATACGGCAGTTCGTCAGGTTTTCGTGACTGCTCACAGTTTAATCAAAGATATAATTCACAGTGAAGTTCTCTCCAAATATCAATCTCTTTCCTTCCATTCGTGCAGCTATATATTGACAGTCCCATTTGCCCTCTACTTCAGTTAACTTAGGCCCAATTGATACGTCGTATTTCAGTCGCGTCAAATGTAATTCAAGTCCCAGAAAACTCGCTGAAATCCGGCGCTTTAAATCAGCGCAATGCCCACACAAATAGCAAATTAGATACGTTGCTTCCATGCATGTGCATTGTGTATTGCAACGTAGTCGAATCAAGTATCTGCAGCTTCAATTACAGTGGAGGAAACTGAAATGCGAGCTCGGTTCCCGGAATTCAACCCAATAAATTCTGTAGTCTTGAGAGCAGGCGCGAAACGCACACCGATATGCCCGGAGTACACAACTAAAATCTCATGGAATAATTGATAAATATGCGTGGGTAAATAATTTCATTTTCTTGCCTCAACAGAAAAATAAATTAAACTTGAGCCCAATCGGTGTTTTTTTTTTTTCCTTTCTTCATCTTTAGCCTTTTCGTCGCTTAGATAATTAACCTTCGAGTACTTCCATAGCTGTACGTTTTGTGGATCATTTCGTATCACATCTTTATTTTTATCTCATGCAAGTTAAACTGGTCGAGGCTGAATTAATGGTTAGTTCCAATGCAGAACACGACTTTGCGAATCAGAAAAGCATGAACACTTTAATTTAGCTTGGACTTTTCCTTTGCCAAAAATTGGTCTGACTATTTTTTCCTGTATTTTTCCTGTATTTATGTTACTGCTATTTTCGCAAAGCTTTCTGCAAAAACAAAGTGTAAATTTGAGTTTCCTGAATATTCTTATTTCGGTTTGATCATGTCAAATTTAAATGTACGTTTTCACTCTTGTTTTATTCGCACAGTAAAACCTGCTATAAGTCATCATTTTAATATTATCATGAAAATTTTTCCGCGCGGTACAATATGCTAACAAGTAACATTGATTGTTGTTGTCCATGGATTATAGATTCAAAAACAAACACTCTTTCTGTGCATGTAGACATAGTAATATCAACAAGAACAACTGTTTATTTTAATATAGTACCCTTTATATATAGAAAAATACAGGAAAAAAAAAACAGCAAACATTACATTTTTGTTTAGGTCAGGTCACAAACGCTGCGTTTTTTCATCTGGATAAAAAAACTCGCTACGAATTGATGTGAGTGTATTTTTCCCATTCACATTTAATTTCTTGTAGTCGAAATGACCGCATTTGCATATGACATCGAAAATCATACCGTCTTGAATTGACACCATAAGTTGTAGCAGCTTCATTTTCATTCATATTTGGCGCACTACATTTGATCCACTCTGACAAGAGTTTCAACATTGCTTTTCGCATATTTCTACTTCTCCAGCAACATACGAGAGGGTTCAGTGAAGAGTTCAACAAGGCAACCGTCTCCGCCCAGCTGTAATAATTATAGCTACTCAGGCTTCCGTGGACTATTTGATGATAAGTAGTCACTATAAGGACCGGCAGGTTAAGGAAAACGTAAATGCCTACGATATAAGCGATGTTGACAGCGAGCTTAAGCTGGCGTGGGAAGCCATGCGCCTGCCCCGAGTTCAATTGGATTTCTTGCCGTCGAATTTGATTGTGATGTCGACGAACTATGCCGACAATTTTAAAATGAAGTAGACCTGAAGTTAACAAGCACACGAACCAAAGAGTTAAATGAATTGCTCGTACAGTAGTATTGATTCCAGCCCATTGAAGGCAAGTCAAAGAAGTGTTTAAGATCCATATCAAAGCTGCCAGCATTAGAATACGGCGCTTTGTAACTAGGGCTTTGTAGCGAAGATGAAGTGCCAACGCTATGTACCTCTCGTAACTTATAGCATTCAAAGTCAGAAAGGAGACTCCGTAACAGACGAAAAACGACGTCGAGTAGATCATTCTTACAGCGCAAGGTACAAAATGGTCTTGGTTCTCACTTAGTCTGAACGAAACGTAGCTGGGTTGGACTATAATACCAACCAACATGTCACAAACAGCTAAACATCCCAGAAGTAGGTTTGATGGTTCACGTAGCGACGCTGTACGAAAAATTGTCAAGAGAATCACGAAATTTCCGATAACCGCTACCGGAGAGAAGATCCCATTTATAATACTCGTTACAAAGTTGGTGGTGTAGCGATAATAAACTTTGTCGAAGTCGGGACTCACCAGAAAAAAGCAATCTTCTGATTGATTCACAGCCATTGCCGAATACAAATGCACGTCAGATCAGAGAATCGATCCTAACCACTTTACTAAAATAATTTGTTCCCGCGTTTAGAATCCCTCTTGTCACTGAACAGCCTCTGGAGTGAGCGCAAAATGCCAGAGAACATCAACAATATAGAGCTTTTAAAATGCTTCCATTAATTTTCAACGACTGTCGATCATCTTGTCAAAATTTTAATTCGCGATAGCCGGCGGGCATATTAACATATGTTGAGAACACTTTGTTTCTTTTAATAACAGCTGAACTGAATACCACAGAAATAAAGCAAATAGATGAGTGTTTAGAAGTATATAATGAATTTCTGCGTTAAGGCAGAAATGTAATTAAAAATCACACTCCGTGTTTCATTCATTTGACGGAAATCAGTTTATTGTTGTCGTATTTTCCGGTACACGGATTTACGTTAGCGGTCTTTGTTCTTTAATTTTTCTAAATTATATGAGCTTCTACTAGAGTTTATGAGGTTTCTTTAAGTCTACACTTAGTTCACAATACTCCACTTCTCCAATACTCACCAATTGGCGGTGTTATTTATAGAAATAAAACTGACAAATTCTAATAAAAAATTTCCACATTGCATTATTCAACTTCCTAGAGTTTTGCCCATGCTGTGACAGCACTTCATAATACTTGCTTGAATACTCACGGTTAAACCTCTTGATTAGTGGTCCGTCATCACGATGAAAATCAGCGATTCTCGTTCTTTCGATTACTTGCTTCATTTACTTTATTTTCTTTCTGTTTACACAGCTATAGGTGATGCGAATAGCATCTCTCGTAAAGTCCAACGCTATTGGTAGAACGAACAATATGTAGGACATAGAATAAAAACAATGTCAATAGCCCTAATGAAAAGAGCTGCTACTAACTTAAGTTATGTGATATTGAGCTATTGAGTAGTACCTTCATATAGTGCTGTTTCAGCCAGTTTTTTATTCACAATTAACAAATCCTCAACTATCCTCTGTTCTGTTATCAAGCACGCAGGTTTGAATGTAAAGCGGCGAGAACACGAAAGAAGTTTTGGGAGAATCTACCTACTTTCTTGAGAGCTGACTCGCCGCTTCCTGAGTGCAGAACACAGTTGAGGCTTTTTTAAATTTGTTTTATGATAAAAAATCTATGATTTGCCTATCAAATTGGCCTTTATTTTCAAACAAAACTCGGCAGATAAAGCATGCTGTTTAACCCAATCAGAGCGCGTGTTACATTGGAACTTTATTATGCAGACTATGCTGTAAAGCCGATTCTAACTTTTAAGTCGACTGTGGATGAAACCCTGGTGTATAACCATTCAAATGAAAACTATATTGAGCAGCACTTTCACAGTGTGGTACTGTTTATTTTACTGTACAAGGTAATACAGGGTAATACAAGGTAATAATATGGTGCTGTTAATTATGCTGTACATTAGTATAGGTCGTTCTAGCTTTTATCAGTCTATGGATGAATGTGACCATTCAAATGAAAGCTATTCAGCAGTACTGTCATGTGGTACTGTTTATTATGCTGTACAAGTTGGTTCTAACTTTTAAGTACTTTCATGTGGTAGTGTTATTGTGATGTACAAGGTGGTTCTAACTTTTAAGTCTGAACATGAAAACCTAGATTAAGTGTGTGAGCTTTCAAATGAAAGCAGTTTATATTACGTCATACATGTACATATTACGTCATACATGTGCACTCGATTCGGCTCGGCATGAATGGCGATTTTATCAAGTCTATGTCGGCAATATATTTCCCGTTTAATATGTGTTTTAATTTTAAAAGCAAAATAAACTCGATGTTATGATAACAGACTGTAAATTATCAAAATCAATAAGACATTATTCCTACTTTTGCTAATGAAAATTTATGTAAGAGAAGACACGACAGTCCCTTTCGATTCAATTCTGTCAAGCGGCGACATCTATTTTTTCTTGCAATCTCAACACATTGTCTAGCAGACAGGTGACATGTTTCATGTTGTCTTGATGTATATCTAAAATCTCAGAACCAACATTGAGTTAAATATATAATAATCAGTACGGGGAATTGATATTTCTCAAACTCATTAATAATTTATCAAGTTAGAACAAAGTTAATCATAACCGTGACGGTCTTAATTATCATAGATTTTTACGATTTTATTTCTCCGTTTACTCCTTAGTTTTCGTTTTGATTGTGAAGATAGATCAAACACTCGAGATAGTGTTTCATCCGATTTCCAAACACCTCAAATTTCGTCAAAAATACTCCGCTGCGTGTCGCATTTTCAACTCTTTTTCGGTGTTTGGAAATCGGATGAAACACTCTCCCTCCTGTTTGATATATTACTTCAAGTTTTGGGCTTAAGTGTGTTCCTTTGTTTGCTCCTATCCTGTTTGTTTTTTCAGCATCAATCTTGAATCTTGTCTTGTCAATTTATTTTATTGCTCGCCGCTTTTTGAGTTATCCAGATTCATTTCCTGTCGTGAGCCAGAGTTGACAATCTGCCTCTCATCACAACGGATGTATTGCCTATCTCCGTCAGTGTCAATGTTTTATTCAAACAAACGACCTTCGCTAAAACGCTGAACACTGCTCGACGGATTCCTCTGTTCCTCCAACAACAGATAACAGGATTCATCAACGAATTTAGAAAAGCTATAGTCTCGGTCCAGCTAAAAACATTAAAGCTGTTGAAATGTCCTCCAGCGAAGAGATACGCCATTACACACAACACAGGGATGTTACACGTGATGTAAATGACTACAATGTACGAGACGTTCACAGCGAGTCTGGTCTGGCGTTGGAAATTCCTCCTCTTTGACGGCATACGATTGATGCTGTTTATCTGACGTTGATGTCGACGAAGAACCCAAAATATCTTGATGTGTGTGCCAAAGGTTACCAAGAGACACAGAAGTAAGAGTGCCGCATGGCAATTCCGCAGATGCTTACTCTGAGCAATCCATTCCATGAACGTCAAGGAAATGTCCAATATCCAGATACCAACCGCCACCTTGAGGACACGTTGGGTAGTGACCAGTTCCTTGTAGCGAAGATGCAGACGCAGGGCAGTGTACCTTTCAAAACTGATCGCGCTCAGGGTCAAGAACGACACTCCGTAACACACCCAGAAGCTCTCAGAGTAGACGATTCTCAACATACACGGTACAAAGTGCGAGATGTTCTCCTGGAGACGGAACACAACGTAGCATGGTTGCACCACTAAACCCACCATGAGATCAGAGAACGCCAGGCTCGCCAGAAGAACGTTTGAAGGAGTATGAAGAGTGGTGCTCCGTGCGATCACAAAAACAACAAGGAGATTGGCTAGCACGGCGATAGGCGAACACAGGGCGTTGATAGAAGCTGTTATGAGGTTCGATGTATGACGAGCCATCACCTCGTTGTAAACTGGATCTGGTAAAACGAAGCATTCTTCCAAAGACATTTTGTTAAAGAATTTCGCGATGCGCTCTCTTGTAAGACCAAATCAGCTGTCTGGTTCATCGTGACTCTTGCTGCCTTACCGTGAGATTTAGAAAAGCTGCTAACTTACTTTTGACAAGCCGTTTTATTGATTTCTGCACTTGTTATCGGAGATTGAATCTTTGATGCAATTTCCTCTTGCTTAATATTGCGAGCGTCAATTTTTGATTAAAGTGTCATCTACCTAAAAAATTACTAATTTACAAAAGATATTGACAATACGAAATAGCATATATATTTAAAATAAAATAAAGTTACGCCTATTTATTGAAGTCTTTGACGGATCGAAGATCAAACTCGTAAGATAAAGCGAAGATGGTTTTATAATTGTATATGTAAATAGAAGTGAAAGGTAGCGGGGATAGTTAATAAAGTTAAAACAAGCGTAACAAAACAAGGGAATGATAACACTATTGCTTCTAAGTCCGGGTCCAACCAAGATGAGAATTGTTGATGGTTCAAACTCTCGCTCTCAGATTTGTCCTGAAACTCTCATGCGCTCTCGTCTACTCTCGTGCCCTCTCATCGAATATAGACCTGCTCAAATTTTTCACGAGAGCCGTCGAGAGTTTTCTCTTGTTTGGCCCACGCTTGATGATAGTCGATGAGAGTTGAAGAAAACTCTCATGTGAACCAACTCTCAGCAACTCTCATGCAGCCTCGTTTGGCCCGGGCCTTAGCCTGCGTAGCCACACTCATTACGGCCTAACCCCTCCAGTACCAAGCTCCAAATATGAATTCTCTTTACAATTTACCATGCAATTTTCTAAGGCAAGTTCTGAGAATTTGGTATTACATCAAGACAATTTCTCTTATAGTTGAAGATTGGCTTAAATTCTCTTCACCTTTCTTGCTTGACAATGTGTTGAGATTAGATTTTGTTTTTGTTGGGCCAGATTAGGATCCTACGAGAGCTCTCTTGAATTGTATGTTAACATGTTGTCAGTGTGTGTGTACATTGGCTTTATACAAGTCGCGTCGAATGGTATTACTTGATTCGACTACGTTGCAATACAGTTTACACCATGGTAACAACGTGTTCCACATTATTTGTGTGGGCATTGCGCTGATTTAAAGCGATTTTATAGTTTTCTGGGACTATTAAATACCGACTGAGATGCGACAGAAATGCGATGTTTAAATTGCGCCTAAATTATTGCGACTCAGCTTTTTGCAAAGTGGATGACCAATAGCGTGAGTAAACTCCGGAGTCATTCAGGAAATAAGGGCTAGTTTAAGGACCTTTTTCGCATCGTTTGACCTCCGTGATAACCCTATCTCGATCAATATGTCATTCATGGACAAATAAATAGATTAGATGTAAAAATTAAAAAGCAACGAGCATATGTTGAACGTTTTGCCGAAAGCTGTGTAAACTGACAAGTATTTACCTGACCGAGCTTTTGATATAACTTGTTTTCAAGTTAATATATTAGTTGGAACTAGATTTACATAACACCCAGCCCGGCCGCGAAAACCTATGTTAACTGATAAAGCTAGTGACTAAATAGGAAATCATCGATTTTGTTAACATGGTGTTTTGGAAAAAGAACATGGATTTTGTTTGTTCAAGTTACACAAAAATCAATTTTAAAAACAAAACATTTCATAATCGTAACATAAGTTATTTCCTTTCATTTAAGAAAAACAAATTTCCTTAAAGCAAAGTATATTGGTTCAGGTCATGATTTGTAGGTACAAAGAGGTGACATATTGATAAATGTTAATCCAATGGCGTACCAGAGTCTTTTTTAAAAGGCAGAAAGCTGAATACATAAAATAACATAAATGTCGATTGAAGTATAGCTTCGGGAATAATGCAAAATTACATCAATATCGCTCATCATCAGAAAGAAATCTTCCCATCTGACCAAAAGTTCTGATGAACATTGTCAAACGTACGGTTCAGATCAGAAGTCTCGGGCCAAATGAGGATGAGAGTTGCTGAAAGTGGCTCACGTGAGAGTTTTCTTCAACTATCATCGACTATCATCTCGGGCCAAAGAGTGAGAGTCGAAACATTTGAGCAGGTTCAAATTTGATGGTAGCGCGCGTGAGTCGCTGAGACCGGAGTCCATCAGGGGAGAGTTTCAGACCAAACGAGAGGGAGAGTACTCTCAACAACTGTCATCCTCGCTTGGCCTGCGCTTTAGAACATTTTGATTTCACCTGGCAACTGGCAACTGATTAATCCTTTGTCATTAGTAGGCTTTTGTGATTATCATGGCCCGGTTTCATTTGGATATTCTGAATAGAAATAGGTGTTGATCACTTTTGACAGAACCGAAGCGTTAATGCATCAATCAATTCCATCTTTTACCATCCCCCCCCCCCCCCCTCCCCGGCCTGACCCCGGGGATTTGTATTTTTTTTTTCGTGAGACTACAAATTCTCCGCCCCTGGGCTGCCAAAAATTACAAATTCCCCGCTCCCGGCCAGGCAACAGAAAAGCATGTTAAATAACGTAACATCACTGAAAACGAAGTTGTTGCCTGGGTGAAAGTTCTAATGGATAATCTTGCTTTGAATCGGAACGTATAAAGCCATTGTTTCTTCGGGCAACGGAAAAGCAACAGAAGTTATTAACATTTGATTACCTTCAAACAGTCTCAACTTTCCAATACCTTGCTTTTCCATCCAATCGGCCACAATAGTCGGTTTACCGGCGAATTCTTCTATTGTTTAATACTCATCTGGCGACCGCGTGGATCTGGCGATCGGTCAAGTTGTCCCCGCCCCGCCTCCCACCCCGGGGCAACACATTGTTGTACAAAATCCCCGTCCTCGGGACACAGAATCTTACAAATCCCCGGGGTATGCCCGGGGGGGGGGGATGGTAACAGCTGGAATTGATCGATGCATAACAAGTATACTATTTATAATGGACAACAAATTGACTCCTTGCCACTTGAAATTGTTAGCTGTGTTGTCTGGAGAGATCACTTGATTTGAGATCCGGCTTTATATAGTTCAAAGAAAAAAACCCGACAAGATTGCATAAAGAAATTTTTCTTGGGGGGTGGGTGGTGGGTGTAATGTTCGTAGTTTTGTAGGTCATAAATGTCTTCGCTTTTGAGGAAGTCATTTTAATTTGTGGCACTGGTAAAGTTTTATTCGTAATGCTTCATACATAGTATTTTTTGGTATAAAATATGATATTTTAACATTACAATTTTGTTTTGCAATTTCGATTTTTCAATTTGCCAGTTTGCACTCTCTCTCCCTGGTGTATATACGATCACAGCTAATATATCCTTCTATGCCGGAGAATTATATATTATCAAAACAGAAAACTGTTTGCATTTCTTGTTTTTTTATTCATAGCCAGTTACAGCTTAAATGTGTAAGCAATTTACAGCTGATCATATCGTACTTGTGGGGATAAAACCAGGATCACTCGTTTCATTCAATTTATTTTAACGAATCTTCCATCACTAGCTGTACTGTTTTCGTGACGGTTTGCTTCAAGCGAAGCAGTCTTCGCTTTATGGACTTTGCTCTCAAACTTGCTTGAAATGCCACTTCCCTCCAGATGGTTTCTTCTGTGAATTTTAAAGTCGCAGCTGACGTTCTTTCCTCTCAAACACAGTCTCTTCAGATAGGCATAACACTGTGGAGGGGATAAAAGCTCTTTTGTAAGTATCTATTGTTGAACTAATGGACACGATTTCATGCTACATGTACATTATGTAGTTATATTACGGTCTTTAAAATAGGGTAGCCGGCATTGACAGTTGACGATCCAAAATTGTATCATTTTTCTGGGTGGACGTTTCATTTTCATCCATTTCATGCTCGATTTGGCGGTTATTAAAATATTCGTGCTTTTAGTGTTTTAAATAGCTGCCATTACGCTTTCTACGAGACTGACCGAGGTTACTTTTGAAAATTGCCAAAAGCTGAGAAGCAAGGAATATGGTTTGAGTAATTTCTAGATATCATTTTCTAAGAATTATCCACACGTTTTGACTGTGTCGAGTTGAAGGTGGACTCTGAAAAGCATTTCCAACTATGACGACAGCTGACTGCAGCTGGTGACTACATTACGACTCTCTCTGGCTACGTGCTGAAATCAGACTAGCTGATCCATCACAAACAAAGCAGTTTTGATATCAGTTGTTACTCCAAATTTGATTTTTTGTTACCCTAATGGTTTTAAATTGGTAAAAATCTTACTAGTCAATTGCGACTATTCTTGATTTAATTTTCAACGCCATAGAGAAGAGGATTAATTGTATACAAGCCCCTATTGCTGTTTGTTTTTGACAATTTTACTTCTTGGTAGTGAAAGGGTTAAAATTGTAAACTATGCAGAGTTATGTTGATTTACAATTTACAGTATCTCTTTACCTGTTTCTTCATATCATGAAAGCCACAGACAGCAGTATGACGTAATTTCAGGCTCTAGCAAATAAACAACCATAAACAATAGTTTAGTACACGAAATTTTACATAGTCGACACGTCCAGGTATAAGTTCAATTTCTCGCGAAGAACCAATCAGAACTGACTCAAAGCAAAACCCACAATCGGTTGCAAGCGCGGGAAAAGTTGGGTGACGTGCGCGAAAGGACACACGAGTTTAGTTTGGCACCCGTAATTGACCGAAGAGACATCATCTTTCCTTGGTTATATATGTTTAAAGAGCTTTGCGGGAATTTTTTAAATCAATTTAAAGGAAATGTTAACCAAAACTAAACCCAAAATCGATTTAGAAATTCCTTGGAAGACTGCTATATCAATTTGTGAATTACCATGAAAGAATACCGTAGAATACAGAAAGTCGGCGACCCCTGAAAATAACAACAAGATCGGCATCCTTTTAAAGTAACGACATGTCTGAAAATAGCGACCACCTGAAAGTACCGCCCTTCAATCCACGCTTAATTCTCAGTGAAAATGTTAGTCTATTCCATGGCAACTGATGGAAGTTGTTCAGTTCTAAGAATCAAACGCTGTCAGTAGCTGAAATTTGACAAATTAGGCAATGATGTGACTAAGCAGTTGGTAACATGACTGATCTAAAAGTAGCGAGCACCGTAAGTAATGACCGGCGCCGAGTTACGATCTGAGAAGCTGTTGAAACCGAAACTAACGAACCTCGCTATTTTCGGGATTTAACCGGCGGTACTAGTACTAGGGTGGCGAATGGTAAATTCGAGACTTTGCAAGACGGCGAGACTATCGTTTTTCTCTGCGAGCCCGAGACCTTTTAAATTGCGAGACCGACATCGAGACTTGAGATGGCTTAGTGAAAAAATCAAGCCTGCGAGATTTACAGAACCGCTAAAAAAAACCAATATGACTGCGAGACCCGTAAAATTCGACTAAAATTTTGCGAGACTCGTATTTTTTTTAAGACCATTCGCCACCCTTCACCACACCTTCACTTACTTGTCTGCTTAGTTCTGTTCTTCCTTGCCGCAAGGGACCAGTGAAAGCTTCGCTGTACGATTTTAACGTCAACGAAAGAACGGCTATTACCAAGACAAGTATAACGCTCTTTCTGTTCATCTTGTCGTTTGATGAGCTAACGTAGTGAGCAAAGTTAGTTGAAAATCAGTAAAGCTTCAGATTGCTCATCATTTATAGCTAGGAAGTTTCGCAGTACGTTAATGCTTTTGGATAAGTGTGTTATATTATCCACTTCCTATCCATTACGTATCCTTGAGGTTATTTGGAACAAAGGCAACTTATAGCTCCATTTTCCAGAAAATGATCTTATGTTTAAGACAACAACCCACCAAATCGCTATTTTTAGGTATTAAAATACCTAAAGAACACAAAGCCATTAACTCTTTCACTCCCAAGAGTGCTAAGTTCAAAACTGAGTTAAAAATCTTGAATTTCATTTTGCAAAATTGTCAAAAACAAACAGCACCACTTGAAAGTATTGCTCAATAGCTTTCATTTGAATGGTTACACACTAAGGTTTTATCCACAGACTTAAAAGTACGTTACAACCACATTTATTGTCTCACGGTTTAACTCTGGGAGTGAAAGGGTTAAGCAATTATTTTGCCGGTATATGTTATGTTTAATGCTTAGGCCAGACGAGATACGTCAGGACAGTGAACCTTGCCATTCTGATTTGAAGTACCAAAGAGTACTGTTCCAAGGTGTTATCTCATTTTGTATTATGGAATAGAAACTGTTAAGGTGGCTCGATGTAGCTTTTTAGCGTTGAGGTGACAGTTTTGAAAACAAAAAAATTCGATCAGAAGGCAAACTTTGATTTTTGACATACTACACCAATAATAATAGTTTTATTTTCCACTGGTTTCTAAGCAACAGAGGTTACCATAGCAACGATTTCGGCATCTTATTGGTTTTAAACAAGGGTGATTTTCTCGAAATCTAGTCAAAAACATTTTTTAATATTTTGGAGTATGGTAAATTTCATGAAAATCTGTAAGGCGGTTTTTGAATAAAACAACACTGAACTTTTTGCGGACGATTTTGTGTATCTCCCAGAATTTTACAACAAATTGAAACTATGTGTACCTTCATCAGTATCTTCCAGTTGATTATTAAAAGAACACCGTTATTTTCGATGATTTTATAGTATAGATTATAGGACAGAGTGCATGATTCAGCAATTTAATAGATAATTTGCAGTTTATATATAAAATTTTATTTTGGCAGGCAGAAACGAATTAAGATGTACTGTGAAAGGCTGATAACTTTATTGCTAAAAAAGAAATGAATGGATGACAGAAGTTATATATAGTAATAAATAAAACCTCCATATAAACCTTTAAGGGAAACTGTCCCCGGCTTGAACTAGTATTTGCTCAGAACTGTTATAAATGCACGAAATTGTCCCTAAATGTATGGAATAAGAGCTTAATAAACTCTAACTAAATGATAAAAAGCAATTTCTTGAAGAAATTCCATACTGCAACAAAATGTTTGCAAAATTTAAGATTTCCGAGTCAAACTTGAAACTTTGCAAAACTGACAGCCTGTCACTTTTGTAATCCATTTCCATATCCTCGTTGTCGTTAGTCATCCTCACTTCCTAATGGTTCCTTTCATTTAGCAAGTACTATTCTACATAATCAATTCATTATTGTTCAGCTTCCTATGCGAGTCTAGGATATGTTTCTGAGCTTCCCAAAATCATATGCTAAAAATGAGGACAGTGTCCCTTTAAATTGACGAAATTCAGTAGGAAATTAATGCAATGACAGCTGCATGTTGCGTAATGATGCTGTAAGGATGGATGAATTAAATCAATAACATATGAACAATTAGATCTACAATTGTATTATTAGTCAATGGCGTTATTTTCTCCTTTGAAAATGATAACATGGCAGCACCATTAAAGGAGCTACCGTCACGGATGGCGCATCTTGAAAAAATTGGCCAATTTTGTCGCTCGCAATCCGTCTTAATCTTCCTCAGTCGTACCATCCTTGTTCCTTTTCGGCTTATTATTACTTCTTTGGTGTTTTTTTACCTTATCAAATAATTATTTTGAGGTTTCTTTCAATTCGAAAGTAATTTTTTTATCAGATATACTGAATGACTTATAATATCGTGACATAGACTTTGTGAGATATTTAATAGGATAAAGTCAAGTCAAAGTGAACCATTAGTACACCATTCGGCCCGCGTCTTCCGGCGCTAATGGATCGAAGTGCATGGCCTTACTTAGAAATTAAATTTAAAATTCAAATGTGTAAACAAATCATCGTTACAATCAAACGAACCTAGCCAACCTCGTACTGTGGCCTGGAAGGGACATCAACGACATTGACGTCTTTTTCCCATCCGCGACTTCCTTTTTCATCCGCGACTTCTTTTTTATATCCGGTTTCAAGAGTCATCTGAATTTTAAATTATTTAGGATAATTTTAATATTATCAGTAGAGAATTGGCGCTACTTATGAATTTTTTTTATTTACACTTGAAATTTGAAATTGGTGAATTGAAATCTACGATATTCACCAATATGATGATGTTGTTTTCAAGTTTTTCCCACGAAAAGCAGCTGATCGAACCCGGCCTCTTACCCGAACCTTACTCGTGTACACGGCTCGACATCAAGGAATTACGAAATCTAGCTCCCAAGAACCCTCATCTTAATATTTCGCTGTACAAAGAGTATCGCAGCTTCAAAGAAAAGCTTAATCAGGAACTTTTTTTATTAGAATTAGTTTACACGCGAAAACATGGAAAGGAAAAACTGGCAAGGAAAACTTGTTCGTGTATGTTTAACATGTTATTGTCAAGTGTGGGAGGCGTGGTGGTTTAATGGTTAGCGTGTTGGCCTCCGGGGTCAGATTGTGTTGCCTCTCTCCATATATGGATATTGGCGTATTGTCAGGGCAACCTGGCAAAACTGCTGGGGGGTTACCTGCAATGGACTACCATCCCATGCAAGGGAGTAGCGATACTCCTAGTCTTTCCATGCAATGGAAACCAGGCCAGGTGATAAGTTAAAATCCATTCAAAAACTCATAACTAATTCATAAACGAAATACAAAAGAAATGAATTTTTAATGAGTGTCTTTATATTTGATCATAGAGGGAAATGGTTATGAAGCCAGGCAAACTTCAAAGGAGCAAACAAAGAGGTCAAAATTTATGTTGAAAGGTCCATGACCGTGCACATCTTTTGTTTTGCGCCCATACACTATGCATGATTGCGTAATGGAAACGTTTCTATTGGCCATGGTTAGTTGCTTGAAAACACGTAACCACCTATTGTATTTTGTCAGGTTTTGTGCACGGTCAACCCCAAAATAGCGAACAAAAACATATAACAAAGAACTTTGACAGGCTTCATAACCATTTCCCTCTGTTAACTATGATTTTATAAAGATACGGCTGAACTTTTAGCTCAGTTTTCTCGGCGTCTAAACAAACTAAAATTTCAAGATTTTGATCAGTTTGAATAGATTTAGAGGAAATTTTTGAAGCCGTTTAAAAACTTGCAGCTGTGTTTTATCAGGTATTAAGAAACTAGGCTTCGCCTCTTGTATTTATACCTGATAAAACGCTGGTGCGATTTTTTTTAAACAATACACATGAACCCGTTTCTGGATGAAAGTTCATCGCAATATTTCATACAAAATAAAACGTTAAATCGCTGTAGTATCACCAACATCGTTTATTAATTTTCCCTTTACAATAAACGTACAAGGTTTTGTTGCACCGATAATGAAAAAAACCTAATACCCAACACCAAATACCAAAGCGCAAAATCCTGTCATCTCAACATCCCCTTTGGAATTGGCGCAATCCATTTTAAGCTGCAAAGGAAAGAAAAAAGAAATATATCTCGTAAAATGATTTATTATATGGCAAATTAAAAAGGAGCATTCTGATTAGTTCCCCGAACGGTGAAATAGTTTCGCAGATTTTTATGTTACACATTCTATAAAGGACCATAAGAACAATGTTTTCGTCAGATTTCAACGAAAGTTGAATAATGTATGATTTATTGCTCACTGTTTTTTAAAAGGTGGTAAATGGCACTAAATTGTTGATGGTTCTAATTGTTGCTAATTTTGTTCGTTTCGACTTTCGATTCATTCTCGCTTCAGTTCAGTTGCATGCATGTTTGCCACAGCATTTAAATAACTTCAAACCTTGTCCGCTCGTATTCTTATAAATGTTTCTCGTTTAAAAATAAGGTTTAGTTAGCTGAATATTTTAAGCTGGAACCCAGCTGAATGAATATCTTTCTTGCGTTTCAAAAATTCTGTAGATTCATACAAGCTCCTTGCAGTTTTTTGTTGTGCTATAAAAGGAATGGTTAAACACAGTAGCGTACACTGTCGAGTTATAGTGTTCTTGGGAGGTTTGCTAAGCACTCAAGAAGCTAGAGTCGCTCTCGGCTGACTCTTACGCTTCTTTCGTGCTTAGAAGTCTCGGCCGAACACTATTACTCGACACTGCACGCTGCGCGTTTACCATTTAATTTCTTAACGATTTTTGCGGTATCTTTCAGGATCCGCAAAAAAAAAGTTCCCGCCAAAACGTTTTTCCGCAAACCTTGCGCAAATACTAGTACCACACGGTATCTGATAGGCTGTATCCAACAAAACGCTTCAAAGGGGACCTGAAATTCCCTTTTATAGGCTCGCTCCATGTTTAATAACTGTTAACCTAGTGCCTTTTATTTTCGCTGGGTTTATAATTCGCAAAAATCGTGCAAAATTGGACGGTTAAGTTTTCGCGGGTAAAACTGTCACGATATTCTATGAATCACGTTCTAAAACTGGGAAAAGTGCAAAGACTTCACTCCAAAAATAAATTCTTATTTTCAATAACACATTTAATAGCAAAAAGCAAATCTTTCTCGGCTTTCGTATATAACCACTGTCATCACCCTATATTTGTGTTATAGAGGACGAGAGAGTACCTTTATACTGGCTGTTCTCTGTTTCGCGGTTTAATTTTAACGATACGCGAATATAAAATACCTGATTAGGGTAATAAGATATTTGTAAATGTCCTTGTTTTTACCTTTAGCCCAGACATACACAGGGTAATTTGGGGTGGTTGCGTTTGTGTAGGCTGTTACCATTGATGTATCTAGACACTGGTTGCACACTTCGTTACCAGGCTTCTCCCAGTACTCAATAACCTTGCAACCAGGCTTGGCTTCACAGCGCTTTTGGCATTCAGCATAGCTGATCTGTCGGGCTATGAGAGTTCGTCCAACTTCGGTGCACCAGCTTGTCTGTGGCAAGACTTTATTCCACACTAAGAATACAAATGGATCTGTAATCAACCTAGAGTTTTCGATCTTCCCCAGACTCGTACCCAGTCGCTATTTACGTGTTTTTGGGACGAGAGAAGATTGGATACGAGAGTGGTTGAGGCGCGTGGAGAATCATGAGTAGGAACAAATGATTCCTTTGTCCGCTCCCGTGACTCCCCGTGCGCCACAATTTACTATCGTATCCAATCTTCTCTCATTCCAAAAACATATATATAGCGACTGGGAACGAATCTGGATCTTCCCCCTCTTAGTTACCTTATATTTAAAACTCCAAGTTGTGGTGGAATGAGACGCATTCTAGCTACAGTGCATAACATACCCTGAGTGATTATGTACATCAACTGAGCGATATGAGGTTTGCCCTACACCTCATTGCATAAAACAATCACGTTAAAACAAATTAATTGAAAGTTTAAAACAACCGTGCAAATTAAAAGCGGGAAAAGATGTACCTACTTACCTCGAAGTACCTTATAAACGTAGTTCAAGTTTGCTGTCCCAGCGCATGCCTTAGAACTGGTGTCTTCGCAGTCCTCAAACTCGGTGTCGTCGCACCCTACAGTGCCACTAATCCCCCCAAGTTTAGTGTAGTCGTCATTTTTCTTTATGCTTGTCCAGCATTCCTCGAAAAATTGCACGCCAAAGTCAACTTGACCCATGTTGTTCGCGGCCTCTGCGCAACGGCAAACAAGTCTAGGAACAAATAGAAAATATCGGACAATGATTGCGAATAAAGCAATCATAGACTTTCAATGCAGACGTATAGCTGTGATTCAGATTTTTTCCTCCTAATTTTTTAATCCAATGATTAATATTCTCTCACAGTGGATAATCTCATGGTCCCATTACCTGTTAAACATTATAGTTCACCACTAAATTTTCTTTGATTCTGATTGGCTTAAATCGAACACGTGACGTGATAGTGTTCATCCGCGGAGAGACACTGTCAGGTAATAGTGCCCGTCGGGCAAAAACCCCGGATCGATAGTGCCCGCCTGAGCGAAAAAAACCGTTTTGTGCAGTTTTGAGCTAAACAGTTGAAAGAATAAATTAAAAAATAGCGAGAATTTACTCTCTATTAATTCTTTCATAACATATGGGCATGCACGAAGTTTGAAACGAAATATTTAATGGCAAATTCCTGTAAATGTACAACAAATGCGAATGAAAGAGCACTAAACAATTTACGGAAAGATCGGTAAACCGACACAAATTCGTTCAGCCTGTTTACACCACAAGTTTAAGCTTAGCCTATTCACCTTGTATTTCCAAGAGGCTTGTCAATTCCAGCTTGAATCAGCACAATAAATATCGGTTACGAAGCTTAAATACGGCAGTTCGTCCACAGGTCGCCCAAGCTAAAGATAAGAGAACAGTGTCACGGTATAAGCGGTATTGTGTTACAACGGCTCGATTTATAAGGGTTTGTATGGGAACGCAACATTCTCGTCCCCAGAGGCCACGATCCTTTTGGTCAGCACCAAGAATCGAGACCTCTGGCCGGAACCAATTTGTTGAGCATGCGCAGAGTAACCGGAAGTCCGCGAATCGCGGACTACCGTCAAATCTGACAAATCTGATTGGCTGAGAATATAGAACGAGTACTCTGCGCATGTTCAACAAATTGGTTCCGGCCAGAGGTCTCGATTCTTGGTGCTGACCAAAAGGATCGTGGCCTCTGGGGACGAGAATGGGAACGCAACGGTTATGTTTTAGAAGATATAAAATCGAATGTTTTGTGAATAAAAACGACTTACCCTGTTGCTGTGTTGTATTCTTTGAAGTTTGCCAGCTTCTCAGGCCGGTTTGAGGCGATTTAGGCGAGTTTTAGTTTTCGAGGTTTTCCGTTAATATAAATAGGGAAGGTCGGAAAGAAAATTTCAAATCCAATCACTCGAAGATCGATAAATTCCGTTAAAATGCTCAAATCGCCTCAAAACTTCCACCAGTGTAATCTCCGATAGCGAATGTTCCCTCTGGTTGTATTTTCGGCTTCCAAATGCCGTTCTAACTGCAGATAAACTTTCGTCAGTTCGACACTCGCGTTTCCTGATACCCGTTGGACGTTTGAACCACACACAAAATGGCGTCGTGTCGACAAAATCACCCTACGCCTGGGAGGGGCATGGACGTATTGTCATCCATACAAAATGACACTGCGGGGCCCGGAGAGGTCGATTGTCACACTGACTTTCAAATTGTAATTCGAAACTAAAAGTAAAGCCTTATTCTTCAGGCCAAACGGATTAAAAAGCAATTTCTATGCTGTTGAGTATCTCTATAGATTTATATATTTTTCGTCTCTGCTTGCTATTTTCGAAAATATTGATTTAGTCCGATATTTATCTGCTTTCAGTCGGACGGATCGATCGATTCCTCACTGGAATGTGACGGTTGGTCACGGTTAGCGGTCGACGTTTAGGCGGGAAATTTTCACGTGCTGGTTTCCGATTTCAAGTGACAATCGACCTCTCCGGGCCCCGCAGTGTCATTTTGTATGGATGACAATACGTCCATGCCCCTTCCAGGCGTAGGGTGATTTTGTCGACATGACGCCATTTTGTGTGTGGTTCAAACGTCCAACGGGTATCAGGAAACGCGAGTGTCGAACTGACGAAAGTTTATCTGCAGTTAGAACGGCATTTGGAAGCCGAAAATACAACCAGAGGGAACATTCGCTATCGGAGATTACACTGGTGGAAGTTTTGAGGCGATTTGAGCATTTTAACGGAATTTATCGATCTTCGAGTGATTGGATTTGAAATTTTCTTTCCGACCTTCCCTATTTATATTAACGGAAAACCTCGAAAACTAAAACTCGCCTAAATCGCCTCAAACCGGCCTGAGAAGCTGGCAAACTACAAAGAATACAACACAGCAACAGGGTAAGTCGTTTTTATTCACAAAACATTCGATTTTATATCTTCTAAAACATAACCGTTGCGTTCCCATACAAACCCTTATAAATCGAGCCGTTGTAACACAATACCGCTTATACCGTGACACTGTTCTCTTATCTTTAGCTTGGGCGACCTGTGGTTCGTCAAGCGTTTGCCCGCAGTGAAACCTTCGACTCCGTTCAGTTGTCCGTTTGACTTGTAAAATGAATATAATGTTCAGCTCCACAATTATTTCAGATCTTCCCATTTTGTGCTAAATCATTTGCACAATTTTCCAGAATATATGAAACTTTAGAAGAGATTGAGCGAAGAAATAATCCGAAGAAAACTTTTTGTCCTGCTTTCTTTTGGTTCAACTGACTTGGGGAACCCGCGCCAGGTTTTGCCGCCGTTTTTCATAAATCATACTTCATTTAGATGGAACTGAAAAATCACTCAGTCGATTTATAACTTTTGAAAAAGTAATACCGAAGTTTAACCTAAAGTTTTGTATGTATTTACGAGACAAAAGTTGAAATGCAAAACTATTTTTGAAGCTCCAAGCGTCGCAGTGTGTTAGAAATCGAAATAAATAAATTCATGTCGTTTTCAGTTTTTAGGCCGCCGCGCGGAAAATTTAGTGGTGAACAATAACGACAATAGAGTGTTTTTGTCTCGGAACTATCGGTCTGATAGTTGCCCTTGGAAATTTTATGTTCTAAAAAACTAGCATATAAGCCCTCGAACTTCGTTCTCGGGCTAATATTTGTTTTTTAGAACATAAAATTTCCGCGGGCAACTATCAGCCGATAGTTCCTCGACAGAGACACTCTATTGTTATACTAGACAGTCGGGGAAACAAGTACCAGTTGATGGCGCAATCCCGCCTCCGAGACAGGACTGAGCACGTGGCGTTCGTCCCCGAAGTTGCTAAGCAACATGACGTATTTGCTGGCGCGATCGCTTTCGGAGTATTCGTGAGTGCTCGCGCTAGTTTCTGATTGGATAAAAAGATTCGGAAATTCTTCGACTTCTTCACGAAGATTTGCCAAAACCAGCATATGTTTCCCCCGACTGTATAGATCGTGTTTCATCGGATTTCCAAACACTGGGAAAAGAGTTGAAAATACGATGTAGCGGAATATTTTTGAAAAAATTCGAGGTGTTTGGAAATCGGATGAAACACACTCTCGTAACATGGAGGAACAAAATCGTAAAAATTTATGCTAATTAAAATCAGATATCCAGATCACCGTCACGATTATGATTTCCTTTGTTTTAAAGTGGTAAATTATTAATCAGATTGAGAATTAAATTGGAAATGAAACTGGGTGCTATCCAGTTAAGGAAATACTTTCTTATAACCATGGCCAATCAGAATGAAGTTTTTTTCACAGAGCCAATCACAACGAAGATATTGTTGACACATCCAATTAAGTGAAAGAAAGAAACCAACCGCGACTTAGCTGTCCCACGTTTCCCGCGCTTTACATCAGTTCTAAGAGGTAACCAAGATGGCCGCGCTCAGGAGCACTAAAAATTTGTGTGGAGCATAAGCCATTAGGGACTCCCAAGCACGTCTCCCAAGCACGTCTCCCAAGCACTCTGGTTAGCTTCGGTCAGCCTGCAGCTGAATAGCGCTTCGGTTAGCTTAAATGATGCTAACTCGAGAAGTTAACTCTTATTAATGGAAAGCGCAACACGATATATATTTGCCAAATGCTATGCGATTAACCCGGATTTGACTTCACCTATAGCCTCTTATTATACTTGTATTTTTTCTCCTTTTATGTTCATGGAAATTATAAGTGTCTGGGGGACGAGCTGTCCCTGATTGAATGTATATGGAGCCATCACCAAGCACCATTCAGGCCTGGTTGTTCAAAGGGTGGATAACGCTATCCACCAGATAAATCGATATCCAGTGGATAAGTAGTGTTAACAAAACAAACTACGCTATCCACTGGATAGCGATTTATCCAGTGGATAGCGTTATCCACCCTTTGAACAACCAGGCCCAGATGTTAAAGAAGCTATGTCACGATATTTTAAGTCATTTTTGCGAAGTGCAAAATCACCTTCAAATTGAAGAAAGCCTCAAAATAATAGTTTACTAAGGTAGAAAAACACCAAAGAGGTGATAATAAACCAAACAGGAACAAGGATGGTTGAGGATGGAGAAGATTAAGACGGATTGCGAACGGAGAACTTGAAAAAAATGGCCATTTTTGTAGCTCCTTTAAAAACAATCTAAATATAGCTAACACATATCAAACACTTACTCAGGTAGATAGGTTTTCCATTCTTTCCAAGTTTGTTGCGACTGATCTTTGTCCCGGTCTTCAAATGCTATTTTTTTCAAGACCCTTTCTGAAGGATCAACTTTGTCTTTGAAGCAACCGACCTTTTCATATGTCAGTGCCATGTCACGTATTTGGCAGATATTGTCTGAAGAAATCAACAAAATATTATACTGAACTAGCATTTAAAGATGATTTGCAGTCCGTACTGCGCATGATCAGGGCTTGTTTACATTTTTGTTTTGAATTTGTTGATACGTTACACTTTGGTGATAGCGTACATGAAGTTGTTATGAAGTTTTTGAGTCCGCCATTACGTGTCGTTGAGTTCCTGAATGCTCGATGAGCTGAAACGTCGGTTTGGGATAAAGCCGAGGTTCTTATACTCATTATTATTGTTTGGCAAGGATAACTGGCGTTAATAATGAAGAAAAAGGTAAGTTTATACAACAATTTCTATTTTCATTCCTTCGTATGCGACTCATAAACATAGCAGGCGGAGATTGCGCAGTACGGACTGTAAAACATCTTTAAACTAAACTTTAAAATGACTTGGAAGATGACTTAATGTAAATGAAGAAATCTAAAGACTCCCAAATTACAGAATTCCTGGCCATGATAAACACTCTAATGAATTCTATCAACGTTTGTGATGTTCTGGCTTGGTGTCAAAGTGCTCCCGCCCACAAATGTAAACATGGATTTTAATAGTTATCAGTGCTTTCTGAAACCATTGCACTACACAGAGTTGTTGATGGTTATTTAAAGGAGCTATGTCACGATATTTTTTAAAGTCATTTTTGTAAAATCACCTTCACACTGTAGAAAGCCTCCAAATAATAGTTTACTAAGGCAGAAAAACACCAAAGAGGTAATAAGAAACCGTACAGGAACAAGGATGGTTAAGAATGGAGAAGATTAAGACGGATTGTGAATGGCAAACTTGAAAAATTGGCCAATGTTTTTCAAGATGCACCAACCGTGACATAGCTCTTGTAAGGTAGTAATAGAAAAATGGCAACAAGACTGATTTGTTTTCTGCACTGCAGAATTGCTTTTTTCTGGTAAAAAAATTGTGGCAATGAAAGGATTGGCGTTAATCTAAATTAACATATAGATCAACTGAACTGTGGTTTGGGTGTTGACTGAAATACTCAACGAAGCCATCAAATCGAATGTAATCTCTGAATTCATACTTTCTTACCCTAAATGACAAAATGACAATCATGGTTCCTCGACACTCCCTTATGGGACTCAGACCACCTTCAGCTAACCGCCTCTTTAATAATATTTTTCGGGTAAACTTTTCGCAATTTATTGCACACACACAAAACGGAGAAAATACAAAGCTTCCAATCCAATAAGCTGTCATCACTATAGTGACCACCTTATATCAGTGCGCTATGACAAGCAAGAGAGCAATACCTAGACATTTCCTTTCTGAGAATTAACTTTCGCAAACCTGTCACCATGATGCGCTTATATAGCGAAAATAAAATACATTAGCCGTAGTTTATTAAAGAGCGGTTTTCAATTGAGTATAGTAAAACCAAAACCAAAGTAGTCACGCTAGCCAATGAGAAAGTGGCGTGAGTTTTAATTTGTTTTTTAACCAATCACAAAGCGCAGTAAAGCAAACGCGTATAACTTTCGACACTCAATTGAAAACCTCTCTAAAATCTCTGATCGAGGCTGTCTATGGTTGTATCAACGTACCTGTGGGACCTGATGTCCAAGTCTTCGTTCCTACAAATGCAAACAGTGATTTTAGTTATGAATTGGGAGGCGGCGTGGCCGAGTGGTTGTGGGCCCCTGGTTCAAATCCTCCATCCTGCCACTAGCTGGATTTGCTCTCGGTAGTCCCGAGTTCAACTCCTCGGCCACGCTTTGTAAATAGCCAACTGGACAGCCTCCCACCAGTTGGGATTCTTAACAAGTTTATGTTCTATTTATAATATTTGTTTGTTCATTTACAGTGTCCACAATTAGTACAGCAGTGCTAAATCCTCTGACACTTAAATAAAGTCGTTTATTTATTTTATTTTATGAATACTTAAAAAAAACCCGCTATATCTTAAACTTAAGTCCGAATCATAATATCTGAGGAGGCTGTCTGTGGTTGTATCAACGTACCTGTGGGACCTGATGACACTGTTTCCAAAGTGCTCGCTCCTACAAATGCAAACAATGATTTTAGTTAGGAATGCTTAAAAAAAAATCTTTTGCTATATGTTGACGGTTATATAAAGAACTGAGTAATATAAAAATGCCGATGTCTTGTCTTTTGCGTCTTTAAAAAAGAAGTGCGTACAAGAATACTGCATGGCGGTAAATCTCTTTATTATACGACATATCACTGATGTTAGAGTGCGAATACCACCAAAATGAGTGCAAATATGAGACCTTGTTACACTCTTCTTAATCCCCCTGACTGCGCGCTACGGAAAACACTATTAAAAGCCTAGATCTTAGAAAAGAATATATAAGCCCATGGGCTTATGTTTGGGGGCTTTTTATGTGAAGAATTTTTCGGGTGTCTGGTTTTTTTTTATTCAGGGGGAGGGAGTTTATTATAGGAATTATACGGTATTACATCGAAGGAGTGATGCACTCACCATGTGCGAGCGAAAAAACCATCAACAGGAATAAAGCAGCTTCCATCTTAATCCTTAAAAAAAGACAAGGAAGGAAAAAGAAACGAAATAAGGAAAAAAACAGTACTATGTTTGAAATATGAATTCCAGGCGCGGACAGACCGGTTTCCAACGTTTTATGGAAATTGGTCAGATTTATTTTTTCTAAGGAATGAAACTCCCGAGTTCGTAGCGGGATATTGCGCATGCGACAGTCAAAAAGTTCTGTTACAAATCGTTTTCTATCGATCGAATTTAAGTTTTATAGAATCAAATCTGAAAGGTTTTCCGGGGGACCATGCACACGGACTCCCCTAGCGCACAGTTGAAAAACAGCCATTATTTTTAGTTAACGTATTTCATAGATGTGTATAAATTCAAGGGAATCCCTACGAAAGCTCGCGAAACATCACCAAGCGCTTGACAACGCGTGCGACCAAGTCGTGATTGTTGGTTGACTATATATAATAGGTGGCGCGAATTTTTAAACCAATCACAGAACCCAAAGCAATTCCGGATTGTTTCAGGACTATATTTAAAACCACTCGAAAAATTATAATTTTATAATTAATAATTTAAAGCCGGAGTGTTAAAGTGCCTATGAAGTAAAAAATGTTTTAACGTAATTTGGTACCTTATTATGTCTTTATTTAGAAATGGTGAAAGAAATTTGACGGAAAGAAAGAAATATCCGTGTTTTTGCTTCTCAAAGTGGTCCACTTGACCAAAAAAGTGGGTCCGGAGACTGGGAACGAAATTGGGTATGATGACGTATTTAGTCGCTCCACAGTTTGTTTACCCCTCAGCTTCTCTTGTAAAACAGTGAATAATTGTCGAAAATTTATCATTTCTTTAACGAATCTCGGTTGTTAATTGAAGCAGCATTAAGTCGTGACCATAAAAAAAGCCTTTTGAATTCCATTCAAGCACGGATCAATCAGATTTTAATCTGAAATAAAAATGGATATATGGGCAGTGCAGAAGTGTTTGCGGTAGTGCTAGCGGTAGTGCTAGCGAAAAGGTCCAAAGTCGTGGTGTTTCACACACAGCAAAGACTGAAGTGTCCGCTAGTCAGTATTTTAAATATATATTGTAGGCTAAACGTATCGGAGATGAGCTTGTGCATGAGCGCGTATGTTGCGGGAAAATTGCATTGACTCGGCTCAGTACAGAACTTGATCAAGAGATCTCTCAAACCAGCCACAAAAAAAAGAGATTTGTTGGAGGCATACAGAGAATTCACTAATTTAACTACCTTCATTAATAAAGGTAGAAAAGGCGCGATCAGCAAGCTCGTGGCGTGGAGAATAATATTTGTTCGCACTGAACAGTTTTGCTTTTCTTCTCAACAGTCACGAACATTAGGTACTTTCCGACGATTTCTTCGCGACTAGATTTCGTTTGATAAAAAAAGAAAACCTTGAGGACAAGGGTACAATTAGATTTAAGAAAAACTCGATTATTATAATTATACTTCGACGAAAAATTTGAGCCGAATCAATTGACGCTAAACTAAAACTTCGCCGAGCGAGCGAAGGTCTTGCATGCGTACCGCTGAGGAGACAGCATGTTTCCCTCATTTCAACAGACAGTGAACATATTTCATACACAGGTTTTTATCCCGTGGCCTAATATATAAACCGCCATACATAGAACATGAATTGTCTTCACTACATTTCGAAGCTTTCGGATGATGTATCTTCCAAAATGACGAAGAGAACAACATGAATGCGATCGATCGATCTATCGCGAACCCCGAAGCGACGAGAAGCAATTTTCTTCCTTCCCTTTAAATTGTGTCTTCCTTTTCTACACTTCTAAAGGCAAACCTTGCGATGGCGTTTTATGTTGTAACTTAAGAAAAACATTACGACTTGTTCATCCAGAATAAGTCCGCCCTAAAATATAATTGCTACAATCGAAATCAAACAGCAATAATGTAAGATATGTACGTACTCTTGGGCGCTAGCGCTTTTGATCCCTCTCAAAGGAGAGGGATCGTATATGTATGAAAGAATTGCGGGTCACTAGGCCTCGTCTAAATGATTTATCGAATGGTAAAGTCACAGGCTTGTGGCTGCTCAATACATATTTTGTCAACATCAACATATGAACATATGTGCCGAGCACGCACAAAGTTCGATGCGGTCTGGGCGAATTATTTCAGACGAACATAATCCATTTCTAGCGTTAAGTTTTGTCTTTCGGAAAATAAAATAATGCATCTAAATTACCAGTGTACAAGCCTTTTCCGATCAGTGTGCTTTATTAGGGCCACCAGCCACGCATTATTATTCCTTGTTTCTTTGAGATTCCCTTGTCCTCCATGGTATTCGCGTCTTGTTGGCGACTAAATACGTCACATCCGGTGTAATTTGACCATTTTGGCCGCGCGTAAATGGAGACACGCTAAAGTCGCGAAACGCGATCTTTGAGGCTTAAAAAATACTCGATGGAAATACTTCTGGTCGATAAAAACCGCATATTTGTGTTAATAAACGCATAAAGAAGCATACTGGGCACAATTATTTTTTACTTCATATGCACTTTAAGCGCAGTTGTCACCTTATTATAAACGTGTTACTTCAAAGGCTACATTAAAGGTGTCTTTTTGAAGGATTCTTTAAGTGAAACGTTTTATAAAAACTGGCACTTTTATGTAACAGTGACAATTTTAAAGATTCTTAACCTGACATTTTAATAAAGGACATCTTACAAGTGTCACTTCTATCGCTGACATTTCTTATAATCTGAATTACATAAGCTAAATTTGTTTCTCTACTCAGAATACGTTTAGCCAAATTTGTTTGTATTCAGAATAGGTTTAGCCAAATTTTGTCTGTCTCAGCATAGTTAATAGAGGGAAATGGTTATGAAGCCCGGCAAACTTCAAAAGAGCAAACAAAGACGCCAAGATTTATGTTGGAAGGTCCACGACCCTGCAGAATCTTTTGTTTTGCGCTCAAACACTATGCATGAATTACGTAATCGAAACGTTTCTATTGGTTAGTTGCTTGAACACACGTAAACACCTATTGTATTTTGTCAGGTTTGTGCAGGGTCAAGGCCAAAAAAAGCGAACAAAAACATATAACATATGAAAGACTTTTGTCGGGCTTCATAACAATTCCTTTTATTAACTATGGTCTCAGTATTCAGAATATGTTCAGCCAAATTTGTTTGTCTTGGCCAGAAAAAATACATGATCTTAATGACCTCGCCCGAATGTCGTGCAAAATTGGCCGGTAAAATTAATAAACGTGTAATAAAAAAAAGAAAAATTAACCAACTGTCAACACTTCTCGTGATGACCACCCTATATTTGTTGTAAGCCGTCGAATTTGTTTGTCCAGTCAAAATTTATTTGTCCAGTATAAATTTCTTTTCCAGTCAAAATTGGTTTCCCAGTTTATCTTCGAAAAATCGGGCCGGGTCAAGCCTTGGCGGTTCACGATTAAAACGTTTTTACAATAGACGGTACGTTTTGGCCATTTGACTTCGAGTTAATTTGAATGCATTTTGGGGCGTGACAGCTCACCAGATAAATTTCCTGTAAAATCTGAACGCATTCTATACTTTCTTTGTGCGATGAATTAAGTATTAACTTGTTTTGAACAAAGCTAGGAATTGTCAAATATATCTGAGCTTGTGGTGCGTAAAGTCGAGAACTCGGAAAAAAAATTTTCACACGCAGGGTAAAACAATATTCTGTATTTCGCATCATCCTCTCTTGTTTAAGTATATCTCACGAGTACTAAATTTCTCGATGTACGTGATTGGAAAAATAAATTTGAAGTTAAATACCCGCGAAAAAAAGGTAGCTCGAAAATTGGTAATAATACCTTATCGCAAAGAGTTCCTTTGTAAATATATTTTTGGAACAGTTTTTCTAAACAAGCAAAGCGGTAATACTGATGCTCTCTAAATTGGACGCTTTATTATTGACATAAATGACATATATTTTGATGCTGATTAAAACTTTGGTGACATTTTCACGAAATTTAATATGCATTGAGTCCATTTTTGTCCGTGAAATCGCGAAAATGAATTCTCACGAAATATGGCCCTGTCAGTTTTCGCGGAAGTAAATACGCGCGAAAATTACGCTGGAAAGATTTTTACTTGCATTACTGAAGGTGATCCAGGAAAAAAAATTAAAGAATCCCTGAAATAAATAAAGCAAGGATACTTACCTTGTTATTTCCGCGAAAGAGCTTGATGTCTGTTCGTTCCAGTAGGTGAAGAGGATACTGTTGGCTAGTCGTATGATGTTTTTTTACGACTTCTCATCACAACTTACAGCAAGGAGCAAAAAACTGTGACCTCATTCGTGCGTGCAGACTATCCAATCAGAAGACGAAGAATAGCTATCCTCGGCTTCTGATTGGATAGATTGGATAGGACGAAAACATGTGAAATAATTAAAAGTAGTCACAATTTTGGGCTCCTTGCTGTAATAGCCGTGTTGTTGTGAAAACATTTTGCACAATATGAACTGATTTAAAGTGACTCTTACACATTTTAATAAAAGTGACACAATTAAAAAGGACTTTTAAGTTTCACACTTTTAAATGATGTTTTTATAAAAAATAATATTTTTACACCTTTTTCCCTGCAAGAAAAGTATCCATGCGTTAGAATCATTCTATTCTTCTTAAAAATCAGTAGAATTGCGCAAATTTTTCTTACAGAATGACAAACGGAATACGTAACTATTTCGAAAGAATAGCAAGGGTTTTCAAATACGCGCGCGAAGACTTGTACATATAGCTTTTGGTCGCAGATACATTAGGCGTTAACAGGTCTACAGCAAGAGACATTGTGGCAAAGTACGTTCAAGCAGGAAGAATTCGTCAACACCGTAAAGGATTCTTTGATAAAAATTGCAACTGTTTTATGAAGTGTCACTTTTAAGGTTAACGTCGCATTGCCCATAATAATAAAATCCATAAATCAAATCTCTGGGTGAGGTGTTAACTTCTAAAGCTTACAATCTCTGAATTCTGAACACTGATTCCGCTAAGACTTAAAGGAGCTACGTCACGGATGGCGAATCTTGAAAAAATTGGCCATTTTTTCAAGTTCGCCATTCGCAATCCGTATTAATCTTCTCCTTCCTCAACCATCCTTGTTCCTGTTTGGTTTATTATCACCTCTTTGGTGTTTTTCTACCTTAGTAAACTATTATTTTGAGGCTTTCTTCAATTCAAAGGTGATTTTGCACTTCGAAAAAAATGACAACGATCGCAGCGCGACTGCGATCGTTGCGATCGTTGCGATTATATGGAAACCTATGATCGCAACGATCGCAGCGATCGTTGCGATCGTTGCGATTATATGGAAACCAGGCTTTTAGACTACGAACAATGCGATTTTGTGTCCAAGGCTGCAGCTTGAGAAGCGTACTAAATTGAATTAAACTTTTATAAAAGTGATACAAACGTTTTTGCAAAAGTTTGTACAACTTACACATTAATAACCTTTTTGTAAAAGTGGCACTTTAACTTTTTTGTAAAAGTGACACTTAACTTTTTTGTAAAAGTGGCACGATTTCAAATTAGAGCCGTGCAGTCAAAAATTATTGAAATTAGACCATCTCTAAATAAAAGTACTGCGTTTGTTTGACATAACAGTTATGTATCTCTCTATTTCGATCTTCACCTGTACAAGAATGATAAAATCCACCAACTGGAATTTAATGTTATTTATATTAACGCTTTACAATAAAGAAAGTATTTGTTAAAGTGACACTAACTTGTTGTAAAAGTGTCACTTTCATTTTTTGTACTGAAGTAACACTTTAATTTTTTAATAAAAGTGACACTTTAAGTTTTTGTACAAGTAACACTAACTTTGTTTTGCAAAAGTGGCACTTAAATGTTTTAAAAAAGTGACACTTTAATTTGTTTTTATCAAAGCGAAAATTTAAGGTTTTGTAAACGTGACACGTTAATGTTGTGAAAAAGTGACATTGATCTTCTTTGCGCAAGTGGGACTTTAATATTTTGTAAAAGTGGCACTTTTAATTAATTTTTTTGTCAAAGTGAAAATTTAAGGTTTTGTAAAAGTGGCACTTTAATTTTTTGTTAAATTTACACTTAAACTTTTATTAAAATTGGCACTTTAACTTTTTGTAACAGTGACATTGTTTAGAATTATTCAGAGGTGAAACTCTTTTTAGGAACGTGTCACTTGCAATTTAAAAAACGTAAACTTATAAATTCTTAATAGTCAGGAATAGTGTCGTTTTTCGAGTATTACTTACAGTAAAACTTATACAAAGATACACCAGTTTCTAAAAATTATAACTTGTAACTTTTTTAAAAAGTTCAATTAGTTATACTAGCAAATTTTTATCAAATTGACGTCGTTGAAAATTCTTCAATGTGGCACTTGTAATTTGTGATAAAATTGTTGCCTTTTAGGCCGGGCCAAACGAGGAAGAGAGTTGGCTCTCGTGTGAGTTTACTTCAACTCTCATCGACTATCATCACGCTCTGGCCAATGAGACTCGGCGAGGGTCGATCGACGACGACTCTCAAGAAAAAAAAACATGAGCAGATTCAAATTCGATGAGATCAGCGCATGCGCAAGAGAGTCGCATGAGAGTTTTCGGTCAAACGAGAGCGAGAGTTTGAACTCTCAGCAACTATCATCCTCTCTTGAATATTTTGGCATCAAAATTTGGTTTTGCAATTTGTTTTTTTTATCCTCATGTCTCTCCTTGGGATATACAATCATGGCTATTATATTATTCTGTGGTGAATTATCAAAACATAAAAGTGTACATGTTTGCATTCCTTGTTTTTATTTATATATATGTTTTTATGAATTCTCTAAATATTAATTAATCCGATTGTAACCAAAAACAAGCCTTTTTCTCAGCGGTATAGCTCTGTTTGATGGGCTGAAAAAAGAACACACAACAAACATGTTTTTGAATTGCTAAGTGGAATGACTGACTTGGTAATGGGAATAAATGAAGATCAATTTCTCAAGTCGAAATACTCAGAAAAAATTCTGCGCTCCCCAACGGGAATCGAACCCATGACCTTGTAGAAGGTCATCGGTTCGAAACATTAATCTTCATTTAAAAATGTTTTTGTTTCTGATACACTCGAGGCTAGACCAGTGAAAGCACATGGTATCGTGAACCTAGAGAGGATACTCGTTAATCCCATTAGAAATTACCCCTCATTTATTGTCCTTCCCTCGCTTGATGTCATAACCCTGATTTGCCTTGTGGCACCATTCGCCACTTACTGGCGTATGTTCTTCGTCTTTCGAAGACATCAAGCACTGAATCACTACCAAGCATTGAGTCAGAGCATAGTCAATACAGGGAAATGGTTATGATTCGAAGGCCGGCAAACGTCAAAGAAGCAAACAAAGATGCCAGGATTTTTGTTGGAAGTCCACGACCGTGTACAATCTTTTGTTTTGCGTTCACACACCATGGTTGAATTACGTAACCGAAACGTTTCTATTGGTTAGTTACTCCGGCGAAAAACCTATTGTGTTTTGTGCACGGTCAAGGCCAAAAAAGCGAACAAAGAGATGGAACAAAGAACTTTGTTGGGCTTCAAAACCATTTCCCTTTATGAACTTTGGTCAGAGCAAAACGCAACAAAGGACTATATTTTTACGGTTGCAAAAATCAATCTGGAATACAATTTAAGAGGCAGTCCGTGTAAAAACCGACCGGTCAATTTTCGGCGGAAAATGAATTTCTTTCATTTTCTCCACAGAACTCAAACATCATGTCTAAAGTACAAAAATCGTATTTGTTTCGTTTCGTTTGTTTTAATACTTGAGTTTGACCGTTTCTTCCGAAGCGACCATAGATCAAACAAATCCGTCATTTGTAACACTGATTTTGGCCTGAAACTCGACGTACCGTATGATACTTTAAATTTAACACAGCAAGCTTATATTTATGTCGAAATTAATATCAGTAAAGAACTTTGTTTTCAGCATTAAATTAACTTGTTTCATATCGCATAAAATTAGTTATGATTTTTTTCGTACACTCTCATATCGCTGTTACGCGCGCCATTGGCGAGCTGTCTCCATAAAAATCGAAAATTCCCAAAAGTGGGACCTGATCTAAAATCAACTCTCTAATATTTCATTAGACCAAGGTCTGGTCTACAAATATCTGAAATAAAATTTGTGGGCACTCGTCATATAACACTATAAAAACTTGCATCAAATTCACAAAAATTGCAAATTTCATTATCATTCGGTGATTTATAGGCTGGATTTATTTCCTTCAGTTGCATTTAAAAACATTTGAAACCAATCACAGATTGAAAAATAGACCATATAACAGTCCAGACCTGAAAACATTTATAAAACTAACCTGAATTATGTACAAAGTCTTCCTACGTGCACACCTTCTTTTCCAACCATTGGATCGTTGTGTCACGCAACACCCGGAGCGAAACAGCATCATGATTCCGTTCACCGAATCCGCCAAAAGCCCAACTTTAATATGTTCGCCCATTCATATGTGAAGATTGATCGACAGAAGCCTGATGGTATTCATGGTGCAAAATAACTGCAGCTAGTTCACGAAATATAAAGTCCGTTAAGTGTTGTTATCGCTGGGTAAATCCAGTGCTCTTGTGCTGTCGTTCAGTTTGTAACTTTTTGCAGAGAACCGTTCCAATGTAAACAAAGTCCTTCGTAAATCCTCATGTATAATGTCCTTAAAACACTGATCAATCAAGCAAATACTGCACAAAGGCTCTGGACTTCGATTCATTATCGGCACAAGTATTAAAAACAACAAGTTAACTGAAAACCATTTTCTAGCACCGCCTGATTCGAGTGACCGCTGACCTTTTCGTGACAGGACTCGTGCGTGACAGCGAAATTTTTTTTTAAGTGTGTTAGAAATTGCTCTCTCTATTCACTTGTGAAGAGACATTGTAGTGCTAGTAGAAGTAGACGTGACTCTGTTCCTCTGATAGAGTGTAATGATGAGTTTTAGAACACTCGGAATCCATTCCTGTGGGCCACCCATCGTTGCAAGGCATCGCTAAGCGGTATATATACACTCTTTTTATTTTATTTTATAAGAACCTTTTTTATAAGAACGTTGAGACTGAGATTGACCAAAATTTTAAGAACATGCTAAGAACATAACCAGGTTGATACTTAGCTAAGAACATTTTTATTCACCTGTTTCTTGCATCGAGCTCTCAATACAATGTAACATTTCAAATCAGCTCAAAATACTTGAATGCGCAATTTTTATAGTAACAACATAAATTTCTATCACATAAAAGTGTAAATACATTTTCATGGTAACGTTCGAATCTTTTTTTGTGAAATTCTATACCATAGCTGAAATCGCCAAAAAAATAAGAACATTCGGTCTTGGCTCAGACTCAGCTAAAAAATTAGACGTTCTTATATAAAAAAAAGAGTGTATTCCCAAAAGGGATCGGGAGCGACGTTGCATCTAAAAACTGCCTTTGCTGTTGTAACAGCAGTCCTACCGACACAATAAATGTTTTAAAAATATGGTATAGTCAAAAAACACAAAATGAAAAATTTGGTTAACTTCCGTCTCAGGCTGTATGGTCTGTACCATCGATGTTCACGAATTTACTTTTATAAAAACAAATCAAAGAAATGAAGAATTACAAACCTAAATACCGGCGTATTTGGTCGATAAAACGCCTCGTACCCCAAAAAACTCCCCAGATCGCTAACTTCAAACCAAAACAAAGCCTTCGCACCTTCCCTTCGATATAAATATACCAGGGTGCCCCCCCCCCCCCTCTGGGCACTGAAATATTATCATTGTACTGAATAGTCACTACAGTGTCCGTTCACAAGTGAATAAAGATAGCAAACTTCTCGCACACTTAAAAAGTTCTGAACGAAGGAAGTGGGAGAAAAGCTATTACGTTTTTTCGCTGTCACGCACGAGTCCGCGAGTCCGAGTCACGAGTCACGAAAAGGTCAGCGGTCAATCAAATCAGGTGAAGGTTGTCAACTTGCTGTTGTACTTCCTCTGTAGACACTGTACTTGTGCCGATAATGAATCGAAGTCCAGAGCCTTTGTGCAGTATTTGCTTGATTGATCAGTGTTTTAAGGACATTATACATGAGGATTTACGAAGGACTTTGTTTACATTGGAACGGTTCTCTGCAAAAAGTTACAAACTGAACGACAGCACAAGAGCACTGGATTTACCCAGCGATAACAACACTTAACGGACTTTATATTTCGTGAACTAGCTGCAGTTATTTTGCACCATGAATACCATCAGGCTTCTGTCGATCAATCTTCACATATGAATGGGCGAACATATTAAAGTTGGGCTTTTGGCGGATTCGGTGAACGGAATCATGATGCTGTTTCGCTCCGGGTGTTGCGTGACACAACGATCCAATGGTTGGAAAAGAAGGTGTGCAGTAGGAAGACTTTGTACATAATTCAGGTTAGTTTTATAAATGTTTTCAGGTCTGGACTGTTATATGGTCTATTTTTCAATCTGTGATTGGTTTCAAATGTTTTTAAATGCAACTGAAGGAAATAAATCCAGCCTATAAATCACCGAATGATAATGAAATTTGCAATTTTTGTGAATTTGATGCAAGTTTTTATAGTGTTATATGACGAGTGCCCACAAATTTTATTTCAGATATTTGTAGACCAGACCTTGGTCTAATGAAATATTAGAGAGTTGATTTTAGATCAGGTCCCACTTTTGGGAATTTTCGATTTTTATGGAGACACCTCGCCAATGGCGCGCGTAACAGCGATATGAGAGTGTAGGAAAAAAACCATAACTAATTTTATGCGATATGAAACAAGTTAATTTAATGCTGAAAACAAAGTTCTTTACTGATATTAATTTCGACATAAATATAAGCTTGCTGTGTTAAATTTAAAGTATCATACGGTACGTCGAGTTTCAGGCCAAAATCAGTGTTACAAATGACGGATTTGTTTGATCTATGGTCGCTTCGGAAGAAACGGTCAAACTCAAGTATTAAAACAAACGAAACGAAACAAATACGATTTTTGTACTTTAGACATGATGTTTGAGTTCTGTGGAGAAAATGAAAGAAATTCATTTTCCGCCGAAAATTGACCGGTCGGTTTTTACACGGACTGCCTCTTAAGTTTATTGTATTTTCTTTCTGTGCTACTCTCCGCACGTTTCAATTCTTTCAAGATTTTCTCGTTTATTGCGGATAAGTTGTGGCTTCAAATTACTGTTAGTTTTACTTCAGCAGTAGTTTTTCTCAATTTTCCACCATAAAACCATTACCTGTTTGCGAGTTCATGAAATACGTAATGCGTTAAAAAAAAGAGAGTTTTAACTCAATTGTATTGTAAATAACACGACTGTAATAGATAATGCAATTATATCAGAGGGTTTCATCTTTGGGCAAATTTTTCCATACCGCCTTTTAATTTACTTATGCGACTCTTCGCATATATATCGCATACGTTCCATCCAACTTCCCGCCGGTCGCGCTTCGCGCTCTCTCCTCGCAATTCGCGCTCGACCTCCCCTCCTCCCTCCCCTTTCTACGCCTGCCACGCAGGCTAGTTTCTCCCTGCAAATTCGAATTCTAGCCAGCCCTCTTGGCAAGATTTTCGCGAATTCTAAACCTCGAGAAATAAAGGCATTGGATATTATGTTGAGCTCGATAATTGTTCGAGTCTGATAATTGTGACTCCCCTGTTTGGTAAATTTATTAGTAATGAAAAAAAAAACAGTTGCCTCTTTTTTAACTCGTGAATGCGAAAGCAATGACGCGGAGTTGGTGGACAAATTTCACTCGATCGGTCGATCGGTCGATCGATCGTATTCACATACACCAAACCGACGCAAAAATATAAGGACTGCTTTACACGTTGAAAGGTGGTCATCTACGAATCTAGGAGCCCGGCATGGCTGTTTGGAGGAGCACCGTTATTTTAGCAAGCCTTATTATAGTATTTGATTTCGTATATAAAGTATGTTCCTGGTTGTTCACGCGCTTCAAAACAAAACAAAAACAGGTTCCAAAATCAACTTTACCGTTAGTATACACATTTATAAAATTTATCAAATTTATGTAACGTTCAATTACCATAACAATTAAAGATTATACAAAAAATAATATATATATATATAATTTTTAAATACAGCACGACGACTTTAAATTTTACAACAGACATGTTTCGGCAGAAACTTCTGCCTTCTTCAGTGCAAACATGTCTGTTGTAAAATTTAAAGTCGTCGTGCTGTATTTAAAAATTATTGTCATTTTGTTACTGTCTAGACCTTTTGGTAATATATATACACCTAATTGCAATAACATTGTCATACAAAAAAGAAAAAAGAAAAAAGCCAAATAGGAATTAATTAGCTTAATCATCATAGCGTGCAGCATTCTCAGCTGAGAACTCACACGTTTATAGCTGAATATTAATCGTGTAATTAAGATAAATTGAAGATTTACCTGTATTTTGAGGCGTTTTGAGGCCGTTTCTTCGACATAAAATCCGAGAATGTAGTTTGTATGCCTAATTAATTCCTATTTTCTTTTTTCATTTTTCTTTTTTCTATGACAACGTTATTGCAATTAGGTGTATATATATAAATAATAACAAACATATTCAAAACTAAAGATAAAGTTTGAAAGCATGTAATTAATCTTGACTGATATTGTATACCCTGAGTGTCAGAGGTTTTCTGTTTTCTTGCTCACGTGCTTGGGATCCAAGTTCGGTACAGTTTATAAAATGCATTTAAACCCAGGATAATAAAACGGCTAATAGAAAACTATTTCAAAAATAACTTTTGCCTACAAGGTAGAAAAGTCATGGAGCTTTGATCAATCAATATTTAATATTCTCCTTCGCTGACTCCTCCTCCTACCCTTTGTTTATTTGTTGTTTTCTTATGTCATTGGCAGTTGAATTATAATATTTATAATTACAAATAATACTTTATTATAACATTAACAGGAGCTTTAGGGCTTAAATGTGCCCTACAAACTTCCGGGATCTTTTTATCAGTGAATGCACAGATCGTCAAGGTCCAACATGGCTTTTAATGCATGTCGACCTTGGCGCATTCGGCTTACAATTACAATAGTTTAATTTACGTATATAAGCTAAGCAAATAAAGGGAATTCTAATATCCATGTGAAGCTCGCTGAGCCGACACTCTCGTAAGCGAACAGCTCTACTTTCGACTCTACTTACGGCCGCCTTGACAAAACAAAACCCGGTTTGAACTCTAGCTCATACAAGCTCTGTATTTACACATTCCTGTAAGCGGTCAGCTCCAGTTGCGGACTCTTTTTCTGCTTCTACTATATTAGCTTTTAAACCTTAGACGTCATTAGGAAGGCTTTCTAAAAACAGGCAGGTGCAGAACACCTATGCAAATAACGTTATAATTGCAGAATATTGCGCCATTTCAAATCTAAATGAAGCCTACATTTTTACCGGAAGATCTTCCACGGCATCATAAATCTAACGGACACTAAAAAGTGGATTACAATTTGACTGTCAACACGATTGAAAGCCAATAATCCAAACGCCGTAAGTGAAAAGTACAGGTTTGTGAAACGAATATCCCAAATGAGATGTTATCTTGGACGCCTCTTCTGTTGTAATATAAATCAACTTTAGTAATTTACTGAAGAAGAAGAAGAGTTCTTCTGGCTACGAAACTGAAGGACTGTTCTCTATTGAGTGTAAGCAGAGTTTGCTTTATTCTAAGCTGATTATTTATCTACTAGATAATTAAGAGGACTTGGACGAATACAGGCGGAAATAACTTCATATAAACTGATCGTACTCAACCTTGAAGAAGAGAAGAAAAGTCAACACAGCCATGGAAGGTAACTTCACTCAGTATATCCCCGACTTTAATAACACGAAGGATTCTGGCAAAGACTTTTTAAAACAGCACAGAAATCTAGAAGAAGACCTAGGCTACACGGTCGCTCTCTGCATAGTGAATCTATTTCTCATTTTCCCAGCACTCATTGGAAATGTTATGATTTTAATAACAATTTGGAAGACACCTTCTTTACATTCAGCTGCTAACATCTTACTGGCAAATCTTGCTGCGTCAGACCTTGCTGTTGGCTTGGTAGCTCACCCTATGTTTATAACAGCGTTACTGATGCGAATTTTTAACCCCTCGACTACACGTACTCTATGGGTAGCCTTCAACATTTTGATTTCTTTCTTATGTGGTGCATCATTTTTCACCATAACATCAATTGGACTCGACTGCTTGCTCGCCCTTCAGTTACATTTGAGGTATATAGCTGTGGTGACACCATTTCGTGTTATGTGGGGGATTGTCTTCATCTGGGTGTTCTCTGGCATTTTTTCATGTATGCGGTTGTGGATATCAGGATTATCATTTAATGCGTTGTCTCCGATAATTTTTACTCTCCTTGTTGGAAACTCTGTTGTTTATTTGAAAATCTATCTCATCGTTCGGCGCCATCAGGCACAAATTCGACATCAACAGCAAGGGACGCTGCAAAATGGAAATCTTTTCAGCGTGCAAAAGATTCAAGAAATCTGCTTTTAATACTTTTCTTGTGTATATTTTATTACTGTTCTGTTATTTACCTTATTCGTTTGTCCTCCAAAATTTTCATACAGTGTTATCCGTTTCTAAAACAGTTCGCCATGTGACTACTACGATTGTTTTACTCAATTCTTCTTTAAACCCTTTATTGTATTGCTGGCGAGTTCGTGAGATTCGCACAGCCATGAAGCAAATATTTTGTCGTTGGTAACGTAGACATTTTGTAGAGGAATATCGATCGTTCGCTTAGTTTCCAGAATAAACTTATATTAGAGGGGGTATCTTTAAAACCAATACAGTCGAAGCCCGCTTTACGGGACACCCGATTAATACAGACATCTCCGCCTTATTACGGACAATGGTTGTGTTCCCTAGCTCGTACATTTTCTCTTAAAGTGTCCCGGCCCCCCTTCGTTATTACCGAGGGTAGTTTTGGTCTCTAGCTCATAAATTAACTCGCTTATTACGGACAATGGTTTTGGTTCCTAGCTCATCCATAAACGGGTTCGACTGTATTAATACAAAATAAGTCAAAATTGTAATTAATTTCAACATTTTTTTTATCATGCCGGCAATACAATAGCCGCTCTAGTGAGGTTTCATGGATAAAAAAGTAATTATTTTGGGAAGGAAACATAATGCTTCACAATATTAATCAAAGTTGATCGCGGAATAGAACATCAAAAACAAATGATGGAATTTCAAGGCAATTATCGGGTTTTCGGAAAGACAACACACCTTTTAAACGTTTGATGAACGCTTACACAGGTCAGAGAATTATGGCGTTAGTGAAGCAACGATATGTAGATGAAACAGCATGGTCTTGATTGACACATCGGAAAAGCTGCAATGTGATTGGCTTAGAAATAATGTGATATGCCTGGCGCATGGTGTGAATTTGACCTTTGGGCGTAACAAAAGAGAGCATTTGCCCTGCTAGCATATTTTGTGACAGATCTGTTTGTTGTAGTATTAGCTTGTATAACTTCTGTAATCTCCTTTTTCATGGATGTCTCATTAACTTAAATTTATAATACTTATAAATTGGCTACATGGAAATATAATAGCCTAAAGAAACTGGACTGCCTATAAAGTGGAATATGCATACCTTAGAGAGGAGAAATGAGGACGGCTTTTGCCGTTGCTTTGAACCTCGTTGCGTTGTGAAGTGTGTCAAGTTTATAGTGTAAAGATTTGAATGTAGATTTCAGGGACTCTTGTTTTCCTGATTGTTTCCAGCGACCGACTCATCACTACCAGTGTAGCAAAAAGTCAGCACTTCTCTTAGCTTGGTCAATTTAGCTTCGGGACGCCATTGAAGTGATACAAAAACAGGGGCACCCAACGGATCGTTTCGGTGGAATATCTGTTCGGAAGGCCTATAATCGCCTCAGATATTCGGTTAGGGAAATGTCATCTCAAACTTTCGTAATATGGGAAAATTAATGCCTTTTGTTTTCGGAGAGATAAAAATGTCGTTTTGGGTACAAAAAAATGTCAGCTAGGATTTCGGAAAGGCAAATTCAGCTCGTAAATTCGGGTAATAAGAGTTCAATCCCTAAAATTTTCTGATGTTTGAAAGTTCAGCTAACGTATCCGAAAAGAAACATTTCTCTTAGCGATTAAAAATAAGCCATTAAACTGCACAAAAAGCACAATTATAACGTAAAAACAACGTTCCGACACCTACAAGAAAATTTTGTCGTTGGGTGCCCCTGACAAAAAGCCAAAGCTAAATACAGCTATTATTCCCTATTTGACCGAAGTGTGCAAGCTTTGTTGTAAATATTGTCTGTGCGTTCAAACTGTTTATTGTTTTGTGGTTGCGTTTATTTGTAATTTTGTTGAATTTTGACAAGTGGCGAGACCGCCATGCATCTTGACATCGGGACTAGTGAAATACACCCAAAACTTCTTCCGGTTTCTCTTAAAAAGTTTGTTGGCTGCCTGTGTTTATAAATTGTTGGCTACCTGTGTTTATAAATTGTTGGCTGCCTGTGTATATGGCTGCCTGTGTTTATATATTTGTTGGCTGCGTGTGTTTATATATTTGTTGGCTGCCTGTTTTTATAGTGTTGGCTGCCTGTGTTTATAAATTGTCGGCTGCCTGTGTTTATATATTTTGTTGAATGCCTGTGTTTATATTTGTTGACTGCCTGTGTTTATAATTGTTGGCTGCCTGTGTTTATAAATTGTTGGCTGCCTGTGTTTAAATATATTTGTTGGCTGCCTGTGTTTATATACATGTATGTGTTGACTGCCTGTGTATATTTGTTTACTGCCTGTGTTTATAAATTGTTGGCTGCCTGTGTTTAAATATATTTGTTGGCTGCCTGTGTTTATATATTTGTTGACTGCCTGTTTTTATATATTTGTTGGCTGCCTGTGTTTATAAATTGTTGGCTGCCTGTGTTTATATATTTGTTGACTGCCTGTGTTTATAAATTGTTGGCTGCCTGTGTTTATAAGTTGTTGGTTTGTTGACTGCCTGTGTTTTTTATATTTGTTGACTGTCTGTGTTTATAATTTGTTGGCTGCCCGTGTTCATAATTGTTGCTTTGTTGGCTGCCCGTGTTCATAATTGTTGCTTTGTTGGCTGATAAGTAATGTGTATATATTTGTATTTATATATTTGGTATCTACATTGATTTCCTTTTGGCCTTTACAGGGACGTGCCGCCCAATAGGTTATGGTTTTTAGGGTTTTTTGTCTTGGACGGGGTATCAATTTTATCACTTTCTCTCTAACAGGGTATCTTTACATATGGTTAATCTTTACATGGCCTAATGTCTTGAACAGTCAGGATAAGCATATATGGTTAATTTATAAAAACCTAGCCACAAGCCAAATTTGTACCATTTTTTGTTGGCGTAATTACAATGTAGAGCAAACAGCTCGTGACTCCACTAAGCTTTAAATAGATTTGTAATCACTATTCTGTTCTTGTCTTAAACAGGGTATAATTTTGAGTTAAATGTCTTAGATGGGGTCTCAAAATCGGAATTCTACATGTATCTTAATACAGGGTAGGAAAATCAGATATTTGTGTCTTGAACAGGCTCAGGGTTTAAGTGGAGTGGCCCGGCCGCACCTCCCTACCCGAACGTCTGTCGATTTAGCCAACACTGTCATTATATATATTGTCCATCTTGTGATGGCTGTCAAGTGCACCCATGTTGTAATGGCAGTCAATAACTTTCCCAAGGCTTTCAAAACTCCCTTGTTCACTTCATATCCCTTCTAGATCTCAGACTTTTGAGAAGCAAATAAGTATAACTCATTCCACTGGAACATTAGCTCCACAGTCTAACACTTTCAGCCCATCCAGATTTTGCATTGCTTGACTCTTTTTTATTGTCCTTTCTTTACTACAGTTCAAAGAAAGGCTTTTTCGAAACATAAACCTGTCAAACCTATATTTGTTTCTATTTTAGTCCTAGCATGTGTTGTTGTAACACTCATTTCCCTCCTTTGGAAAGTAGTGTACAGAATTTGTTGGTGTACTGTTGAGCTACCCTTGTGTAAAAATGGTTGAATTACACCACCCAGGCTTTTTCTTCACTATGGTGATTAGATCAAAAAGGTGTTTTAGAACTTTTTTAGTTATTGACATAACAGGCAAAGCGCACACATTTTCTTTTGCACCATATGCCACTATAAAAGATTTGAGATCTCAAATAATACTTAATCTTCTTGAAAGAAATGTATTTAGCAAAAATTAAAATATATATATACACATGTATTGAAATATGATTTAGGTAATGAATAGTTAACTAATGTGATGATGAATATATGAATGAAATCATATATATGTAATATATTAACTAATAGCCATGTTATTGTAAAGTAGGTAAAAGCATGATGTAACAGGGGCTCTCCTTGTAAGCCCAGTAGGGTTTGTTGAGAGCTCCTGCTCCCTTATCATAACTATGACTTGCACTACTGTAACATCAATCATGGGCAAATAAACTTGAACTTGAACTTAATAATACATCCTTTGGTAAGTTGGTCATATTTATATTGAATTATCCCATCTTGAATATGAGAATTCAGGGAGCTCCGCTGTTAGGCTAAGCCTATCTATACTTACTTCGTCAATAAAATTGGATTTGACTGATTGCGTCTCTTTTTTTTTCTTTTTAACTCGTGAATACGAAAGCAATGAACGGGTTATAGCATTTAGGGGAAAATGCACTCGGTCGATGGGCTGTAAACGTTAATCGCGCTATTAATATATGCATTATTTTCGTCTATCATTCACGAGTTGGCCCATAGATCGCTTTGATTCTATTCCATTCTTTCTCCCACTCTACTCTCTAGGCACGTCATTCATTTCTCTTACCATTAATGGTAATTTTACCAACTAATAACTAATATTTCACCAACTAGTAACTAATATAATATTCATTATCATGTCCAGATGAGAACCCTGAGAGGTTGAAAGTTCTTGACATTAGTCCGTAACTTTTTCACGCTCCAAAATGTTGAAAATATATAAATCTAGAAGAAAATAAGGTAATTTCACCATTAATGGCCTCCTGCATGTATCGAACCTTCCTCCTTGCTACTTTTTCTGGAGGTGGTACTTGCGGGTAAGGGGTAAAAAAACAGCCTACCTTCATTTTCTGTCCAATCAATCTTCATACCTATCTATGATCATTGCCAAAATTTAAAGCTTAGCGGTGAGCTGGTTTCAGAGTAATAAAAGGTTGAATGTCGTTGTCAAGAACGCCATATTGGAAATATATTTCAAAGAGCTTAACTCAATGCTACTGAAATTTGGCAGAGTTTAAACACACTGAAATGGAGCGCTATGTTCCCTGATTTAGCCGCCATGTATCGTTGCTTCGGATCGATATTACGGTACGTCACGTGACTGGCTTAGAAAGGTCCGATTATTTCTTGCAGGATTTACATCTGGATGGCGGCTAAATCACACAAGAATCCGTTTTCATAGGTATTTGGTAGTACAAAGAAGAAAGCTTTTAAAAGAAAAGCAATAAAGAAAATAAAAAAGCTACTACCATTTTTAAATTGATTTTATTTTGTATATGGCTATAATTATATTATAAATAACAATACAACAATGCAGCGCAATAAAAATACATTCACCACTTTAGAAACGGGAAGCAATCTGGGGCGAGTCGCATCTCGCAGTCGCTTGTGGGATTATATTGTTACTGGGGACGCGTCGTCAAGCTGGCCGCCATGTTGCCCCCAGAAACAGTCCCACAAGCGACTGCGAGATGCGATTCGCCCCGGATTGCTTTTCGTTTCAAAGGGCGAATGGACGGATTAAACTCAGTCCAAATATCTCTGAATGCGACCTCAATGAGTGTTAGTGGCGTAAGCAACATGGAAAGGATCCCTGCAAGCAGATCTCCCATCTTTATCAAGTCCGAAAAAACACATATAGGAGTGTTCACTGTTTACAAACATTACGTAAAATTTGTTTTGTTATTCAAATTTACCAACCATTAAACAGAATAACTCTTTGTTTCAACAGCCAATAGTTCTCTGGTTGGCACATTATTAATAACAATAGGTGACGTAACGAGAAATATCGCTATAGTCGGTTCTTTGTACCACTATACATGTATGCATCGTTCGTCATCCCACCATTATATTTAACGGAGGAAATAAACAAAATGCACCACAACGAATAGAACCCAGCGTTAAAATGAAAGATTGGCGCGTTTACTGCATTTCAAGAACGAAGGCAAGGGAAACATTCGAGACAGAACAACACGGAAGGTAAGCAAATAATTTATTACACGTTATGCTTTTGATTCACAAAATTAAAATACTCGCTGTCCAAAACAGTCAACATTTGAGAGCTAACATTAGGCTTAAATCGGCTGCTTTTTGAAAAATTACGCGCGACGGAGAACACGAGAAACACACGAGAAAAGTGGAAAAATTGACACAGAAGTTTGTTCAATTTTCCGTCAGATTTTTGACCCGAAATCAAGTATAAATGTAAATTTAATCGAAGAATGCGCGGTAGTCCCAAGGGCACTCTATTGTTCGCGCTATTGTTTTCTTTGAACAAATAACTGCATACATAATATGAAGTAAGGAAAAAAATTAAAAATAAGAGGAAAAAATAATGGAGTGGGGGTTATACGGAAATCTTGCCAGATATTTGGTTCAAATGTTTGGTTCAGATATTTGGTTCAAATGTACGTGTAAAGTCCGTACTGTTCAAACCCTAGAAACCCTATTAAGACCAGTTGAGTTCGTAATCGAGTTGCCCCGGGGGGGCTCCCATATAAACTGACGGGGATGATCGTCAAAAATGTTAAACAAGAAGTTCCGGTATAAAAGGGGCCTGGCCATTCTCACACCTTGTTGTCAATCAACCATCAAAGCGTAAACAGCTGACAAACAACCTGCGTTTTTTCTACGACATTTACTGATAAAATGCATTTTTGCTGAGAATGTTCTGTTAAACATAAACATTTTGTTAATGATATATTTTGGATTCATGAGATTTTGAAGCATGTTTAGTTTGCAGGACACTTGACTCAACAATGTGCCACGACTGCAAGAGTACAAATTTTCATTTTGCACCCAAAAGGTGTGAAATGTAGGAGGTGCCATCCTTTTTATAGCGGAACTTCTTGTTTAAAAGAAACATCTAAAAGGTACCAGATTCCATTTTGTGGGTGTGGTTTGGATTTATTTTCACATTAAGATGTATAAATTCTAAAACAAAACATGTTCCTGTCTTTTTATTGTTTTGTTTTTTTCAGGGTTAATACCCTAGAAGGTATCAGGATAAATCTAACTGTAGTTAACGTTATTTTAGATTCAAACACCCTAAGCGGTACCAAACAACCAATTTTAACCCTCCCCCGTCAGTTTTATATGGGAATCCCCCGGGTGAGTCGCCTGGCTAAAACTCGTAATTTTTAAAAAGTCCGAATTTCTTCGAAACCAATCGCACTAGTGTTGTACTAATGTTAATGATAACAGCATTAGTGTTGTACTAATGTTAATGATAACAGCATTAGTGTTGTACTAATGTTAATGATAACAGCACTAGTGTTGTACTAATGTTAATGATAACAGCAATGTAGTCTTTGAGAAGTTAGTTTCTTGTGGGGTTCATGTTGCAACAAAAGTATGTAGGCGCACAGTCTGCCTGAACAGCAAGGGATTCAATTTAGTAACTGATATTCACTCAGAGCTTTGTTTTTGGTGAAACACGATTGAATAAGTTTCAACTAATTCGATTTGGCTCATGTAAAGTACGGCATCTGAACTGGTCCTTAAAGACAGTATTTACTTGCATCACATTCACATCCAGTGCGCAATAGTGTGACACGAGGGAGGGGACTATAAGATGCCCTTTGATTATTAATACGTAATCAAATGAGTACTAGTGAAATACAATCGAAGCTCTCGTTTCGACCACTCTCGTAAGCGACCAAGCTTTAGTTACGGCCACCATTGTGAAACCCCGTTTGAATTGTCACTCAAACTCTGTAATTAAAAGCTCTCATAAGAGACCATTTCGTACACTTCGTTAGTGGCCAGCCTCTATTGTTTCAGCGTTTAGTCACTTACGACAGCCCCATTCTCGTAAGCGACCAGCTCTAGTTACGACCACTTTTTCGAATTCCCGAGGTGGTCGCTTACGAGAGCTTCGACTGTATGTTCACTTGCATCTCGTCAAAAAATGCGAATGAAATTATTTCTTAATTTCCCTCGTCGAAATTTGATTACCATACTATTTACACGCCATGTGTGTTTATCAACGTAATTACAAAACTCTTGTGAGAAAAGGCTTTGACAACAAATGTACCTAGCATTGTGAGGAATCAAAGACTCGTAACATACTTGTGCCTCTCGTGTAACGGAGTTCTCCACAACTTCAGTTGTATTTTACATTTTTTTGTCAACAACATAACATTGCCTTACTTGAGCATGGGCGTTAAAAATCTCGCAAGATAGCGTTTTTCCATGCATTGGGAACCACTCGGAATTTTGGTTGGGGAAGCACCGCCCGTAGTACGGAGCTTGAATCCTTAACCCTTTTACGGTAAATACTTTATTTCAGAAAATGATGGTCAAACTCTATGTGGTATTTCAGACGAAATGTCTCAAAAATTATACTCTTATGGGCGGCACGGTGATTGACATCATATATAGAAAGTGGAGGAGAAAGTGAAACGAGCATGGAAACCACATAGTGATAACCACCAGCAAACAACGGTAACTGCAATTTTTTATTCATTTCTTTTGCCATTCTTAAATATTATCGAATCATTTTATACATCTTGTTTAACTAATTTCAACACTATTCAATTCCATTACTGGATTGAAATAGCCCCAAAGCTCTTAAATGCTTAACAATATTGTTTGCGAGCTTTCTCTAATATACTAAATTATTACATGAGAGCGGTTTTCAATTGAGAGTCGTAAAATCAATACCTAAGCAATTACAGTAGCCAATCACAACAAACGTAAACAACTGAACGAACCAATGAGAACTTGAAGTAAATACACGTAACCAGCGCCAAGCGCGGGAAAACGCGTGCGACCAAGTTGCGATTGGTCTTGGTTTTGCATCTGATTGTTTAATTGTAGCGCGAGTTTTTTTTATCTTAACAATGACATAGCGTAGTAAAGCAAAACCAAAGCAATTCTGGATTACATACTTTCGACACTCAATTGAAAAGTGCTCTATGTAAAGCAAGTTACTAAATTATATAGACGTTTTCGTTTGAGTTTTTAAAAGCGATGCGAAGGAGTCGGTTCAACCACAGCCTCAGTTTACTCGCCTGAAATGAAAAATAAAAAATGAAATGAAAGTCTTGAATGTGAATGATTTCACTATTTATGAGGGGCTAAATGTCGATGTTTATATATTATATATGCATGAAATTACTATTTACTAAACCATTCAATCGGGAAAATTACAGATTGTGAATATGGTTGTCATGGAAACGTCACGTAAACAAAACGTGACAAACTAAAACTTTTCCAAATAATTATTAGGAAAAGTCTCAAAGTTTGGTCATTATCCAGTGGTTGCTAGCTTTTTGTCCCTCCCCACCCTCCCCCAATAGTATTGAAGGGAGTTGTTCACTCAAATTGTGTTTGTCTCCTCGTGTGAACTGTGCTTGGGACAAGTCCCTGTGATCAAAATTATAATTATAAAATTATATAATTATTAAATTCATTATTATTATTATTATCAAATAAGAAAATAAACCAATCAAAGACCAAATCTGACTGTTCTTGCAACAAATCCCTTCGTGTGTACTGACCTAATTGTAGAGTCGTGTCGAGTCCAACAGAGTTTACACATTCATACATTCTGAATCGTAGCTCGTCTACAATTTCACGTTAAACCAGTTTTATCACGTACCTAGTTACTCCCCACAGAAAGCATATTACTTGAAAGTAGTGACTGACAATCTACTCTACGATAAAAGGGGGACAAAAACAACTTATTTCATGGCATGCACTCCTCAAAGGTAAACTGAGTTCCCTGATTGGCTGCTACTCAGTCGGGATTTTTCTGTACGGACCGTTGCCATGGTAATGGTCCGTATTCATTCCATTTTGCAAGCTAATGGAAGATAGGTATACGTGTTATGCATAGAGTGGAACCATCTTCGATGATCTGCCTCGGGAATCTTCGGTGGTCTTCGGAAGTCTTCGGTAATCTTCGCACTCGGTTACTAAGAATTTACCGTTAAAGCTCTATTAAGCCCCCCTATCTAATAAGCCCCCCCCCCCCCCTGAAGAACATGTTGAAGTGAACTAATGTTTAGTCGTGCTTGAGAAAAAAAAATCAATTCAAAAGCACTAAGTTAGGGTGAAAATAACGTTTTATCGTTTTATTTGTAAAACGGTGATACATAATATAACTCGTTATGTTATAAGTTTCAGTTGGTAGTCTAATAGTATTTTGAAAATTAATTTGGGTTTTCTAAGAAAATTATTCGAGATTTGAAATCCCCCCTCTCTATTAACCCCCCCCCCACCCCCCCCCCCCCAACCCCTTCCCCGGGGGCTTAATAGAGCGTTTACGATAGTTGTGAACAGGAACTAAACTGTGTGCTTAGCAGATATTTCAATTATGTGTTACTTACTGCAGAAGCTGCATGAATATCTGCAGTCTTTCATCATGACAAATGGTTTTGTATCACACGCCTCTTGCAAGGCGATCTCAAACATGCAGTAAGGCCCATCCCGTTCATCTTCGCAAGGAAGATACCTTTTTACATCTGTAGGAAATAGGAGGATCATGGTTAACAAGTGAAGAAGAACACGACAATAAAAAAACAACAACAACAACCAAGAACAACAGAACAACAAGAAGATAGCAACAACAAGAACAAAAGCAGAATAGCAACCAACAACAGCAACAACAACAATAGAACAACAAGAACAACCAAGAACAACAAGAAGATAGCAACAACAAGAACAAAAGCAGAATAACAACCAACAACAGCAACAGCAACAAGAGAACAACAAGAACAACAAGAACAACAAGAAGATAGCAACAACAAGAACAAAAGCAGAATAACAACCAACAACAGCAACAGCAACAAGAGAACAACAAGAACAACCAAGAACAACAAGAAGATAGCAACAACAAGAACAAAAGCAGAATAACAACCAGCAAGCAACAGCAACAAGAGAACAACAAGAACAACCAAGAACAACAAGAAGATAGCAACAACAAGAACAAAAGCAGAATAGCAACCAACAACAGCAACAGCAACAAGAGAACAACAAGAACAACCAAGAACAACAAGAAGATAGCAACAACAAGAACAAAAGCAGAATAACAACCACAACAACAGCAATTACAGCAACAAGAGAACAACAAGAACAACCAAGAACAACAAGAAGATAGCAACAACAAGAACAAAAGCAGAATAGCAACCAACAACAGCAATTACAGCAACAAGAGAACAACAAGAAGATAGCAACAACAAGAACAAAAGCAGAATAACAACCAACAACAGCAACAGTAACAATAGAACAACAAGAAGTTAGAGAACAACAACAACAGAATATATAACAACCAACAACAATAAGAAAATAACAACAAGAGCAACAAAAAGAGTAAAACAACAACAACAAGAGCATCAAGAAGAGAACAAATAATAACGAGAAAGAACTAATAAAGGAATGGAATTATTTTCTGTCTATATAGTATGTGACTGCTGTGTTTTTATTTTTTATTTTTTATTTTTTCACCCTGGTTTTCCGAAATTTTCTTTCTTTCTTTCTATCTCTATTTATTGTTGACTTTTGAAATAAGAAACAGGAGAGATAAGGTAAAGCATGCTAGTAATGTCATGTATTGTATGTTAGTCATGTAAGTCACGTAAAACAATGTAATTTAAAGTAACGTGTGTAATGGAATGAAACAAAATGTAAAGTAATGCGAAACTGTGATGTAGTTTTAACGTAAGTAAAAGCCATATATATATTAATAATTGCGTAATGAAAAGTTTTAATGCAAATGTTGTAATGTAAGCTTATTTATTTTTTGTAAGAAAAAAGTGAATTAATTAAAGAAAGAAGAACAAAAAAGAAAGAACAAAAACAAGACGAGGACAACAACAACAACAACAACAACTAACAACAACAAGAACACGAGCAACAAGAATTGAAAAACAACAACAACAAGAACAAGTACAGCAACAAGAACAAGAACATACAAGAACAACAAGATACATTAAGCGATATATTAAGCCTTCAAATCAAATAACAGTTTTCTAAGCTACAAGAACACCAAAGAAATAATAAGAACCCAAAAGGTACCAAGGATGGCTTACATCAGTGGGGAACATTGAGACGGATTGCAGACGACGAACACAGAGACTTTTGTGAGACGGTAAGCTGGTTAGCATTTTTCTCTGCGAGCCCGAGAATTTTTGACCTTTTAAAATGCGAGACCGATACTGTACTCAGATATTTTGCATGTTCCAAGTTATTGTTTCAAAAATGGCATATAAACAGGCCAAGGCATCCTATCTCTATTTGTAATATCTCCGCAGTCTAGGATACGTAAAGAAATGCGTAGGAGTTAAAGAAAAACGTTCTCAACGAAAAAATCTCCGAGACGCAGAGAACCGCTCCAAAAATGTGACCCTCACCTTTTGTCCACTCGCTATTCTCTTCGCGCTGCTCTCCCGGCACTCACCGAACGCCTGGAACAGGCTAAGGACCGCTCAAAAAACGAGACTGCGAGACCCATAAAATTCGACGAAAATTTTGCGAGACCCATATTTTTGAAAGACCATTCGCCATTCCTAATAACTTCGGCTAGTGTTTTAAAGATGCGCCATCTACATCTAGAACGTAACTATATTCATACCTTCTTCTAGGTCACTCCGTATTCTTGCTGTTTTACTTAACGTTGTGGGAATTCCCGTAGAATATTTCGCGCAAGATGCGAAAATTCCAGCCATAATTGCTAACACCAATACTGTTGATGTCTTCATTCTGTACGTTTGCCTTTCAACTATTAATGCAATTTCAAAATCTTATTTGAAGAACCTTCTCTCAGTTCCTAAAGAGAGATTGAGAGACAAAAAAAGACATCATTATTTAAATATTCCATTTTCAGCTGCGGCAACATTCAAAATAATGCTGACAACTCTTAATGCTGAAAAACATTATTGCAACTTCAAGATTAAAGAATAAATATCGGCAAGGGGTTTTGATCAAGATTTGTTCATTTTCTTTCTTTGAATCCAAAGAGTTTAATTACTATTTCGAAGAACAAACCACTTCCAACATTTTTTGTGTGTTTGGCGACCGGACTATTGTGTATAAAATACAATTGTTCCTGTAAAATTTTGTTTACATACTGTCTGAATTTCGCTTCGCTAGCTTGCTTGCTTTAGAAATAAGACAATTTTCAACGGAAATGTACACCCGTGTAAACACGAGTAATTCCGGAGGAAATTGGCTTAAACTCTTACAATGTCAAACACAATTGTTCTCTTGAAAAGTACGTTATTGTATAAATTAAAAACAAAACTATATATCACTAATTCTTTTTGAAACATTAAATAAATATAATACTAACTATTTCTTAAATGTTTTCAGAAAGCTTTAATATCATTTATCTTTCGGCTTTTTTCCTGGTTATATTTTATTTGTATTGAGTACTCTTTTCTTCTTCTACACATAACTGATTGATATTTACCCAGGCGAGTGCTCAAGTGAAACCAAAATTTCGATTGAAGCGTGTAAAATAAACATCATGTTTATTTTTCAATTTCTCAAAATTAGAGAAATTTCCGGCCAGTGACGGAAACTTCCTCAGAAAGGTATTTTCTTCAAATTTCAGGCTTCTATTCTGGGAAAACACTTTTTAACGTTCAGGATTTTTTTTAGAACCTCTTCTGCTTTCATCGCTCTCATCGAATATTATTTTTTCGATTTGATACTGCTCGCGTTTTGTTTGGCTATAAACGGTCATGTTCGGTTGGACTACAAAGCAACTGGGCCAAACGAGGATGAAAGCTGCATCGACTTTTGTCACCTCAGGCCAAACGCTTTACTTCATATATCCATTACACACAACTTAGTTTTGAAGAGAACTATCCGGCCAAATTAATTAATCGCTTCTGTCGTCCAATTTTGTTTGCTTTTCGGCCTCCTACTCTAAAGATGTCAATTTTTCCGTGAGTTCTGTGGTTGAATTTGAGTGATTTCAGTATAAAACAGCTAATGGAATTAGCGGTTAATTCGGGTTCCGTTTTAGAGCGAGTAAAATTTCGAAAGCTTTGTGAGTCTAATTATATAAATGTTGCAGCGGTGAAATTTCAATTTTTAGTTATTGGAAAAGGGCAGGGAAAACTCACCGAATTGATCAATCAAACAATTTATTCAGCGACCTTGACATTTCGGCCGAACCATTTTACTTGAAGGCAGCTCGGTAAATACTGCGGTAGTTTGTGATTTCCATAAATAGATGTTATTGAACTAGCATGTTTGGTCCGTATTGTGGAAATACTGAAAATTTAACCACTTTAACCGAAATTGCCCGCCAGTGAAGAAGGAAATCTTTTTGCTTAATAACAGTTTTCTTTGTTCAATGTTTCATACAATGAATCCGGCGACTTTCGTGAGCGGTCCATCGTAGCGGTCCATATATTGCAAAATTCGGACCGCTCAGGGAACCAATCAGAATGCTCCTTTTCATCATGGACCAGTTTGCCATATAATATGTAAAAGGTAGTTCTTGAAGTTGTCCGGCGAAACATTATTAACACTGGCAGCAGGTCACATTGAACCGCAACTGCCGTGGATAATTTTCGTCCATATTCATATATAAGTTTAAAACAGTTATATGTTCAAAAGCCTGGCTTCAATATACTGCTACTGAGAGAGGATAATTCTAGATTATTCTCTCTTGTCGCTGCATGCTTTAATTAAGCAGCTAAAATCAAAGATGTTTTTTGTTATTAAACAAACACAGCCCGTTTCCGACGCGTACTAAGGTCATGATAAGACACAATCTATGATTGGTGTATTTTGCCGCGAACGAGTTCCAAAATGGCACTGCAAGGCATGTGGTCCAGGTTTGAGCAGCCGTTAGTGGGGAGAAGCGTTGCGTGACGACACAAATAACGGCTGCGTAGGAGACTCAGCGTCAAGCGAATGAAACAAAACAAAAATGAAACAAAATCGTGCAATTCACAATGCAGGACAACAAACCAATCATAGTCGTTTTCTGTTTTGAGCGTGACCTGTGATTGATGAATTTCGATCCTATGTTTGCGTTTCCTGAGGTTTTCCTGAGGTGTTGACTTGAATTTGCAAATTTGACAGCTATCCAATGTACATTGTACGCGTCTGATTGCATGGAGGAGCGTGCAGGAAAGAATGTGAGCTGTCGCAATTTTATACAGCATATTCTTCAATTTCCACTTTGTTTAAAGTCCGCGCAGCTTTTCAACAATAGCACAATGAAATACAATGAAATACTACAAGAAAATATATCCGACGAACTCAGTTTGCAAAGGAAAAGCGTGGTTTCGTGACTATCTTGCGATGTGGTGTCATTTTACAAAATCCATGTTTTACAAATCCATGTTTTACAAATCCATGTTTTACAAATCCATGTTTTACAAATCCATGTTTTACAAATCCATGTTTTACAAATCCATGTTTTACAAATCCATGTTTTACAAATCCATGTTTTACAAATCCATGTTTTACAAATCCATGTTTTACAAATCCATGTTTTACAAATCCATGTTTTACAAATCCAGTCCATGTTTTACAAATCCAGTCCAGTCCATGTTTTACAGTATGCCCCCGGTATATTGATAAGGTACAATTAAATCAATTAAGATTTGTCAGTTGGTACGGCGAAGATAAAATCGTCCATGCATCAGTTATTTACGTTAATCAAACATGATTTTTTGCCGTTTTCCGAGACAACAAAAGCTCTGCCCAGAAACACTCTATTGCTGGTTTGCAACCATTCCCGAGAGATTTAAACGACAAAGACCCTGGCGGCCATGTTGGATGACAGGAACAATAAAGCTAATTAGAATTATTTTGTTAATGGTCATCCAACATGGCGGCGATGACGTCAGTTGCAAACCAAGAATATACAGTCAAAGCTCTCTGAGCGGACACTCATAAGCGGACAGCTCTACTTACGGCCGCCTTGGCAAAACCCATTTCACTCTAGCTCATACAGACTCTGTATTTACACATTCTCGTAAGCGGCCAGCTCCAGTTGCGGACACTTTTTCTGCTTCCCGAGGGTGTTCGCTTACGGGAGCTTCGACTTATAGTTTCAACATTTTGGCAGATAAGTCCTACGTACCTTTTTGTCATAGATTATTGAAAAGTCATCCGACCGGTGTGGAATGTCATAGGTTCCACTCCCGTCGGGGACTCAGGTTTTTTCTTTTTAATTTGTCCCACGCTCGTAACCGAACTGAAAACATCTTTCTCATTTCATTTACGAGCTTAAAATTTACATTTTTATTTTATTTTATTACCACTCATAGATTATTTCCCAAAGCTTCGAGTAAACCTTTTAGCTGACAGCTTGTTATCAAAGCCCACCTTGTAACCGCGGGAATCAGGTTTTATATATCGTGGTTTCGAATCAACTCATTTCTGAATTGTGTTCTCTTTCAAGACGTCTTGACGCCGCCATCTTGAAGTGGGCGTAAAAAAAGAAAATTTCCCGTCCCGATTTTATGTTAGCGTCTGCTTTCTGGTGGTTAAACCCCGCCATACTACAAGTGATATCTGTTCTCAGTTTTCGTCGCCAAAATGCAAACGAGAGCGGTCCAGATGACACAATTCTGGATCGAACAGATCAAACGTTTTCTTTCATCTGGAGCGCTCAGATATCGGTGACTGATAATACTAAGATAAACTAGATTGCGAATACTATGAGTAACGTAGGGCGTAAGATGAAGGAGCGCTTGCGAGGGAAGATACGCGCTATATATAAATAATGACAGAAAATAGCGAGACTGGTAGAGTTTTGGACTTTGTGAAACTTTATTCTGCATTGCGTGCGCCAGATATTTGTAAGCCAATGTAATGACCGCGTGCGCGAAAAACAATTTGTCCAATCACAATCTGCGCGTGTTACCACCAGTTCCGTAAATCACCGAATTTTCAATATGTTCTCGGTTTGAGTTCTAACCGACCTCGGGCAGCAGTTTGATAATGGTGTTGATGATGTTAAAACTGACTCTACAGTATGTGATTTCTTCTTATAATGTTTAGTTAATACTGAGAGAGACTAAGCACCATGCCATGTTCTATGGCAAACGGCAAACGTCAGCTTGCAGTTGATTCTGTTTACCTTTCCTCGAATCATTCAATAAATCCATCAGAAAAATCGAAAATAATTCACACGTGTACAACAAACGCGAAACTACTCACTTTCACGTACAAACAATAAACGACAGAAAGCGTGATTTTTTTTGCCGTTCGGCGGGATAAACAAACATGATGCTTAATATATTATTTTAGTTTTATTGCAACGCATATACAGCGTTTTCATAACGGCCATATTGGTCCCCAAACAATAGGAAATGTTTGTATAAGAATAGAACTTCCAAGGGAAGGAAATTGTTTGGAAAAATCACTATGGCCAATGTGACGTCATGAGCTGGAATGGAAAGATAAATTTTCCACAATCTTAACCACGTTATCTTTTGGTAGTTTGTACATGTAGATGACCGTAAAGTTGTAGTATGTAATTAGATGTAATTGTATTTGACTCGCGTATTAGTAGTTCTTTTTGTATGTTTATAGTGAAAACGCAAAATTATTTTATGTGATGTGATTAAGTGTGATGTTTTTAATTTTTTTTTTTCGGCGTGTTATCTGGCATGTTTTCGTTTTGTGGTTTGCCTAGGTCACGAAAGTAATTTTACGCTTTTGAAAACCACAGACTAAATACCGTTTAATACATATAATCACTTGAGCTTGTTAATGCATCTAATTATTTTTTTTACTCGCCTCTTTGCTTGTAGTAAGAACGAAGATGTTGGTCATACTTGAAAAATTACTTTAATATTATTTATTACTTTTATTTTTCATTTGGAATTTAAAGGGTGACACGAAATTCTCAGAACTAAATGACAACGAAACTGGTAAAAATTCAAATCAACCCTTTACTTTAGATGTAATTGAAACCAGGGACGCCAGGTTTTATAAAACTGTAGGCCCACAACAATTTCTTATTTGAAAACGATTAGCTATGTTTTCATTCTTCCCAAACAGGTTTATAGGCTAGCCAAATTCAATGATTTGTTGTCAAGCCCATATTTTTGAAGGTTTTGCAATAAAATAGAGTGATCAACCATGTCGAAAGCCTTGCAGTAATCAATTTACATCATACCGCTCATGCGAACACTGTCAAGTTTAAACATCAGTTCATCAATAATCCCATCAACCAGTTTTTGTGCTTATTGACCTTATTATGACGCTATGGCCAGACCGTCTAGGATAAATAATGGTATATTATATATACGCATTTTATGTATGTAAAAACGTAAAAACGTTATAGGTTTAAAAACTAAACGTTTTAAAAGGCCTTTGCACTTGAAAATGGGTCATTTACAGAACTATAAGTACGGCTCAAGGCTAGATTTATAGTTCTGTTTCTGAGTGATTATATTTTACATATTTCTCCTCGCAGATGTATGTTTTTTTCTTTCATTACTGGCTGAAGGCCAAATGCAAAATAAAAGTTGTTCAGTGATGTTGCTATTGTTGAATTCAGAACTGGCTCGTTTTAGCAGCCACAAAGGCAAACTCAAGATGTCGATACCACAGCCAACTGCAGTTTAGTTGAATCAATACTGACTTTCAGAACTTGGCAAATATCTTTTGTCTAGTTCATAGATACCAGTAACCTCTACAAGATTAAGCTCAATTAAGTCACGACAGCAAAATATCTTTGCAACACTGAACATGTCGTGTAGCATAGATGCACTTGTACTGATAATATATTAAGAGTCGCTTAAAGCTGAGAATATACATGTAAAGCAACATCAACATCGATGACATTCGCGGAAAGTTATCATGCATATGACTGAAAAAAAACCAATTAATTTCGTAGAAATAGAACTACGAATACCAGAAATAAAGTTGTACGAGTCGATCTTACCTTTAGTCAGTAGCCAGTTTCTTAGTAGAGTTTGGCTGGGTTGGTTTAGAAATGTAAAGAACCTAAACGTTATGGTTAACGTTTAGTTGAAAACGCTTTTAAGCGCGTTATTGGTCATGCTATCTATTCAAAAATCGCTCTAGCCAATCACGCATCGCTTAATTATAAACCAGATGTTGAATTGGACTCGTTAGCATTGATAGCAAACCCATTATATTCGAGTAAATTTCTAAACGGCTTTGTATATATGACACGTTGAGAGTACATATAAAGACATAATGTCTTGCGTAGGCGGGGAAGTGAAGCCATCCACTGGTATGGCGGTTTCTTGTCGCATTTTTTCGGTCAAATGTTTATGGCAGGTGACATTTTCACGCCATTATGCCTTAGGGGGTATGACAAATTGATGTTTTATTCACACAGTGCGGAGTTCAAACATGACTAAGGAAAATAATTTGAATTTCATTTTGCAAATTGTCAAAACTAACAGCACCACTTGAAAGTGCTGCTCAATAGCTTTCATTTGAATGGTGACACACTAGGGTTGCATCCAAAGAATTAAAAGTTAAAACCATCTTGTATAGCATAATAAACAGTACCGCATGAAAGTACTGTTCAATAGCTTTCATTTGAATGGTCACACACTAGGGTTTCATCCACAGACTCAAAAGGTACAACCACATTTATCAACTCAAGGTCTGACTCTGGGAGTGAAAGGGTTAAGCTAATATAAGTTTGATTCATCAAAAGGTCCGAGATCTCTCGTTTTCTCTGAGTCTCTTTCCCAAAACTTCTGACCGTCTGATAATTCAGGGTAACATTTACTCAGAACATGGAACTGTAATAACTGTCCAACCAAATGAATTAAACAGTTTCAAGGTCATTAGTGATTCGCGCGCTTATAACCGACAATTCCATGCGTGCGTGTAAATTCAAATGACTCTCGCTTTTATATAACGGTCATCACGCATACTGATGAAGGTACTTAAACATTTAATTTTATGACACTTCTTACAATATTTCACTATTTGATCCGTTTTCAAATGCTCTCTTTACATATCTTTACAAGTTTCACGCATCGCTAAAGAAAGAACAGTTTTGTTCCCTTAACATTTACTCAGCGCGGGCATATTTTACAAAATATGTAAAGGAGAAGCTAAAATATATGTTGGCCACTCAGCTGGCGCGCGCGAACTTTTGTTCATGCACTGAATTATGAATAACTTTAAGACGTTATTTTCGCCTACAAAGACAGATAGGCGACACACTAATGGACTCTCAAAACGACGGTTTAATATTAATTTAACAGTCAGGGGTATGAAAAACCTAATTATGGTTTACAACCCAATATGACGGTGCCCTTTATTTTAATTTCTTTGATCATGGGATACAAATTAGTAGACGCGACTTTTAGGTGCATAACAGCTTGTTAGAAATCGCAAGTCAGTTAATCAAAAGCGTTGAAAAAGTGCAAATTTACATCATTTCTAATTCACTTTTGTAAGAAAAACACCGTCTCAACTGGAATAAAAAAGCTATATTTTTCCATATAGAAAAACACTCTAATAAGACGGTGGGTGGGTATTTTTCAAAATTGTTCGGGATCCGGAATATATGGTTTTATATTCTGATAAACATGGTTTTTAACCAATCAGAGCTCGGGCGGAATCCATTCTATATTATAATGGTAAATAGTTGGAATAATCTAAGAACTTTAGGTTCATTTCAGGAGAATTCGATTCTACTACTGAGAAACTACGCGACGAACTTCGTCAGAATGTCCTCATTACATGTGTCATGCTCCTTCGGATGCCTTTGTATCACCATTTATGTTCACTAGGTTTTACTGAAAAGAAAACACATACAGAGTCGATGTTTAGTTCAAGAATCTTCCATAGAACACTAGCTTTATTTAATAAAGTTCCAACTGTCACTTATGGTAAAAGGGCCTTCGCGGTGCCTTTTAATGGACAATTAATTTGCCAAACAAAGTTGATTCTGCCAATTCTGTAACTCTTTTAAATCGCGTCTTGTCCATCTGCGCTCCTTAATATGCAACTATTATTATTAATATTCTTCTGACATTTTTCTACGTTCCTAAATTATTGTTGTATTTTTAGTTCTCCTGCAACCGAAATATAATTTAGAAAATTGCGTTGGAGAGAAATCATGATATTGTATGTCTGAACGGCCACCGCGTTATCATGTATTTTTAAGATCAGAATTGTGATAATTACGATACCCCATACAACTCCTTAAATGTTGCTGATTTTAGTTTTTGTGAAGGAAACATGCCTATAACTGAAAATTCGGATATTAAGTCTGTCGTTCGAATACTATTACAGTCGGAAGTTTTGTATTTACCTTGCGAGGTTTTCAAAAGGTCGCAAGCGGAACTGATATCATAAATGAAAACTCTCTCGTTATTTTCTGAAAAATATGTTTAATTGAGTCGTGTTTGGTCGTTCAGTTCTCAGAGGAATTCAATTCGTTCAGTTCTCAGAGGAATTCAATTCGTTCAGTTCTCAGAGGAGTTCAGTTTTCAGAGAAATCCTAGTGTGTGCCCACCATTGTGTGTCCTATTGAACGCTACTTTCACTGGTGCTGTTTATTTTGTAGTATTTTGCAAAATCAAATTAAATATTGTTTTCCAATTTTAAACTTCGGCGCTCTTGGAAGTGAACTGGTTTTAATTTGCTACCAGCGGCATCTCTTTGCGAATTCCTACCACTGAGTGGTAGGATCATTGTATTTAACCAAAGAGTTAATAAAGCTTGTTGTTGTTGTTGAGTCACGTTTCGGCGCAGTGGGTAAGCGTGCGCCTCCCACGAATGTGGGTCGCCTTGATCTCAGTGTTCTTCTGTTTTCTGTTGTTGTTGCTGTTTTTTAGCGTATTTAATTGTCATTATTTTTTTTTTCTCAGATTAGGCCATTTCCGAGTTGCTTTTTCCCTCAGATGCAAAACGTTTTTACAAACGTTTTTATTTGAATGACAATGAACATATGTGTAAAACTCATTTTGATAGGAATGTTTATTGTACTAGGAATCATTTTCAAACTGAGGCAACAGACGGAACTGATTATCTAAATAAAACTCATACGCCTTGTTCTGTTTTGCAGAGAAAATCTTCTTGTGTTCATTCCCCAGTACATAAAGAGTATGCGAGGGTGTGCATTCGTTAGATTTTATCGTTCCACGGGCCAAGCCGGTTTCTTTTATGCGGCAAAAAGCTTGATAATACATAAGCAAATTCAATTTAATTAGATCAACGTAGGCCAAATATGGCATTGAAACGAACGAAAAAACACCGTGAATCATATTAGCATTTACCCACTTTAAAACGCCTTTGCAAAACCGGTACGGTAATTCAAAACATTAAACTACATTAAGTGACTTTATCATGAACGCCGAAATATTGGTTTCCATTCCAATAACTTAAGAGTTTCAGCATAATAAACAGTACCACACTTGGGTTTCATCCACAGACTCAAAAGTGAGAATCACCTTCTACAGCATAATAAATAGGCGGGGAAGTGAAGCCATCCACTGGTATGGCGGTTTCTTGTCGCATTTTTTCGGTCAAATGTTTATGGCAGGTGACATTTTCACGCCATTATGCCTTAGGGGGTATGACAAATTGATGTTTTATTCACACAGTGCGGAGTTCAAACATGATTAAGGAAAATAATTTGAATTTCATTTGCAAAATTGTCAAAACTAACAGTACCACATGAAAGTACTGCTCAACAGCTTTCATTTGAATGGTCACACACTTGGGTTTCATCCACAGACTCAAAAGGTAGAATAACCTTGTACAGCAAACAGTATTACATGAAAGTACTGCTCAATAGCTTTCATTTGAATGGTCACACACTAGGGTTTCATCCACAGACTTAAAAGTTAGAAACACCTTGTCACAGCATAATAAACAGTACCATATCAAAGTACTGTTCAATAGCTTTCATTTGAATGGTCACACACTAGGGTTTCATCCCCAGACCTAAAAGTTACTAGAACCACCTTGTATGGTATGAAAAAGGACTCAAAACCACATGAAAGTACTGCTCAATAGCTTTCAGATTAAGGTCATACACTAGAGTTTCATCCACAGACTTAAAAGTTAGAGCCACCTTGTACAGCATAATAAACAGTACCACATGAAAGTACTGCTCAATAACTTTCATTTGAATGGTCACACACTAGGGTTGCATCCACAGACTTAAAAGTTAGAACCACCTTGTCACAGCATAATAAACAGTACCACATGAAAGTACTGCTCAATAGCTTTCATTTGAATGGTCACACACTAGGGTTTCATCCACAGACTTAAAAGTTAGAACCACCTTGTCACAGCATAATAAACAGTACTACATGAAAGTACGCTCCATAGCTTTCATTTGAATGGTCACACACTAGGGTTTCATGATCCACAGACTTAAACGTTAGAACCACCTTGTCACAGCATAATAAACAGTACCACATGAAAGTACTGCTCAATAGCTTTCATGTGAATGGTCACACACTAGGGTTTCATCCAGACGGACGTAACAATTTAAAACTCGTGGTATATAATTGAGATTTTAGTACGTTTCTTTTGCATGCTCAAAGCAGTTCTGAACAGATAGAGGGAAGGGGCAGGGGAGGTCTGGATCTACCACTACTTCGGTTGAAATGCTGTTCAAAGTCAAAGGGGGATTGAAAATAGTCATTTTAAGAAAGCAAGTTTTGTTCACAAAAGTGTAGTTTTTATTCATCAACAACATTTTTAACATAATAGGTGAGAAAAAATACATTATAATATGACCACAGTGGAACCCCGCCTTACGACCACCTCGTTAAATTTCTGTCAGTCATTTTCTTATTTAAGAACCCTTTAATACGACCACCCCGTTAATACGACCACATTTAGGTGGCACGTTGGTGGTCGGATTAACGGGATTCCACTGTATTTACAGTCAAACCGGACCTCCTATAATATATGCGACGTCACCATCAGAGTCCAGGACATTATAGTCAGTACGATACTATAAACAAAACCTGATTAAACGGTCACCTCTATTAAGCAGCCGCGGCCACCTTCGTGCCGTCCCAACGAGTGATTTCGTATTGTTTTGGCATTTGAAAATGATGAGAGGGAAGAGTCTAAAACAAGCTAATGTGAAGAGTATAAACACATTGGTCAGTGGCATGTTGTATGTCTACATTATTGCAATCACCTAATAAGGCACTTGTCACTTTCAAAAAATATCATTAAACACAAGCACTTCGTTAAAACAGTAAAAAACATAAATATAATTTTTCTTCAACAAAGATTTTAAAATATGTTTTCCGCAGTTTTTTTGTCCGCAAGTAAAATGCAAGCGGTACGTGTCGGATATAGTTTCAAAGAATTACTTGAGTTCAAAGCCTTCGTTCTTTAGCTTTGTTTTGAACCAGCTGATTGGAAAATTTGTCTGGTACAGTAATACGGGATTTTGGTAATTCCCGCAATTTTTAAACAACTCAAATAAGCCCCTAAACTTATTAAGGTGTTACATGAATCCAGTTGCTGTTATCGCCTAACATTGGACATAAAATTCAGTGATTTGTATGTTATTAAAATGTAGATCACTTTACATGGGAAACTTTTTGTAAGTGGAATGCAATATTGCAAGTATTGAGAATTCGGTTTGTTCACTGGCCTAGCTAACATAGTGATTGAAACGTATTTTCTCTTAGTATGGTTTCATTACGGAACAGATGTCTACCCACGCTTCAGTCGGGGAAACAAGTATCAGTTTTGGCAAATCTTCGTTGAAGCACTGGAAGAGTTTCCGAATCTTTTTATCCAATCAAAAACTAGCGCGAGTACTCCGAAAGTAATCGCGCCAGCAAATACGTCATATTGCATAGCGGCTTCGGGGACAAACACCGCGGGCTCAGTCTCGTCTCGGAGGCGGGATTTCGTCATCAACTGGTACTTGTTCCCCCGACTGGCTTCTGGCGGAAAATCTTTGATCTCTTTTGTCCCTTAGAATTATTTGGATTAAAGCTGTTTACTTGATACCAATTTAATATTATTTCAAGGTCGGAAATCAGCTTGTTTTCGTTATTTCTTTCCTGGAACTACTAAGTACTTTAATTTATATCTTAAAGTTTCTGAATCTCTTTTAGATGATCCGTACTGAAACCGACTGTTAAATATTTTCTGGTATTTCCAATAATGTTTGTTTCAAAAGTGTTGTATCTCTGTTGCCTGCATGGTATCGGTTAATAATTACACTCCGGAATTTGTTGTCTGGCTCACGATAAATGTATGGAAAAAGCCGGCTGTGCTAGAAAACCGGCCTCTTATGTTTAAATCCTCTACCTTCCTTCTTGTAACTTACAGTTGTGTAAGAATCTTTGACAACAACTGTTATTTTTTAATAACACAAAACAAATTTGTTTGTTGCTTTGCAGCACACAATCAGAAATGTATACTGATGAAGGGGTTATCCCGAAACGTCTGACTGTTTTATCAGATTGTCAGCACTCAAAGCATACAATTTTTGTATAGTCTGTAAAAATGAAGTTTTTATCAGCAACAATCTACCTTGTAATTGTTATTGTTTTATTTTGGCTGGGTACCTTGGGAACGATCGATGATTAAAATTGGCTAAAAAGAACATTTTGACCTGTCAAAGGAAAATATGCTAAATGCCCTAGTGGGGGCAGTCGTTGCTGCCTTTGCTGCTTCCTGCTTTAGGCCTTACGTTAGCCTTTAATTGGCAGTTTCCAAGCAGTTCCCAACCGCCCACTATAAAAACAACGCGAGAAAGATTTTTTGAACAGTTGAAAGTTGTGAATGTAGAGTTAAACCATTAAACAGTTGTAGAATAAGAAGAAAGCTCCAGTATTTATTCAAGAGAAAGCTAATCCTTCGTAAAAGTCCTTTCAAACTATGTTGTAGCAGGGACGTGTCGTTTTTTACTATTGACTCATTTCGTTTCTGTTTTTCGTACATTTGTTAGCTGTTTTGTAGTTCTCTCTAGCGCCGTTTTGTTGTGCTTTTTCTTGAATAAAATAAAGTTTCCACCACACCTAATGCTAATTCATGGCGTACCTCTATTAAGCGGCCACACCACTTGTCCATTTCCGAGAGGGGCCGCTTAATAGAGGTTTGACTGTGTATCTAATGATATTATAAAAGCTACGTTAGTACATGTACTTGTATTCTAACGGCTGATATCTAATGTTTTTAGTAAAAATCATAACAATTGTCTGTAATAACTCAAAATCCTCCTCCGAAACTTCGGAGAAACGAGCTAGAAGAACCGCAATTTTGTAGACGACCTCCAGCCACTGCACACTAATGACTGATCATATACGAGTAGCTCAGCCAATCAGATTGTCTCATTTGCATTAGTATACTAGTAGATTTTTACTAAAAACTGATATATAGTTCGAGTGTTTAAAGTTTTACCCGATCTAATTAGTTCATAATTAAGTTCACTCAATTTTTGGTGGAAACTGTCCACCTTCGTCAAAGTGATATATATAGTTCGTTTACTGTCAATTTTTCGTTTACTGAATAATATTTATCTATATCTATCAATCACTAAGATAAATAAAGTTGTTGTTTTTATTTGGTTTTTTTTAAGAGCGAATGTCTGTAAATAACAAGCAAAATCTTAATTTCACTCCAACTTGGTTTTGTGCCTCTCACTTTTTTCGAGAAAAAGGAATATTTGATAGGAGACCATCAAGAAAGCAGTAACAAGACCGTTGCTTGAAGACTGCTAATTTGGTGCGTTTCGTAGGAAAATGTTTGCATATTGCGGGCTTATCTTTACAAAATTCGCCAAATTTGACCCTACTTTGAAAAGACTACAATCAATAACCCAAGCCAATTCTTAGGTATGTTCTCGAGATCAATGTTAATGGCACATGTTGAGTAATGTCATAGAAAATGGCTACCAAATAAGAGTATGTCTGATCATCGAAAGGTACCTTTTATTTTCGAATTGTTTAAGTTTGGTGAATTTTGGTGCGGCCGTGAAATCATTTTCCAGTGAAAGAAAAAGATAGAAAGTGTTGATAGAAGAAAGTGTCTAAACTTCACTGTGCGTTTTGGTTTGCGAACGCGAGGCAAGTTTAGAGTTTCCATTTTGGTCATTTTGCCTTACCGCGCGAACGCGAAAACAAATTTTCTTATTTTACTTGAAATAAAAAGACTTCTGGCGGAAACATAAGTATACAATACAATACAATATTTTAATTAACACGGGGCTTGTCAGTGACAAGTATAGCGGCGTAATTACTAATTATATTGAAGCTTTTAAGTCATCACAAGCTTGTTTGTGAAGCCGGTGTTGCAAAACATACCCTGGAATGGCTTCTTATATGGACCTTGAGGGTATTAGACTGGGAAAATGCCTTGAAGCAAACTGGACACGTGAACGGCTTCTCTCCAGTGTGCATGCGCAAATGAACAGTGAGGTTACCAGATTGACTGAAGGCTCGCGGGCAGTAGGTGCACTGAAAGGGCTTTTCACCATTGTGGATTCGTACATGGACTTTCAAGGCTGAGGGACGCATAAATGTCTTCTGGCAGATTTCACATTTAAACTTCTTCTTCTGCTTCTTCTTGTCGTTTTCACCAATCCTGACCATCGTAGATAAAGGCAATGTTCCTACAAACGAAGGTACACCGCTGATATATGGAGTCATCTGAGGCTCGTAACTATAGAGCAACGCTTCCGGAGGATAAGATGCCATGGTGGTGCCGTGTTCTTGTGACAACTGCAGGGGTGGTGTAGGGTTTAAATGCATGTTCCGGTGGATAAACTCAAACTGACGTGGACTTGTAGTTGGGTGGTTATCTGGCAATACGTGCCAAGGAACAGCATATGAATTCATCGGGGTACTATGGAGTAAAAAATATCGACAAACACTGCTTTAGTAAGAAGCTTATACAGACGAAGCTTTCTGAGCGGACACTCTCGTAAGTGGACAGTTGTACTAACGGCCGCCTTCACAAAACCCCGTTTGAACTCTAGCTCATACAAGCTTTACGTTTTCGGTTGCGGACACTTTTTCTGCTTCCCGAGGGTGTCCGCTAACGGGAGTTTCGACTGTATTTGCTGTGCTGAGAACGTTTTGCTTTGCTTTGCTTTGCTTTGCTTTCCTTTGCTTTGCTTTGCTTTCCTTTCCTTTGCTTTTTTCATGTTGCACAAAGTTGAACTCGTACATGTATCTACTTCGATTCGCGGAACATATATGTAGCCGCAACTTGCCACACGGGTAGTGATACGCGCAAAAACACTTCAACTTGCAACGCAATAATGCTGCGCGACAAGTTGAAAGAAAATGTTGGCCGTGTTACTCGGCCTTTAAGGTCGCGGGGGACAGGTTCCATCATCAGTATGCATTTATGAAAATAGTATGCACGAAGTGCAACGACTGATACCGAAAATTCGCGAAATATTCATGACAGGCTCCTTAAAATATTCTGTTTCTGCCTCAATACTCACACGTGCAAAGCACTGTCTGGACAAATACACGATTAAGCCCCGATCAAAACATTTGTCACAACATTTGTTGAAAACAAGCAATTTTGTGTCCAAGAATTCAGCGCGGATATAGTATTTCATGAGCTGACACGGCAGGGAGGTAAATTAGGTGAATTGTAGATTGTCATATCTGACGCAAAATTTTTAAATAGGCTTTCGGAAGAGAAGCCGGAATGAAGGCTTCAAATTCTAACATGGACAATTTTACTCCGTTAAAGGCTAATAACTTTTAATTAAAGTTGCGGCCAAGATATAAAACTTTTAAAGGTAACACCCCTACCAAAATTTTGCCTTATGACTTTATTCATGGACATGTATTCCCCAAGTTCAGTTCTTAAATACAATTAACTGAGCCATATATTTTTTTAGGATAAATAGCTAGAGACATTTCCTGAATCAATTCTGAAGATATAATGGTATATAAACTCATAGTACCTCTCCCATGAGCCACTGTATCCAGTGTCGGCAAAATATGACATGTTCGCAATTTATCCTGGTACGAAAGAGAGAGAAAAAAAAGAAGAAGAATTAATTTTAGTTAAGTTACATAAATAAAATCTCGGGGGCGGGGGGTACTTCCTAGTAGGAGGCTACTGGGGATGTGCCGCTGGATGGGGTCGCATTTTCACGACTGGATTGACCATAATGGGGTCGCAATTTTAACAGAGTGACTAGAATGGGGTCACACTTTCAACAAGACTGCCTCAGTGGAAATTGAAAGAGCTCGGAACAGCTCGAACGGACTGAAATACGCCTCTGTTTTGGAAATGACTGCTAAATTATCTCAGTATTTTTTAGAAATACCAAGTTAAAAGGTAGATGCATCAACAGAAAGTGACTAAGTTGGGATCGCGTTTGCAAAAAAGTGACTAAGATGGGGTCTATCATTGACGACAGAATAGACTATAATGGGGTGGGGGCTCTGAGAGGCCAGCGGTACATGCCCAGCAAAAGCTGACCCAAGTAACCCCCCCGAAATAAATACCAAGATTCGTCCATTCATTTCATTTTAAGTCAAATTTGCGTTAATTTTCTAAAGCTAGTGTTAATTTTCTAAAGCTAGTTTTGTTAAGCTGCAGTTCGCGTCCTTTCTGCGACTACAAGTCTCGTACAGGACACAAATTCTGATTCGTTTAAAACAGAAATTACTCCGAAGATCGCTCGAGGACCTACGAAGATTCCAAAGTCGACCCATAGCATTCCGAAGATTTCCGAAGATGAAGCAAAGAAGATTTTCGAAGATCATCCGAGGACTTCCGAAGCTTTTCGAACGTTATCGGAAGGTCAGCAACTGAAGCGTTTCTGATAGTCTCCCGAAGATTGTCGAAGACCATCCGATATTTTTATTGCCCTTTATGTAATGTTCCCTTTATGTAGTTAACAAGTATAATCGCTTGGTAAATACCACGCGTGGTTCAGAAATTTGAATTTGTTTTAAAGGGACACTGTCCTAATTTTAGCATGATTTGGGGAAGCTCAGAAACATATCTAGATCATAGGAAGTTGAACAATAATGGTTTGATTCTGTAGAATAGCACTCGACAAATGACAGGAACCCATTAGGAAGTGAGGATGACAAACGACAGCGAGGATGGAAATGGACTGCAATATGGATTTTTGAAAAAAATGTCAGAATGTCAGTTTTTCAAAGTTTCAAATTTGGCTCGGAAATCGTTGAAATTTTGCAACCATTTTATTGCAGTATGGAATTTCTTGAAGAAATTGCTTTTTATCATTTAGTTAGAGCTTATTAAGTTCTTATTTCATAGATTTAGGGACATTTCATGCATTTATAACAGTTTTGAGCAAATACGCCGGGACAGTGTCCCTTAAGGCCGTGGCAAACGAGGAAACATTGTTGCGGACGCAAATGTTTCCCCGTTTTCCCGCGCACTATACCTGAGATCCAGGAGATCAGGCAGCGACTCGGCTCGCTTCGCTCGCAAATTTTCTTCAGGAGCCTGATCTCAGGCTACCCGCGCACGCAACATTTGTTGCGGACGCAAATTTTTCGTCCGAGACGCAAAAAATGTTTCTGAATTATTTCAGAAACATTTTGCGTCAGCAACAAATGTTTCCCCGTTTGCTCGCCGAAACATTTGCGTCCGCAACAATGTTTCCGCAACAATGTTTCCTCGTTTGCCACGGCCTTAATTACTCCGCGCCATGCGATACATATCCACTGTGAAAATCTTCGCACTGTTTCTATTCGAATAATTAGAATTCAATTACCAGCGAAAATTGCCTACATTTCTTTCAGTAATTGCGTCTGTTTTTCGTGATTTTATTTACAGCCTACATTTCTGGATTTAGTTTATCGTTACGAGTCATTATCGAAAAGAAATCAAGCTCGCCTCACTAACTCTTTCTATACGTTTCCGACATAAGATGCTTCCTAACAGACGGAACGTTTTGACATTCAATTAGCTCATTATGTTTAGCGGTGAACGGTAAGCCTTGGAGAATGGCATACTGACCGCTTAATATAGGTTTGGCGAAAAATGTTAACAATACAAATATAATTCATAATTTCAATTGATAAAAGAAAGCAACATAATGGTCCACATTAATTTCACCGAAAGGCAGTTTACGTTATTTTCAATGCGTTTTGGCAAAAAAAAAATCTTGTCAATTTGGCAAGATCGATGCCCATTTAATACAGGTCAAAAACAATAAAAACAGCTCACTGGGACTTGCGAAAGGGTGACCACGTACGCTTAATAGAGGTGACCGCTTAACAGAGGTCGTATCATTGCATTCCTTTTTATCAACATATTTTATAATATCATACCAAAACTATACAATATTATTGTACTCACTTACCTGACTCACTATCCTCACAGACACAGAAACTTCATCAAGTTATTCCTCAACTTATATCTGAGTGTAATCTGAAACTAGTTAGCATAACCGGTTGGACTGGATAGAAGCCTCTCATGGGTGTTACTAATTAGGGATACGCCCAATATACGTCAACTGTAAAACCACACATGTATTTCCCGTCTGCCCATACTAGAAACAATATTTCCCATATAAGGCTCGATGACGCCTATTATAATATACTCAATAAAATTTCTGGATTCTCATTGGTTAATGACGAGTGCAGGTTATAAACATAGAGTGTCATGCGAAAGTTGCTATGGAAACGGCGCTAATATTGACATAGCAAATAAAAATGGTTGCTAGGCGCCGGGTTTGATGTTCCGAACCAAAATGTTGCGAAATACCAGGAAAGCTACCCAAACGTAGTAGCCCGTACCAAGCTCTCGGATAGCGGTCGTTCGTCGTTCGTGCTTTTTCGCTCGTTCTCACTATCCAAGAGCTATCCAAGAGAACAGGCTAAAACGTAGCCAATGCCTGGCAGAAAAGGACAAATTAGGAAATTCGGGCGTACTCCTGATGTAACGCTCATGACGTAACACTCATGACGTAACACTCATGACGTAACACTCGTGATTTAACACTCATGAAGGCTCATGATGAACGTCATGCAGTTTTGAAATTCACCGCAGGGTATGGGATGTAATTCCTGACTGCATCACTATGGCGACTGTGTTAATATGATTAAATATCTGTCGTGGAGGTGTTCTTTAAATGGATATTTGCTCCAAAGTCTTGTCCCAATCTGAATTTTTTAAGATTATAACATTTCCATTTTGTGAACATTTTGTAATTTATTTTTTCTGAGAGCGCGAGCGGTGGAACTCTGTGAATCCTGCAATCTGATTGGTTCCGAGAGCGGGCCGCGGTAAGCATATCAAAGGACTTTGCCCAAGCATGCGCTTCCCAAGCGAAAAACGTTTTAATTTCATCAACGTGCGAAGGTCGATGCGAATTCTTCACATTATATTGCTCTCTTATATATCAGTTATATTGCTCTCTTTTCGTTGTCAAGTGCAGGGAGAACTACGCAGTGGAATTAAAGAGCTTGCATTTCTTCAAAAAGGCGAGTGTTCATTTGATTTTAACCGACAGAATTTGAGTTTGTTGTTGTTTTTGGAAATCACTTTCACGCTCTCTTAGTCTAGTTAGTGAACTTGCGATTTTAAATTACAAATGTCCGTGTTTAGACTCGATATATTGCTTCTCGATCACAACACCTTACTGCAAGTTAAGGAGTCCAAAAGTGTGACCACTTTTAATTAATTCACATTCTTTTGTGCGTGCAAACTATCCAATCAGAATCCGGGGATAGCTATCTTTGGCTTCTGATGGGTTAGTCTACACGCACGAAAGAATGTGAATTAAACTGAAAATCTGACAGACTTCGAAACAATTAACCAAAGTTTATACAACTTAAAAATGACACCGAAGGAACTAAGTCTATAGAAATATGAATATTTATACATCCCACCCTGGCCCTGGAACCTTTTTTGTAGTTCTCTGTGCGTCTTTTGCTAAAGACAATGCAGGTAAATAGAGTTCAAACTATTATCTTGGAAGAGACCCATGTATGGGAGAATACTTATCTTAGATCATCCTCTCTTGACGGGATATTTATACAAGCAATAAATCTGTAGGTCTGTCGGCTATGCCTTGTTGTCTATTTGCTATAATGGACACTTCAGGTGAATGGACGATCACTAAACTCACAGGGAACACTCTCAGCAGGGACTTGATCGATGAGTTGATTTATCAATATGCAAGAGCGGGACGGTTTGATCATGGAAGATTGACTGAACATGTGGTTCAGCGAAAACATTTGTTACAGTACAATGGTGGCTATTGACTTTTTTTGTTGTTTTAAGATGACAATGGGTAAAGCACAGCTAGTTTGCACCATGTGTTTATCTCATGTGAAGCTTTACACGTTCAACTGCTCTCTGGACATGTTGTAAGCTCACTCGATGCCGATGGTTGTTGTACCGGTCGACTTACTGTGTGGATTTCACGCATGCAGCCCCGGGGGGGTACTCAAAAAAGTTTTATACGGGGAGGCTCCGCCCAGAGATCCAACCCCTTACCCTTTCATATACCTTCCATAGAAAATGGTACCCCTTTTCATATACCTTCCATAGAAAATGGTACCCCTATCATATACTTTCCATAGAAATTATGAAAATGGTACCCCTTTCACATACCTACAGTAGAAGCACTGCATCCCTTTTCTATACCCTTGTAATGAACTTAATGAACAATATATATCACCAGAAATCATCAAGCATTACCAGTAGAGATGTTAACCAAACAATAATATCATTTACTCGTGAAATCCCTACCCTTTCATATACTTCAACTCGTGAAATCCCTACCCTTTCATATACTTCAACTCGTGAAATTCCTACCCTTTCACATACCTCGAGCCTAAAAAAGGACCCTTTCGGGCGGAGCCTCCCCGTATAGTCCATTATAGGGAGTACCCCCCCCCCCCCCCCCCCCCGGGCATGCAGCTTTAATTATGAAGATTTGAAAAGCGTACACTTGCCTTTTCCTGTATATCTTATATTTTACAATAGCTGTCAAAATTCTCGCGCGCGCTCATTGGCTAATTTTTATTGTCAATAAGAGGACAGACACATGAATGACGTAATCACTCGCGGACAGGCTTCAAAATTTCGCCAAAATGCATGGCAGCGTTGTCAGTTCGGTAAAGTGGAAAAATTACATCTGAACAGGAGTTCTTTGAGACGTAAATCATGAAAAGTCGTTCACAGGTAGCTTTTCAATCGCAGACTGAGAATTAATTCAACGGTAAAGCGAAAAAGAACAGTATTTGTTGTAGTTTTTAATACGTTGAACCGGTTGACTGGAATGGAATCCGTTTATTTGCCGCGTGTAACTTCAAAACAACTGATAAGAATGGACTGAACTTGCGAATATTTCACCGGGTTTACAAGTATTTCCAAATGGAATAAAGGTTAGTTTCATAAAATCTGTCTAAGAAATTTATTATCGAGTTATTGTACGTAGTTTGAAGTTCACGAAGCTGTGATTCTCGGAATCGTTTCGGCTAAAACAAATTCAGTTCACTTTTACCTGGTTTCTTCTCGTCTGAAGTCTTCGCTTGATCGTTTTGGCCAGTTGTTATTGTAAAAAACAAATGGACGTCAGTTTTTAATGCGTCTGTCCTGTTATTGATCATGAATTTCGTCACAACATTGTCAAAGTAGTCTGCAGACTGGGGATCCACAGCTACTTTGACAATGTTATGACGAAATTCATGATCAATAACCAGGACAGACGCATAAAAAACTGACGTCAATTTGTTAACTTGACAATGGTAGGATTCCTCATCAAAGTCAGAATCCGCGTCCTCGCAGGAAGAGTTCATCGTCGGAGTTTCCGTCCATTGGACCAGGGTCGTTATTCTTGATATCCTCGTCCTCTCCTGCCAGGTATTTGAAACATACAAGCTTAAAAGTAATTTAAGACGAAATCCATTAGAAAATCGAGTAATATTTATGGCCAGTGGACAAAAATCCTGTACTATGACGCCATAAGCTTTCACGCTTAAACTAGACATTCATGAGCCATACCTTCACGGTATTCACCAAATAATATAACTCCACAATCCTTAAATTGCTTTCCGCCTTGAGTTTTCTCCCGTGAATGGGTTGAGTCATGAGAGGTGGCAGCCATGTTTCTGGATAACATGGCTGCCACCTCTCATGACTCGATTTTCTAATGGATTTCGTCTTAAAACGTTTTACGTTACACATGCATTTTTGAGCTGTATCCAGAGAGCGTTACTTCGTCCCAGGACACAATGTTTTTCCCCGACGGACACAAAATTATGACGCGAAGGTCTCTACAACTGCAATTTGGACGCGAACGTATTTTTATCGGGTAGAGATCACAACCTTTTCTTTCGTCTCAGTAATAGTCGGTCGACATAATGCTTACTTATCTAACAACTAATGTACCAATAAGTGTCTTCTCTTATCCGACAACACTGAAAGTGAGCTCGTTCACACGAATACAGCGTCATATCGTCGAAACTTGTCAGGTGCACCCAGCGTGTAAATCCACCATAAAGTGCAGGGTAAAGTAAAGGTAAAGTCTTCACGAGCCTAGTGGCCCACAACTTCCGGAGCTTTTCCTGGTTTCTGTAGCATGAAGCGACTAGGAGTATAATTGTACTCCCTTGGTAGGGATGCTAGTCCATCGCAGGTTACACCCCAGCATTTTGTCGCCGGTACCCATTTATACTCCTGGGTGGAGAGAGGCACTGTGAGAGTAAAGTGCCTCAGTGCCCAAGAACACAACACAATGACCCCGGCCAGGGCTCGAAACCGGAGTCCAGCGCGCTAACCATTATAATGGGGCCACCGCGTCTCCCAAGGACGACATGGATAATCCGGGGGGACTGCCTAGCGTGCGCTGAGTGGAGAAGAGCGAGAGTTTTTAGGGGCGCGTGCGAGAGAAGAGACGCGCGAGGAAGGCGAGTATTAGAGCTCCTGCACTCTAATCGTGCTTGTTAACCAAGTGTTGTCAACACTTGGAATCGAATCAATCTGGACATGCTTTCCAGCAAACAGGAACATTTGATGTAGAAATAAATCAAAATAAACCCATGTTGACAGATGATATAGCTTTGTCACGTAATATCATCGGGGGCGGAAGCGACGTTTGTGGCCCTATCGAGCAGGCGTTCTCTCGCTTCGAGCCAGGCGTTCTCTCGCTTCGAGCGTGCGCGCGCCCTCCAACTCGCGCTTTATTTTACTCCAGCAGGCTAATTTTTTTGGTCGCTAACACCACAGGTCACCAAGGCGCTGTATAAGAGTTTGTATGCAGCCGAAATTCAATCGAAAATAATTTTCACTTTTCTTTCGAAAAGTTGTAAATAATACGCTACAGTGGTGGATTCGACCGTAGATCAAAGTTCGCCCAAAACAGCTTCCAGGACCCTCCCAGAAGCAATAGAAACACAGGAAAAGACAACAGGTGAGGTTTTAACACTTTAATTCAAATTATTTACAACAAGAAAAGTGAAAATTATTTTCGATCGAATTTCAGCTCCATACAAACTCTTATACAGCGCTTTGGTGACCTGTGCTAACACCGAGCTACACCGGGATTAGGTTTCGTACTCCTTCGTCGCCCACAATTAAAACTAAAATAAATGGCTTTTTATTTGCTTCTTCGAACGACTGATAGTTTTAAAATAGGTTCCTTTTTGCAGTACCAAAACCAAGTATTGCTTCGGCCTAAATGGCTGTTATTTTCGATTCAAAGGCTTAAATGAGAAATTTATTAATGTCAGCATCAAGCTGTCAAAAGAAGCAAAAGAAAGCGTTGGAGCTAACGACTAATATTTCATGCACCTTTTTAACCTCCCCGAGATCACAATCGGCCTTAGTTCTTCAAACATTTTTTTTTACATGCGTTTGTAATATGGCCATAATTTTATTTTTGGACTGACTCCTACGATGGAATAATTGATTTTTGCTGACATCTGCTCTTAATATTTCAATCATCTGAATGTTTGATTAAGTTTTATCCCTTGCTGTCTAGCATCAAAATATTGGAATAAACGTTTAAGACAAAGTGAAAGGGAACGATACGTTTGCTATAGGCTTTGTCATTAGGGCATGCAAGGAAAATCGGCTAATTATAACCGGTAGTCAAAATGAAGCGCTTAAAGATCTGTAATAGACGTCACTTACCCATCGTTATTGAGAAAGAAGAGGACTTATTACTTTATTGACAAGTCAAACAAGCACATCACAAAAACAATGCTATTATGGTGAATGATGTTGCCAAAATATTACAACTAAAAGTAGCAGCTGCAAGGTGTTGAATTTTTGATTTCTTGCTTACGCTGGTAAATCATACTGCTTCTAGTTCAAGACCAGCGCGGGGTTACAGATCTGTCTTCCAGGTAATTCAAATTAATTTTGCCTTTTGCCTTTCGCCTTTTGCCCATATTTTAACGCACGATATAAAAACTATCAGGCTCACTGCAAAATAAATACGATTCCACGAAGACGGTGGAAATGAATGTCATATTCAGTATATAGAGGTCAACTGACGCATCGGGGACATCAAAAAATCTCTGTAAATTGGCAGTATTACAGAGTATTAATTTGTCCCCATGCTCTTTTATAGAGAAAATGTGTTGTGAAATCTCTATAAATCTAGCAAAAACTTTACAAGAAAAACTGCATGGACATTTTACGCAATCAGAAGGAATAAAATTTAAATTTCAAAACATTTTAAAATCACCACCGAAAAGTGCCCCCTTTCATCATTGTTAAAATCACCACCAAAAAGTCCCCCCCCCCCCCCCCCTTTAAACATTGTTAAAATCACAACCGAAAAGTGTCCCCCTTTAACCATTGCTAAAATCACCACCGAAAAGTGCCCCTCTTTCAGCACTGTTAAAATCACCACCGAAAAGTGTACCCCTTTCGACATTGTTAAAATCACCACCGAAAAGCCGGCCCCTCTTTCAGCATTGTTAAAATCACCACCGAAAAGTGTACCCCTTTCTCCCTATTGCATTCAACTGGCCTGTATAAATCACTAAATTTTAGCCGTTTATCTTGTCTACGACCATAGCACAGGGGCAACATCGGTTCCCGTCCGATCACCGAAGTTAAGCCCTGTCGCGCGTGGTTAGTACTAGCATGGGCGAGGGAAGACCACGTGTCCTACACTTTTCTTTTTTTTTTTCAAAAAAATAAACTTCCCGCTTTTCGGTCGAGTATTATTGGTCTCGTTCTTTTTTTTTGCAAGTTTATGGACTGAGGCGAAGGCCGATACGGTCACAAATGAAATGAAACCCTGTTTGTGTAAAAGTCCGCGTAATACTAAGACTACACTCTTTTTTATAAGAACGTCTAATTTTCGATCTGAGGCTGAACCAAGACCGAATGTTCTTATTATTTGGGCGATTTCAGCCTGAAAACGTTCTTAACATGTTCTTAATATAAGTTACATGGTATAGAATTTCACAAAAAAGATTCGAACGTGACCATGAAAATGTATTAACATTTTATGTGATAGAAACTCATGTTGTTACTATAAAAAATGTACATTCAAGTATTTTGAGCTGATTTGAACTGCTTATTCACTGAGATATTTGAAATGTTACACTGATTTTGTTAATTTTTTGAAAGGATACTGACACCACCACCCACCCCCTAGCCCCACCCACTGTGTGGACCCCCTTTTCTGATTTTATAGCTCCAAACTATAATCATCTCCTTCGCAAACTCTTTTCTTTGACATTACGGTTAGCTACCGATCCCAGTTCTTAAAGTCGTTTTAAGTCTATCGAATAAAGGGGCAATGAAAGTAAGATAAACGTAAAAACGTTTTTGGCGCGAAACAAATTTAAATTGCAAATTATTCCAAGAGCGCGTCGCTGATTATTATTCATCACAAGTTCAGTTTGCCATCACGTTCGCTGGTTCTTGCTTCGTTTATGCCTCTGCAAAGAAACAGTAAAGTTTGCTACACTGCGCTCGTAAAACAGAAGACTGTGATGTTAGTACAAGAAGGCAGATACGCTCCGTGGTCAGGAATCGAAAAGTGGACGAAAGGAAAGGTTTAAACTGATGAATTGAAGCAAACGCAAGATACATGTGCTTCGTCTTGGAGGCTCAGTCGAGCTCGCCAGTTCTGAATGTGGCTGTTACGACTTCGTGGAAGTTTTTCAGGTTGGTAAAATTAGAATTGTTTTGTAATATTTGCACGTTAAGTAACTATTTTCTTATGTGCCCACAGTATATTTCTCGAGAGAAATATTTTCGGTGAAAGAAATGCTAATTTTGTTTCTTAACGACTAGAAGAATATTGTTTATGAATATCTATAAAGTTTACGTATTTCTATAAACGCATTTCCCTCTGTTGTGGGGTATTCAGTGCGAATCAGAAACGGCGTGAACACTTGGATTTAACACTTGGATTTTTCCGTATTTATTTTATTGCTATTTTCGAAAAGCATTTTTGCAATAACAAAGTGTAAATTTGCGTTTCCTGACTATTCTTCTTGCGGTGTGATCATGTCAACGGTGAGTTAAATCAAAGTGTTCACGCTTTTTTTGATTCGCACAGTAAGACTATTATATCGTTTATGAAATATAATTCAGGGACTGCATTTAAAACACAAATCTCAAGGTCCGCGGTGAAGATTTTTCTAAGACATAGTATGGACATACTGTGGTGATGTAAAATCCTTTATCCTTAAATAATGGCCATAAAGTTTCTAGAGGGGACAATAAGTGTTTAATTTGGTCTCAACTAAAACTCGCAACTTTATAGCAGATTCTCTTGGTTGACAAGCACTGGCTCTCAGAGATTTAATCTCATTTTGTGTGTGAGCTTACACGAAATATCGTGTAACCCACACTTAGTCATGAATGAGACACGTACGTGGGTTTACGAGCGTTGCGCACGCCACATTTTTAAAACTTCCTTGCGCATTATATGATTCAAATTCTTGATGGTCGGGATTAACATAGGCTGTTTATTTTTTGCCATTTTAGGCTTGTTGGGCAATGCAAAGGATCTTAAATATATGACTGCACTGATGTGGTTATTCATTTCTGTGACTTTTTAAAAGGCGAGCGTCACTTCACTTGATTTACTTTAGGAATGTGTGTTTTGCTGCTTACATAATAACTTATATAGCTCTCACATGATAAGAATAATAGTACTATATGCAAAAACTATATTTTTTCAGTTGCTACATAAGAAATTACAAAGTGCAAATTAACCCTATTCTGCCTGGGCTTTTTTTTCGTTCGTGAGCCCCCCCCCCCCCCCCCCCCCCCCCCACCCTATGTATCTCAAAAAGTATTGACGCTATGAAAATGAAACTTACATGGTGTGTAAAGCATCCGAAAATTTAGTGGCAGTCACGTGTCAATTATGACGTCATACACGCCATAATGATGTCATACATTAAAAAAATCCGCCATCTTGGATCCTAAATCTTGCATTTCTAAATTGTTCAGAAATGTCAGAAAATCTCCAAATTTGTTTTGAAAAAATCAAGAAAAATATAAAGATGCTAAAACGGCAAAGATTTTGGAAGGATTTCATCGTAAAAAGCAAAACTTTTATGAAACTGAAAATTAAGCTAAAAAAAAAACAAATTTGGGTAAAACGATCTGTATCTCGAAAAGTATTTCTGCTATAAAAATGAAACTTATGTGGTGTATAAAGCATTCAAACATGTTTATTTTAGTAACAATCACAAATCAATTATGATATCATATCACTCCAAAATAACGTCATACTTTAAAAATGTCCGCCATCTTGGATCCGCCATCTTGGATTTTTCAATTGTTCAGAAATGTCAGAAAATCACCAAATTTGATTTGAAAACATCAAAAACAATATAAGGATGCAAAAATTGCAAAGATTTTGGAGGAAACTATTCGTAGAAAGCGGAAATCTCATGAAAACTGAAAATTAAGCTGAAAATACCAAATTTGGCTACAACGGCCTGTCAAAACTTGGTTGCCATGGAAACATCAAGTCAGGTGATCAAACAATTGGCACATCAAAATGTTCCCAGATAATTTTTAGGAAAAGTCATAAAGTTTGGCCATGATTGCTTGAATGCTCTTTCAGTACGGTACGCGGGCACTTTCTGCCCCCCCCCCCCCCCCCCCCCCCCCCCCACCCCCCCAGGCAAAATAGGGTTAACATTAAATGCTTATAAAACTTATACGGTAAAATTCCGGTTATAAGCCCTGGGCTTATACAACTTCGTAATGGGTTTTGGGTGGTCTTATAAACAGGGGGCCTAGCAAAATAATGTTTCAGAATGAGCTGATAAGAAACAAGTTGATGCAGCAATATCAAGCCGTTTTCCATTTACTGGTCTTAGATGTGAAAAATTGTCGAAAAATGGCCTGTTTTTTAAGTGTACTCCTGCCTTAAGTCAGTCAATATATAGGGAACAAAAAACAAATTTGAAGTACCGAGAACATTAAACGCAACTGGCCATGGAACATAATAAAACGAAAGAAAGGAAATTAATATCATATATGGTCTATAAAGTTCAATAATTTTTGTATGTGAGGACATTTATAGTAAGGAAATAAGGAAAAGTAGAGGGGGGGGGTTATATCCAGGGGACTTATAACCAGCATGTTTTTTAGAGGGGAGATGAGCCTATAACCGGAGGGGGTTATAAACGGGGGGGGGGGGGGGGGCTTATAACCGGTATTTTATCAAGCCTCATTGATTTGAGTTCACGCACATGTGCTGCTTCATATGACTAATTTACTTATTTTGTTTCATTATCGATCATTAGGATGATCAAGGCAAAGCTTATAAAGAAAAGGAGATTGTGCAGTACAGGCTGTTGTATGACGGACTTGTTGACTGGTGTTAATGGTACGTGTTAAAAGCTTTTATTTTATTTGTAGATGTGTATGTATCTAGGCAACAATTTAATATGAACGCATCTATGATGTAAACAAGAGGAAGACCAGACTAACAATATGGATGACAAAGATAGCAACGCCCGGGGGTTGGGGATGGGTACTGCCTCCATTCCTTGAAGATTTTATTATCATAGGATGATGGTATGAAATGTAAGCCCAGTGTAAAGTAAACTGCCATCTTAATCTTCAAAACTTTAAGGTGGCACTGAACTCCTTCATATAATTTTTTGAAGTTTAATCTTGACATACCGTACTGATAATAATTCAATGGAGGTTACCAAACTTATTTCTTGATAATAAGTAGTCTGAAGTGTCAGCCGTCTCCTCGCTCTAACCCCCCCGTGGGCAGGCGAGAAGAACGTCTGAAGGCCGAGCGTTATAATGTCTAGCCTGAGATCAGGCTCCTGAAGAAAATTTGCGAGCGAAGCGAGCCGAGTCGCTGCCTGGGGCGAGAAGGAAAGCGACGGAGCCTGAAGACATTCCTTTGACGCCGCCGATCCATGATACCAAATTCTGGTATCATGATCTGATTGGTCATTTTGCTTAATATTGACAGATTCGCGGTGAATGATGACAGATGTTGACAACACAATGTCACGCGTTGTTTGTTGAAGTTGAATACAGGAGAATTTAGCAAGCGTTACGGAATTTATTCTTTGCCATCAGATCTTTCAGATATCCCTCGGCTCAAGAAGAGCAAAATATATGCCTAGAATCTGTGGCAAAAGAGCGCGATGTAATTCTCCCGACTGCTTTTGGCAAGAGTTGAACCTCGGGTGGAGATTAAGACGATCTACTGTTCTAATTGTGTCGCCGTTGCAGTTTCGATAATGAAAGACCAAGTCGAAGAGTTGTCCCGTTTAGGCCTGAAAGCTGAAGTTCGAAATGGAAGGATAAAAACTGCCAAAACAATAGACATGGACCCGGTTAGCCGGCGATCTTTTGCGTTGGAGTCCTTTCATTTGCGAAGAGAAAATTACGGCTGAAAATTGAACATTCAACAGACGTAGCGTTGGCTAAAATTACATATTTGCATACGCGTATTACGGTAAATTTCGTGGACGAAGCCGTCTTCACCGCTTTATACGCTTACTTTTAGCAATTTTTACTTTCAAGCTTGTTTTATGGGTAATACTTGAAATGCAACGATCATTTTTGCCGTGGGAAATAATTTATTTAACCATTCTAGTTTAACAAGAAGTTAATTTGGGAAACACTCCAGGTGACTTGTTGACATTTTTATAACAGGACTAATTACTGGAGGGCGGATCGGCGGCATCAAAGGAATGTCTTCAGGCTCCGTCGCTTTCCTTCTCGCCCCAGGCAGCGACTCGGCTCGCTTCGCTCGCAAATTTTCTTCAGGAGCCTGATCTCAGGCTATATAATGTCGTCCGGTGACGTCACGTACTCTTGCGGAAATGGTAGGTAGATTTTGATTGGTTTCCTATCTAATTGGTTCCAGATAATATAGATGACCATTTCTTATTGGTCACAAAGGCAAAAGCTGTCAAAGTATGCCGGCGGGAGGTGTGAACGTGGTGCGAGGAAAAATAAGCACGTACGCCGAACTCAGAAGTGATGTATCCGGTTTCCCGGTGTGTTAAAAATATTTTTCTTCGGTTTTCTCAAGCTTGATGTATATCACTAAAGGAATGACATGTACATTTTCTCAAAGTCGAACTATTTCAAGGTCAAGCCAAGCCAAATAACTCAGTTAAGTCTTACCGCGGCCGTCCACTGTGTTTATCTGCAAGAGCATCTGATTTAGCGTTTGTCCGTCATCATGTGTAAGTCGTGTAATGTCTTCATAATTTCCCCTTCTTATTTCACTCCGCGTTCCATGGACCGATTCCTAAGCTTTATATCTCATCGATTGCGGGTGAAAGAACGAGAATAAAACCATATCCAGGCATATCGCGTATGGGAATTTGTAACTGGCAAGCCGTGATGTGTGTATAATATACAAACGTATTTTCAATGAAATTTTAAAATGCAACATTGTCATAAATTAGAGCGTGACGTCACCGGACGACATTATAACGCTCGGCCTTCAGACGTTCTTCTCGCCTGCCCACGGGGGGTTAGAGCGAGGAGACGGCTGACACTTCAGACTAGATAATAAGCATTTACAGCTAAAATAGTCTGATATCAGAGCGTACCATTGCTATGGTAACCATTTATGTGATGTTGATGAAGATGATGATGATGATGATGATGATGATGATGATGATGATGACGATGACGATCAATTAATTTGTGTTCACCAATGACTGAGCCTATACCATCGTTGCATTATTAACTGATATACAGTGGAAGCATTGATTTGCTAATGTACAAAGTGTCAGAAACATCATTCGGTCTTTCCGAATAGAATTGCAAATCTTCCATCTCCCGCCAAAATTCGATGTTGTCAAGCAGTTATAACGACAACAAAGAACTGTTCATGAGTTTATTTTGATGACAGTTTTTATTCTTTCTGCAGTTCCATGGTACAGTCATTGCTGATCCACTTCCGCGATGAAAAAGTACATTTGTTATGGTAAGTTTACAATAATCTTTTTGTATCGATCGAGGACAAGAAATTGAGGTCAGCCTTTCGGAATATTTTCATAACGAAACGACAGAATATAATGAAACGGGAGTAAGTAAAGTTAATATGGTCTGTAAATAAAGTTCAACAATTTCTGTGAGGACATTTATAGTAAGGAAATAAGGAAAAGTAGAGGGGAGGGCTTATATCCGAGGGACTTATAACATCCAGCATATTTTTTTGTTGGAGGGGAGATGGACCTATAACCGGAGAGGATTATAAGCTGGATGTGTGATTATGACCGACATTTTACGGTATTTTATTAAGCCCCATTGATTTGAGTTCACGACTAATTCATGACTAATTTGCTGGTTTTGTTTCATTAGGATGACCAAGGCAATGCCTACAAAGAAAGGAGCATGCGCAGTACAGGCTGTTGATGGACTTGTTGATATGTGTTAATGGTACGTGTTAAAATCTTTTAATGAACGCATCTATGACGTAAACAATAGGAAGACCAGACTCAAATTAAATTACCAATAAAAAATTGATGACAAAGATAGCAACGCCCTGGGGTTGGGTAATGCTATATTCCTGAAAGCTTTTATGCTCGTAGACTGATATAATAGTACGATGGTATGATATGTAGGCCCAGTGTAAAGAAAACTGCCATCTTAATTTTCAAAACTTCAAGGTGGCACTGAACTCCTTCATGATAATTTTCTGAAGTTTAATGTTGACATACTGTCTGTACTGATAATAATTCAATGGAGGTTACCGAACTCATCATCAGTAAGTAATAAGTATTTACAGCTAAAATAGCTTGATGTCAGAGCGCACCATTGCTGTGATAACCATTTATGTGATGACGATGACGACGACGACGACGACGACGACGACGACGACGACGACGACGACGACGACGACGACGACGACGACGACGACGACGACGACGACGACGACGACGACGACGACGATGACGATGATGATGATGATCAATTATTTTTTCTTCACCAATGACTGGCCTATATCATCGTTGTATTATTAACTGATGTAGAAAGCACTGAACTGCCAATGTGTAAAGTGTCAGAAACATCATTCGGTCTTTTCGAATCGAATTGCAAATCTTGGATCTCCCGCCAAAATTATTTGTTGTCAAGCAGTTATAGTGATAACAAAGAACTGTTCATGAGTTCATTTTGATGACAGTTTTTATTCTTTCTGCAGTTCCATGTTACAGTCATTGCTGATCCGCTTCTGTTATGAAAAAGGACATTTGTTATGGTAAGTTTACAATGATTTTTTTGTATTGATTGAGGGCAAGAGAGTGTATGTATCTACGGTCAAAAGTTTGATATGAATGCATCTATGACGTAAACAAGAGGAAGACCAGACTCAAATTGAATTAATAACAAAATTGATGACAAAGATAGCAATGCCCGAGAGATGGGAGATGGGTACTGCTACATTCCTTGAGATGTTTTTGTTATCGTGGACTGAAATAATAGGACCGTGTAAAGAAGACAGCCATCTTAAATTCTGAACAGTCTAAGGTGACACTCCTTTCTGAGAATTTTCCTAAACTTTACCAAGAAGAGTTTAATCTTGACATCCCGTTCTGATAATAATTTGACAAAGGTTACCGAACTCGTTTCCAAGTAATAAAGCATTTACAGCTAAAATAGCTTGATGTCATAGCGTACCATTGCTATGGTAACCATTTATGTCATGATGATAATGATGATGATGACGATGACGTTGACTTTTACTAATTACGTATGACTGGGCCTATACTATCGTTGTATTATTAACTGATATACAGGGGAAGCATTGAACTGTTAATGTGTCAGAAACATGAGTCTTAACGAATCGCAAATCTTAGATCCTGCGCCAAAATTCAATGTTGTCAAGCAGTTATGATGATAACAAACTGTTCATGAGTTTATTTTGATGACAGTTTTTATTCTTTCTGCAGTTCCATGGTACAGTCCTCGCTGATCCACTTCCGCGATGAAAAAAGTACATTTGTTTTGGTAAGTTTACAATAATCTTTTTGTATTGATTGAGGGCAAGAGAATTGGGGGTCAGACTTTCGGAATATTTTCGAATTATTTTCAGCAGAGTTCAACACGAAGGCGCACTATAAAGGGGGCTTTCCAGGGAACACCAGGGCTTATTTGACCATCAATAGCACGAGACAAAAGCTGAACATAAGTGAAGAATAAAATTTACCGCTTTATTTTGCAAGTTTCTTGAACTGTTTTGGTTTTCAAGAAATAAGACAGAATTCTGACACATGCAATATTATCATAACTTGGGTGCGCGTTTACGCTGATGCAAACCCGCGAAATTCAAACTCATTTATTTGAAGTACGTGATTTTATCAATTATCTTATTTATAACTTACTGAGGACAAACGAAGAAAATTGAGAAATTATCAGATTTAATGTTTACAGTGGATTTGAAATTTGTAAAGGAATACAAGAAATTTGCAGCACTGGCCTCCACGTGCAAAATTAAATGCAAATGGTGTCAAATGGCCGTATTTCGCGTTACGTCACCTATTGTCATTACTGTGCAAACCAGAGATCTATTGGCTGTTGAAACAAAGGGTTCTATTTTTTTTAATTTCTTAAAGGGATCCCCGACTGTTGGAACAAGTTGCCGTTAAAGTGATAGAAAAATAATCTGAACCTAAATTTGTTGAAAACCGCGCAATATTATTTCAGTGTTAACGAAAAAACTGGCTACAAATCTCTGCCATTTTAGGTTTCAAATTACCCGCGCGCCACCATCTTGGATTTTATGACGTTTCATGGTTGCCCCTTTTGTTATACAACAAAAGAGCTATTGTTTACTGACAATAGCGGCAACCACAATACGTCATATAATCCAAAATGGCGGCGCGCGGGAAATTTGAAACCTAAAATGGCAGAGATTTGTAGCCAGTTTTTTCGTTAACACTGAAATAATATTGCGCGGTTTTCAACAAATTTTAGGTTCAGATTATTTTTCTATCACTTTAACGGCAACTTGTTCCAACAGTCGGGGATCCCTTTTTTAACATTTGAGAAGCAAATTTGAATACCAAAAAGCTAGAATTTGACGTCGATGTTTGTAAACAGTAAATATCGCTATTTATAGTGCGCTTTCGTGTTTAACCGTCGAGAGATTTCGACCAGATTCATAATATTTCACTGCTCGTATTCTGTAAACTTGATATTATTTATTTAAGGGAATTTACAGAGGATATTTAGCGCTCTTCGTCAAGCCGAGAGTCACATTTATTATTTTAAAACGGCCGATAAAACTATAGTCATGAAATTGCAAGAAACGTCGCCGAAATTATTTGGATAAACACGGAATATTTATGTACAAGAAACAATTTTAGTTGCAGTTGTTTATCTAATGTTGTATTAAAGTGCTTGCATGTATCTGTTCGTGTTACAGCCAGCTTTTACTAGTACTAATTCTCGTTTTCGCTTTTTCTTTCAGAATCTCCAGTGACAGTTCTTTACGTTGCATGGAAATTCAAACAGACGAAGAAGACGAAACGCTGAAAAGCTGTTGCCATTTTAGTAAAGGTAGCCGAAATATACGTTGAATTGTATTCGACATAGAATCAGGAGGAAAACAAACCATTTTGAGTCACTATGAAGAGATTCTAGGCCAATTGTCAATGTATTTTGCCAGCAAAAAGATGAAGTAATATACAAATTGTATTTTCTCGACATCGTAGTTTGACTCTAAGCTTTCACAATTTTATTCATTAAAACAATTTTACAGTGCTGTTAATTTTTCCAGCTTAAATTGTCTTGGTATTAACATCTGTTTAAAATTCTCAAATTTTCCCGCCAAAAGACAAGTATTGTTCTCTTTATTATACTTTATTAATGTTTTAATAAATAAAAGACTCAAAACAATATTTGTCTCTCATTGTTTTCTTTATTGTCTTTAACAATATCAAGTTAATTAATTAAATAAGTTAAAATCAATTTAATTATTATAAAAGTGTCCAGAAAATCTTCCAAAAAACTGTACTGTCTTTTGGCGGGAAAATTAAAAAAAATTTGCACAGCGTTTCCCCTGGCAACTTTTTTTACATAAAATTAAACAGAGTTTCCCTTAAACTTTTTCCAAAAAAATTTTTACATCACGATTTTAAGTCATTTTGCAACGTTTTTAAAAAACTCGAACCGATTGATATCTTCGACTTCAAAATGTTATCTTTTCCAACCATTTTGAACGAGGTACAACCGTGGCGCGAAAATACAATGTTTGTATGGAAATCCCATGTCATATAATTTCCGTAAATTTTATTTCCAAAATATCCACAGTACGTAAACTCGAAATACCTAGCAAAAGATTCCACTGATCAAATGCGAAGAATATAGCTACGAAAACAAGTGTGTAGACGTATTTTCAGTTTTTCATACATTTATCCGTGAACGTTTCCGCAAATTTTGACTTCATCTTACAAACAATTGTATGACAAATGTATGAAAAACTGAAAAAGCTTCTGCACTCTTCTCAACGCATCCACATTCCTCGTATTTAATCAGTAAAATATTTAACCAGGTATCTCAAGTTTACATACTGTAAATATTTCAGAAATAAAATTATGCAGAAATTATTTGACATCGGATTACCATACATACACTGTATTTAGCGCCACGTTTGCACCTCGTCCGAAATGGAGAAAAAACAGCGAATTGATCTATTATTTTGATCTAAAATTTATTTTCAGTGTTGCAAAATGACGTAGAATCGTGATACTGTCTCCCATATCTCAATGCCAGGTTCCTAGAATAGTATATAGTCCTTTATAATGATTCAAAGTTCACTAGATATCGCTCGACTCGATGCGCTCATGCACGAGGCTAAAAACAATTGAAGGCAATGTAAAACCACAATGAACACAGCTTTGCTTTGTTGTTAAACTACTGCGATCACAACCGTAGCTTGTGAATATTTCTCCTTGTTGTAAAAGTATTCGCGGACAATTTGCTTTTAATTTTCCCAGTAAACAAGATAATTTCTCTTAGCTAAACTGTTGTCCACTATTATTAATACTGGAATAATAAAAGTATTTTGAAAATATATTGCAAAAGATATGTTGATTCCAGACTATTGTTCATCGTATATTTCTCGAGAATTTTGCTCGACAACTTGTAGCAAAGGCGAAAAGCAAGTCAAAGTTCGACCACCATTGAAGTTCAGTGAAAAAGAAATAATAATTCGGTAACATTTTGTCTTGATAATAGTAGTAAAAGCTGCAAACATTTTTAAACACAATCTTGTCTATCCAGAACCGTTTATGGCAGTTTAGAAATTGATTGCAAAATGCCGAAAGTATGTTGATTACAGCCAAGAAAACACACAATTTGTCCTGTTTTAAAATCAGCCAAAATGTTTCCATTGCAAATTCCTACGGTTTCACTTAATATTTTTCTTTGTATTTATAAAACAACGAACTTTGCTCAAGAACTAATAATCGTCATCTTTATTTCAGTCTGAATAGATCTTGTTCATAAATGGCTGCCAATTTAAAATAATTTTGTATGCATTTAAATTTGCCCACTAACCTCGTTCTAGAGAAAAAATTATTTTGAATTATCAACTCGAAAACGAGTTCAATGAGGCTAATTTAAATGCATACAAAATATTTTTAAATTGGCAGCCATTTATGAATAAGGCCTATACTTCAAACAAATGTTTGGGTTTGTTTACAAGTTGCAAATGTGAAGATCCACCATTGAAGTTCAGTGAAAAATAAATTATTTTGGTAACATTTTATCAAATAATAAAGAATCTCGTAAGAGCCGGAAATATTTTTAAACAAAATCAAATCAACATTCAAAGTTTTAAAATCAATTGAAAAAATGCCAGATTTCTTGATTCCAGCCAATAAACCAGACAATTGGTTCTTTTAATCAGCTAAATATATTTTGTATTGAAAAAGAATGAAAATCAAAATTAATGAACTTTGCTCTTGAAGTAGTTGCAAATAAAAGTGAAACGAAAAAAATTATTTTGGTAACATTTATCCAGATAATAAAGAATCTAATAAAAGCTGGAAACATTTTTAAAAAACAAAAAATATATATCAAGAATGGTTGAAGAATGGTTGATATGAGATGAAAGTGCAAAGTTTTCAAATCTATTGCAAAAATGCCAAAGATTTTCAGAAGATAATTATATTGATTTCAGCCAACTAGACAATTCATTTTCTTAATCAGCAGAATATATTTTCAATCATAAATTGCTGCGATTTTTCTTTGTATTTATAAAGCCGAAGGAAAATTGGAATCCTAATCAGAGAACTTTGCTCGAGAAATTGTTAAGAGCGGCAATTTTAGTGTTGATGAGAATTTCGACCTGATCAGTTCAATTATGTCAAATCCGTTTAGAAAGATGCTTTTGTTCAAAGAAAAGTGTTCATTGTGGTCCATTGCCTTCAGCGCTTATCTACCGCAATATCGATGCGCAAAACAGCGTATCACCCCTGGAACCAGGCATTGATATATAGTTATTACGTTAACAAACGATGTAAGAGAACACGAGAGTCCAAAGCCGTCTTATTTTCATGTTGCTAAGCAACAGGACAAATCCCAATATCTGGTTTGAATCCAACAGTATCAGCAGTTCGTCAAGTTTTAAAGCTGTCGTATTTCATGTTGCTAAGCAACATGTTGCTAAGCAACATGACGAATAACTGGTTTGAATCCAGAAGTATCAGTAGCTCGTCAAGTTTGTAATCAGTCGTATTTCATGTTGCTAAGCAACATGACGGATCCTAGTAACTGGTTTGAATCCAGCTGTATCAGTAGTTCGTCAAGTGTCATCGTCTGAGTAGGAGTAGTCTTGTAAAACATTGTTGTTGGTGACTGACATGAAATGCTATTTGTCAGATGATATTGTTTTGTCTGTAGTTATTGATCTGATTGGTCAGTTTTGTCGAAATGTGATTGGCTTGTTCAGTCTATTACTGTTCCATTGTTAGTCTATTTTGTTCGATCAGTTCAACAGCGAGTCACGAGTGTGGTTAGATGCAAGTAGTTTACATCTGTTTACAATCGCCTGAACCGAGTTGGTGTAGCCGTCGTTGACAGTACGTAGTAATATAGTCGATGTATTCGGTAAGTTGTGTAACCAGTCATGTCAGTCTCCAACACAGCTAGTGGTACACTATATTGCAATATTTCTCGTTGTCAGTCTGTTAGTTAAGTTAGTCGGTACATGTCGTAAAGGGTTGACAAGTGTCGTGTTTCGTAGTGTTCGTCCTATGTTCTGATTGGGTAATAACAATGTACCCTCACGAAGATTTCCCGAAGACGACACTTGTTCCCGGCCCCCGACTGCGAAGTCTCCCGTTTCAATGAGAAAAATCCTTCAAAGTCTCGTGTTCTCTTAGCAACCATCACTAATGTACGTTTGCTACTCGACTTAAGGTGGCACTGCATGCATAAATTAACGGGGGGTGACAACTTTAACAAAGCAAGCAATACTATGTGTAAATGAAAGTCGTCCCGAAAATATTTGGAATATCCTCCCGATTTTTTCAGAGACATTGTGTTCGATGTCCCAATTTCCTCCAATGTGTCGGAATTATCTAATGTTTCCACGAAAATTTCCAGAGTCTCCCGATTCCAGGCAAAATCTCCAGATTCTCGGAAGAATTCTGTTTTTCTCCCGAAACAGGTCTTCTTCAGTGGAGTTGTCATCCCCCGTTAAATTAGTCTAAATCAATCGATTCACTTCTCGAAAAGCATGTTATTTCTCTCAAATTTTGTGTTTCATTTCTCTCAATAGTTTTTGTTTCAGTTATCACAATTAGTTTTCTTTTTTTGGCTTCAGATTATTGATATTTCTCAAACATTTTTTGTGATATCGACTCATTGAATATATTTGTCTAACTTTTAGCCACCATTTATTGCTGTTCCTAGGTTTCGTTTTAATATTTATGAATTAAATTCTTAACTTTGTGCCATCCTCTTTCTTTTTCCCTCGACTCCATTTTCCTTTCCATTGGCTCCTCAGTTCTTCTCTCTATAAAAGATTGAACAAACAGATAGATCAGTTCATGATGTAATGGAAACTACTGATGTACTGGATTTGTTCCTAGCTAACAGCCAATTTAATTACACGTCGCATTTCAGTCGCGTCGAATCATGTAATCCAGGTCCATGCAGGAACTTGCCGAAATCGCTGTAAATCAGCGCAATAACGCCCACACAAATAGCAAAGTAGAACATGTTGCTTCCATGGTGTATGGCAACGTAGTCGAATGAAGCGAGATTAAATTTTTACGGCGTGAATTACATTCGACGCGACTGAAATGCGACTTAATGCGATGTATAAATTGGGTCTAACAATAATGAAATAGCTCGGGTGATGTTGTTTTACTAACATTAGTTCAAAAATAGACTCACCTTTGTTGTTTAATCCTTGAACAGTATTCTCCTGCAAGGTTCTTCATGTTCCTGATATTTCACCCTGTAGAAATGAATAAGAAAACGTTTTTAGCGCTTAGAAGCCAGTTACTGAAACCACAAAGCGCGCAGTGCAATGCAAGCGATATTTGTAACACGTAAGCGCGCTCCCTTCCACGAATTCAAGCCGACAAATAAACCGGGAAGGTCGACGATAAACAGGATAAAACACCAAATATTTTGCTGCTTTTTCGCGAAGAGCTACTTGTTTGTCTTTGTGATAACTTTGCAAATTTGTATCCAGAAATTTGAAATGAAAGTTTGCTCGATAGACAACGATGGAAACCCGCGCACGTGCTTAAAATTTCAGTCGGCGATAACGTTTTCATTTTCGACGAACACTTGAAATAAATGATAAATATGTACAGTAAAGTCAGTAAAACTTACCATGTTTGACTTGAACGAAGTTGTTTCTCCAAAACCTTCAAATCCCTCGTCTTCGACTCTACGTTCGTGCACGTCAACGAACTTCCTAGGTTTGAGAAATTTTCGCAGATTTTCATGAATATGGATTAAGGTGTGGAGCCAATCGGCTTACGTTGTCACATGTCGGAGAAAATATTATTGTTATGGAAATTATTGCAAAGATGGTGGGTTCAAAAGAAAGTTAAAATGTACAGCACATGTTTCGAAGCAAAAAAATAAAGAGTGACTTGGGAACCAACTGTAGCGGAAAACTGTTGCTAGACACAGTGACACGCCCCGTTGACTACACCACTGTGATAGCAATTTGCGCGGTAAACGTTCCGTTCCCTTCAGCCCGGCGGCTCTTCTTGTAAATGCAGTCGTCCTTACAGAATTCTGCAAGACCTCAACTCTACATTCACCAACAAACATTTCACTAGCCTCTCTGACTGCCTCAGATCGATCTCGTACCTTTGATAATGCATGTTACAGCGAAAGTTTTCAGTGTCTTATCTTAGGGCCTGTTTATATGGAGAAAAGTTGTCCGGCCCTGGTAGGAGGGTCACCCTCCATACCGAGTAACCCGGGTGAGAGAACTTTTCATACATTTCTTTATAAATAGCAGCGAACCGTTTACATGAGAAATCGAAAAGTTGGCTCGGGGGGGGGGGGGGGGGGGGGGGGAGGGGGGGGGAGCAGGGTAACCCTGGGTGGAGGGTTACTCGCTTTGACTTTTTCCATATAAACACTTTGGCTATTGTTGTTTCACCTACCAGGGACAAGTCGGGACATATAGAGCATGCGCGAACCCGAGAGGGCCAAGTTTTGGCTCGGTAAACAGAGACAACCTTTTTCATATAAACGCTCGGTAAAAGATGGCTCGGGGGGGAGGGTAATCCTCCTACCAGGGACAACTTCTCTCCATGTAAATAGGCTCTGAGTGCCTCAAATCGCGCCGTAGGTTTAATTGCCCAGCCACTGTTTGTAATGTACACTCTAGGTTTAGGCGATTCTCGTACCTTTTATAATGTTACAGCGAAACGAGAATCGCCTAAATCCGCTAGAGTGTACATTAAACAGTGATCCTTACTGGCTATGCAGTGTATTCTTTGCCACTGTGACAGCAGTGGGTGTCGACAGGCTAGTCGCGCTCGAGTTACATTTAAGATACAACGATGCGGTGACAAGCACAAAAACTGGATTTTTCGTAGCTTTAATCTGGATTATCTGTGGGCTTCTATCGGGCATCAGACAGTGGAATGAAACGGTATTCTTTCGCATTTTAGCACTACTGATTTTTGCATGCCTTTTGGGAACGATTTTTTTGTATTTCCGAATTTATCGCATTGTTTGCCGTCATCAGAAACAGATTCAAGCTCAAGAACTATCTACTTGTCCTGAAAACCTCGTCGCCATGGAGAGGCTGAAGAAATCCGCTTTGAACACATTTTACGTATGTTGTTTATTTCTGCTATGCTACTCACCTTATCTGTGTTCTGTAATTTTTATTTTTGTGATAGGAAAACGACTACCCATCCTTTTTAACGTAACAGTGACCATAGTTTTTATGAATTCGACCCTTAATCCATTGCTGTATTGTTGGCGAATTCGCGACATTCGCAAAGCTGTTAAGCAATCCTTTTCTCGTGTGTTTTGTAGAGGTGGTAATCCTTAGGAGAGCAAATACAATAAAACCCAACCTGCGCATCAAAAAACCCTGTTTTTCCAAGGCAGGCTGAAATGGTTCTTATTAACCGGGCGTGGGCCTGGGGCCCAGCCCGGTTAATAAAATAGCTTCTGTTTTTTTTTGTCGTGAATCACTTATACCTCTACTCCGCCAAAGTGCTAGGAGGAGAGCTAGGGGTGAGTATGAATATATATGAATGTATTCGCCTTGTGAAAGATTTTCTCGGGGAAGAACGAAGCCCGGACTCGAGAGAGCGGCGGAAATCGAGCCTATGTGAAAGTTGGACTGGTCCAAATAAATATTAATTTAGGACCGCGTAAACACATCGGAGCGGCGTACAGATTTCGCAACGTCGGTGAGTTTGACTCGTCAAAATATTAAATCATTGTACTCACTACTAGGTGGACACACTAGGAGCGCCATTAGATCAATTTTTTTTTATCAAGGCTACGTTACATTTCGCCAGGGTCATAATATTGTCCTGTTTGTTTTGTGTGAAATACATTTCTTTTCCGTAAAGGAAAACAGAAACTTGCCCAGACTCGCAGATTTGTGTAAACAGAAACTTGCTGAGACGTGCAGATTTATATTTGGACGATTACGTCATAGGGTCACGTCGAATCGTGACTTGAAGAGATTGTCAGTGAGGTGCGTACGTACATCACATACACTAGAAGCGCCATTAGATCAAATTTTTTATCAAGGCTACGTTACATTTCGCCAGGGTCATAATATTGTCCTGTTTGTTTTGTGTGAAATACATTTCTTTTCCGAAAAGGAAAACAGAAACTTGCCCAGACTCGCAGATTTATGTAAACAGAAACTTGCTGAGACGTGCAGATTTATATTTGGACGATTACGTCATAGGGTCACGTCGAATCGTGACTTGAAGAGATTGTCTGTGAGGTGCGTACGTACATCACATACACTGGAAGCGCCATCAGATCAATTTTTTTATCAAGGCTACGTTAGATTTCGCCAGGTCATCCTTTGCTAAATGATATTTTATGAATATTGTCCTGTTAAATAATTGTCATTTTGTGTGAAATACATATCTTTTCCGTATATTTTCTGAGAAAAAACAGAAACTTGCTGAGAAATGCAGATTTATAAATAAGGACGATTACGTCATGGGGTCACATGAGTCAACGTCTGTGATAAACCAGGGTCGCCGTTAGGTCAAATTTCATATCAAGCTATTACTTTTGATTTGAACATGAATACTCTGCTGTTTATTTAGTGTGAAATACATTACTTTTTCGTGTTGGTGCAGCAATTCACTTCCTTGTATGCAGAAGATTTATAAATAACAACCATTACGTTACAATATCACATTTTGACTCACGCAATTTGTCGAACTGTGACTAGAATAGCTGCGAATGATGATGGTGCAACGCGGAACGTCTGCGATTGATGGTTCAACACCGATTCGTACCTATGTTGTCGTGTTTTTTTCCTCTTATTCAACTTTGGCTTTATATTGAGGAATGATCTTCAAAGACTGCTCAGAGGCAAGAAAATTGACAGTAGGCACTATACGCAAACATCAGACTTCCGCGTGACTGCCGTGACTAATCTGATAGATTTCAAGCAAGAAAGCAGGTAAAACGGCTTGCTTGCTTGATAAAAAAGCCCGGTTATATTTTCTTCGAAAATTCTTGTTTATTATATAGACACGAGTGTTTTTACTGGAAATTAAAATATAGACTGAAAACTGCGCGCGCTCTGATTGGTTAAAAACCATGTTTTATCAGAGTATATAACATAGAAAAGCGTGTTTTATCGTTTCGCGCACGTAAATCTATATTTTTAAAGCACATAAAGAAGCCAAAATCATGTATTATACTGTCATAAAACACTCCGGGAATTTGAGAACACTTGAGAAATTTAGAAAACACTCGCCTGCGGCTCGTGTTTTCTAAATTTCTCTCGTGTTCTCAAATTCCGTCGTGTTTTATGACAGTATAATACATGGTTTTGGCTTCTTTATTTGTTAAATAGACCACTCGTAAAATTCATACGAAACTACATCCGGGACCCAGTGGCGTATTTTCCATATCCTCACTAGTGAGGATATCGATGACGTCATTTCCCGCTTTTACATGGCTTTTTGTGCAAAGCTGCCAAACTCCGGTTGAAAAATGGCGACCGATAGATTCGTGAAATTCACTGAAGCCGACATGAAATCGTTCACTGAGGAGTAGGAAAATGATAACACGAAGTAGAAAACTTCATATGACTTAAAATTAATCAAGGAGTTCCTTGCAAGTTAAGACGAAAGGAGATAAATTCGGAAAGTCCAGTTACCGAGCTGCAAGAGTTCGCGATAAAGTTCGTACTTTTGTCTGTTGTCTATATAATAAAAAGAAAATTACACGGTGGCTTGAAGATATTCAGTAATTTTATTTTCTCGTGTTAAAAACAATATTTTACGAATGAGCGCAGCGAAAATAAAATTCATGTCTTCGCGCCGCCGTGTGATATCCTCTATATATTTATTTATTCATATTTATTCATATTTGATGTCTAGTGTGAAATCAGGCTGTTTAGAGTCTTTTACAGGGTAAATACTGCTTGTATGGGTGATTTATAATGTACATTGTGATTATGGACCTCCAAAGCACATTTTGGTCTGTAAATGCTCGAATAAGCGCCTCCCCTCGAATAAGCGCCCCCCCCCCCCCTTGAATAAGCACCCTATAGAATCATAATATAAACCCACCCCTCTCCTTAAATGCAGTCAAAACGAATGTATGAAGTAAGAGAAGAGAGAATTACTACAGATTTCTACTAATTACTACAAGAGTGTCCGCTCAGAGAGCTTCGACTGTACAGAGTTTGTATGAGCTAGAGTTCAAACGGGGTTTTGTCAAGGCGGCTGTAAGTAGAGCTGTCCGCTTACGAGAGTGTCCGCTCAGAGAGCTTCGACTGTATTTCGCAATAGGTAAAGAAAAAAGAGACGGAAGCCACTGGGAGGGGGGGGGGGGGGGGGGGGGGGGGAGGGGAACTGGGACTAAAGTGTACGGACGGGAAGCGGGGAGTTCAGACGCCATGTACCCTCCACTTAATTTTCAGTTGCGCGGTGTATGTAATTTCTACCTATGTTCTCCGAAAATCGTTTTTCTTTTCTTTCTCCTTCTTACAACAATTAGCCTGCGTCGCAGACAGACTACACCACCGGTATACTATATCCGAGGATCTTGACATGTCCGGCTGCAACGCAGGCTAACAACAATCTGAGAAAGGGAAAAGCGCTAAAATTGAAAATCAAATAAAAAAAATTTGTAAAGGAAGCTCGGCACTAATAAACTGGTGTGGAAATTATGCTGCCGGAATTATTTCATGGTTGTGAAGTACATCATGAGTTAGACTAAGGGACCTTCTTTAAGCAACCACGACGGCCACGGCAACGAGAACGTCACAAAACAATACGTTTAACTATAGGCTCCGCACGTGCGTTTTGCATTTTAGTACATTTCTTTGCCGTCCTCTGCAAAACAACAACGTAAAATGAACAAATTCACGGTATTATGGAGAACGTGAACACACGACGGTGAATTTTCCTTTCTCTATCTGGACTTGAACTCCGTCCCTGCAAATTCAGCTCCTGGACAGTTCGGCCACATTGGACAAATGAACGTGTTGGAATAATCGCGAAATAGTTTATAGCAATGTGAATTCACTTTTTAAGTGACGTTAATTTTCTATGGCGTAGCCGTCGTGGTTTCTTAAGGTCCCTATTAATCGATGTAACTCCCTGGTGTAACTCGACAGGGAGTCTCCTCGATGAGCTAAGCCACGACAAGGCTTCTGAAACATTTTTGATAACATGCCCGTTGTAAAAACATACAACAGGCAGGTAAATGAAATAGGAAAAAGTTTAAAGGCGCGTAATGCATGTATATCGACTTTATGCTTTGTGAGGAAACAGTGAAATCCAGTCGGGCGAACAAGTGCTGATTGTTATTATTCAATCAAGGAATAGCGCGACTACTCCGAAAGCAATCGCGTCAGAAAATACGACATGTTGCATAGCAACGTCGGAGACGACGAAAATTGCGGGCTCAGTCAACTGGGGAACAAGTACCATCTAAATGTTCCCGAGGGATGAATGAATAAATGAACAGAAACTAAAAGTTTTAGCATTCAGAGGTAAAATAAATGTTGTGACATTTGTCTGCAGACCGGTACCTGTACTCTGACCCGTACCCGTATCCCCCCCCCCCCCCCCCCTACCCTGCGAGACAGAGATTCGGTTCTCTTTCCGCGCGCGACGAGAAGGGATGTTTCTTTCCGTCGCGCGCGCGCGAAAAGAGAAGGGAACCGCTGTCTCGCAGAATAGCCACCACCCTCTCCCTTTGATGTTTTAGTACATCAATAACTTCCATATGATGCGAAAATATACGCGGATTTTTGTGTGTGGACAAACGGTTTTCCGGGAGCAAAATTAGAGGAAAACTGCGAGCTTTGAGACCAGATAATGTCCAATTGTCTGACGTTTCCATGACGTTTCCGTGGCAACCACGTTTTGACAGGTCGTTTTACTCAAATTTGTTGTCTTTCAGCTAATTTTCAGATGTTAGCTTTTTATGAAGAGCTTCTTCCAAAATCTTTACAGTTTTGCCATCCTTATATTTTTTCAAATCGAACTTGGAGATTTTCTGACATTTCTGAAAAATCTTGAAACCAAGATGGCGGGCTCTTTAAATGTTTGTTTATGAAAATGTTTAACTTTCTTGCAGTAATTTTTTTCATTTTAAAATCCTTTTAGCACCCTTTTATTGGATTTTATTACTTTTGAGTCAGTTTTGGTGGTTTTCTTACGTCATGTAAAAAATCAAGAAATCCAAGATGGCGGCTGTTTGTAAATCATTACGTCATCACGGCATGTTGTGAACCTGGAAGGAAACATTCTTGGACGTACTATACATGTTACCCTCCAAGTTCCATTGGCGTAGCTTTAATACTCTTGGAGTTACGAAGTGGCGGGGGGGGGGGGGGGGGGGAGGCGGGGATGGAAATCCCCCGTGTCCCAAAAGACAAAAGAAGCCCGGTCTCAAAGGACATCGTGCAACAGACAAACTTACTTACTGCAACGGAAACTTCCTCATTCTTGGTCGTGAGCAGAGCGCGTGGAGTTGTGGGGACTGATCATGCCACCGCGCTCCCTGTTTTCCTGCTCTTTGCTGACAAGCAGAGGTGATACATGAAGAATGAACACGCCTTCAACATTGACTTATAAATATTTTAATTAATTCATCTCAGTCTGCTTCTTTACAATGTGTAAAATTATTCTTTAATAAACTGAAGTGTCCTGAATACAGACAACCTATCATTCTTGTAAATAAATTCAACAATTTCTCCTTTTTTAAATTTTCATTGTTTACAAATAGAAATATTTCAATTCTGAAGTGAACTTGACGTTCAACACAAATAACTGTACATCTTATATTATTTTCACCTCTATTTGCTAAATTATACCTCAAATTTAATTAAATGGATGCCAGTGACATTCGACACTGTGTATATGTTGCATAATATATGTCAGTGGTAAATTTAAATTATTTTCTTGGACAAAGCTAATCCAGAGCAAGGTACATCATAGGATAAACCCTATGAAAGGGAGGTCTTTTTCGACCACGTGCATTTCAATTCCGAACACACACCTAATGGTGTAGAATAATCGGGAAAAACAAGTACTCTTTTGGGCCGATGATCACTGCATGAGGAACGGCACGTGAAGAGCTATCGATTGCTTAATAGTTTACCTATAGATTGCCACAAAACTTGTTACTGCGATAACATTACAATTTCTGTAACAATTGTGAATTTCACTGAGCCATCTCTCTATGCAAAATAATTTATAACTTTTACTAAAAGTTTGGATTTCTAGTAACTTTATGATGGTCTTTTTAAAACAGTGGTGCTTCATTGAAGGCAAATATCACAAACTTTAGAAAAACACCAAGGCATAGTTATGTAATTCCAAAGGATTAAGGTTACCAATAGTCTCCTTCACAGCCGTTATTTGGGTTGCCATACCAAGGTTGTGTGACAACCCAAACAATGGCTGCCAAAGGAGACTAGGTTACCTCATTGCTAGTTTGTATTTATACCATGCATACCCCCACGGGGTTGACTAGAGGAAATATGGTATTAATATTATCTTTTATTATATAGACACGAGTGTTTTTACTGGAAAATAGACCACTCGTAAAATTCATATGAAACTACATCCAGGACCTGAGTGGCGTACTTTCCATATCCTCACTAGTGAGGATATCGATGACGTCATTTCCCGCTTTTGCACGGTTGTTTGTGTAAAGCTGCCAAACGCCGGTTGAAAAATGGCGAGTGATAGATTCGTGAATTCACTGAAGATAGTCTGAAGCCGACATGAAATCGTTCACAGAGAAGTAGGAAAATGTTAACACGAAGAAGAAAACTTCATATGACTTAAAATTATTCAAGGAGTTCCTTGAGAGTGAAGACGAAAGGAGAGAAATTTGGAAAATCCAGCCATCGAGCTGCAAGAGTTTGTGATAAAGTTTGTGCTTTTGATGTTTGTCTATATAATAAAAAGAAAATTACACGGTGGCTTGAAGATATGAATTTATTTTCTTGTGATAAAAACAATATTTTACTCATTCGCTGTGCTCATTTGTAAAATATTGTTTTTACCACTCGAAAATAAAATTCATATCTTCGCGCCGCCGTGTAATATCCTCTATGTACAGTGAGTGTCGTGTAGAAAAAATTATATTAAAAGGATCCTAATTAAGCAATGACAAAAATAAATCCTTAGAAATGCTTCGCTCTCAAATTATCAAAATTAAGGACGGTGCCTCCTATTGTTACTGCGCATACGTTCTGTGCATAATTTATCGCATCATTAGCGCGCGCTCGAGCGCGCGCACATACAGAACATTGCAAAATCTCTTTAAGGCTAAGCTCGGCAGGGAAATATATGGTCGTTTTCTTCATATAACTTACAAAAACGCGTGGTGACCCCTACTTTTTATGTTATAAAATGGAAGCGGTAAGCCTATTAAACATATGATTAATTTTTTGTTGTGTGCAAAAGTTATTTAGACTGTATTTTTGGTATACCAGAGGAGAGCTGTCAGGGTTGATAATGGCTACGTTGCGATGATTTTTAATTAAAAAACACATAAACAGTAGTTGTTATATTACCATTTGTTAAGTATTTTAAAGCTTTTTTATATTTATTGTTGCTTTCGTGTATGTCAAGGCAAATACAAAGGGAATCTGCGAAAAAATATGTTTTTCTTTTTTTCCGAGAAAATGCTATTTCAGCATTTTTTTCCAGATTGAAGCTTGATTATCTCTGAAAAATGCGTGGTTACCCCCAATTTTCTTTTTGGAATCCAATAGCCCTTGCTAAGATCTGCTTTTCCCGCATAGTCACAAAACCGCGCAAAAATACTTTGGTATTAGGAGGCACCGTCCTTAAAGTGATGGATATCATAAAATAATGTGCAAAAAGTAAACTATTTGGCTTCTCTCGACTCTGTGTTCTAACAATACGATGCCAAAAAATTATGGAAAAGTAACAATTTTGTCTTAGAGAAAAAATAGATGGGCATCCTGATCCAAATTGGATCAGCATCACTACTCTAGCCACTGCGATGCTAAATAATTTATTATAAATTATGTGATTTCATAATTATTATTTTGATATTATTAAATCATTGTGTTAAAGTTTGTGTAAAGTTGTTTAGATCTGTTTGATTGTCCAGCAGTCATCTTGAATAAACCAATACTGGGAGAGTACTGATCATGAGAAGGCCAGAGGGGTGGTGTATCACCCCCAGACCAGTTAAGCTACAGTGTACATGTAAGCTTACAATGATATTTACATTCACCACTTTAGTAACGAGAAGCAATCTGGGGTGAGTCGCTTGTGGGACCATTACTGGGGACGTGTTGTTGAGCTTGCCGCCATTTTGCCTCCAGAACGGTCCACAAGCGACTGCGAGATGCGACTCTCCCCAGACTGCTTCTCATGTCTAAAGTGCGAATATAAGATGGCAGCGGGACAATCTAACATGATGGGAAAATGCTTGGGGCAGTTAATTCAACAATTTGCAATAACTTTTTTCTTACTCAGAATCCTTGCATTTGCTTGTTCTTCTTTTTAAAAACCAGAATGGTGACTTCCTACTCTTGATCTTTCCCATTTCATCAAGTTGCACATCAGGCGTTGAATGATCAGCATTGTTGATTTTGCATTCTCTGTGTGATGCGGTGCGTCTCGATAGAGACCCGGGATTCACGTCATTACACACGGGTGTCGACTGGCATCGCGGTCTGTTCGATTCATCTAACAGTTCAGATACTGGCGTGTCACACTGACTGGGATGCCGTGAACTGGGGGATAGCATATTCGGAGACTGGGGTCGGCCAAGAGTTGAGGGTGACATCAAAGAATGAGCACTTTCCGAATGGAGACTCCGGGGAGAAATGTTACCATCTACGGAATCTTCTTCTGATCCTAAGTCAGATGGAAGATCCGGTTCCAAGCTCTCCCTACGAAGAAACCTACTTGCATGAGAGTTAGGGGAGCTTGGATTCGACGCATCTGCTTTCTCAGGATTCTCCACAAAGGTGACTACAGTTCCATCATCCTGAGAGTTTATCACACTGTAGCTTTTCAGATGTGAAGCCGATCTTTGTTTGCCACTGGTCTTGCCTTTCTTCTGCTTGGACGGATCAAAGTGAGTCTGTACGCGGAGAACACGATGAAAGAAACTTTTCAATTTACCCGGCGTAGTCTTCAGCAAGTCATCGGTTGCTGTGTTGAACAGTTTATATCGACCAGATATCCAAGACTGTCGTCGTTTCTCGGCCGACCGAACCATCATCGGGGAAGCATCTGTGCTTACGATAATAGCTGGAGGGAACAGATTAGGTGAGGTTTTGATGTCCTTTACAGCTCCAATGTTGTCCTTCTCAGGGTTATATTCATGTTCACATTCGTTAGAAGGTAGACATATTCTTTGTGGTGTTTGTGGTGAGGTTGTGTCCATCGCTTTATCTATGTCTGGTCTAGGTTTACTTCCTATAAGAATGTATTCCAAGTGTTTGGCGGTTTCAACAAATGTCGGCGAGAAGATGGCTCCATCTGAAGAAAAGTTAACAAAGACTCTAAGTCTTTCCACATTTAAGGACGTTCGCGCTAATTGTTTGTGTGCATCCTTACTGTGCACACTATTCATGCCGCACTTGTACACCACGTCATACATCGAGCATGCGCGCTAAGGAAGATTTGTAGACAAATATAGTGCTGGTGGCCGCTTCAATAACTTTGTACGGATTTAACTCTCTTAAATGGTCAGTGACCCCTGCTTTTTTTGGGGTAGATTAACTTGTTTGCCAATTTTCTGCATATTTTGAAAAAACTAAAAAAAAAATCAGTGTTGGAAGTGTTTTTTTTTTTCCTACCCATGCGCCATTGAATCCTGCCAAAATGGCGGCTGTCAGGGTTCACAAATGCCATCCTTAAAGATTAGGTTTATTTAAGGGACATCACCAGCTGAATATATTTGTTTGGCAGACACCCTTCTATAAAATTGGGCAAAGAAAGTTTATCTCCAGTGATTCATTTGTAATATTTTCAGACTAACAGTCACTGAGGCCATATCGAGTTACGAGGACCGATTATTCAAAATTAGGGTGTTCTTTCACTTATCTTATCTCAGAAACGAAGTCAGTGACCCCCATTTTTTTTTAATTTCTGACATTATCTAACTGTGGTAAAAGTTAAAAAAAGTGTTAGAAGGTTTTCACGCGAACGTCCTTAAACAATAGTTCAAATGAACTACAGCTCTCAAAGAGACCAGGGTTGATTAACCCTTTCTCAAGAGTGCTAAGTTCATTTTCAAGTTCATTTTGCTAACTTAATTGTCAAAAACAAACAGCACCAGCACTTGAAAATACTGCTCAGTAGCTTTCACTTGAATGGTCACACACTAGGGTTTCATCTACAGACTTAAAAGTTAGAACCACCTGTACAGCATAATAAACAGTACCACATTAAAGTACTGCTCAATAGCTTTCACTTGAATGGTCACACACTAGGGTTTCATCCACAGACTCAAAAGTTAGAACCACCTTGTACAGCATAATAAACAGTACCACATTAAAGTACTGCTCAATAGCTTTTCACTTGAATGGTCACACACTAGGGTTTCATCCACAGACTCAAAAGTTAGAACCACCTTGTACAGCATAATAAACAGTACCACATTAAAGTACTGCTCAATAGCTTTCACTTGAATGGTCACACACTAGGGTTTCATCCACAGACTCAAAAGTTAGAACCACCTTGTACAGCATAATAAACAGTACCACATTAAAGTACTGCTCAATAGCTTTCACTTGAATGGTCACACACTAGGGTTTCATCCACAGACTCAAAAGTTAGAACCACCTTGTACAGCATAATAAACAGTACCACATTAAAGTACTGCTCAATAGCTTTCACTTGAATGGTCACACACTAGGGTTTCATCCACAGACTCAAAAGTTAGAAACACCTTGTACAGCATAATAAACAGTACCACATTAAAGTACTGCTCAATAGCTTTCACTTGAATGGTCACACACTAGGGTTTCATCCACAGACTCAAAAGTTAGAACCACCTTGTACAGCATAATAAACAGTACCACATTAAAGTACTGCTCAATAGCTTTCACTTGAATGGTCACACACTAGGGTTTCATCCACAGACTCAAAAGTTAGAACCACCTTGTACAGCATAATAAACAGTACCACATTAAAGTACTGCTCAATAGCTTTCACTTGAATGGTCACACACTAGGGTTTCATCCACAGACTCAAAAGTTAGAACCACCTTGTACAGCATAATAAACAGTACCACATTAAAGTACTGCTCAATAGCTTTCACTTGAATGGTCACACACTAGGGTTTCATCCACAGACTCAAAAGTTAGAACCACCTTGTACAGCATAATAAACAGTACCACATTAAAGTACTGCTCAATAGCTTTCACTTGAATGGTCACACACTAGGGTTTCATCCACAGACTCAAAAGTTAGAACCACCTTGTACAGCATAATAAAACAGTACCACATTAAAGTACTGCTCAATAGCTTTCACTTGAATGGTCACACACTAGGGTTTCATCACAGACTCAAAAGTTAGAACCACCTTGTACAGCATAATAAACAGTACCACATTAAAGTACTGCTCAATAGCTTTCACTTGAATGGTCACACACTAGGGTTTCATCCACAGACTCAAAAGTTAGAACCACCTGTACAGCATAATAAACAGTACCACATGAAAATACCGCTCAATAGCTTTCATTTGAATGGTCACACACTAGGGTTTCATCCACAGACTCAAAAGTTAGAACCACCTTGTACAGCATAATAAACAGTACCACATTAAAGTACTGCTCAATAGCTTTCACTTGAATGGTCACACACTAGGGTTTCATCCACAGACTCAAAAGGTACAACCATTTTATTGACTCAAGGTTTGACTCTGGGAGTGAAAGGGTTAAAATTCAACTGATGATTGGTAAATGATCACTGTCTACTGTATCAGTGTTACCTGGCAACAGCACAGTGCAGTCTGAAGAAACTCATAAGGACAGTCTCCCGTCATATGCTGAAACTTCTCTACATCCAGACCATATGTCTGAACAAGGAAGGAAATCAAAAAAGAAAATAAATAAAGTTTTGAAACAAAGGTATTAAAAATAAGTTTATAACACCATACATAAATGTAAAGCATAGAGATTTACTCCAAATGTATGCTGTCCGATTTTTGGGAGATTTGGATGTTAATCAACTTTTGGGGTGAAATTGGAGATTTTTTGGTCAGCCAGGGTTTTTTATATAAGGGGGGGGGGGGGGGGGGGGGATGGTGGGTTGATCAGATGGACCTTATGACAAAATTGGCAATCTCCCAAATGTGGATTTTTTTAGGTTGGCAGTTATGAATGTAACATGAAGTTCTAGTGGTGCTGGACTCCAGATCGAAAGAGCAGATTAGAGCCTGGCAGCTCCCTCAGTTCCCCTTTCCACCCAGGAGTATAACCAAGGACAACCTGGCATAATGCTGGGGGTAACCTGCAATGGACTAGCATCCCATTCAGGGCACATCATGCGACTGAAACCAATAGGCTCCGAAAAGGCTTAAATTATATATTATACTGTATAGTCAGGGCCTCACAACCACCTCTAACCAGTGGTAGTAGGCAAGACAGCACTTGGCTCCTTTGAAGCCTTTCAGGCCACACGACTAGCCTCCTTTAATAGCCTCCTCCGCAGGCAACTCTGGCTTTCCAGGTTCTGGGGTAAAAGAGCGGGCACTGGGGCTGAGGCAAGCACAGTCAGCTTTTTGTCCTCTGTACAGGCTCTCACTCTTTTTATTGCCCAAAGAGTTACCTGCGGAGAAGGCTACCACATGTCGACCACTCAGAGACTGATTTGGGGAAATGGCCACCACAAGTCATTTCAATTACACTTCCATGCAATTTTAAGAGTAGAACATACATGGGTCCTTGGCAACTCATCTGGGTCAGCAGGAACACGGCCAATGATTTCACATAAAATGATTCCATAAGAAAATACATCAGCCTGTGTAAGACAATGAAAAATACGTAATAATTATAATCACAGAGAAAAAGAAGCAAGAATACTAAACTAATTATTATTAAAACTAGACCAGTAACAGTCAACACTACAAGGACGTGATCTGACTGTTTTAAGTGTTGCTGACCAAACAAGGCTTCAGGTTCCTCTCTAGGGGACCCCCACGATCCCCTGATGTCCCAGTAGTATGCAAAATTCTCACGATAGTTTTAATTTGTCTTTCAGCGTTTGCTAAAATGTTGTATAAAAATCCATCAGTTGATGGTCACGTGTTTCCTACCAGGGAGGGGGGGGGGGGGGGGGGGGTGTGGTACTCGGGTATGTTTTGGGTGGGTATGTGCCGCCCGGGTCTCCAAATTTGGACCCCGTTTTAGAAAGAATTTGCTTGGAAATGATACCCCGTTCTAGGGTTGTTCTAGACATAGGCCAATTTTTAATACCTTGTTCAAGAAATTTAGTACATTTCAATATCCCGTTTTTGAAAAGTCTCAAATATGGATACCCCATTCTACAGTAGATCAAGAGTCCCAAAATCACGAGCCTGTTGGGCGGCACATACCCGTATAGGTATTTTGGGGGAGTACCCGGGGTTTCTACTGCTTCAGGTTAACTTAGCCCCACTCGTGTTGCTGATCGATTTCAATAGTTATTGATATTTTCTCAATTTTCTACAACATAGTATATTAAAATTAATTTTTGTTTCATTTACTAAGTTGAGTACTGCCCACCATACAAGTTGTATATATGGAAATGGACCGTTAATTGTTGTCAAATTTGGCATATAAAAAGATTGCATCCAGTTTCTCTTATTCTGAGCTAAATGAAACAGTGACACTGACACAATATATTGAGCTCAGTTCATATACGTGAATTATTAAGGACCCTGTTAACTTTCATGGCATCTACAAAATCTACAAACAACTTCTTATTTCATCCCAGTTTTGCAAGTATTCACATTCAGTTTTTTTTTAATAATAATTAATTATTATTACTAGTTTATTAAAAAAATCACCATGATCATTATTTTCTTCTACACATACTAACGTATTTTATCGTCATGCGAAAAGTGACGGGCTAACTTCTCCTGTCAAAAATGTTTTTGGAAGTGTTTCATTTCGCAATATCCATTAGATTCATGTAATTCAAGATTACAAACCCTAATGCACTTATTTAATATGCATAGCGGTCAATGTCCACGTTCACATCATCAGTTATACATCAGTAAGAAATTTTCTTTTTTTCCAAGTGAATAATCCACAGCATGTAATCGCAGTCATTTCAATCAGGGTTATAACCTTCATCACAAAATTCATGATACTTATTTTGAAACCATCTGTGAGGGAATACAGATTCACAGTTAGCACCAATATCTCTCAAAGCTGATTGGCTCAAACCTAGATAATAAGTATCATATCACCTGCCTACCTTCTCGTCATAAGCCTCTCCTCGTAGCAGTTCCGGAGCCATGTTATATGGAGATCCCACAATTGACTGTTCCCTGTAATAAAGCAGATATAGTTGCCCACCAATAAGAAAATATTCAGATAGACCAGGCTAAGCAATTCAACCATACGATCTATAATGCATTGCATGCGCTGCAGTTCAAAACAGCTAACAAGGGGAACTTTACCGCAAACACCTGTTTCAAACAAACTTGAATTCTTAGTCCAAGTGTTAAATCTCACATAATCTTAGTTTATATTCCGGAAGTGTGACAGTTTATCGTTCCATTTAATTATCCTTTGGGCCGACTATCAAAAGTGATCTATATTATTTAGTACGCTTTGAGATCGTGCCATTAGAAAATTCTACAACTCATTTTAAAGCTGACATTACAGATATGCCTACTTGACAAGAATTCCTGCAACCTGACTATCATTAAATAAATTTATTTTTCTTTTAATTTTAAACACAACTCACGCATGTGACTAAAGATGAAAAATTATCCCAATTTTTTTTAAAAACCAAACTATGCGGCTATACCTTGATTCCAAAATTTATGAAGAAAAGATTTGGGAAACAATTTTTTCTTTATGGACAAAATGTTATATTTATAGTGATAGCTAATCTTTTAATTTTTTTACCAGCGGAAACAGGTCATTAATTTCAATATATACATAGATTTCAGTGCTAAAACACTTTTGCCATAATTAGAAGTGTGATAAAATGCACTTCTTAAAGTGGCATAATTTTAATATTCAATATTGTACCCACTATATTACTGACTATATTTGCGCCTCAATGCAATCTCAAGTATAAATATCCTAAACATGTTTGAAGAAAAGATATGGGCTTTGAACAATTCTGAACAGTTTTAGGAACTTGGAATGGTTCACACAGTGCTAGGTTATATGGTGATTGTGTAAATTTCTGTTGGCTGTTTCCAAAAGTCCAGAAATAAATACACTAAAATTGGAACAAAACTATATGATTGGCAATATCTCAAGTTTATACGAGTAAAATAATTTATACAAACTGAAAGAGCTTTCTAAATTTAAACAAAAGAGTATACACACTTAAACTTACCCTAAAAATAAAATTTATTTAATTTTCTTTCTTTCTGCATGAATAATGGCAGGCTCTTGTTGAGTAATCGACCATCTTATAATCCGAATTCCGCTACTACTGAACTGAAGCTAAAATTAAATCTTCGATCTTATATTTGTTGACCTTTGTGGTAAAAGTTTCGCTTACGATTGGACTAACTCAAGTTATGTATTTTAGCTGATAGAATAAATTGATTTAATATTTGGTATTTCCAGGAGGAAATAAATTGTTGTTTCGAAATCGATCTGTTTTTTCCGGAGATTAGAAACTCGCTAATCGGAATAAATAAACTACCCTCCCTTTCCCCACAACGAGAATCAAAACTCACTTATTTCCGTTGCTAAACCTAAATCCGCCACGATAGCATATCTCCATCCGCTTCGCTCTTTTATCAAACAATTCTGAAATAAAATAAAATAAACAGGATCAAGTTTATTGCAGTCGAAAAATTATCGAAAATCGGCAAGTGGAAATTAAATTTTTACTCACCTTAGATGTCAGATCCCGGTGAATAACGCCATTTTTGTGAAGGTAAAGCATCCCCTCGGCGATATCTCTTGCAAGATAGAGCCTTGTTGACCAGTCCAGATGTACTGAATGTTTCAGTAAAAGTCCTTCAAGATCCCCTCCATTCACAAACTGAATGAAAACATTGAGCTTAGCATTGTATTAGCATCATAAAGTAGAACAGTGTAGTTTCGCGAGCTCTAAAATTCCCAGGAAATAGATTCTAGTTAGTTCATTAGTGGATCGTGAAAAGACAAACGAAAATGAAAATAAACTACCTCGCAGAGAAGATGCACTCTACTGTCATCCACGCAAATGCCAAGAAATCTGTAAAGGAAAACGTTTATTAAGCTTGTACAAATCAAATCCCATGTTTACAACGGCACTACAATGTGCAAGGACGATTATCATGAGGAAACGAACAGCAAAAAATCGGGGTTAGCGATCACCTTATGACATTCTGGTGAGAAAGATGGCTCATAAGCTTGATTTCATCCAGCATTGTACAAGTATCTTTTTCAACATCAGGTTTGTTCATTTTTAAAACCATAACTTCCTCTGTTTCCCGATGTCGAACCTGACAAAACCCAACACAACAGCATTCAGAAATTAACACGGTTCAATTCTCGTCACAAATCTCAAAGCGATTAAAAACACTTCACAAATAAAACAACCTCAATTAAACTTAACTACACCTTGTAAACATTTCCGTAAAACCCGTCAGCAATTTTAGTGCATCTAAAATCCTGATAGCGGTATATACAAGAACTTGGAATCGACGAAGGTATGTTCTCCAACAAGCTGCGATCAATTCTTGTGGACTCCACTTCTTCGGAACCGGGGTCAGTACAAATACGACCCACGTCGCCATCCCCTTTAGCTGGAATATCCATGAGGAGCACCATAGGTGTAATGTCGATATGACAAGAATATCAGCTCGGTTTTCCAGCCTGAAACTGTGTAAAAAGCCCACATTTATAGCGCAACGAACCATGCACCTTCATGTACAAGGCCTGTATACGTATTGTGTTACTTTCGAGTTGTAAACTTGGCCCGCGGCCTCACGGGAATGATCACGAATTCTGGCTTCTGATTGGTTGACCTTCAGAACCTTTGCGTGTCCTGCCGATAGGTGCTGTCAATCAATTGTCAATCAATTGTTAACGGTAAACGGCTTACCGCAATGATCACAGACATACCATTTTGCATGATCACCGGACTGTGACTGGTAAACAAACACTTGTGGGAAGATTTGATTTGTTTTGGTTTGTTTTCCATTTAATTGACTCATTACGTTTTTTTAAACAACCGAAATACATTTTCAGTCATTTCAGAATAAGGAAGTGTTTTCGCTTGTCATTCCAGTACTATACCCCGGAAACTTTCATGCTTCTATACATGAATGCCTCTTATAGGTACCGTGGGAATATTTTGACAAGTACAATACACTTTTCTTGATTAATGAGCAGTTTTCTCAGAGATAGTCGATCGAGTGGGAGAGCACGCGATCGCGAGCGCGCGCGAAAATCACCCAGGAAAAAATAAGGCACTGCTCCGGTCTGTTCTTCGATAGTTTCGTACTTGAAGATTACAGATTAAAATAGAGTTCTGTGTTTGTACGTTTATTTTCCAAAGGCCAAGGTTTTAATTTGATTTGATGATTAGAGCAAACAAACTGGATATGGTGTAGATAGCCTTTATATCATTCAATACCGTGAACTTATTTCCTGTACTGTAAAGGGTCAGTAAAACTATACGTTTCCTCCACAGAAGGCGTTTGTGGGCTAGAAAAATGTTCTCTGCAATGAAAGTTTCCTTAGGAATGCTGACAATTTTTTTCAAAAAAATATGTCTTTGGGTTTCAGAGCCACCTCATTTTTTTTTTCAGAAAGCTGAAGATGTCTCTGAACCCCTTCGACATAATTTTTGAAATTTTGTCAACTAAACCAAATATTTTCAAAATGATAAACTTGTTTGACAGTCTTTGGACAGTTGTCATGGCAAATAAATTTGACGTCATAGAGATCTCAATTTGTGCCGGTTGGTAAATATAAAGACAACACAAATATTTGTACGAAAAGTTATTCGTAAACTGCGAGAAGCCAAAAAGACCGGACGTACGAACAGAGGGTTCATCCCCAGGCCTCGCTCCTTGAGTTATGAGCGGTGCGCGTGGAGTTCTGGGACTGATAACCTACTCTTCACCGACGAAATACAATGTAGCCTCGTTCCCAGGGTCTCTCTTCCCCTGAGAGGGGAGCCAGATACAAAGAAGCAATGCTGTACAATTATTGTGGTAAAACCTAAACTACGCTGTAAAAAAGGTGGTTTCAATCCTCGTTACCCTTGTCCAGCGGCGGAACGGGCAACAAGGACCTCTGGGATAGAGTGATCAGCCTGACCTGCGCAGTAAGACCGGAAGTCCAAGAATCTTGGCGTCCGTTAGTTGAAACATGGAGTCGAACACATGCGCAGCAGAACCGGAAGTCCAAGAATCCTGTCATGGCGGATCCCAGAGGTACTTGTTGCCCCGGCTCCACCGCTGGACAAGGGTAATAAGGACTCTGGGAACGTGATTGAGGTGGTTTCAAATCGATGAAGAAAATATATCATGCGCGAGCGACCATCACTCAGCAGTTATCTCAACCGATCTCTCAACGTTGTTTCCAGGGCTTTTCTGCGACGAGTTGAGCTAAGAAAAGAAAGGGCCCCCTGGGAACAAGTTCCCACCATTTATGGAGTACGCTATTTCGGCTAGCAGTAGCCACAAGTTGCTCAATTTTTTCTTAAACGTTGCTCAAAAATGTCCAAAGAGTTTCCCAAACGTTGCTCGTTTTCCTGAAAAGTTGCTTATTTTTAGGAAAGTTGCCAAATAGTTGCCATTTTTTCCCCAAAAGTTGCGCTAAAATTCATAAAATTTAAAAGGTCGCTCTAGATTCGCTCTATCATTAGTCCGGCAAGCCGGCTCGTTTTCGCGATTGGCGTGTTTTGTGCGCTTATAATTGATGCAAATCTGTAGTCGGAAATTCAGGACATATTCACGCAACTCGTCCAGTCAGTCGTTCGTCAAAAACAATACCGTCATCACAGCTTCGCGAGGACCCATGCGACTCACGTTTTACTAGGTGACCATTACATATCGTGGGCCCAACCTCATGAATAATGTAGTGCATAAATTAATATGCATTTTATGCATACATTAATGATAACAGCCGATACAGCGATCGAGTGATAATTTGCATATTTCTCCCCCACTATACTCATTTAATTCCATTCACGAGTAAAAAGGACATTTGTTATGGTAAGTTTTATACAATAGTATATTAGACTTATATTTGTATTGATTGAGGGCAAGAGATTGGGGGCCAGCGTTTCGAAATATTTTCAATTTATTTTCAGCAGAGTCGGCTGAACACTAAGGCGCACTATTCTTTGTTTTCATCTGACGTCATCAAAATTCTAAAACCTAAACTGTTAATTCTTCTAGACATGAAAATCATTAATCTCTATGCAAAGTTCGGTATCGATCCATTCCCACTTGTAATTTTCACGCTCGTTCCAGATCCTTCTCGGTCAACCGCGTTTCGCACAACAACATCGTTTCCAGGGCCATCTCCGCTTTTAAGATGGCGACTAAGCGGAGATGGCCCTGGGGTCGAGGTTGGTACTTCACTGCACCGATCTCGACCCCAGATTCTTTTTGCGCTACACAAAGAGTTCAAAATTTTTCGAGCATGCGCAGATTACTCGTCTTCTTTTGTCTTTTCTTTGTTTTGCCAGCCAATCAGATTTGAGGAAATATCAGGGTCTGAGCGAGCTCCGTGGTCGCGCGCATGTGCAGAACCTAGTGTTACACGGAACAGGCGTCATTCCAACGTCGTCCCCAGGGCCATGTCCGCCATCTTGAAAGCGCAGATGGCCCTGGGGACGAGGTTGGCGTCATTCTCGTTCCCAGAGCCTCCGTTTCTTTTGGTCAAGAAAAAACGAGGGGCTCTGGGGACAAGAATGAACAGGCGTAACATATCGTTCATAGGGGTTTGTCGGCGTTGCTCTGCAAGATGGCGGCTGGGCGAGTGTGTCCGCCATCTTGGATTTACACTGGGGACGAGATTGGGAACAGGCGCTGCTAAAACTGAGTAGAACTGCATCATCAGCACGGCCATAATAAAGTAATAATAACCAGTCTGCATATTGTTTTGACTCTTTATTAATATTTGAGTAAACTCATAGTCCTTCAGGGCCTAGTTTATCAAGGCAGAATGTAAGCTTATCATGGCCGCGTTCTGTTTTATACAGTCGGGGGAACAAGTACCAGTTGATCCTCGAAGTTGCTAAGCAACATGACATATTTGCTGGCGCGATTACTTTCGGAGTACTCATGAGTGCTCACGCTCGTTTTTGATTGGATAAAGAGATTCGGAAACTCTTCGAATGCTTCCACAAAGATTTGCCAAACCGGCACTTGTCCCCGACTGTATAAGTTTAAAAAAATGATTTCTTTATACAGTTTTTGTCCTTAAGTTTAACTTTGGTTAATCTCAAACAACTTGAACACGAGGAATAAATCCTGGGTTAACTTAATCCTGAATTAGCGTTAATCAAGCTTTCAATTCAATAACACAGTGCTAGGAATGTACTAGGAAAAGTAAAGCGAAAATTTGTCCCGAGTAAAAAATGTTTTCTTAGAACCGATTGCTCTTAGAGCCTATCTTATATCTACATCTTACTGTCCTCAAATAGAAAGTATTATTTATATAATATAGTTTAATTTTTGGTCTTAAAAATGTTTTGGCAGTGGAAGAAAAAATATTTACGAGACAAGTGTGCTCACTTGCAATGTAAGTGGATGCAACCAGTAGAAAACCAACAATTTGGTTTATAAAAGTAAGAAAAGTGTCGCTATATTTGACAAATGGAAACTTTAAAAGTTCCAATAATTTCATTTTGTTTAACCTTTTTTACGTACTTTCCAGCTCGTTTATTTTTTATATTGGTCTAAACTTTCTCTGGTAACGTTTCTGACAATCAAAGCTACAGTAAACTTCAACGTGCTTAGAAACAGGACCTTTTAAAGTCTTTAAGATACAGAGTTCCCCTAAGCACTCAGTGTGTGCTATGTAAGTTGACATTTTTAAGTGCATGTATCTCACACAAGATGTCATATGGCAATTCAAATATTTGTGTACCACATTATATATCAGAAATCTAGTAAATCAACCACATAAAGATTCCGGCCTAGAGTCTCGCAAGAGATTTCCCATTTGCAATTGGTCAAAACCAACAATTAGGTCAAATCGTATTTTGCAGATCTAATAGTCAAGAGTGGTTTTCAACTGAGTGTGAAAAGTAATCCAGAATTACTCTGGTTTTGCTTTACTCCGCTCTGCTAGCTGTGATTGGTTTAAAAAAACTCGCGTCACCTACTTACCCAATCGGATGCAAAACCAAAACCAATCGCGACTTGGTCGCACGCGTTTTCCCGCGCTTAGTGCCGGTTACGTGTATTTGCCACGAATCCTCATTGGTTCATTGTTTTTTGCTTACCACTGTTGTGATTGGTCATTGCAATTGCTTTGATTTTGGTTTAATTTAACGACACTCAATTGATAACTACTCTAACAATAAAAGAAAATGTACAACAAATCATAATAAAGAGAAAGATGTTTCAGTCAGTGACCCAAGCTACTCGGGGGAAAAAACGAGTTCTCCCAACAGGAGTCAAGCCAAAGACCTGACTTTAACAAGTCCATTTTGGAACCAAATAACTCTAATTTATCCATATTTAATCAGGAACGATTACCATAGACTTGTAGAACAGAAGTTGAACTTTCAAAAAATTGATGTCTGAGGTGACAATTTTCACACCTAAGGTGACAAATCCCATTTGAATCGCGGGCTCAAAAAAAAGACTTGGCGTTTTACTGCGCTACCTTCAACGATATCTTTAAAAACAATACGGGAGTTTATTCCTATCCATAAAAGGAAAATTCTAGCGGCAGCCCGGAGCGAATTTTTTTTTCTTCTTGAGATATCAGTTTTTTAATTAAAAAACATGTGTCGTTTTTTGAAAGATCGCGTGAAAATGAGTAAGTTTGCCGAGTTTGGTTATGTTACATTGCATGGTAACCAGGCTGTGAGCTGTCAAAGGTCGCCCAAATTCCATACAAATATAATGTCTCTAATTCAGAGATGGCGTCCCCCAAATCCATACAAAGTCGCTAATTTCAATTAATTTCATACAAAGTCTCTAATTTCAAGCCTTGCCATCCAGCATACAAATCCTTTAAATTTTTCAAACTTTCAAACCACCATAAAATCTCACGCATAAGCAACAGCTGTCTCAAAATTGGCAACCTTACTAATTTCATCATGCTCTTTCCATTTCTGGCAACCATTTTGTACTACCACCTATTTTTACGATTGACATGGTCATGTGACCGTATTATGCAAAGGGAATATTAAGTAAAATTATCTAAGCTAAGTTTATGTGCATCTCTTTAGAACATAGAAAACATATCTCCTCTTTGAGGCATCTAATTGTGTAGGTAGTTGGTGATAGTTCATTTTCGCTCTATCGGATCCCCTTGGCATTCATCTGGTGACTTTTGATGTCGGCTTAGTTGCGTCGATTGCGAAAACGTCTTATGACACTTGTCGCACGTGAATGGTTCTCTCCTGTGTGCGTTCGAATGTGATTGTTCAGTGTCGTCGCGCCAGCGAATGAACGCCCGCAGAAACCGCATTTAAATGGCTTCTCATTGATATGGATGACCACGTGTTCTCTCAACTCGGCTGGGCCTGGAAACGAGGAAGGGCAGTGCCCGCACTGGTATGGCCGATCGGGGGACTGAAACAGAGGGAATAGATAACAAGACATAAGTAAACTTGTTTCGTTCGTTGATATGGATGGAAAGTGGATGATTAATAATGGAGAAGATTGGCAATTTAGTACAATTTGAGGGGCGACAAACACGGTCGAAGTCTGGTAGGTACCATTTTTGGATATTTTTAAAAATGAAACGCGCGCAGTATTTTCGAAGACACGACTTTTCCCAGACCTCGACGTGACTCACTGCGTCCAAAATCTTCCGAAAAACGTTGTCGTTTTGCAGAGGACGGCTTAGAAATGTACAAAATGTATAACGCACGTGCAGAGCTATTGTACTATTCATTAAACCTTTTGTTTAGTGACGTTCTTGTTGCCGTCGTGGTTTGTTTAAACTCCCTTCTGTCTCACACTTACAGGTGTTAGAATGCAAGCAGGCTTTCTTTCAAATAGTGGCACCTTAATAGAACTCACCTCCGGACACACGTGCATCTGTAGAAGGACCCTTTGGGAAAACGTCTGCGTGCACTGACCACATCTCCAAATATGGGGCTCTCCGTGATCCTTCAGGCCCAATCCAAAAGGATCCAAGGGTTGATCAGGATCATCAAAGTCCTTCAGACAAACGTCATTAAAGAACATGTTATTATTGGGGTAATGAAGTATTCTTCCCCTGGGTGGGGTACTCAGGTAATTATAAAAGCTGATGTCCTGACAAAAGGCCTTTATATATCTCAGCTTTGCTGATTAGGAGTATACATGCCTTGTTCCTTCCAGAACTAGACGCTTGTGAGTCACAGGCGGTAACAGGAAGTGGACGTTATGGATGGGTAGAGTTGACTTCCAGTTGCCGTCCGTGACCTTGTGTTTAGCTTATGAGTATGTGAAAGTTTCAGCACTGTCGAAGTTTGCTTTTCGTTTGCTTTTGCGAAGCTATGTAATTGGTGAATCAAAGACTCCTAATGCTATGAGCTCACTCGTGAATAAATAATTTAATATGCATAAATTAATAGCGCGATTAAAGTTAACAGCCCATCGAGCGAGCGAGCGAGTAAGATTTGCCCACCAAATGCTATAACACGTTCATTGCTTTCACATTCACGAGTTAAATATAGAGCAAAGTTTTCTAACCAATCAGAGCCAAGACGTTGTCTTTTTGACCAATCAAAAACCAATCGTGACTTGGCTCAAGTGACTTTCCCGCGCTTTCCCATGGCATGATTTCATTTCGTACCTGATCACGTGAATCTTCGAATAGAAGTTCTTCGTCGATTCCTGAAGGCTTCCATTGCACCGTGTGTTCTGAAAATGAAATTTTAGAGAAAAAGCAGTCTTATGTCAATAATTTTGCAGGTTGATTTAATGTAAAAGAATGCCTCATTCCCTTATAAAGCAAATGAAAGACGATAAACGAACGAACGAATGATCAGATGAATGTGCGATTGAGCGAATGCGCGAGTGAAGGAAGGAAGATAGGAAAGAAGGAAGGAAGGAAGGAAGGAAGGAAGGAAGGAAGGAAGGAAGGAAGGAAGGAAGGAAGGAAGGAAGGAAGGAAGGAAGGAAGGAAGGAAGGAAGGAAGGAAGGAAAGGAACGAACGAACGAAGGCAGTAAGCAGGTATAGGAAGACAGACAGACAGACAGACAGACAGACAGACAGACAGACAGACAGACAGGACGGTCAGACAGACAGGCAGGCAGGCAGACAGGTAGGCAGGCAGGGAGGAAGGGATGGAAGGGAGGGATGGAATAATGAAATAACCAGTCAACAAGAGAAAGAACAAATGAAACAAATTACGAAATGAATGAACAAGCGAAACCAACCGCAAAACTGATAAATCCTACCCTTGATAATCCTAGCTTTCGTCAATGCCGGGACATCAATAAACTCGGAGTACTTTTCATCGTACCACACCAGGAGTTCCCGGCCGCCGGGATGTGTCTAAAGGCCCGGTAATATATGTTCCCACAATACTGGAACACTGTCATATTCTGTTCCTCTCTGTAGCGTGCGCATTGTATAAACCTCATCCAACTAGACATATATTCTTCACTGCCATCAATAAAATGACTGAACTTGCCATCTTTGTAAATCTATCATGATGAAGAAAAAACAACAACAATAACAATTTTAATTTTTTTAAACAAGAGAGGATGATCCAGAGGGGGGAGGGAATAGAAACTCGCCTTACAAATGGACTTGAACGTACGACATAGCGGTGCCGGGCAACCGAGTGTGTGCAGTAGCACTCAAACAGTTGCTAAGGGGATTGTCTCACGGGAACTTATTTTAAATAAAAAGCATGCCAGACAATAAATTCATACCTAAAATTAGTATGCAAGATAATAAAAATGTGTCAGTCCTTGGTTGTTTTCGCTCGAAATCCGATCCAGAAGGAAGACGTGTTATTTTCGTTGTTGGCTGATTTCGCTTCACCTCGTGTATTACGATAAACATTTTCATCTTCTTCTTCAATGTTCTCCAATCTTAGCCATCCTTGTACCTTTTTGGCAGACTTTTTGGAATGAGAGAAGTTTGGATACGAGAGTACCACTCTCGTATCCAATCTTCTCTCACCAAAAAAAAAACATAAATAATGACTGGGTACGAGTCTGCCTTTTTGGTTCATTATTACCTCTTTGGTATTTCAGTTCTATCTTACGACTATTTTGCGGTTTCGTTCGATTTTACGATCGATAGTTTGGAAGAAATAACAGTTGACATATCATAAAATCCACTTACGACTAATTTTTGTACATCAAGTTTGCATTTTCTGTTACTTCAGCCTTCAATAAGAAGTCGAAGATACTTAATCATCATGTGAGCCGAAGCACACTCGTCGGTTGTCCGAACCACGTCGTAAACAATAGCTCGGAAGTCGGACGTCTCCGCCTCTATCGGAATTTTTGAACAGCGGCGAGAGGAATGGGTACATGTATGTTGCACTCGCTCGAATGAAAATCCGCCATTTTCTTAGCGTTCGTTTGTAGTTTGCTTTTCGTCTGTTTTTGAGACATGCGACAGTTTTCCTTCTCGTTTATACTGACTGAAAAACACAACTCAATCCAATCTCAAGGAATGGCATTAATTATTGTCAGTCAGAAAACTATACATGATACAGTCGAAGCTCTGTGAGCGGACACCCTCGTAAGCGGACAGCTCTACTTACGGCCGCCTTGACACAGCCCGGTTTGAACTCTTACTTACGCCTAGTACCCCGCCTGGGGCATAGGCCGCCGACAAGTGTCCTCCAGACGTCTCTGTCCTGGGCTTTCCTCTCTAGCTAGCTCCAGGTCAGCCCGATCTCCTGATGTCTGCTTCCAGGTCCCGACGCCATGAGTTTCTTGGCCGTCCCCTCCTCCTCTTACCCTGGGGTTCAGGTCAGGGCTTGCCTCGTGATGTTCGTTTGAGGCTTGCGGAGAGTATGACCTACCCATCTCCAACGCCTCTTCATGATCTCGGCATCTGCTGGCATCTGGTTGGTTCTCTGCCACAGGTCGTTGTTGCTGATGGTGTTTGGCCAACGTATCCGGAGAATTCTTCGTAGACATGTGTTAATGAAGGTCTGCACTTTCTTTGTGGTTGCCACGGTTGTCCTCCACGTTTCTGAACCATACAGTAGGACAGGTTTGACGTTACTATTGAAGATCCTGATCTTGGTCTGAAGTGTCAGTTCGTTTGAACTCCAGGTGTTCTTCAACTGCAGGAAAGCTGCTCTTGCTTTGCCGATCCTGGCTTGACGTCAGCTTCCGTGCCCCCCTGATTGTCAACTGCACTGCCCAGATATGTGAAGGCATCCACCTCTTCCAGAGGTTCTTCTCCCAGCCTAACTGGTTCAACGTTCATTGTGTTAGCTTTGAGGACCTTGGACTTTCCCTTGTTGATGTTAAGGCCAATTTGGGCGGAAGAGGTTGCCACGTTATTGGTCTTCTCCTGTATTTGTCGATGTGTGTGAGATGGTAGTGCCAGGTCGTCCGCAAAGTCGAGGTCGTGAAGCTGTATCCAAGGTGTCCACTGGATTCCATTTATTGCTTGTGCTGTAGATGATCTCATAATCCAGTCAATCACAAGCAGGAACAGAATTAGCGAAAGTAAACAACCTTGTCTGACTCCCGTTCTCATGTTGAAAGCTTCTGTGAGCTGCCCTCTGTGAACGATTCTGTTGGTCAACCCTCATATGAGTTACGGATGATGTTAACAAACTTTACCGGCACCCCATAGTGTCGGAGAAGCTTCCAAAGGGTATCCCTGTCTACACTGTCGAATGCTTTTTCAAAATCGACAAAGTGGATGTAAAGAGGAGAGTTCCACGCACTCGACTGTTCTAATATGATCCGTAGTGTGGCACTCTGGTCCACGCAGGATCTATCCTTGCGGAAACCAGCTTGCTGGTCTCTCAGCTGAGTGTCGACCTCATCTTTCATCCTGTTCAGAAGGACCCTGTTGAACACTTTCCCTGGGACAGCCAGAAGCGTGATCCCTCTGTAATTTGCGCAGTTGCTAAGGTCTCCTTTCTTTGGCAGCTTGATAAGGTATCCCTCTTTCCAGTCAAGTGGTATCTCTTCCTCTTCCCAGATCTTCTTGAAGAGGGGGTGTAGCATGTCCACGGTGGTCTCTATGTCTGCCTTTAATGCTTCGCACGGGATACTGTCAGGTCCGGCTGCCTTGCCGTTCCTCAGATGTCTGATTGCCTTCCTTATCTCATCTTTAGTCGGCGTACCGCACTCTATGTCCAGGTCCTCTGCTGCTGGCAATATGTCTGGTGGGTTTGGTGGTATTGATCTGTTCAGCAATTCTTCGAAGTGCTTTTACCCATCTCTTCCTTCGCTGTTCCTCCCCCTGATTTGTCTTCCTGATTTGTCTTCCTGCCTTATCTTTCACCGGTCTTTCTGGTTTGCTGTATTTTCCGGACAGCTTCTTGGTGGTGTCGTACAGGACCTTCATGTTCCCTGCTCGTGCTGCTTGTTCAGCTTCTTCAGCTAATCCGTCTACGTATTTTCTCTTGTCCGCTCTGATGCTCTTCTTGGCCCTTTTGTTAGCATTTGAGTACTCCTCCTGTGCCTTGGACTTCTCGGCTCTTGTTCTGCTGGAATTGAACTCTAGCTCATACAAACTCTGTACAGTCGAAGCTCTCTGAGCGGACGCTCTTGTAAGCGGATAGCTCTACTTACGGCCGCCTTGACACAGCCCCGGTTTGAACTCTAGCTCATACAAACTCTGTATTTACACATTCCCCTAAACAGCCAGCTCCAGTTGTGGACACTTTTTCTGCTTCCGAGGGTGTCCGCATACGGGAGCTTCGACTGTATTTTCATATCATTCTTACGAACTTCAGACATTTTCTCCTACCTCCCACATGTAGCTGTTATGCACTCCCTCTCGTAATTCATCTCGTCTAACAACCTGGCCTTCATACGGACCGATCCACGTGCCTGGAGGAATGGGATGAGCCGCACACACTCCATATTCCTCCCCAGGGACGCTCGACTTACAGAGTTTCACCTCATCCGGGAACACCAAGGAAGGGCTTGGTGGCGAACAACGCTTTTTCTTGCGTTCTATAAAGGTGAAAAGATTAGCACATCAAAATTAAAATCAATTAACTCTCTCTCTTCCCTCACGGCGGACACCTCTCTAAAACAGACACCTTGAGTTGGTCCCAGTCATTTTACTGTAACCTTATAACCAGACACTACTTAACTTTATAACTGGCTTCATCGCTAATGTGAAAGTCAGAATGTGAGACAGAAATCCAAACAAACATAAGATCGCTTGGAAAAGAAAACCCTCACCCTCACCATCTCAGAATTACTGGTGTCAACAGGTTACCCCGACTCCCTGTAAAGCGGAAATCTCGACAGCTAGTTGGCACTGGTTTCAATCCACGTTAAGAAAAAAGGATGGCGGCTGTACATTTTACGACAATACCTTGCGAACCTAACACAGCCAATAGGCACATCTGCTGAAAGCCATATTTTTGCGAAATTCATCCCTGTACTAACAACATTGTGTATGCTAGGTTTGAAATTTTTAAAACTTTTCTTTGCGTTTTTATGAGCGTTTTTATGGTTTTCGTGCGCTAAGAATTGTGGGTAAATGTACCAGTCGCCATCTTTTTTCTTACGGTGGATTGTGTCCGTCTTAGAGAGAGTTGATTGTAAACGGTTCTTTTATAGTGGATGTTTAACTTTGATTGTAAAAGCAAGTCGTTTGCGAGCCACTGGACCTAAGCAGCCATTCGTAACGAGATGGACAACTGAGACTGTTAGCTGAAAAATTTAATACTGATGACGTAGAAATTCATACTTCCAGAGCTTATCCCAATGTCTATAGCATGAAGTGACTAGGAGTATTGCTACTCCCCTGGATGGGATGCTAGTAATCCTCTAGCATTCTGTCAGGTTGCCCTAACACTTCGCCAGTACCCATTTATACTCCTTGGTGGAGAGGGGTACTGTGAAAGAAAAGTATTGCCCAAGAACACAACACTGTGACCCCGGAGTCTCCCACAGATCCCTGTAGTATCTGTAATTAACCCTTTCACTCCCAGAGTCAAACCTTGAGTCAAAAAATGTGGCTGTATTTTTAGAGTCCGTGGACGAAACCCTAGTGTGTGACCATTCAAATGAAAGCTATTTTGTAGTACTTTCAAGTGGTACTGTTTGTTTTCCTCAATTTTGAACTTAGCACTCTTGGGAGTGAAAGGGTTAAAATACCGCTCAAATGAGTACCTGGGTGATTCTCCTCTTGTTTGATGTGTTTACGCTGATCTTCAAGGACTGCGGGCTCCACAGGCGTGTGTCCATACAAATACATACAAATCTCTTCCCAGGAGAACGGCGGCCTCTTGGATCCAGGCCCTGGCATTTTAAGCTCGGCTAAAGGTGGAGCTCTGCTCATAGCCTCTCTGATGAAACAAAGGACGTTGAATATGTATAGAAATTAGAATTTGATGTCATAAAACCAAACCCAAAGCAGTTACAATGGCCAATCACAACAAACGTAAGCAACAGTGGGGGCGGGAAAACATGGCCCGGTAAAGTTACCGGATAATTTAAAGTGTAATGTTACGCTTAACAACAACAAAAAGTAAAATACAGAGTTATTTTGTTCCATGCAATCATTGTTATCACTGATTTTAAAAGGATTTACTGAGTACATTGGCTTTATACCTCCGAGCAGTCTTTATTTTTGTGCGTGGTCCAGTGCTAAAGTCAGGACGATAAAAATAGTTCCAAGGCATTTCTATCATTCGCTTCTCGTTGCGTTTTGAAGTATAACAGAACGTATTCGAATCGAACTTCCCGAAACGTTTTTAAAAGACTGTTGCAAAATATTATGCAATTCATCCAACCTTCTTACCACTAACGACATAAACTAATCAAAATTGAAGCTCTCCGTTTAAGGTTTAGTTTGTTGCAATAATTATCGCAAATCGCGCGATTAATATTTTTACCTGGTAAGGGCGAGGCGAGCTGGAAATCTTTTAGTTGCCGATTATTACAATTCTTTCAAATTCTGCCATAACTTCACGATAACCCATTTCTAGAGCGCGGTTTTCAATCGAGTGCCATGAAACTCCAAAACCAAAGCAATTACAATGGCCAATCACAACAAACGTAAATAACAAAACGAACCGATGAGAACTCAAAGCAAATACACGTAACCGGCGCTAAGCGCGGGAAAACGCGTGTGACCAAGTCGCGATTAGTTTTGGTTTTGCATCTGATTGGTTGAGAAGGTGGCGCGAGTTTTTTAAACCAATCACAGAGCGCAGTAAAGCAAAACTAAAGAAATTCAGTGATTACTTTCTACAGTCAATTGAAAACCGCATAATCAAAACGCGTGCGAAACGCGTGCGAAACGCGTGCTAAAACTAACTACCTGAATAGCTTCAACACACTGGGTAAAATGAACTTGACACAATACTTAATGCCCCATCATGAATCTAATTAGTTCAGGTTGAAACCCGTTGTTGATTTCTAGGGGTTTGTTTCCAATACATGCAGCGGGCAATCGATTGAATTATGCAGTGATTGGGATACTTTTTACCACACAGTTTGTTAAGAAATATTATTCTCCAAAACATAAATTTGCCTCCAAAGATTTCCGTCCATAATTAGAAGCACATTGGTTGAAAAACAACGGTAGTTTAATTCACACTTCACGTTTTGCTAGATCCCCGAGACGAATGCATTTGAATCGTTGAGCTTGTTTTATGGACTGCATAAATAAACTCCTTTGTTTTATGAGAGCCAAAACTGAGAATTACATATACGAAACTATTTCTCGCTTCTTTGTTAATACTTAGTAATTGTTCGATGTCGAAAAAGAAGCATCCTTCTTTTTGTATGTAAGATTCGAAAATTTTAAATTTGCGTTCTAAAGAATCAATATAATTGTTTGTTTAATTTTCTTTCTCCTTAACTATCAACAGAATTCGAAGTACTTATTATCTCGACATAGAGGGAGTTACATCATTGTAAAATCCCATAATCACCAAGTCTTCGATAAGTCTTCTCCATAAATGTCTTTAATTTGCCTCCAAACGGTTCCTTGTGCATAATTGAATTATCTTAAGTCGAACTGTCATAAAATCTACACTTTTTGACAGAAATGTTTAATTTGTTAAGCAGGTAGTTTAACTTGGGTTGTTATCAATATTAATGATGAGAATATCACTGATATGGACCACCAAGGGAAGGAAATAAATCGAATATCAGCATGGTCGCAATTGGGCCTGTAAAATACTGGAAATATCTCCTCGATGTGCGTATATCAGTGCAACCGAGTAACAAAGAAATACGAAGTTTATAATTAAGGGGGCCAATAAACATTAAACAATATTGACATTACTTACGTCGAAGTTAGAAACGAATATTAAACGCACCTAGATATAACAAGTGATTTTCTACCGGTTATTAAAAGTATTCGCCTGTTAAAGAACGTTAACTTGTAAGTGAATGTCAAAGATTTTGTAAAAATATGTGCTTACTAACATTGTAATCAAATGATTAGGTTCTATAGTTTTATTTCTTTAACACCAGTCTACAAATACATACCCCTTGTCTGTATTATTTCAAACTCTAACACAAACACTGCTTCGTTTTAGAATTTCAACTAAATACAAAAATAAACTCGAGATAGAGATTCGGCCCAATTCTAAAATCTACAAAACTTTTATCAAGCTGTGTAATTTGCCAAATTTAATGCGGGCTACCAGCACACCAAAACCAAATGCACTAATCCTTGTCTTTATGTCAATTCCCGTTGTTATAAGACTAATTGAGGGATGTAAAATAATGAAGCAAGAGGAATTTCACTAAACATGGCTTACTTCAGTAGAAACAAATTTTGAAGTGTAGAATAGTGCCTTCAGGCCAACATGCAAACTTCCATCGGTCAAATAAAAAATTATGCTTATATAAATTCCCGACTTTCTAATTGCTACAACTTGACTTTAAAATGTTTTACAAGAGTTCAAAACTAGTGGAATGTTCCATCGTTAGGCTTGAAAACTTTCTGAACAAATCGAATGTAATTTCTATAACCAAAACTTTAGTAACAACATGAGCTGGAAGGAACTCCATGCACCATTCTCTAATATTCCCTTAAAATGTATTTTCAAATCCGACCACATGTAATTATTTTCGCGTAAGAATAGTAGAGCAGTAGAGCTCACACACACTACAATTTCCATAATCGTTTTTCCCCAGCAAATTAAGGCTAGGTGCGGGAGACAATAAATAATCCAGAAACTTACCACAATAAAGCTGTGTTAGTCTCTAAGGGAAAATAGACACCACCGTTTACAATGCAAGCAGCAATGTTGCACTGTTAGCTTAAACCAGACAATGATTGCGAACTATATCTTGCATTCAGGCCAAGTTCTGACCACTAACGACATGAACTTATTATTAAATAAAGCGCCTTGTTTTCAGTTTGGGTTTATTTTTGGCTTTGTTGTAATAATTAATACTAATTATTCACTTGTCACCTGGCAAAAGATACAATAAGCTACGAAAAACTACGAGTCTTGGCGTCTCTGGCGAGTAGCGGGTGGAATTACCTCCGGTTTACATAACTAAACGTTCTAGACGTAATTTCCCTACTTGTTATGGAATATATGACCACACTGATGTACATAAAGGCATATTTTTGGTTCAGTTAGAAAACCTCTATTTAAGTACTCATTTTACCGTTGACGATTCCCAGGGTTTTGGTTATAGACACATACAGCGACTTGACAACTGATAAATCATTCAAAGCCGAGAAACAACGTTTAACTACACGATTGTTAGGAATTCTCATTCTATAAAATGTTTTTCTCTTTACACTTGAAAACTGACCTAGGCTGCACGCAGTTCATTTTTCAACAAAGAGGTATAGTTATGTCTGCTTCGAAGCGAAATAAAACGTGCCAACAATTCGATTCATTCAGCAATGTCTTGTAAATAAAATAACGCCATATTTAGCCAAGGTGGAAAAACACGTTCTTTAAAATACCAAAAAATTCCTCAGTTTTGTAATTATAATAATTCATATTTATCCTAATTGAGTAATTTATCATATAGTCCATTTGCGGCTTTGCAATGTTATTTTTGCTCGTAACTATCAACAAGCATATATGATATACCATCGAGGAATTCACACCACTTTCATAAACACAATAAACATTCTAAAATCATAATTTTCCTTACTTTTGAGTTTCTTTGGCAGTGGATTCGTCTTGATAATGCCTCCAAAACGCTGTTGTGCATAATTGAATTTTATCATGTCGAACTGTCATAAAAATCTACACTTTTTGACAGAAATATTGAAATTGTTAAGCAGGTAGTTTAACTTATACTGTTATCAATATTCATGGTGAGAATATCATGATATCGACCGCCAAGGGCAGGGAAATAAAATACAATAACACCATGGTCAGGACTGAGATATTTGCGAAGGCGAAGTTACAAAGCACGCGTGCACATGCAAATATAATTTTGTTTTTCTTAGTTCTTAGAACTTTCAAGTGATAACTTTGCTCTATTTTGGTTCAATGGATTAAAAACGATATTTCATTAAACTGAGAGAATTATTTATGAGAAAAAATAAGGTGGAGTGTAACTTTGCAGTAATATAACCAGAAAACTATCAACAGTTGAAGGATTTAAGACTCATACATTTTTACAAATAGACAAAATTTTGAGAATTTTGATGTTTGCTTGAAATCGCATGCGAGCTTGCTAGCTCCTTTCATCTTCGAATTATGATCAATAACCACTTTCTCCTGAGAGTATTAATACATTGTCAAGCTTACAGGCGATGAGAATAAAGAAAAATCATCAGCTAGTGAAGATGACCAAAAATGGTTATTTCCTTCGAAGAGAAAATAGTGGTTTCGTCCTAACGCAGTTCTCGTTTTCCTCGTCGTGGTTACGCAGAAAAAATATGAAACAATTTCTTAAGCAATATTTTTACAACTCTATTTGAGTAAACATAATAAATTTGGGTGCATGACAATTTGTCTGACGTATTTAGAAAGACATCTTTTAATATGCAACCTAGTCACGTATAAGTTCCGAAATTATATAAATATAAAAACGTTTTAAAAAACATTGTGTTTATTTTTTCTGCTTACGAATAAACAGAGAAAGGGTTAAAATAATGACTGACCACTTTGCTTTGGTAACGAAATTCAATTATCATTCCTTCCAAAAATACTCGATTTCAACGAAGAAGAAAACAAGCATATGTCATTCTCGACAGATGTCTTTTACTCCGTCAAAAGTTAATTTATGATTGACATTTTGGATAAATTATCTTCCGAGCAATTTCACTTAAGTATAAAAACGAACCTAAAAGGTAGATATGATTGGAAATATACAACCTTCCGACATGACATGCTATAAAACCAGCAATAAAATATGGAAGGGTTTCTAAAATAAAGGTGATTTTAAACAATATAATGTGGTTATATGCGAGGAAGAAAATAGCGTGCTTGGAATACAATACCTTGAAAAAATTCATTATCACACAATGGTTTTCTGACTCGCAAATCACAATTTCGAAAACGTAAATCACACAACTTGAAATTGCGAGCAACCTCTTTTAAACACTAGAAATTCAACACTGCAGGGTTTAAAAACATAAAGATACAAGTTCCCCTTCCTGGTCGACATTTAATAATTTGCTAAGGTACGAAAATACTACAGAAATAATATCAAACCAAAAAGGAACAAGAATGGTTAAACTTTGACTTGGATTACAAACGGCGAACTTGACGAAATTAAGTTAGGCTAAAGATTGACAAGTTCAAACCACCTTGTACAGCAAAGTACCACATGAACGTACTGATCAATAGCTTTCATTTGAATGGTCACACATAGGTTTCATCCACAGACTTAAAAGTTAGAACCACCTTGTACAGTATAATAAACAGTACTACTTGCACGTACTGCTCAATACGGCTGATTTGAATGGTCACACACTAGGGTTTCATCCACAGACGTAAACCGTTTAGAACCACATTAAGCGTTAACATAAGGGCTGCAGAACTTTACAATAAGCAAAAGCCTAGTGCAGCTCAATGGTTGCACCTTTGTTTAAAATGACAATGGTCCCTTTTATTTATCGTATTAGACCAAATTCCTGATCTTCTATTGTCAGAGAATGGGTTCATGGCATACCATGTCAATCTTAAAGAATGTTTTAAATAAAACCAAATCTAGATAACAAAATATCTGCCAATTTTCTTGTAAACTGATCCAAGATTAGCCATAGTAATTCTGTTTAAGGGTTGTCATACAATTTGTTTTGGTATATCAAGACACTGTCAAGACAATATACCCTTGTTGATGAATTTATTTATTCTCATCAACTGTTTGTTTGAAAATGTATCGATTTTGTAAGGAGAAATTTGATGCTGATCACAAACAGTTCTTCAGAGAATACAACTTCACGTAAGACACACGAAAACTCTGACATTTGTTAGACATTTAGCGCTATTCGACCCCTTTCACGATGGACAATTTTCATATTAGTGACCTTACGTACGTAAACTACGACGGTAACGTCAACAAGAACATCGCTAAACAAAACGTTTAATCAGCAGTACAATGGCTCTGCACGTGCGTTATAAACGTCGTACATTTCAAAGCCGTCCTCTGCAAAACAACAACGTGAAATGACCAAATTTTGCGTTTGTCGAGAAGGTGGACCACGACGGCGAATTTTTCAAGTTTCTCTTTACAATTGAGCGTGATCTTACATATTCAGCTGAGGATAGCTCTGGAACCGATAGACAAACTGAATGCATCTAGATTATCGAGAAATTCTTAAGTAAAGTCTAAATTCAGTTTTTAATCGATGTTTTCCTCGGCGACACCGTCGTGGTTGCGCAAGGTCCCTATTTATTGATATTCGACCCCTTTGAACAATTTCCATATTATTTCCCCCTGCACAATGTACGTGAATTCAAGAAACAATTCATGGATAACATTGAAAGAGAAAACCGGTATAAACCGGCTTAACCGGTTTTAAAAAGGAAAATGTTCTCCTCACGTAATCGAAAAATTTACGTTAGTATGGAGACAACGCTGAATTAGTTCTTTAATTAATTTAATTAATTTCTACAGCACATCGACAGCAATATTACTATCTGTCTTGAATCCACTCCAAAACTGGATAAATCATCATAAAATAAAGCTAAAAATTAATAAAATAAAGATAAAATTTAACAAAAATCATAAAATAAAGCGACTTGTTTTCGATATTAGTTTATCTCCGAGTTTTTGCTATAATTACGAAAAATCGCCTGCGATTGCAAATCTTGAGTGTTAAAGTTAAACATGCTATGCTGTTCAACAAAAATATATCAAAGGTGGTGTTTCTTAAAATATGGTCGCATTATATATCTAAACATAAAAACATATGTATGAAAATTTGAGCATAGAAGTTAACACCCAATTTGATGAATCTAATTTACTCCAATTCGACACCGTTGTAGATTTCTGGGGTTTGTTTATAATACATTCGGCGGGCTATTAATAAATTATTCACGCTCGAGGCTACTTTTTACCACAGTTTTTTAAAGCATTTTTATTCTCAAGAACACTATTTATAACACCAATTTTCTTCAGAATAATTCAATCACATATCTCACTTCCATGTTGTCACGAATTTAAACCGCTAAATTCTACCAATCCAAATTGACACAGAATTGGTTTCAGAAACACAACTTTATAACCACTTTTCCCGCAAGCGAAGTTTAAGTCGACCATTGAGACAATGGATGTTCCTTGCATGGAAAAACATGTAATCTATGTGTTTCTAGAAATTTCTCAGAGCTCAATACTGTAAAGAATTGCACAGTTATCCTGATAAACTACAAAAGTCTTCCAAATATATTTGCGGCTTTGTAAGATATTTTCCCTCGTAACTATAACAATACTACCTCATAGTTAGATATCATTGAGAGACTTGCACCACTTAAATAAACACAACACTTCAAATAAGCTCAATTTGACTTACTTTGGAGTTCCTTTTGTAGCTATTTCGCCTTGATTTGGCTTCCAAAATGCTGTCTTGTGCATAATTGAATTATCTAATGTCGAACTGTCATGAAATCTACACTTTTTTGGCAGAATTGTTTAACTTGTTAAGCAGGTAGTTTAACTTATACTGTTATCAATATTCATGATGAGAACATTTGGTTATCGACCGCCAAGGGCAGGGAAATATTGCACAATGGCAGCACGGTCAGGTGATACGGTGAAAACAGTGAAAAGTTTAAGAATTATGTCAGGTTCGATAAAAAATATATACATTAAAACTTATCGAGACCAGTCGCATTGAATTAAAAGATTATATGACATTGTCGTCAATACATTATCCCCTTCGCGGTGCATTGTGGCCATTGTTTAATTATTTCGGCAGATATCAAAGCGATGTAGTTGTTCGAAGTATTTGTGCCTCTTAGCAGGTGACAATCAAGTGATTTTAAGGTTTCTTAATTATTGCAATAAACTCCCACATAATCCGTACCTGAAAAACTGAAAAATAAGAAAAACACATACTGAAATTCCCTCAGGGTAAATAGAACTATTTTGCGTTTGACACTACATAAACAACTTGGATATTTACTTGTAAAACCCATAATCATATCTTGGAATTTCGTAGAACTTGGTAAATCTCCCTTATCTACGTTTCACGGCTTATGAAAGGTTTCTATAATGTTATTACTGATAGAAATGCGTCTTTAGTGAACAATTTGAACAGCCAGAATTATTTTCGTTTGACACCTTGCAAACTGGGATAATTATTATAATGTAATAGTAAAATTATTTTCGATTGCTGTACTAATTTTAGGTCTGGATCCTTCTAATAAAACTGTGGCAAAAATAAACCACATTGATGGAAAATAATTATAAATGATAAAAGGTTATAGCATATTTCTTCGATCTTCAAAATATTACATGCCCGTCTCTAATAAATCATAATATATTAAGAGATGTTTACTCACTGCCTCTATATATACAATGAAGACGTTTTTGACACAACAGTTGATACCTTTTTGTCAACTCGAATTTGGACTATTTTCTTCACCGTTGTTGAGTTTCAAGGTGTTTTTTTTAAGCTACAACACATTTGGAGGCTATTTATACATTCTCCTAAGCCTGGGGATATTTTTACCGCAAGGTTTATTATAAATTATTTTTCTCGTAAGACATAACATTTCTAGACGAACATTAATAAATTTTCCCTCGAAGGCAAACTGCAATTTTATACTTAACAGGTTTTCAAAAATTTAATTTAATCCAACAATTTTTTGATCATATAATTTGTCAAAATACCCGCTAAATAAATTTTATTTATTGACAGAAGTAAACATTGCACAAGCATACACCACTTTCCTTCGACTTAATTTGAAAATCTTCAATTCCACCAAAAGAACTTCCATTCGTGTCAATTCTGGAAGAACTCAGCACAAAAATATATTATGCATTTTCCACTTTTGCTCAACAATCGACAGAAAAAACTCTTAAGGCTAGAACCGAATATCATCAAAGATTTACACAATGAACATAAAAATGAAATTAAAAATCCTAATTTTTGACACTACTTTTCACTTTGTCTGTGGTAACTTAATTGGTTCTTTATTTATGTTGCCTCCAAAATGCTCCCTTCTACATAATTGGGTTATCTTACGTTAAACTGTCAAACAATCTACACTTTTTGACAGGTTTGTTTAACTTGTCAAGCAGGTAGTTTAGCTTGCGTCGTTCTCAATATCAGTGATGAGAATATTACGAAATCGACAGCAACGGTAGGGAAATTAAATGAAATAATAGCACTGTTAATAATTGGTGATATGGATCATACATACATGCGTAAAGAAATATCTTCAATAAAGGTGTCATAAATACTCATAAATTTCATTAAAAACTGGACATATCAATTTTATTTCTTAGTGGTAAAAATAAGAATGACTTTATTTAACCAAATAGTGAGTGGAGCTTTTTTCAACACATTCCTTGGAAACAAGATATTGATTACTCTGGGGAGCTTTATACTGAGCCTGTTTCCTGCAACGTTTATAGCAATTTTGTTGGCAATGGTTTCTACTTTTCACAATCGCGGCAACGTTACAAGAATTTTTTTGAATGTTAATGTATCAGTAAAATCACTCGTGCAACTCATTATAACGTTGAATTGCATTGCTTCAATTTCAGCCGTAGGGATACAAGTTGTAAGGTGACACTGTCTTGCAGCGGGTATGTGAATGCTGCAACATCTATTACATGTATAAGTACTGCATCTCGTGTCTAAGTTGTCCGCATCGCAACTTTGTGCCGTGTGAGAAACAATGTATGACTTTTTTCCATTTGATGTCCATAGCACAGTTATTTTGTAAAATTCTACTGGAATAAGCAATTTAAAAAGGCATTTTCTGCTTATGTAAATTATTCTTCAGTAAAGCCTTCTTTACAGCATCAATACAAATGGATTCAAATTTCTTGCTCAAAGATCTCCTACAAGCGACAAACCTTGTACTTCTAACATCTTAAAGCGCCATACTATTTTGGTTTCTAAATATGAAGATTGAGTATAATAATATGTTTCGAGGAAAACTATTTTACAAGAATGGACAATTACAAAGGAGTAACACAAGAAAACAACGCACTGACAGAAACTGAGACGATGGATTCGCAGTTTCAACAGAACAGTATTGAAAAAGTTAAGTTTAGCTTTCCAGGGGGAAAAAGATACGATAGGATTAAGCCATAATGATAACTTTATATCCAGTCAATTTATAGTTGGTGATTTGGATTACCCGACTGGATTTGAATGAAGCAAAAACAAGCAAATTTAGTCAAACAAAAGATGTTAAACAAGGAGGTTAGAAATAAGGTTGGCTCTAGCAAGACAAGGGCATGAAAGAAAGCGCGGGATATTTTTTAAACAGAGACATTCTTGCATCCCCCTCGAGACAGCGAAAGTAGCACCAATTGATAAAAATGCCCGTGATGTCAAAAACAGACAAGTTTAACTTCAACAATGGCTTTGTGTTTGACAGAATCAGTGCCAAACTACCTGCAGTAATATTGATAACACATCAAAAACTCTCACTGATTCTAGTAATCACTTTAAAAAAGTGTGCTCAAGTCATGTCAGATCTATTGACTTTTCACAGTGTTTAAAATAATAATATTAGAAATCGTAAAGAAAACTGAACTTATCATACAAGGGAAAAAGAAAGAAGAAAACTCGTCAAAGTTAATTGCTACCACATGTAAACAAACAAAGGTATTGAAATGTTAAATAAAGTGTAGTGTGTTTTAAACCGTGAATGAATGTTAACCCTTTCACTCGGCGCAAGAGTGTCAAACTTTACAATTGAACAAATATATATACTAAAAAACAAACAGTACCACATAAAAGTACTGCTCTCAACTCGTCAAATATCACATTTCGATTGGATCGCCTTTCAATTTGCTTTTCTTGTGTTGTGTCTTGTAACAATTCTAGTTCCTATCAACCATTTTCCACTTATCTAAATCTTGAACAAGAAGATTTCAGTACCATCTATCAATAGTTCCAAAACCAAGTCGCACAACGGCTTTTCTTAAAGTTTATAGTCAAGATGCGAAAAAACAAACATTAGTTCATGTCAATTCAAAACAAAATGCCGAACAAAACACTTACCTAAATAAATAGCTTTTTCTCTCCAATTACCTACTAGGTAATAGTAAATCCTCGTTTACTTAGCAGTCCAGAAGGCAGCCAATGTGAACGATCTTGTATATAGCCAGCCAAGTTCAAACCGCTAGGATACTTGTTTTTGGTTTGGTTTAATTCTGGGGCTTTGTTGTATTAATTGAAAAATCACTATTTTGTCACCTGGTAAAGAATAAAACTCAGGCTAAATATGATTCTTCGCTGTTCTGCGGGTGGAAATTTTATATTCAGAACGACATTTACCAAAACAATAAGACAACTTGATCGACATGAGCTGAAAAACGTCACCGACTACATTTTGTGACATAGAGGCAACACCGTTTTATGAATCTAATTTACTTCTCCACCGTTGTTGATTTCTAGGGGTTTGTTTCCAAGACATTCCGCTGGATATCTATAAATTATTCAAGGCAGCAGCTACTTTTTACCACACAGTTTGTGAAGAAATCTTATTCCCAAAGAAACTTTTTTCCGCATCAAAATTTTCATTAGCAAAATGATTCAATAAATTTTATAAACCGACAAAACCTCTTATTACAATTGCAACACGTTCAAAATCTCACGTTCAAAGTGGTTTTCACGAAAGTCAATTTGTCATAGTTAGACCCAATGAAGTTGACTTATTTGGGGTTTTTCCTAGCGAAGCAAAAGTTGTATACATTATACCGAATTTCTCAGAATATGCCATCTTAGGGCCACATTCAAACGGGGTCTTAAAAATCTGGCATTGTAGTATGTGGAGATTTATTCTTATAGGAAACAATTCCGAGGCAAACTATGCAATGTTTTCATATCGGCGTTACTATCAACAAGCGTATCTTATAGTTGGAAACAATTGAGTGATTTACACCGTTTACATAAATAAAAATCATATCTTCACTTACTTAGCAGTTTCCATTGTGGTTGCCTCGTCTTGCCGACTTTGCCTTAAATATCCTGCCTTGTGCATAATTGAATTATCTTAAGTCGAACTGTCAAAAAATCTGCACTTTTTGACAGAAATGTTTAAATTTGTTAAGCAGGTAGTTTAACTTATACTGTTATCAATATTAATGATACGAATGTTTGGATATCGACCGCCAAGAGCAGGAAAAATATATTAAAAAAACAGCATGGTCTGACGATATCAACAATAAAATAGTCCCAAGAAAATGCTAGAATTTTTTATATATAACTAGAAACTATAAATTTTTGTTGTAACTAGAAAATGCTGCAAAAGTTTCACCTTTTTCAAGGAATTCAAAACGAAGAACCATTTTATAGTTGAAAAGTCAATAAAGTGGAACTGTCGACGATAAGACGTGGTAGACCAAGAGAGACCTGGCGCGGAACCGTAGAGAAGGAAAGAGGAGCATTGGGTTTTAAGTCGTGGAGCGAAGTGGCAGTAGTTGCACGTGACCAGATGGCGTGGCGTAGAAGATTCTCTTGCCCATTCCCCCCCCCCCCCCCCCCCCCCCCCCCCCCCCCCATGCGGATAAGAAACTAAGTTTAAGTCAAGTCGACGATAAAACATTTTGGGCCAAATATTTAAACGAAGTCTGGATAACGTTCAAGAAACCGTGGTCTAAACGGAATTTAAACCAATAGTTACACCAGTTTTACCACGTATATGGACTCACTCTATGTGAACTTTGATTAATCCACGTTGTATTAATACAGTATATCCTCGCCTAGTCATTGTAGTGTGAGCCCCAATTCAGCCTTAAACCAGGTCTAATTTAGATTTGGTTTAAATACCGGCTCTTTTAATCCAAACCTTTCCCCAAAGCTCAAAATATCAATGCTCTTTATTGATCTTCATACATTCCTTTTAATGTCTGTTCTGAGAATTTGTTGGTACATCAAGATAACATGGTCCTTTATTCTTGTCACAATGTAGATTGGCATTATAAGTAGAAGTTAAATAAAATTATAAAACTGTTTATCGTTTGTCAGCAAGACGAAGACCTGCTCAGTACCTTACTAGTACAGTACTAAATTGTAACGGCAACTGCCGAGTGAATTGAATCATTGAGGATAAAGAAGAAACCGCCTCTGGATGCCTACTGTCGTTGTTACACCATCTCGGTTCACAAGTTGCACAAGCACAGTAGTTTGTTATGCCTTGTTTTTCTTTTGCCCCATCTTCAATTCGCCTTTTTCTCATCTTTTTGTCATGATTTGCAGATCGTGGTTCGATGCCATTTTTTTCTTTCTTCTTCTTCTTCCTAACCGAATATAAGTCCAAAACCATAGACTTCCATCTAGTCCTGTTATCGATGCCAACAGTTGGAAATAAAAAGAAAATGACCAAAAACGCAAACCATGTACGAATTATCGACGAGGTCATCTGACTACCACTTTATCGAGCATAAGGCTCCAGTGCCTTCTGGGCCTACGAGGGCCAGCCAATCAGCGGAAAGATACCCCACAGCGAGGCAAATCCCCAGAGGAAAACGACGACTTTCAACAAATGTTTGTGAGTGACATCTGCTACAATGGTACGATGGGTCTTCAAGCACCTCTGGACTGCAAGTACTGACTAACCCAGACTAACGATGGTATTAACGCATGCGTATCAACTGCTTCCGTTGAAACCAAATGCTCTTTTGAGGACACAAACGCGACAAACGTTCCAGCAGTTTTCTTTCATTAGGCACCAGGTCTCCCTCTCTCTTTGACAACTAGGCGTAATGATATCAATACTGCGAGACTTGTTAGGCAGGTCGAGGCTCCAAAACAAATTTCAGTCCTGCAAGCACAGATATTCATTGTCAGAGCTCTGTCCCGCAGGACAATGCTGATGCGCCCTTAGAATCAGCTTTCTGGATTGCAGCGCCTGGTGTGGCTGTAAAGTACAATTTGGGAGTGGCAGCTGACGTTGCAGTTTCTGCAGATGAAGACTGATATATAGCACTGATATCGTCAGGAATAAGCTTATGACAGATCGTTTAGAACTCAAGCCTAGAGCAGGCTTCCGAGCCTTTCTCTCCACTGCTCTCCAGTTTGGCGATGCGAGACCCAAACTGAATCGCTCGCTTGGGTAACTCCGATGATGACGTCAAGCCAAGCAACCTCGCAGCTTGACGTAACAACTGTTTCTCCCCAATCCCTCTCGGCAGGCCTGGGTCCGTCTGAAAGAAAGGTTTTTCTGCTTCAGTGTCAATTTCCAAGTAAACGCTCACGTCTCTAAGAACAAGCGTAACCACAGAAAAATTATCCTTCCCTAAGTTCCAAAAAAGACTGAGCCCGAGTTGTAATATTTTACCTTATAGCAAGAAAGGTCCAAAGGCAATTGATCAACCAGAGATCAAGATTACGGGTAGCTGTTAAAAAACGGGTTTTAAACAAACTACTAACTCGTTAAAAACAGGTTATGTTGCACATCATGTTATGACTTGGTCACTTTACCTTCAGCCACACTGGAAGACTGTTTAAAAAAGACACAACCTCCTCATCAAGAAAAGGGAACCGCGCCTCTCGACCGTGATCTGAAATGCACCTGGAAACCAATCAATATACCAATTAACCATATATGGAGAGTCCAGTGTCGTATTGTATGATGGGTAACCAACGAGCAAATTTAAGCAAAAGACGTTTTTCTGTTTTCTTTTTTATCGTTCAGGGCCCTTTAAAGGATACAGTAAGCGGACACTCTCGGAAAGCAGAAAAAGTGTCCGCAACTGGAGCTGGCCGCTAACTGGAATGTGTAAATACAGATACTAAGATCAACATTATAAAATTTTGATCACACAGTCGAAGCCCCTGTGAGCGGACGCTCTCGTAAGCGGACAGCTCTACTTTGATAAAAACTCTGTTTGAATTTCTAGCTCATACAAATTCGTAAGCAGCCAGCTCTCGTTGCGGACACTTTTTCTGCTTCCAGAGAGTGTCCGCTTACGGGAGCTTCATAACGAGCGCTCTGATGGCTGTGCAACCGTTTTGCGCGAGGCTATGTAAACACGGTTATGACGTATCGTTGCATTTTGTTGGCTTTATAAAAGAAATAGAAAACGCCGCTTCTTGTTTACATAGACTGTTGCAAAACACTCGAGTTTACATAAAAGTTCGAATTCTCCCAAACTTTCTGTTGTGTTTGAATTAATAGGTTATGCCCACACGCGCGCCATTTTAGATTTCGTACAAAGTCTGTACAGTATTTTCAAAATGTGTATAAAACTTACAATGAACATGAAAGGAGAAAAACCTAACCTGTCGTCACGGCCAAGGTTTCGCTTTGATATTCTCTTCACTTCCATTTCCATCTCATGCATTAATCCTGACCAACCTTCATTACTGGAAAAAAGTAGAACATTCTAAACAAGACATTTTTTTTTTTTACTTTCTTATCTACCATATATCCTCCATATAGCCCCCTCCCTCTATTACACCTCCCTCCCCCTCTCTCCTCCTTTCCCTCTCTCCCTCTCTTCCTTCTAATAAGCCCCCCATTTCAGGAATAAAAAATATAGTCGAAGCTCCTGTAGCGGACACCCTCGGAAGGGAGAAAAAGTGTTCGCAAACTGGAGCTGGCGCTTACGGGATTGTGTAAATACAGAGTTTGTATGAGCTAGAGTTCAATCGGGGCTGTGTCAAGGCGGGCCGTAAGGAGAGCTGTCCGCTTCCAAAAGTGTCCGCTCAGAGAGCTTCGACTGTAGTGTAAAAAGATTCAATTACATGAAGCGAGTTCTGTCCTGGCGTATCCTCCAAGCTGTTCATCAGCCCCCATGCCAACCAGTAGAACCTGTTAAAAACAAGAAAACATTACAGGGATGCTAGAAAAGAGAATGGAACAACTGTAGCCCTGGTACGAGGGTCAAAGCAAAGAGGTTGGGGCGAGTATTTATCTCGGCCCCAGGCTCCGTCCTTCACTCGGGCTTTTTTTCTTTTGGCAACTACCGTGTGTGACACTTCTAAAATTTTTGCGGGAGTTTATTTTTGCGGATTGGCGATTTTTTTTAGTTTTGCGAGAACAATTTTTTGCGATTGGCAGAAACTGTTTTTTCTTGCTGCATGGGAATTAATTTTTGCGATTATAAGCAAGTTGCGTACACTTGGAATTACAACACATGCAATCGAAAATACAGGTTAAAAACACATGTAGATGTAAAACACGTTAATCAGTGCCAGTCCATTACAATTACTATTTACATAATTTTGCGGGAACATTTTTTTTGCAGATTGAGAAAAAAAAAACCGCAAATATCAGAACCCGCGAAACATTTAGTGCCACACGGTATTTCACGTTTTATTCCTAGTGACGTCATCAGGGGACTCTTTCATATGACGTCACGGTCACTACGTGACTTTCAGATCGGAGTAGTGCGCGTGCTCAAGATTATCGTGTGTCATGCAAACTCGTCACGTAAATCTCCAGTTCTAAATTCCGTTTTACTTGTCAGAGAGGGCTCTGGGAATGACACGATTGTTTTGAAAAAAGTAACTGCGACTTGGAGCAGCTTGTGTCACTGACTGAATAATATTGTTCTCATACTTCTATCAAGCTTAAAATATACCATCATTTATTTCCACGTATTTCTCACTCATCGACAAATCTAATCCTAGCAGTATGCGGGAAGCTTGTCACATTTGAACCTACAGTAGTTATATGGCTTAAGCTCCCACGAGTCTCCCGTAGCTCAGTGGTAGAGCATCCGACCGGTGTGCGGAAGGTCATAGGTTTGACTCCTGTTGGGAGAACTCGGAATTTTTTTCCGAGTAGCTTGTCACTGACTGAATAATATCTTTCATATTTCTACCATCATTTCTTTCCACAAAGTCATACTTGTACTCGTTACCGTATATACTCCTAGCTCAATCTGAAAGGCCCTATTATCCCAGGACGTCATCTGGTAACAAATCCATTTGACATCATCCCGGTGACGTCATCATCACGTGACGTCACTGGGTGATATTTCACATGACGTCATCGTGTAAAGTAAACAAGGTGCGTTCCCCAGTGGTGCGCCAATTTTATCTTTCTAGAACGAACTTCAATGATATACCTTAGCTCTACTTGTATATGTTTTCTTTTCATTCTCTGTATCGTTATCTTTGTTGAGGTCACTTTTCATAGAGGGGCGCAGACGACCTACCCCCCGGCGGCAAACCACAAAGCACAGCCAATACTGTCATCCAATACGGTGTTCAGGGGGGACACCAAATGGCTGATATGGCGGGACCTAGGACGATGGAGAAGAAACGTTAGGACACAAATATAGCCGGCTCCGGGTTCGAGCTCTGGTCGAGGTCTTTGTGTTGTGTTCTAGGCTAGCCACTTTACTCTCACAGTGCCTCTCTCCACCCAGGAGTATAAATGAGTACCGGTGAATTGTCAGTGAGCAATCTGGCAAAATGCTGGGGGTCACCTGCGACAGACTAGCATCCCATCCAGGGGAGTAGCAATACTCTTAGTCGCTCCATGCTACGGAAACTGGAGTTAATGATAAGCTACTAGGCGCCTACCTCATTTCCTGGAGTTCTTCAAGTGTCACATCAACCTTCAAGTAAAGAACAAAAAATGTCTGTGAAAAGAGCAGTATTGTTGTACTTTGAGTAACAAACAAACCTTATTTCTTTCTTTCTTTCTTTCTTTCTTTCTTTCTTTACAACAATATTTATACAGGAGCATCTAATTTAGCTTGGCTAGTTTAACTAATAGGTAAGGTAAAGCCGTTCGGGGCCAAACTGATCCACACTACCGGAGCTTATCCCAGTTTCCGTAGCATGAAGCGAATAGTGGAGTATTGCTACTCCCCTGGGTGGGATGCTAGTCCAACGCAGGTTACCCCCTGCATTTTGTAAGGTTGCCCTAACAGTTCGCCGGTACCCATTATACTCCTGGGTGGAGAAAGTCACTGTGAGACTTATTACCTCAATAAAATTCCATTGACGTGACAGGTTAATGCGCTGTAGTTCTTCCACGCCTGATATCCCTGTTACTCTGTCTGGGACGCTGAAATTTCTTGTGGGATTTGTTGGGGTTGCCTTTTGTCTCATCTTCCTTTCTTTGTATTCTTGTTTTGTGGATGGCTAGGTTGGAGTTTTTGCTCAAATGCAACGTTAATAAGATCTATGGCTTCTCCCGCAGGCACAAATCTAGAGATAAATGATTAAAATAGATTTGTTTTCCAATTGCGTTCCCTCCTTCGTTCGTTTTTTCGCTTATTCATTCTTTATGATTCTTAGTTTGTTCGTTAATTGCTTTGCTGGTTCGTGTGTTTGTTCGTTTGTTCGTTTCTTCGTTCATTCGTTTGTTCGTTTGTTCGTTCATTCGTTTCTTCGTTTGTTCGTTCATTCGTTTCTTCGTTTGTTCGTTCATTCGTTTCTTTGTTCATTCGCTTTTTCGTTCATTCGTTCGTTCGTTCTTGCATTCATTCGTTTCTTCGTCCGTTTGTTCATTCATTCGTTTCTTCGTTCGTGCATTCGTTTCTTCGCTAGTTCGTTTCTTCGTTCCTTCAACGACAAAAATAATAACAAAACTAAGCCACACTGAGCTGACACAAGTACGAAATGCTGACTTACTTATCGGCCAAAGCTGCTATCATCATAGAATCGATTCCACCTGAGAATAACACACCCAACTGGAGCGTCTCTCTTTTGTACTCCTGAACATGGAAAACTATTTGCTTCAGAAGTACTGCCTGAGGAAAATTGGAAGAAGCTGAATTGCTGTAACTTCTTGGCAGATTCCAGACTCTTTTCCGGACTGCATCACCAAGAACTGCGATAAAATTGTCTCTTGATTCCTTATAGAAGGAATTCCACTGGCTTCTAAACAAGTTGCAACGATAACATCTTTCTGTGATTGCTTCAACTGAAGAGATGTTTGGGCTTTCTCCGGATTCATCTTTTTTTGTTAATTCGCTGCAAGTATGTCGTGGGTGTCCCGAATTGACACTGCACAATTGAGAACAATTTGAGCTGCAAGATTGACTTGCTTCTAGATTTCCTGTAGTGGAAACTTGTGACGTTGGTTTTGGTGAAGAAAAGCTCGCGTTTAAACAGCAGACACAATCCTGCACAGATTTTGCACGCGCAGTTAACTCTGAATTGGAATTAAAACTTGCGTCGTTGTGCCCTGAAATATTTGGATCAATAACATTTTCATTTTCAACAGTGTCAATATGTGACATACCACTAACTTCTCCCACATCGTTCTCACTTCCGACCGATTCTTTGCTTTGTTTGATTGAGGAATCCTCTAATTTCATCATATTTTCATCACGTGTATTCTTCGGTGGAGTAGACTTTAGCCTGTTTTCTTCAATCAATTGCAAGTCTTGTTCGGTAGGCATTTGTTTGTTAAATGGTGTCACGGAGCAGCTCAAGAACAGTGGGCTTTGTAACTCATCGCTGGAAATCTTCCACTCGAATTTATTGATCCTAAAAGGCTGCTCACAACCTGGATCGGTTTTGTTGCTCACAAAATCCACACAGTACAGACCATCGGCTGGAACTTCTTCAAAATGCTGAAACAATAAAAAAATACAATTCAGTTTTTTTCGACTGACGAATTCATTGACGTGAAATACAGTCGACGCTCTCTGAGCGGACACTCTCGTAAGCGGGCAGCTCTATTTACGGCCGCCTTGACAAAATCCCGTTTGAACTCTAGCTCATACAAACTCTGTACAGTCGAAGCTCTCTGAGCGGACACTCTCGTAAGCGGACAGCTCTACTTACGGCCGCCTTGACAAAACCCGTTTGAACTCTAGCTCATACAAACTCTGTACAGTCGAAGCTCTCTGAGCGAACACTCTCGTAAGCGGACAGCTCTACTTACGGCCACCTTGACAAATCCCGTTTGAACCCTACAACAGCTCATACAAACTCTGTACAGTCGAAGCTCTCTGAGTGAACACTCTCGTAAGCAGACAGCTCTACTTACGGCCGCCTTGACAAAACCCCGTTTGAACCCTACAACAGCTCATACAAACTCTGTACAGTCGAAGCTCTCTGAGTGAACACTCTCGTAAGCAGACAGCTCTACTTACGGCCGCCTTGACAAAAAAACCCCGTTTGAACTCTCTAGCTCATACAAACTCTGTATTTACACATTCTCGTAAGCGGACAGCTCCTAACCTGTGTACATCCGCCTCCTCCCCAAAAAAAATCGGGAAGAGAGACAACTTTTAAAAGCTCAATTAGTGAGCAGCACTTGAACGAACTTTAGTTTGTAGAACTGATATATTCTCCTACGCGTTTCGTCCGACTATCGCGGACCCAGTTCGTCAGGGAGTTTTACAAATAGTAGTTATATGCTTGTCTTCTCTTTATTTTCCGGGAGGGGGGAGATGACGGACGTGACACACGCTACCAGCTCCAGTTGTGACAGTTGTTGACACTTTTTCTGCTTCCCGAGGATGTCCGCTTACGGGAGCTTGGACTGTATTCTTCATTCGTCCAATCGTGGCTTGTTATTTTTTTGTGCTGATTTAAACATTTTCTCTATTTTCACTTGTACTAAATTTTGACTTGTTCTTCACATTTCTGGAACGGTTTTCTAGTTGCTCGCCGTTTACGGCGTGAAAAACAGTAAGCGGTCACCCTCGGGAAGCAGAAAAATAAAAAAGTGTGAAAAAAATGTCCGAAACTGGAGCTGGCCGCTTACGGGAATGTGTAAATACAGAGTCTGTATGAGCTAGAGTTCAAACAGTGTTTTGTCAAGGCAGCCGTAAGTAGAGCTGTCCGCTTACGAGAATGTCCGCTCAGAGAGCTTCGACTGTACAGAGTTTGTATGAGCTAGAGTTCAAACGGGGTTTTGTCAAGGCGGCCGTACGTAGAGCTGTCCGCTTACGAGAGTGTCCGCTCAGAGAGCTTCGACTGCATGTACAGAGTTTGTATGAGCTAGAGTTCAAACGGGGTTTTGTCAAGGCGGCCGTACGTAGAGCTGTTCGCTTACGAGAGTGTTCGCTCAGAGAGCTTCGACTGTACAGAGTTTGTATGAGCTAGAGTTCAAACGGGGTTTTATCAAGGCGGCCGTACGTAGAGCTGTCCGCTTACGAGAGTGTCCGCTCAGAGAGCTTCGACTGTACAGAGTTTGTATGAGCTAGAGTTCAAACGGGGTTTTGTCAAGGCGGCCGTACGTAGAGCTGTTCGCTTACGAGAGTGTCCGCTCAGAGAGCTTCGACTGTACAGAGTTTGTATGTAGTAGTAGTAGTAAAACTTTATTTAAACACGGTGTCAATTCACAATACATGCTCTTCCATCGAGCCGTGTATTAAATTAATTACAATAATAAATGATTACAATAATAAATTAAATTACCTAGCTAAATATGTTATTTACAAAATTATGTATAATCTATAAAAATTACTAACTATTTATTAAATTCAATAGATATTAAATACATGATTTAAAAGAGCTAAGAGTGGGCTGTGCCTTAGTGCTCAAAGGCAAGCTGTTCCAGAGGACGGAACCGCGATATTGAAAACTTCGTTTGCCTGCTTCAGTACTAGGTCTAGGAACGAAGAGGTTGTATTTCGAATTTCTTAGATTGTGCGAGTGGACACTGGATGTAGTTTCAAAAATACTATTCAGACGAGTCGGAGAAAGATTATGGAGAGTCTTAAACAGAATAACTGCTAGTTGCTTTGAACGCCTTCGCTCCAGAGAGTCCCAGCCTAGGTCATCGAGTAAAACGGAAGATCTAACATTTAGGTCAGAAAAAGTGATTAGACGCGCGGTTCTATTTTGGAGTTTCTGGAGTCTTTCAGATTGACAAACACCAATACTGCCCCATACGGAGCTGCAATAGTCAAAATATGGTTGGATTAGAGCGTTATAGATCATAATAAGAGTCTCGCGAGGAACCAAGTTCCTAACACGTTTGATGGCCCCGAGGCCCGCGGATACTTTCTTGACAATATTGTTAATATGGGAGTCCCATGATAAGGTCTCATCCAAATCAATGCCAAGATACTTGTAGATTTTAGCTCTTTCTAGGGAGTGTTTGTCAATCTTAAAGTCAAACTGGTGGTTTAAATTTGCTAGCTTGTTATGGCTACCAATGAGCTAGAGTTCAAACGGGGTTTTGTCAAGGCGGCCGTACGTAGAGCTGTTCGCTTACGAGAGTGTTCACTCAGAGAGCTTCAACTGTAGGAAAGAGTAATAGCCATTTCCAAGTCGCCTTTTCCCCTCTGTTTCAAAACAAGTCCTGGTGCACAACCTTTGATACATGTATGGAAATGAGTTTTACTTGCATGTTCACTGTCTCGAAAATCAAACTCATTTTCATATCAAAGGTTGTGCACCAGGACTCGTTTTGAAACATAGGCCAAAGGCAACTCAGGAATGGCTTATTTGCTCACCAGATTTGTATCAGCTGCAGTAGAATTCCTCTCAGTCACAGAAGTTACAGCTAGAACATCATCTGGATTGGAGGGAAGATGCCACAACAAGCTCCGACGACCAAAATAATCTCTACCAAACCACAGCTTCTGCTCACTCATCTAAAGTATTAAAACAGTACATAGTGAACTGGTGAACAGTAGTGAACAGTAGTGAACAGTACAGTACATGTACTGTACAGTACAAGAGTAGGGGACATGGCATTGGTCCCTGGTGTTGTGTTACTCATGGGTTGGGTGGGTGGGGTGAGATCATGAATGGACTGATGGTGACTGCCATACATGCCTAAAGCTGATGTCTGACCTCACCCCTGAGTTGAATATAATTATTAAATGCATTACCAAACACATATTAGGCCATGACCCTTTTTTCTCTGTTTTCCACTGTCCGAGCGACCCAGACTTTGGCAAAGAAAACATATACATATACATCAGTGTAGTTTGATAGGGAATTTATCGGACCACTTTACCCCTGTACCCCTAAACCAACTAAATGTTGTTGCCAATTCAGATTACAATGAAGAGCGCGCTCTACCGTTACCACTCGACAAAGTTTTTGATTAATTTTTAACAACTTTTTTACATCTTTTTGACAACTTTCTAATGGCTTTCGTTTCAACTGGCCAATCAAAATACAAGAGCTATTAGAGCTATGTCAAGCTCCGTGTTTGCATTCTGACAATATTGAAATCTCCACCTCCCACAATTCTTACAATTCGATTTGCTACTGTAGTTTAAATGGAAGCCATCCGAAAGTTGTCAAAAAGTTGTCAAAAATTAACCATTTGTCAAGTGGCAACAGTAGGGTGCTCAGTCTTAACTGTAATGTTGAATCACTTAGCTGTTAATTAAACGCAATATTTTCATCTTCCACATTGATTTTGTACCCACATCTTGTTGTTTCCAGGCTCTTAGCCTCTATGGCAATCAGGTGCTGGAGTTTCAAACCTTCTACAGTAGTTCCAGGCTCTTTCCTCTTTTTGTTTGAATGTGTATTTTTTATTTCGATCCTCCAACTGACCAACCAAAATCAGAAAACGTCAAGGACGGTTATTGGAGAATGGAAGAACTGAAGGATGGTTTTATAGGATTTAAAAAACCCAGAAGTCAAAATTGGACAAACTAAAATTTAAATACATGTATAAACTTGCGTTGAGCTACATTTGCCTTCTGTCAGTTGGCGAACACTAGGAAGCTCTACAGTTAATAAAAATTAAATTACCACAGGTTCCACATTTAACTGTTTACACTCGGGTATGTTTTGGGTGTGTATGTGCCACCCAGGTCTCCAAATTTGGACCCAGTTTTAGAAAGAATTTGCATTCAAAATGATACCCCGTTCTAGAAAATAGGCCAATATTTAATACCCCGTTCTAGAAATTTAGTAAATTTCAATAGCCCATTTTTGAAAGGTCTCAAATATGGATACTCCGTTCTAGATCGAGAGTCCCAAAATCACGACCCTGTTGGGCGGCACATACCCGTATAGGTATTTTGGGGGAGACAGTACTACAATGTACAGTGTATTCTACATGTACATGTACAGTACCTGCCAGTAAACAAATGCCCAAGGACCTTGAACCTGAGCCATTGTTGAAACGATGTGATGAGAAGGAGACACCTCTGATGGAGGGTTGGGCAAATTATTCAGCAAAATCAATGAATCATTTTCATTCTCCTTCACCTGTCAGAGTAAAATTTACTGCATAAGGCCACGTTGTGCGGTTCCAGAAAGTATCCTGGCCATACCCACCCAAGGAAGGTCATTCTGAGGGGGAGGGGGGGTTCAAACCAAAAAACCTTATGCGGCGGGGGTATGAATATTTTCTGGAACAACGTAATTTTTGAGAACTGTTTGAGAACTGGTCTTTCAAGAACTGGGAGCTCTGGACAAAAGAGAATCAAGAAATTGTCATATACACATCCCTAAATACTGCCTTTAAGCCTGCCAATGGTGATGTATAATGTACAAATTCTGACTACACTAGCACAAACCATTCAATGTGAAATATAGTTTATTTAGGATGAGCCAGTCAGTCATCACATTACTATGAATCCTAATACAGCGGCACTGAACCTCAGGAAAGAGGCACTAAATAAACATGAACACAACTTCTAAAATAAAAATAAAACTAAAGCGAACAATGAAGGCACAGAAGACTGACCAACATAGAATAATAATTTTTAATATTTCCCGCTGAAACTCTTAAATACCACTAAATGACAATACCAAAGCCTCTCTTTCGTGCCGTCAGAATAGCAATTTCTGACTTAATTGTTCCTACGTCACTCAATCGTCAGAAATTTACATTTGAAACCCAAGGCAGTGACTGATCTAGGGGTCCCAACCATTGTGGTTAAAACGTAGTGAGGCCCAAAGTGCCTGAGATTCATGCCTTTCCACTGGTGCTGGTGCAAAACCCAAACAAGAGAGCCTGCAAGTACATAAATTTGCCACTGCAATAACCTGCGACCAGGCTCTCTTGTTTGGGTTCTGCATCAGTGGGAAGGCATGAGTTACACTCGCTTCACTCACCAGCTCGTAACTCGCAGATTTGCCACTCATGTGAAACCCAAACAAGAGACGAGCCTGCTCGCAGGCTACCATTGCAAAGCTACAAATTGTAATTTATATCTAAGAAATGAGCTGATGAAATTTGGTTGGTCCAAATGAAATATTCCTAGTTGACACTGTTATTTAGCTTGTAAAAACTAATGTACCTCTATTCCACCAAATATTTCTCCGTTCCACAATAGGATATTCCCACACTCATCTACTAAAGGCTGAGGAGTCTTGCTGCCTCTTAAATGAAGCACTGTACCAACAAGGGCCAAGGAAAACTTTCCACAATCATTTCTTATGGAATGATCTTTTCTGCCAAGGTGATCTGGACCTCTCCTTTGAAGATGAGGAAGTATGTACTCTGAAATATTCTGGAAAAATTAAATAAAAGTTAACTTGATTCACTCAATATTATTAATATTCCCGGTGTAATTAATCGATGAAACCAATAATCGATGAAAATCGATATTAATCGATAATAATCTATATTAATTAATCGATTAATATTGGTAATCGATGATTAATCGATGTCAGAAAATTTGTGACCTTTTATCGATTAATATCGATTGTCATCGATTAGCATCGATTATTATCAAATTCATATCCACGAAGCGCTTTTTATGGTGTCTGTTGAATGTTAACACAACGTGATTTATTGCTATAACCGTTACAAACAACAAAACAGAACACTAAAAAGACGATGAACACGTCGGTCATCCATCAGTATCACTTCCCTTCTGCTGCAGCGAGCACTTGAATCCTTTCGCTTGGGACTTGTTTGCTTGAAAAGTTCCTAACTTACATCAACAGGAACATTTGTTCCTCCCCCAACGCGCCAGCGACCTTTGGGATCGTCAGATGGCTAAGCCAAATCGAAAATTTAGTAATCCCTATAATATACGCTATTTTAACATGACATCTGATCAAAACTTCGAGTTCAATCACGCTGGAATTAGACTGGTCGCCATTGTCACCGTCAGCTTGCAGAAAAATATACGAAAATTTATGTCTAAATAATTCGATACAAGTCGATCAAAATCGATGGTAATCGATCTAATTAACGAACATCTTGGTGTGACTATCGATTGATAATCGATTACCGATATTAATCGATATTAATTAACTAATTTCATCGATCAATATCGATTGATCGATTAGCTTTCCGATGATCGATTCCATCGATTAATTACGCCGGGTAATATTAAGCTCTATAATAAGCTTAAGCTAAAAGGAGGAGGTTAATAAAATCATTTACAACGCAAGATCGAAATATCAAATTCTCCATACTGATTTCAATACATTTCTTTTACCGCTAGTTCGGAGAATTTGGCTCTAAATCATGACAATATGCTCCAGTTTTAACGCATGCATGGGTACTGCTACAAGGAAAAATTGAATATTGATTGAACACTCTTGGAAAATGGAAAGTAAAAAGACTCAATTCAAACCTGACAATGGCTCCTTGAGTCCGAATTATCTACGAAAAGGCAGCAACAAATTCCACACATGGTAGTCGCTATAAATCCGCCATTTTGAAAATCGTTCCTTTGCGCCTTTAGTGTGTATGATCAGCGGTCTTTGAACTAGTACCCAGTTCTCCTATCGTGTCTTCGTTCCCAGGGCCTTCTCTCCATCTTGAAAAAAAAAGAGAAAAGGCCCTGGGGACGAGGTTGTATCGTCATTCATTTTACATTCAAGATGGCGACCGCTAATGTAAAAGACGAAGAGTACGAAGAACTCGAGCCTACAGTTCAAAATATTATTGATCAGACTACATTGCGATGGGTTTTTGTCGGAGGAAAAGGTGGTGTTGGTAAAACAACCTGCAGGTAGACAATCGGGTCTTTATTAAAGGGGAAATTATCAAATATTTTATATAAGCTTAAGCTTAAAATATAAAAGCCGGCCTGTCGACATTTTATTTAACAAATAAAAAAAGCCAAAGCCATGTATTATACTGTCATAAAACACGACAGGAATTTGAGAACACGAGAGAAATTTTAGAAAATACGAGCCGCAGGTGTTCGTCAACTAATTTATAGTTTTTACACTTGGTAAAAGGTTTCAGTTATTATTTGTCTAGTATCATTTGCGATTTCAGAAGTCACACAGTAAATACTATGATTTATATAAAACTACATGTAATTAGTTTATCATGATCAATAATAATATACTGAAACTGAATCAGTTACATGTAACCAGTACATAACAATACAAATAATTTTCAATTCATTTAATATGTTTAGTTGCAGTATTGCCCTCCAACTTGCAAAAACCAGAGAAAGTGTGCTGATAATTTCAACAGATCCTGCCCACAACATATCAGATGCATTTAACCAAAAATTTAGCAATATTCCAACAAAAGTTAAGGGTTGTGACAACCTTTTTGCAATGGTAAGTACCGATATGATTATTGCAGCACTTTTAGTAGCCTGCGTCGCAGACGGACTTGACCTCCGGTAATGTCCGTCTGCGAATTAGTGCACAAATCCTTGTTCTAGACCCCCAACGACGTACCAGGATCTGAGTACTTGTCTGTGATTGGCCTTTACATAAAGCTATTGTTCAATTAGCTATGATTTGGCTGTGATTGGCTAAGGGAATTTCACGCGAGCTAGGACCGGAAGCTAGCGGAAAGCGAGCCTAAAAATAGTACAGTATTTTAAAAAAAAATCACTGAAGATATAATGGAGTGCAGCTTTCGAAGCGGTTAGAGAAAGCTCAGTTTGAATTAACGGAGCTACTCCCAGAACAACGAGAAGCGATCAAATCTTCTTCCAGGGGAAAAACGTGTTCATCAATTTACCCACAGGTTTTGGAAAGTCGTTGATCTTTCAGTGTCTCCGATTGTCGCAGTCGCCGCTAATATATGATCGAGTGTTATTGTTGTGATTTCACCTTTACGATCGCTGATGGAGGACCAAGTTTATATATTTCAACAATATGGGTATACTGGCGATTGCATGCTATCACGGACTTGGAAGACCCAGAAACTATTCAGCAGGTTTTAAATGGGAACTACCTTGTTCGGTTTGCCGAGTGTTTGTTGTCTAAACTAACGCGTTGTAAATATCTGTTTGCTCGACAGGAGACCAAACGTGACCTCTTAAAATTTGCTAGAGTGAACACAGTCGATGGCTCTATAGCTATTCTACTTCAAAATCCTCCTCATAATACAACATATCTTGCCCGTTAGAAACACTCTTGAAGGGCAATTCAAAGTAGGTCAGAAGACCGAATTCAATAGAGAACGAACGGCAAATGTCACGAACTTCGAACAGGCCTGTCACGCCTTTTACTATAGCCAATCAGAATAAAGGGGATTTCGAAAGGCACTTCCGGTATTTCGTTACGTCGCTGGGGGTCTAGAACAAGGATTTGTGCACTAATTCGCAGACGGACATTACGGAGGTCAAGTCCGTCTGCGACGTAGGCTACACTTTTAGCAAAGTTAGCATAATCAAGACACCAGGTGATCTTCAGTAATCTTTAAACTCTCTGGTTTCCAGAGCATGATCGCTACTCTCCTGGATGGGATCCTACTTCATCTCAGGCTACCCTCCTCCCAGCATTTATATAGATCAGGTTTCCCCAATAATTCACATGTAAATATTGTGGATAGAGGCACTGTGAGAGTAACGTGTCAGAACAACCGTCACCGTCACCCTGGCCAAGGTTTCAACCTAGACTGTTAGATCTGAAGTCTTACGCACTAACCAACAGGCAACCGCACCTCTCTTGGGTAGACTATCAGAAATATTATTTTACTGACCTTCCAATCTCATTAAGAAATCTTTGGAAGTCTTCTTCAGAAATATTATTTTGGAAGTTTTCAGGTCAAGTTTGGCAGTCTTTGAAGTATATTTTATTTTATTCTGGTCATCTATATAATGGAAACTTTCACGTCAGGTCAACTTTTGGAATTTTTGCAGGACGTAGCTACATGGGAATCATGGAATAATTTTGCCATCAATGAACAAGAATTTATATAAAAAATAATGCCCTCTCTAAACCAAACATAATTCATTAATTTTGTGCTCTATGTTATAAATAAAAGTATTAATATTCTCTCAGAGAGACTGGTCTGGACACTGTTTTTCAACTGGTTTATATTTTCGTGTTGTTTTTCAATAGGAAATAGATCCTAATATAGGATTTTCCCATCTTCCTGATGACATTTTGATGAACCAGGTAAGTTCTGATTACTGTAGGTGTAAATTTTATACAGATGTTTCAAGAAAGGTTGTCGCACAAAAGCATACATGTGTACGTGGCAATACCCAAAGGTACTATGGGAGGTGTACAGTTCACGCCGGGTTGGTAGGCATCCAAAAGCGGCCAGGACAAAATAACTTTTTCACTATTTATCCAATTGGCCTCAAATGTTGTTTTAGTAATATGGGATACTTGATCCCGGATTCTGAAAGAGCATATAACATGACAATTTCAAACTGAAATATGTTGAACCAATCAAAAGTTACATGTATGTTGAATTGAATTGAATTGAATTTTGTCCTGGCCACTTTGGATACCTACCAGCCCGGCGTGTTCACCATTGCTTGATCATGGTGTTTCAGCGCAATGTCAGGGGAAACCAAATTACAAATTACAATATACGTACAGTGTAGGTTCAACATTGTACCTGATCTGTAAACAGTGTTTATTAAAATTTATTGATTAAATACCAGACTACCTTTTGGTATTGTTGCATACGCTTTTACACTTCTTTTGGACAACCTATCTTGAAACAAATGTATGTAAAAAGTAAATGTTGTGTAAATGTTTATTTATAAATACAATCACAGTGGCAGATCTAGGGGAGGGGAAGGGCCTGGGGGGCCAGGCCCAACCCTTATACGCGAAAATCATTAAACCCAATGAGCCGAAAATTTTATGGGCCTCCACCTTATAAACAGGTCTGGATCTGCCACTGCAATCATGTACACACTGTACATATCCAGTTAATTCAGGCTAATTTCTATGCAAATCTAATTAATTAATTTTTCTGATATGCAAGCTGCCATAAAATCATACACTAATAACTAGTTGATAATTAAATTTTGAGGTTTTGTATTATCACGTCATTCTCAAGTTTGTTTGATGCTCGTCACACTGCATAATATTATTATTATTATGATCATTTGATTATAGATGTAATGTCCATGGGTAAAAAATATGTAAAAGAACTCTTAGGAGCATTTCCTGGAATTGACGAGGCCATGAGTTTTGCTGAGGTCATGAGGTATGTCTAGAATAAAATTAATTTTGTGTACAGTCGAACCTCCCATAAGCAGACACCCTCGGGACCAGAAAAAGTGTCTGCTTAAGAGAGGTGTCCGCTTATGGGAGGTTAAAACTGTAGTGTTTGTATGTAACTGGGAACATGACCAAGTGTCCGCTTACGAGAGGTGTCCGCCAATGGGAGGGGTCCGTTAGCGGAAGTTTGACTGTACTTTACATAGAACTGAAGAACAACACCACACAATTCAAAGGAAATTTGTCCAGATACAGTGAGAAAACTGCAATATATGTGGCATTCATGGGATTGCAACCCAATCAGACTTTAATGTTAGAGCCACCTTTCAGCATGCTCATTTGTTCACTCTCATTTTACTAATTCTCAATTGCTACTTCATTTGAATGGTCACACACTAAGTTTGTAACACATGAAAGTACTGCTCAATAGCTTTCATTTGAATGGTCACACACTAGGGTTTCATTTACAGACTTAAACGTTAGTTAGAATTGACTAGAACCAGTGCTTAATTATACTGTCAGCATTGATAGTAAACAGAATCGCAGTTAAGGACAACTCAGTAGTTTTCATTTGAATGGTCAATCAGCACTCTAAGATTTTAATCCAAAGATAAGAAAGAATTAGCTGCCTTGTGGTTTTACTCTGAGAGTGTAAGGATTGTGGTGTTTCATGTAGACTACGAGTAGTCCCTAATTTTTCTCAGATCGAGCGGGCGCGAGCGCGTGGAAATATCCTCCTCGCGCCGCGTCTTCTCGCGGGCGCGAGATTTCCACGCGCTTCACGCGGCGGCGCGCTCGCCCGCTCGATCTTAGAAAAATTAGGGACTACTCGTAGTCTATGTTTCATGCTAACTGATAATCTTGTTTTTTACTTGCCTTTGCAGGTTGGTTAACACAATGGATTTTAGTGTGGTGGTATTTGATACAGCTCCAACTGGTCACACTCTCAGACTGCTGGCATTTCCGTCAATCATTGAGAAATCTCTTGGGAAAATTTTGACTCTAAAGAACAGCATAGGACCATTCATTTCACAGGTACTGGAACCAAGAAGGTTATGAGCTATCCCTCTTTTCCCTGTCATTAAGTGAGAAGTGATAAAATAGCAAGGGGAAAAAGCCCGCAGCCATTTTTCCCTCTCACTTTTTCTTCTTTTTTTTCGCTTCTTGCTCAATGAACTAAGGAAAAAGAGGTAAAGCTCGTAGTCTAGTAGTCTAGAACCAAGCGACTGTCAGATCAAATAAATTAGTTAGAACTGGAAGTACAAAGTACGGGAAGCGGGAAGTTTGTACCCCTTGTTCCCCCTCCCCCTCCCCCATAATATCAAAGTGCTGGGCTATTTAATGGATGTTTGTGAACAATAGCTCTCACAAATGACTACAGTTGAAGCTCTCTGAGCGGACACTCTCGTAAGCAGACAGCTCTAGTTACAGCCGCCTTGACAAAACCCCGTTTGAACTCTAGCTCATACAAACTCTGTACAGTCGAAGCTCTCTGAGCGGGCACTCTCGTAAGCGGACAGCTCTACTTACGGCCGCCTTGACAAAACCCCGTTTGAACTCTAGCTCATACAAACTCTGCATTTACACATTCCCATAAGCGGCCAGCTCCAGTTGCAGACACTTTTCTGCTTCCCGAAGGCGTCCGCTTACAGGAGCTTCGACTGTCAACTGACTGTTGGTTAACAGTCTACCGACGATCTACTGAGATTTTATTGTTTGTTGTTGTTCAGTTTGGTGCAATGCTGGGTATGCAGGACATGAATGCAGATCATATGACTAAGAAGTTAGAAGACACACTACCCGTTATACAGCAAGTCAGTGAACAGTTTAAGAATCCGGTATGTATCACTCAAAATACTTCTCAACAATATACCGGTACAGTTGAACCTCTATAACGGCCAGCTTTTTCCATCTTCATCGTGCGCCGATAAATTTGAAACCTCCTCTCTTCACTGTCTCGTTCGTTCGTTCGTTCGTTCGTTCGTTCGTTCGTTCGTTCGTTCGTTCGTTCGTTCGTTCGTTCGTTCGTTCGTTCGTTCGTTCGTTCTTCGTTCGTTCGTTCGTTCGTTCGTTCGTTCGTTCGTTCGTTCGTTCGTTCGTTCGTTCGTTCGTTCGTTCGTTCGTTCGTTCGTTCGTTCGTTCGTTCGTTCGTTCGTTCGTTCGTTCGTTCGTTCGTTCGTTCGTTCGTTCGTTCGTTCGTTCGTTCGTTCTTCGTTGTTCGTTCGTTCGTTCGTTCGTTCGTTCGTTCGTTCGTTCGTTCGTTCGTTCGTTCGTTCGTTTCGTTCGTTCGTTCGTTCGTTCGTTCGTTCGTTCGTTCGTTCGTTCGTTCGTTCGTTCGTTCTTACGTACGTTCATTCATTGATTCATTCAATCATTCATTTTCCTTCGTTCATTCAGACATGATTCGTTCGTTCGTTCAGTCATTCATTCCTTCGTTCCTTCGTTCCTTCCTTCATTCATTCAGACATAAATTTATTAATTCATTCATTCATTCGTTCATTCGTTGGTTCGTTCGCTCCTTCCTTCTTCCTTCCTTCCTTCATTCATTCATTCATTCATTTACTTTCATTTAATTTGTTCATTCATTCATTCATACATTCATACATTCATTCTTTCATTCAGACATAAATTCATTCATTCCTTCCTACCTTCCTTTGTTCCTGTTGTTCCTTCGTTCTTTACAATAAATAACTTGGTTTTGTCTCCTTTCAGGATCACACAACGTTTATATGCGTGTGTATAGCAGAGTTTCTGTCTCTTTTCGAGACAGAAAGATTAGTACAAGAACTCACTAAATCCCACATCGACACGCATAACATAATTGTGAATCAACTGGTTTTCCCCGACAAGAAAAAAGGTAAGGTTTTTGCAATTATCAATGCTTCCAGTGACAACTGCTCAAAATATTAAATCTCCTTACATTGCTTGCCTAAATAGCAGTTGTGAGAGCTTGGTAGTGCATTAAGACAATATAGAAATTTGTTGCAGAAAGTACTAAGAAAGTAACTTTTCGTGCAAGGTATGGTGTCTTAATGATTAGCGTATTGGACTCGGGATCGAGTGGTCTGGGTTCGAGCCCTGGCCGGGATCATTGTGTTGTGTTCTTGGGCAAAACACTTCACTCTCACAGTGTCAAGTTGAAAATGCCGTTTTTAGTTATTTACAGAAAGCCCAAGAGGATATTTCACTTACAACTTGCAACAATAATTTTTCGTGTCAAGTCGCACTTTTCAAATATTGTTTCCCAAGAGGGTACAAGCTCAAAAGTGTTAAAAATCCTAGGGTTAGCCAATACGCCAAAACAGTACCACATGAAAGTACTGCTCAATAGCTTTCATTTGAATGGTCACACACTAGGGTTTCATTCACAGACTTAAAAGTTAGAACCGCCTTGTCACAGCATAATAAACAGTCCCACATGAAAGTACTGCTCAATAGCTTTCATTTGAATGGTCACACACTAGGGTTTCATCCACAGACTCAAAAGTTAGAACCACCTTGTCACAGCATAATAAACAGTCCCACATGAAAGTACTGCTCAATAGCTTTCATTTGAATGGTCACACACTAGGGTTTCATCCACAGACTCAAAAGTTAGAACCGCCTTGTCACAGCATAATAAACAGTCCCACATGAAAGTACTGCTCAATAGCTTTCATTTGAATGGTCACACACTTGGGTTTCATCCATAGACTTAAAAGTTAGAACCACCTTGTATGGCATAATAAACAGTACCACATGAAAGTACTGCTTAATAGCTTTCATTTGAATGGTCACACACTGGGGTTTCATCCACAGACTTAAAAGTTAGAACCACCTTGTATGGCATAATAAACAGTACCACATGAAAGTACTGCTCAGTGGCTTTCATTTGAATGGTCACACACTAGGGTTTCATCCACAGACTCAAAAGTTAGAAACACAATTCACTTGATGCTTGATTCTGAAAGTGAAAGGGTTAACAGCCAATGGATATTCCGACCGAGAAAGGTGGTTGTAATGTAACTGGTTATAAAAACAAGAACACAATTTGTTCCCCATTCTTTCAGGTGCGGCGTGCGGCTTATGTGAATCCAGACATAAAGTACAACGTAAATATCTTGAGCAGGTAAGGGCGGTCACACACTCATTATTTTTTTCCAGTTTTTCAAAAGCCGATAAGCGGTTTTATTCAATTGTTTGTTAGCGCAGGTTTCGATGTCACGCTATTTTCGGCAATTCTGTTACACACAAACAAGTTGAAACCACGAAATAATGGTTTTAAACCCACAGAAAAACATAAAACAAATACTAGGAAGCCACAATGAAGTGCGGATGGTCAAAATTGGACAAGATTGAAACGGATTGCGAAAAGGTTATCTTTAAAAACGACGGCCCGACGTTTTTGAAGCTTAAGTCCATTTGTATGAAACAAGTGGTAAATAATGCTTAGAAATCATCTGTGTTCTGTAAGTGAGATTCCATCTTTGATTTAATATATCGTTCACGTTTGAGTTTAGAGCTCGTATTAACAGACTAACGTTAGAAAATAAAGATTGTTGATTTCTAACGTTAGTAATTCGCTCAAAAAAAAATGCGTGCAAATGTGCTCTCGGCAATCTTCGTTTTCTCCGGTTGTTATTTCTAAGATGCAAACCTAACCTCTGAGATTTGAGCGAAAAATTCCATACTGATGACGTAGCTATACAGCGATTCGTGCAGCGTCTGTGATTGGGTGAGCTCTCGGTTGTGATTTTCGCGCGCAATTAACAACCAATCAGAGACACTACACGGATCTCTGTAGAGCTACGTCATCAGTATGGAATTTTTCTGGTCGAATCTCAGACTTCTCTCTAGCGAGGGAAGAAGTTATGACGTCACAAAAATTAAATTTGCGAAATTATGAATTTGATCAGCTATTCAGAGGAAGCATACAGAAAAACTTCCACTTGCCAAAAATGAGCTCTCCATTGCAATTTGCGGCCGAGATATGTACACTTCAGGTTTTAATTTCTTCATACAAACCCTTCTAATTTTGCGTCTGTTCCTTCAGCTTAGAACAGACGCAAAATTAGAGAGGTTTGTATAGGACGGTAACAAACTTTGAACCTCTATATCTTGTGTTCTATTCGTGCTAACAAGCTGATCATACAGCAGCAATCTTTATCTAATGATGGGATTTTGATATAAATAATTTGAAAATTTGTGACGTCGTCCTTTCTGGGTACAAATAAATGGTTGTTGTTGTTGTTGTTGTTGTTGTCGTCACACTTTACCGCTCTATTGACGCGCAAAGAGAGAGGTCTTTATTTGGGCTACACTTATCTTGTTTCGTTTATTATTACTTTTTTGTAGATTCAAGATTTGTACGAAGAGTTCCATGTTACTTGCCTGCCACTTTTACCCCACGAGGTGCGAGGACAGCAGGAAATGGAACGGTTTTCCAAAAATCTTATGACTCCTTACTCGCAATAAAATGTACAAAAAAAAATTGGAATAAAATGTAAAAAAGGAATTGAAATAAAATGTAAAAGGAAACGACAAGTGTGAATATATATATTTATTACATATTACGTGTGGATATCAGTGTGATAAAGACGTGAATAAAATCCATACCATCAGTGAAGTGATACGATATCACTTCACTAGTGAATGATACGATGCGATATCACTTCACCCTTTGTAAAGCCGAAGATCATTCGAAGCCTTCTGAAGACTGTCGAACATCACCCGAGCTATTCCGAAGATTGCCGAAACTTAACCGAAGATGCCTGAAGATTTCCGAAGATTTCCGAAGATCACCGAAGACGTTCGAAGATTTCCGAAGATCACCCGAAGATTATCCGAGGTATTCCGAAGATTGCCGAAGCTTGACCGAAGGCTTCTAAAGATCACAGAGGATCAGCTAAGATTGTTTCACGTTATCGCAAAGGTTGCATGATAGCAGGAATAATAAAAATCAAATTATACTTCAGTTGTGCTTTACATGTTTTTATATCCCCCTCAAATATGTAATAGACTCGCTCGTTGGCGATATGGGATTAAAAACTCGTGAATAAAAACGATATCAAGCTCTTACCATGTAAATAGATGTTATTGAACTAGCTTGTTTGGTCCGTATTGGGAAAATATTGGTCTCGTTCTTTTTTTGCAAGTTTATAAGTAAAAAAAAGAACGAGACCAATATTTCCCAATACGGACCGAACAAGCTAGTTCAATAAAGTTTTTATTATAATGGCTTTTTTAAAACATTTGCTGATAAATTAATGCAACCATTCTCGGCTAACGCGCGCGCGCCAAAGCTAAGCATATTCTTTCATTATTCAGGCCACGTTGCGAAAAGTTTAACCAAAATTGTCCGCCAGACATGAGGAAAAATGTTTCTACTTAATAGAAAACAGTTTTCTTTTGTTCAATGTTTCATAAAAGGAATTTGGCGAAATGAGTTCGTGAGCGGTCCATTTTGTGGTCCGTATTGCAAAATTCGGACCGCTCAGGGAACCAATCAGAATGCTCCTTTTCATCGTGGACCAGTTTGCCATATAATAATACTATATATATAAACTGAAAACATTTTTTCCACTTTGTCACCGAAAGAGGTCATGATCACAGAATGAACCACGCTTTCCTTTTTTTCTTTCGAATTTTTCTCCGCGGTTTCATATTTTCATTGAGGTAGAGCTGTTTTTTTGCATCTGATTGGTTGAGAAGGTAACGCGAGATTTTTTAAAACCAATCACAGAGCGTAGTAAAGCAAAACCAAAGCAATTCAGCGACTTCTTTCGGCACTCAATTGAAAATCCGCTCTATACACTTATTGGATTCGTCTGAGCCTGATATTCGACAAAAGTGGAAAAATATTAAGTGGACTTCAATATAATCATCCCTGGCTGCTGCCAGGTGCGTAAAAAAAAAAAAAAAACGAGCTCTGCGATCGAGAATGGCACGGAAAAGGAAACAGTTTACAGAATAGTGCAACCATGAGCGAAACGCCGAAAAAAAAATGCGGTCACTTTGCTGCAATTCGCGTCTATCTAACATCCATGATCGCGTAGACAATCTTGTTGAAAAACTCGACTCAAAGAATAAGAAGAATCGATTGAGGAGCTGGAAGCAGTCCTAGCCTGCGTGCAGACGTCTCCTATTTCCTTGCTTCATGCGGAAAAGGGTCCCTTTTCCGCGTGAAGCAAGGAAATAGGAAGACGTCTGTACGCAGGCTAGAAGCTTCCTTCCAACTAACTTTGCCGAAAATGTTTCCGAAAGCAGTCACAGGGCTTGCAAAGGTTTCCACAGAGACTTTCGAAATCTGTGGGTAAAACTCCTCAACACATACATGTACAATGGCTCCTGCACTTATACATATTGATACATTTCTTCTAAAGCCGTCCGGTCTGCAAAACAACGTGTATTCGTTCCTATAAACTACTTCGCGATTATTCCAACACGTTGAATTTTTCCAATGTGGCCGAATTGTCCAGGAGCTGAATTCGTAGGAAAGGAAAATTCACCGTCGTGTGTTCACGTTCTCCATCAATAGCCGAATTCATATTAGAGACAGAAAACCGTCTTATATTAGACGGGAAACTCGTCTTAGGACGGAAAACTCGTCTGATATAAATCCGGTGAAGGATGAGTTTCCCGTCTTAAATTTATCCGTCCATTTTCCCGTCTAAAACAACGGGGAAATCAGACGGAAAACTCGTCTTAGACGGAAAACCGTCTTAAATTCACATTAGACGAGAAAATCAGGACGGGTTTCCTGTATGTTACACACTGGAAATGGAAATCCAGCAATTACTTCTGGGATAGAAATGTAACCTGGCCTCATACTCGTCCTAGTCTCCGACGGCTCTAAGTCATTTATCCGTCTAATTTTACCATCCTTAAATTCATATTAGACGGAATTTTGTCAGACGGAATTCCGTCTGAGACGAGTTTCCCGTCTTCTAATATGAATTCGCTAAATGATAATAGAGAGAGTAAGGCATCACGTTTGTTTTTCCCGCAAACGGCAAAAATCCAACTTTTGCCGTCTGGCGTTTGTCGTTTGTACGTCAAAGCGAGTAGTTTCGCGTTTATCGTGAACGTGTGAATTATTTTCGATTTTTCTGATGGATTCATTTAACGATTGGAGGAAAAGTAAAGAAAATCGAGTGGAAGCTGACGTTTGCCGATTGCCGTAGAACGTGGTGCTTAATCTCTCTAATACCATGAATTTGGTCATTTGACATTGTTTTGTAGAGAACAGCAAAGAAATGTACTAAATGCAAAACGCACGTGCAGAGCAATTGTCCTACTAATTAAACCTATTGTTTTGTGACGTTCTCGTTTCCGTCGTGGGTATTACGATATTGTGAAGAAAGCGATTTTATGCCAAGCTTTCAGCTAAAGAAGTACTAAATTGATTTTGTTACGAAGTAGTAAATCATAGCATAGCCTCTTCTGTGCCATGACAGAAGCCGATTTTGTCATTTGTCAAGATGTCGTTGGGAGTAAAAGTCACTGAATTAGACTTTGAAACGTTCAATCTTGTTTTTGAAAGACTGTTTTGAAATTCCGCTTCTGTCATGACACAATATAATAAACTAAGTTTACCTCCGTCGTATGTCAATCCGGGGCTCCCAGAATTCTATAACCGCGACGAATTCTTGCCTGGAAACAAAATTGCAGGTTTTCCGCTTCTCCGGAGCATCTGTGTCGATAATTATATAACAACGTGCAGCGTTCAAAACTGTGAATCTAATTATGATAATTTCATTGGCTGCATTCTAGTGCACGGACCGCAAAACTGAGAGCAATAACTTTGTAACTGATCGCGTACTTTTCAAGTAATATATCAAACACGAGAGACAGTGTTTCATCAGGATTTCCAAACACCGAGAATATACTTGAAAATGCAGCGGAGTATTTTTGACGAAATTCGAGGTGTTTGGATAGCCGATGAAACACTGTCTCGAGTGTTTGATATATCTTCTCGATTGAAACAAAAACTAAGGAGCAAACGGAGAAATAACAATGGTAAAAATATATGATAATTAAGACCTCCGACACGAGTATATATCATCGTGGGGCCGAATAACATTTTAGTGAGGCGAAAATGAATAGGCCATTACCGAGTTGCCTTTGCCTTGGTTTCAAAACGAGTCCTGGTGCACAACTGTCGAAACGAATATGAACTTGTGCATCAGAAATCGTTGCGAAACTGATGGGAAATGGCCTATTCCAGACACGCCCACAAAACCTGGTTCCTTTCAACATTTTCGACGATCATCCCGAAAGGAAAAGTAGGGGGGCTTATTTTTGTTAGCGGGTAGATGTACCTATAACTAGGGGAGCTTATAAGCGCGGGGATGGGGCTATAAACGGTGATCAACCTCGTTCCCAGGGTCTTCTCGGCATGCTGTCCGCCATCTTGGATCAGTACCCGCAGATCCTGGGTACGAGGTTGAATATTGTAGCTGAAAGAGACACTGAAAAGCCCTTTTAGTGAGTTGCAAATAAACTATGTATGTATGTATGTATTTTGCCTGTTTCAAACTGAGTCGTGGTGCAAAACCATTTGAATCAAAATGAGTTTGATTTGCATGAAGTAAAACTCATTTTTAACTCGTGAATGCGAAAGCAATAAAGGAGTTATAACCTTTGGCGGACAAATTTCACTCGGTCGGTCGATGGGATGTAAACATTCGCGCTTTTCATTTATTTATTCACGAGTGAACCCATATGAGGTTTTGCGCCAGGACTTGTTTTGAAGCAAAGGCAAAAGGAACTCGAATCATGTATATATCATTTGGTTTGCGATAATCTGTTAAGCCTGGTTTTCACTAGCGACGCAAGCACAAGCGCAAGCAACATACGCAGACGCAGTAACGCGTTGATCATCAGTGCCTTTTGTTTAGGACAAATCAATACGTTATTGCGTCTGCGTATGTTGCTTGCGCTTGTGCTTGCGTCGCTAGTGAAACCAGGCTTTATAGAATACCTCGGTTGGCCCAATTTATACATCGCATTTCAGTCAGGACAAATGCAAATCAAGTCCCAGAAAACTCGCTGAAATCGGCGGTTTAAATCAGCGCAATGCCCACACAAATAGCAACGTAGAACAAGTTGCTTCCATGTTGTATTACAACGTAGTCGAATCAAGTAATCTGCGGCTTGAATTTCATTGGACGCGACTCAAATGAATGTTTGCCCACATTGTACCTACCCTACTTGAGTTCCTAATACGTTCCTGTCATTTAACGAGCACTGTTCATCAAAATCAAACCATGTTTCCGAGCTTCGCGAAATCTAATCTCTTTCGCAACCGTTATTTGCGTCGTCACAACGCTTGAGAAGCGTTGCGTGACGATCTAAATAACGACTGTGAGAAGCGACTGCGAGCTGCTCGAAATCAATTCGCAGCCGTTATTTGTGTGGTCACGTAACGCTTCTCCCCAAGCGTTGCGTGACTCCACAAATAACGGCTGCCATAAAGACTAAATCAAGCCAGTCAAAAACACAATATTGTTGTATTTTTTTATTATGAACTGAGACTGGCATTGCGTAATCCTATTTAATTTCTCCGATAAATTTTCACCATAATTAATGTAATCGACGTCATTAACACATGGTACACTTAATGATAATAACAATAATCTGTCGTAAGCTTTTGTTTCGGGCTGGCAATTCGGCGCACAATAACTATTCACAATTTGTACAGCACTATAATACAATTTTCGGTCGGAATCTCCCCGTTATTGATATCCCTGGGGTCCCCTGGACCAGTCCTGTCCGAGGTCCGTGACACGGTTAAATACAAAACCGGTATTAACATAATGGGTTTTTTTTCTGTACAAGTAAAATAAATACAATATTTAAGTTAAATTTGAGCCGAGGGTCTTCAAGCCAGCGAGGACGGTGTAACAGAGGGAGATCTTCAAGAAAGTTTGCAACTTTTTACAACTACATCTGGGCGTAAATTGTTTCATACACTTTTTGTTTGTTTGTTACACTTGCAAACAAGAGGGTAGTCTTCAGTGGACAAAGGCTTCGACTCTTTGAAGAATACAGACGTGAACTGAAGAAAATGTCATTATTTTCTCCAACGATGCAGACACTGAACAGGAACGGTTTGGCGAATATCTCACTGACATATCTCTGTTGTTACTGTTGGTTGTTGCTGTTTTTCTAAGAACATCCCTTCATAGTCTTCACTGAGTATTCCAAGATTTTCGCTCGAGAATCCGCCAGAGTTGTTGTGCTTCGCAAATGATAATCGCAAACTGAAGTCAACGCACCACAATGCTCTATTCTTCTCAAATAATCTCGTTAGTCCTCTATCTGTGGACTGATTACATGGCTTGTTTCAACCGAGCGTTGTGCAGCACAGTCGAAGCTCTCTGGGGCGAGCGGACACTCTCGTAAGCGGACAGCTCTTCTTACGGCCGCATTGACAAAACACCGTTTGAACTCTAGCTCATACAAACTCTGTATTGACACATTCCCGTAAGCGGCCAGCTCCAGTTGCGGACACTTTTTCTGCTTCCCGAGGGTGTCCGCATACGGGAGCTTCGACTGCATGTCCAGTTCTCTTTCAAGCGTTAAGGTCTTGGCATTCTCATGTTAAGCTCTTTTTTTCATAATCAACTGTCCTAGAATCCTTCGGAAGAGTCGTAAGAGGAAAAACGAAGCTTGGGAAGCAACATGGGTTAGATAAATAGGCTTCTCAGTGTGAAACTGAAAGTAGAGTCTGAGTTGAAGTATTGGTTTTGATGGATGTGTTTAAGACATTTCTTCCTTTGCATTACCACGCCAGCCACCAAACTCCCCTACTTTCAGCATAGTCGATTGAAGTCTTATATCGCAATTTAAGCCCGAATGTGTTGTGAACTGAGCCAAATCAAGCTACAGGGCAGCAGAAATCAAGAGGCCAAGTTGACTGTTTCAAAGAAAACAACTTTTTTTTCCAGCTGTACCATAAGGATAATCTGCGATAAAACTATTGATAAAACTATTGATTGCAGTACACAACCCTCTGTCTCTCTCGGCACAGACAGCGAAACAGAATAACGCCCAAGTAGTGTCTAACTTTCAGTTCACCATGAGTAACAATGCGCGCTTATTAAAGTCCATTGCTATTTGCCTCGGTGTCTTCCGACATCAGTAACCTCTATTCCACTTGATTTTTTTTTCTCGGTCTTCTTCCAATAAGCAATTTGTGGGTTTTAAACTGCTTAGGACTGAAAATTTGTAACAAACCCTCGCTTGATCGCACCAGATGGAAATCCTCCTTGCATCTTCTCTCGGTTTTGATAATCCTAATCTCTTAATTAGCTTCATCCTCGTCTTCTTCGTCCTCGTCTTCGTCCTCGTGAGCTGCTGGGTCCGTTTCATCCTCCGCACCCTCCTCCTCGTCAAATTCATCATCGGCTTCACAGCTGCGACTACTGCTCGCGTACTTGGTCAAGTCACCCGTCTTGATGGCAGCTACTTCTCTCAGTCTCTGCAATCTTCGCTCACAGTCATCATCTGTACTCGAGAGAGCAAACGTATCTCCGTTAGTGGACAACTGAAATGAGTAAGAAGGCGAGTTTATAAGTAGTCAACTCTCGCCTTGCGGACACCCCGTTATTACGGACAGAATCCAGCCCTCCACCCGGCAAAAGCTATAGAGGTTCGACTGAAAATGACTCCCGCTATTGCAGACTCTCGCTATTACGGACTCCAAACTACGTAACTACGTCCCGAGGGTGGCCGCGCTATAACGAGAGTTAACTGTAATTGCTGATATTCGTGCAACTTGCTTTAACCAATCAGGGCGAAGATATCGTTTTCTCGGCCAATCATGTGCTGAACGGAAACCAATCATAATTTGCCTTATCAAGTTTTCCCGCGCTTGCCACGGCCAGTTGCCGCCAGTTACATGTTTTCCCGCGCTTGTCACCGATTACATGTTTGTCCACGCTTGCCGTCGGTTACATGTTTTCCCGCCCTTGTCACCGGTTACATGTTTTCCCGCCCTTGTCACCGGTTACATGTTTCCCGCCCTTGTCCGTTACATGTCTTCCCGCCCTTGTCACCGGTTACATGTTTTCCCGCCCTTGTCACCGGTTACATGTTTTCCCGCCCTTGTCACAGGTTACATGTTTTCCTGCCCTTGTCACCGGTTACATGTTTTCCCGCCCTTGTCACCGGTTACATGTTTTCCCGCCCGTGTCACCGGTTACATGTTTTCCCGCCCTTGTCACCGGTTACATGTTTTCCCGCCCTTGTCACCGGTTACATGTTTTCCCTCCCTTGTCACCGGTTACATGTTTTCCCACCCTTGTCACCGGTTACATGTTTTCCCGCCCTTGTCACCAGTTACATGTTTTCCCACCCTTGTCACAGGTTACATATTTTCCCGCCCTTGTCACCGGTTACATGTTTTCCCGTGCTTCTCACCGGTTACATGTTTGTCCACGCTTGCCATCGGTTGCATGTTTTCCCGCGCTTGTGGCCCGTTTCATATTTTTGCTTCGACTTTTGATTGGTTTAATTCACTTTTGCCTCACTTGAACTTTAGATTCCTTAGCTTGTTTTGTCTTTGAAATTAAAAAACCTAACTTGGAAGAGAACGCATTGTTTCTGAACATGCATAGCTACATGTATATATAACCTTCAGTGTAGGTCTCAGTGTAGGTCAAAAACACACAAGGAGAATTTGGGCGAGTCCAAAACGGGATCAAGCGACAGAGAGCGAGGATAAATCCAATTCCCTCGCATCTATGCGACTGATCCAGAAACACGGGCGATCTGAAGTTCCTCCTGTTGATCAGCTCTTGTATTCTCGTTACCTGCACGACTGACTTTACACTGATCATGTTAGGAGAAACTCAACATCGATCACTCACCAGACGTTTCAGGTTCAGACTGATCAATAGCTTCTTTTCTTGTGCCCTGCCAGCTGACGCGCTTCTCTCTGCCAGACGAGCTGTGCTCCCCAGGCTTCCTCTCCTGCTCGTGTTTTGGGACCTGCGCGTTGTACCAGCATCTGTTGTCCTCGATGCGCTCCAGGATCTCTATGGCGTCAGGATGGACCAAGTCGCCCCAGGTCTCCCAGAGCGGTTGGATAACGAAGTCGATAAACACAACCTAACAGGGGAGGGGAGGCGAGGAACAAAATTTGAATTTAACATGTGGCAATGTGTGAGCGCTTGAAGTAATTTGGTGGTGAGGTTAGGAAAGAGTTTCTCCCCTACCTCTACCCCCAAGAGGCTTGCTCGCAGGGTACGGTGTAAAGCCACACTCGGGCCAAACTGGCCCACACTGCCGGAGCTTATCCCGGTTTCCGTAGCATGAAGCCGACTAGGAGTATTGCCACTCCCCCTGGATGGGATGCTAGTCCATCGCAGGTTACCCCCCAGCATTTTGTCGCCCACACCCATTTATACTCCTGGGTGGAGAGAGTAAAGCGTCTTGCCCAAGAACACAACACAACGACTCAGGCCAGCCGTTCGATCCGGAGTCCAACGCGCTATTATAAACCATAAGGCCACCGCGTCTCCCACTCGCAGGCTACGCTTGAAGATTACATAGGTGATTTATGATAATTAAAATAGCTTAGCCGAGTAGCTTGTGCCCCTGACTGAATAATATATATATCTCATTGAGTTTCTACCAAGCTTTAACATTGTCTACAGTGAATTCATATGGTACGTACCTGTGACTTCTCTATAGAGGCGTTATGTCTGTCCATCATCGGGCTGATTTCCATCCCTTCGATATCTCGCTCTCTGTCACCCTAATTGTTTTCAAACATACCAGTTTGTGTTTGAGTTATATCTTGAAGTGATGTCTTCAATAATTGTCCATAAAAATAGATTAGATAACAGCGAGGGATGAAAGGGGGGGGAAAGAAGAGGAATGAAAGGGGGATTGTTGAAAAGGAGTGATGAAAGAGGGATGGGGGAAAGGGGGAGCACAAACACACTGAACCTTCAATTTTAAGGTGCCCTTTACGTTGCAGGCCAATTTGTCCTTGTTGATGACTTGTAATCAGTTTTCGATTAAGTCTGGACTCATTCCCAAGCCTCTTTTCATTTCTAGTGACCCATTAAGGTTTTGTAGTAGACTAGGAACAAACCCATTTGATCGTCAAAAATGCTATTTGCGATCAACAAGGCTCCACATTCAAATCGAAAAGACAACAACAATAGAACGACTGTTCGCAGTCTAGTTTTGCAGTCCTTTATAGAGACACAAAATCGTATAATCACTCTACAGGATTATAGTCTCTTTCGCAGCCGTTATATGAGTTGTCACACAACGCTTCTCCGTCAAATAACCGCTAAGAGGGAGACTAACAGGATTATCAATAAGAGTTCTTAAGGTACATGTAGCAGCACCTACCTGTCTGAAGAACTCCTCCATTAGTCTGTCAACCCACTTTCTGTACATCGGAAGAGGTTTGGCGGGATTACTAAGATCAGCACAGTGTACGAGACACTTGAGAACCTGATGGAAAATACAGAACACAACAACAGCGGTTTTCAATTGAGTGTCGAAATTAAACATGCGTTTGCTTCGGTTTTGCTTTACTACGCTCTCAGATTAGTTGGAAAAACTCGCGCAACTTTCTTAACCAATCAGATGCCAAGCTAAAACCAATCGTGACTTGGTCGCACGCGTTTTCCCGCGCTTGGCACCGGTTACATGTATCTGCTTTGAGTTCTGATTGGTTACTTGTGTTGTTTTCGTCTGTTGTGATTGGCCAGAGTGATTTCTTTGGGAATTGGGTTTTACTACACACAATTGAAAACCGCTCTATTACGCGCAAGTAACAACCAATCAGAGACACTACACGGATCTCTGTAGACCTACGTCACCAGAATGGAATTTTTCTTGTCGAATCTCAAAGGCCGGTTGTTTGAAAGCCGATTAACGCTAATCCAGGATTAAAAGTCAATTGAAGTTTGAATTTCTCTTGTATAAAAGTGTATTTCTCTGCTAATGTTTTGTAGAGTTTGAGATTAGTCAAAGTCAAAACAGAACTACAAAAAACTTCACTGAAAAGTTACAAAACTGAAATCAAATTCTACGCTAACCCTGGATTAGCTTAATTTTCCTTTGAACAACCGGGCTCAGACGTCTCTCGAGCGAGGGAAGAATTGGGCAAGTGAAGAAACACTTCTGTTTAGTCAAGCTAGCTAAAGCAACACCCACCCACCTGCATTCTATCAGTGCCATTGTCTAAACACAACACTCCACTACCCGCAACTTTCTTGCTTTCAACCATGGTCTTGAGAGAAGCCAGAAGACTCATATGTTTTGCGTTATCAGTTGCAAGAACCTGATAAGAACAGAGGAAAGTGATTAAAATCTAATTTATCTTTACAATATCAATACATTGCCAAGTAGACAGGAGATGAGAATTTAGAAAATCATCAACTAGGGACTAACATTTAGTGCAGTAACAATTGCTACTCTAAAAAAAAAAGATGGCGGACATTTTATATATCGTTTAGCGTGTGGACAAAAGTAGGCATTTCAATGAGATTATCTGTAAAAGTTTACAAAACACTACGAATATTGGAAGAAAAAACTTTTGTGTGGTGTAACTGAGCTGAAAAACCACTTCATTGCAAAAACGTCATTTTGCAAAATTATCAAAAACAGACAGAACCACATGAACGTACTGCTCAATAGCTTTCATTTGAATGGTCACACACTAGGGTTTCATCCACAGGTAAAAAGGTACAAAAGGTACAGCCATATTTATTGACTCAAGGTTTGACTCTGGGAGTGAAAGGGTTAAACGTTTCAAAACGAAGCTTCAACGACATATCTGTGAATCAGCAACGATCGTCGTAGTTAGCTACTCAGGTAAGGGTATTATTACTCATGCTATAACCTATACTAATTTTATAAAACAAGGGTTAACTTACCATTTCAATAATTGTTCTCCGTACTGTTTGCCTTTCTTTTCTCGTGAGATTTTCAAGAATGTCGCAATCTTCGTGTTGTAAAAGTTGAAATGCCACAGCTAAGTGGTGGTTTTCGAGAACGGATTCGTCGTTATACATCAGCGCCATTTCAGAATCTGGTAACAAAGAAATCAGAAAATTACACATCGTACAACATGAGGCAAACAGTTACAGTTACAGTGGAAGCTCCCGTTAGTGGACACCCTCGGGAAGCAGAAAAAGTGTCTGCAACTGGAGCTGGCCGCTTACGGGAATGTGTAAATACAGAGTTTGTATGAGCTGGCCGCTTACGGGAATGTGTAAATACAGAGTTTGTATGAGCTGGCCGCTTACGGGAATGTGTAAATACAGAGTTTGTATGAGCTGGCTGCTTACGGGAATGTGTAAATACAGAGTTTGTATGAGCTGGCCGCTTACGGGAATGTGTAAATACAGAGTTTGTATGAGCTAGCAACGGGGTTTTGTCAAGGCGGCCGTAAGTAGAGCTGTCTGCTTACGAGAGTGTCCGCTCAGAGAGCTTCGACTGTACAGAGTTTGTATGAGCTAGAGCTCAAACAGGGTTTTGTCAAGGCGGCCGTAAGAAGAGCTGTCCGCTTACGAGAGTGTCCGCTTAGAGAGCTTCGACTGTACTACTAATTTTTGAAATATTTATACACAGTCAATGACCCCGGCCAGCGCTTGAGTCTGGACCGCTTGATCCCGAGTCCGACGCGCTAACGATTAGACCAACGCAACTCCTTCTCTGTTCAAACCAAATATCAAAATATCTACTTACTTGTTGCCACTAAGAAATGATTGTTGACTCCTGGGTGATCGACATCATGAACAGCACTAGCCAAGATGGCGGCGAGGACTTCAAGATCGGTAAAGACAGACTGAAGGAGACAGACAAACAGAAAACATTCAGCTCTGTCATAAAGACTTCAGTAGTAACTGGGCGTGGTCTATTGCAAATCCATGAATTTTATTGGGTGCGCCATCGTTCACTACTGGCGCTGATAACAGTGATCGTACATGTGTTGTCATATTCATATTCTGAGCATATTCAGGATTGTTGTGGACTTCTCAAAATCACGCTAAAACTACACAATTGGTGGTTTTCATCGACGTTACAAAAACTGTTTGCTTGCATGAACAACACCAGAAAATCAACAGGTCAAAGAGCAGGCAGAAATAAACGTTTTGTCCAAATTATAGCTTTGTAGCATTTTTCATAACCGAGTTATTACCAAACAAATTTTTAGAAAATTACAGTATTTAGTATGCCGCCGCCATGTTTGTGCCCTTCAGAGGGGCACAAATATGGCCGCCATAAAATTGCACAAGAAGTACATGTAGAGTAGATTCTACCGTCAATATCATTAGCTTTCACTTCAAACCTGTTTAGACATCACTTCTAAATTATTATCACGTCTAAAATTTACACATGTCATAAAAATACCCGTTTTTGTGACAGTTCAGAAACACGTTCATCCGGGACTTCACAAATTTCAAAATGATCTAATTTCAAAACGAAGCACTGGATCAATACCAAACTTTGCATGGAGATTAATGATTTTCATGTCTAGAATATATAAAAATAATAGCTTTGTAGGATTGACAGTTTACATTTTAGAATTTTTGATGACGTCAGATGAAAACAAAGAATAGGCAAATGATATACACTTACTTCAAAAGCTTGCACCGAAAGAAGCGTGTGAGACGTTTGCGTGACGTCAGCAGCGTGCATGCAGTTGTGGAAAGGGACATCTTTTAAATAGTGACTCTGTCAAATCAAACAAAAGAACAGTGTGTTATTTATTAACCATGCATGGATGAGATCACAAGATCACCACCAAAATTGTAGACTGAAAAACAGTCCGTATTATAGCGCGAGTGTCATGCTGAATACGGCCTGAAATTGACACCTCGACAGAAGCATCAGACTCCCATGGCGAGAACGAATTTGTTGTATGAAAAGGAATAGTCTCTCTTCTCGCCGCACTAGCAGTGGATTATCGGCGGTCAATTCGCTCGTCGTATATTCTCGCGTCATGCATCAATATCTCTAGTTTCTCAAGTGTTCTCAAATAACCAGAGTGTTTTAGACGGTATAATACATGGTTTTGGCTGAATGTGCTTTAAAATATAGACTTAACGCGCACGAAACGATAAAACACTCCTTTTCTATATGTTTTATACTCTGATAAAAAAAGTTTTATACTCTGATAAAACATGGTTTTTAACCTATCAGAGCGCGCATAGTATCTTGTTTACAGTCGAACCTCCGCTAACGGACACCTCCCGTAGGCGGACACCTCTTGTAAGAGGACACTTGGAGATATTCCCAGCTACATACAAACACTCATTTTTAATCTCGCATAAGCGGACACCTCTCTTAAGTGGACACTTTTTCTGGTCCGAGGGTGTCCGGTTACGGGAGGTTTGACTGTATTTTATAGCGTGACCTAGTCCCATTAACTCTTACCTCGACTGACGACATATAGTTAATAAACGTAGTGGGTTTTATCTTGAATATTTTTAATAAATCTCTGGCCTGCAACAGATCAAAAGTAACAAGAAAAACTTTGTTAGATAAATTAATATAAAATTTAATCTACTTTAACTTCGAACATTTTGGGACCTTTTCTTTCGGACATAAGACTTTGGACAAAAAAATTTTGAACGATTTCTCAGCACATTTCACTGAAACTATTTAAATCATTTTAACACTAGTACATGAGCGATTCATTATCACTTTGTTCAACAATTTTACATACACTACAGCAAACCTAACTGCAGTATACAATCACTTATACTTTGGGACAACTCCTTTAAGGGGATACAAACTTTTGTCCCGGCAAAGTTAACACTCATATAATCTTTGTAATCAATTACCTCTATAAAGGGACACCTCTATTTAAAAGGGGACACCTCTCCTTGTCCCGAGGGTGTCCCGTTAATAGGTTTCACTGTGTACCCGGCTAAAGCATACTTGAGCCATTCAAGCGAAAAACGTTTCTAGTCTAGAAGCAGTCATGACTTCAGATAACTGACAAATATGATGGATTAACCTTTTCACTCCCAGAAGCAAGCATCAAGTCAATTATTGTGCTTCTAACTTTTAAGTCTGTGGATAAAACCCAAGTGTGTGACCATTCAAATGAAAGCTATTGAGCAGTACTTTCATGTGGTACTGTTTATTATGCTGTACAAGGTGGTTCTAACTTTTAAGTCTGTGGATGAAACCCTAGTGTGTGACCATTCAAATGAAAGCTTATGAGCAGTACTCTCATGTGCTACTGTTTGTTTTTCCATATCTTGAGGGTTTTTTTTTAGCTTTGGCACTCTCGGGAGTGAAAGGGTTAAGACGTGGATATATAGCATTTTGTACTTTCAGCTGTTTTACCCATGTGATATTTGATGTCCAGCTCCATTCATGCTTAGCTACTGTGTCTCTATCATCACCTCAACAAATCAAATTAATCCAGAAACTGATAGTCTCCTTCACAGCCATTATTTGGGTTGTCACGCAACGCTTCTTCTTCTAGTGGGGAGAAGGATTGCGTGACGACACAAATAGGAGACTAAGAAACTGATGGTTCTTACCTGCAGGATTGTGTATGTTACAGCAAGCAAGGGATGCCCTTGTGTCATTTCATGTAATTTGAACACATCAAATGTCCATTTGTTGATTTCTTCTAGAACCTGGAGAAAACAAGAATATCACAATCTTCTGTCTCTCTTTCCATCATTAATTAATAAAGAAGAACTGGCCCACACTGCCGGAGCTTATCCCGGTTACCGTAGCATGAAGCCGACTAGGAGTATTGCTACTCCCCCTGGATGGGATGCTAGTCCATCGCAGGTTACCCCCAGCAATTTGTCACCAGTACCCATTTATACTCCTGGGTGGAGAGAGGCATTGTGAGAGTTAAGTGTCTTGCCCACGAACACAACACAATGACCCCGGCCAGCGCTAGAACCCGGTCCACTTGATCTGGAGACCAACACACTAACCATTAGGCCACCAAGTCTCCCATCATTAATAACGAATTTCCAGACACGGCTTTTTATGACTCATAATTTTCAGGGCAAAGAAAAACTCACCTTAGCTAATTCACCTTCATTAGTTACTTCAACTCCAAATCTACGAAAGAAGGAAGAGAGAAACATCTCACATACCCTCAGCAAAAATAAATCAACACACAGACTGTAATATTTAACAATCATACAGTGGAAGCTCCTGTAAGCAGACACCCTCGGGAAGCAGAAAAAGTGTCCAAAACTGGAATTCTTACGGCTTATGGGAATGTGTAAATAAGCACTTAATGACTGGGACCAAGGGGAACAGTGAGTTTTGTTTCCCCGAGACCCTCAATGTTCCCCGAGGCGAAGCTGAGGGGAACATTGAGGGTCGAGGGGAAACAAAACTCACTGTTTCCCGAGGGACCAGTCATTAAGTGTTTTGTTATACCTCCCAACTCAAGAATTCCGTGACTGTGATGAGAACAACGGCAAAACTATAGGTTGGTTAGAAAAACAGTTGTTTTGCACGTGCGTAACTAAAAGTTTAATTAGCAAAACAATTTCTGCACGTGCGTTAAAAGTTTTTGTACATTCTTTTCGTAGTCAAAAACAACAACGGGAAATGAGAGATAGTTTTTCATAAATATTTAACAACCTTCCCTTACTTTGGTTATAAAAAACATCGCGGTTAGCTGAATTTAATTCAAAACGGCGAAGTCCTCTTGACCGCAATGTGCGCTTTAATACATTTCCCACGGTTTTAATTAGGTGCACCGACCATAGCACGTGCGAGTCGAAAGTTGAAAGTTGTTATTGCCCTAGGGAGTTAGTGAGTTTTGTTCGCCCTAGGGCGTTAGACTGTTTTGAGGCATCCCACGTGACACCTTCTCGTCCAATCAAAAGTGGCACCTGAGTTGGGAGGTATAACAATACAGTTTGTATGAGCTAGAGTTCAAATGGGGTTTTGTCAAGGCAGCCATAAGTAGAGCTGTTGAGCTTACGAGAGTGTCAGCTCAGAGAGCTTTGACAGTATTAATCTACAAGCACAAGTTTTCTATGAGTGAACAGTCAACGAGGCGCAGCCAGATAAGATAAGAAATTGACTGAGCTTGTGTAAGGGCCAGAAAAAGCTGGCGATAATAACGAGGTGGTGGTATTAACAGATGGTCATAAGGTGGAATTCCACATGTATCAAACACTAGAGACCGTGTTTCATCACATTTCCAAACACCAAGGAGAGAGTTGATAATATCACGTGCAGCGGAGTATTTTTGACGAAAATTTGAGGTGTTTGGATATCGGATGAAACACTGTCTCAAGTGTCTGATATATCTTCTCAATCTAAACAAAAACTGAGGAGTAAACGGAGAAATAAAATCATAAAAAATTATGCTAATTAACATCAGATATCCTAACCTGATTTCCTTTGTTTCAACCTCGTCCCCAGGGCCATCTCCGCTTTCAAGATGGCGGGTGGGCGCGAAGAAGACCCTGGCGAAGAGTAGGTCACGTGTCTCCAAAAATATTGGAGATTTTGATTGTTTTAAAATGGCGGCGGGCTCGCGATTGGCTAATTTTGTGGTCACGTGACCTGCTCTTCGCCAGGGTCTTCCTCGCGCCCGGGGACGAGGTTGCCTTTGTTTTAACTTGATGAATTATTTATTAATCAGTTTGAGAATGTACAGTTCTATATTGTAAACTGTACATTCTCAAATTGATTAATAATTTATCATGTATGTGGTTTTGCTCTTCAATACTATGAAAAGGAAGGACTGTTTCAAAAGGCTGTTATTTTAATATTCACTGGTGCCTACCTTGGTACTGACCCACTAAAGCTGTGTAGTCTAGTTAATTTTCGAACACCGTTTACCATGGACCGTGACCTCGCACGAATCCCTTCTCTTTTTGATTTTGTACCAGGGATAGCGTCAACCTCCAGCTGTTTGTCTATGACAAAAAAAAATCATCATCATCATCAAATTATCTTTCTATTGTCAATACACCATAAACGTCCGATAAGAAGGCTTTTTTTCGGGGGGGGGGGGGGGGGGGGGGGGGGGGGGGAGTAATGGTATAGTGTGATAAATTGTACTTGTTCTGTGCGCTATTTAATGTACTCTACTGAGTGGAGTTAAATAATATTTTTTTAAGCAGGTTGATTATATTATAAACCACAGAGGCCCATACACCCTGTCCAACACAGATGACTCAGAATCAACAGATGACAAGAATCAACCCTGCACACCTTTTGACTGGATGCTCACACACACACTCAAGTATGCAGGACATACCGTAAAAGCTCTATTTAAGCCCCCCCCACCCCCCCCCCCTCTCTAATAAGCTCCCCCTTTAGAAGTCAGATTTGTAATAAGCCCCCTCTCTATTAAGCCTCCCTCCCTTCCGTCAGGCTGATGTAAATGACTTTTTCAGCAATATTTTCTGGCGTTTCAGTCACTTTGTATTGAAAACGTGGTCTTTAATTTCAAGAACTATCATTGAGTTAGGGTAAAAATGACGTTGCATTTGTAAGACGGTCATACATAACCCATTTCTTGTTCTGTTTTAGTTAGTGGTATAATAATAAAGTTTGAAAAATTAATGTGAATTTTCTCGAAAATTTATGATTTGAAATAAGCCCCCCCTCTCTATTAAGCCCCCCTCTCTAATAAGCCCCCCTTCTTGAGGCCTAAAATTAAATAAGCCCCCCGGGGGCTTAATAGAGCTTTTACGGTATGTCACATACGAACCTAGTACAGTTCAAGTTTCTGAAAGCGGACACCCTCGAGAAGCAGAAAGTGTCCACAACTGGAGCTGTCTGCTTATGAAAATGTGTAAATACACAGTTCATATGAGCTAGAGTTCAAACACGATTTTGTCAAGGCGGCCGGAAAGTACTGAGAGCTGTTCACTTACGAGAGTGTCTGCTCAGAGAGCTTCAACTGTAATGTCCAGTAAAAGTTCAAACATATGGCAAACCATTACCTGTAAAAGTGTTGTAAACCCAGGCAGACACTTGGTTCCCAGACTGGTTGCTTTCGGAAAAAGTCTTTGAGTTCTCTATTTAATAATCTCTTAAACTTATTAGATGCCATTTCACTGACGGATGTGTGTGTCTGTAGTGTTTCCAGTTGATACAACACCCAGTCCAGCTCATCAAGGGTATTGTTAGCCAACTAAAACAAGAATAAAAGAAAAAATCACTTTGATGCTTGATGTATATATGTAGGTAAAGCTGTTCGGGGGCTAAACTGGTCCAGAGCTTATCCTGGTCTCCATAGAATGAAGCCGATGAGGAATATTGCTACTCGCCCTGGGTGGGATGCTGGTCCAATGCCAGGTTACCTCCCAGCATTTTGTTGCCAGTACCCATTCATACTCCTGGGTGGAGAGAGGCTGGGGGTGGGGGTACTACCTTATGTGGCCTATACGGGGACGTGCCGCTTGACAGGGTATGGTTTTGGCCTCTCTTCCCTGAACAGGGTATATAATTTCATGCGAGTCTGTCCTAAACAGGGTCTGAACCTGTCCTAAACAGGGTATGGTTGCACGATTGTCGTCGTAAAAATATGGTTTATACAGTATTTAGAGATCGGAGACGTTTGCCGCGTATCAGTCAAACGAGGTTCGCTAAATTGCAACCTAAACAGGGTCCTAAAATGGAGGATGTTGTCCTACACAGGGTAGGTATTTTAGGGGTTTTTATTGTTGTTTTTTTTGTCCTAAACAGGGTCAGGTTTTCAAACCCTCAGCGGCATTCCTATACCCAAACATGGGTCAAGTAACCCCCCTGGGAGAAAGGCACAGTGAGAGTTAAGTGTCTTGCCAATAACACAACACATGATGGCCAGGGATCGAACTAACCATTAGACCACAATGTCTGCCTAACCAAATGACATTGAATGTTCAAAAAATATAATTTCCAAAATTGTAATGCTAGCAAGTTACCTTTTGATAACCATCATCTCTTGGTAAGTGAAGGGAACCTTAGAAAAGGGAAAAAGATTTTCTATTAGATAAATGATTGTAAAATGCAGCAACATTCTGTCAAATTCACCTATATGAAGGGCTTGGGGAAAGAGGGGTGTACTGTATGTACATGATTGTTTTATTGATTTGTGACTTCTGCTAAGAATAATTACATCACGTGTAGCAAACATTCCCAGCAATGCTGCAGGGTTTTTTTCTTTTTCATCAAAACCATTAATTCCAAAGGATTTGGTCATAGTTACAGCTATGTCTTTACCTAGTAACTCAGCAATACTTGATTGATTTCTTTTGTTAAGGGCGAACACAAAAAAAATTACAAAAATGTTCAGTTGTACAGTGAAACCTTCATTAAGGGAATACCCTCGGGACAAGGAGAAGTGTCCCCTTAATGAGGTGTCACTTTAATAGAGGTAACATATTACAAAGATTATTATGAGCGTTAATTTTGCCAGGACAAAAGTTTGCGTCCCCTTAATGGAGGTGTCCCAAAGTAGAGGTTCCATTATAGTATGCTTCATGTAATTCAGTTGCTACAATCTGAGACAAGATTAGTTGGGACACAATGCTGATATTTTCATTCCTGCTGTCCCTTCTCCCCTATCAATGTTGTTTATTGCTATTTTGTTATCCAATCTTGCAAACCAACATTGAGAGGAGCAAGGGAGAACAAAACTGTCCCAACTAACATGTCTGCTATTGTAGATAAAGATTTCACTTTATACAGTTTCACTTTGCCCAAGATATAAATTACCAGTAATTTGTAAAATAGAGGGGTTTACAATTGTGTTGAAAGTAAATATACGTTTGATTTGGTTTTGCTTCACTACGCTCTGTGATTGGTTCATAAAACTTGTGCTACCTTATCTTAACCAATCAGATGCCAAACTAAAACCAATCGTGACTTGGTCACATGCGTTTTCCCACGTTTGGCGCCGGTTACATGTATTTGCTTTGAGCTCTGATTGATTCCTTGTGTTGTTTTCATCTGTTGTGATTGGCCAGAGTGAAAAAATTTACTTTGATTTTGGTTTTACTACACTCAATTGAAAACTGCTATAATAATGATTAAACACCACAGGTTTGCAATGTAATGTAATATAGCATTACCTGAAGACATCCCTGAGCCGTTAAGCACATCTTGTGCTAAATTATTGTTTCGTAAAATGTGTGATCCTACAGAACCTCTCCTCCTAAAATCAAGATAAACATTTATTTAATAATAATTTAGAGAACTTACAGTAACTTGAAGGTAGTGTAACTTGATAATTAGATCCTTCATTTGGGTGCATACAAATAAAGCATGCACAGAAAAGGAATTCCCTTTCTGATTCCCTCCGTCCCTATTCTAACAATAAATATTTATGCTAATGCATTATTTTGCTCTTGTCCAGTTTGATTACCAAGAGTAATGTACCAGTGAGATTAATTATTACCTCAATGTACAGATTGCCGTAAAATTAAGGTACTTGCCTGATTAACACCAGTTTCCATTACAGGGCTTTTAAATAATCATTATTAATTTTTGTTTGTTTGAGGCATAGGTAATTAAAACTGCACTTGAGCCAAACTGGCCCATCCGGTTGCTGTAGCATGAAGCTGACTAGGAGTATTGCTACTCCCCCTGGATGGGATGCTAGTCCATCGCAGGTTACCCCCCAGCATTTTGTCGCCGGTACCCATTTATACTCCAGGTGGAGAGAGGTGCTGTGAGAGTAAAGTGTCTTGCCCAAGAACACAACACAGTGACCTGGCCAGTGCTTGAACCGGGACCGCTCGATTTGAAATCCAATGTGTTAACCATTAGGCCATCGTGTCTCCCACAATGCCCATTTTGGGACCTGCGCAGTGATAATTAAGTATTATGATGTAAAATTGTTAGTACAGGATATACCAATACATTTAATTTGTATGATAATTACATTACAGTAAAACTTACTTTTCTTTTTTAGCATTTGTCAGTGACATAAAATTGTTTCTAACATTTCTCAAACTTGAGAGAATCTGGAAAGAAGAGAGATATAAAAAGCTATTGAATAGTACCTTCACATAATGCTCCTTGTTTTCAATACTTTGCAAAATATTTTGTGATTTTTTTTTCAATTTTGAACTTTGGCACTGTTCAGAATGAAAGTGTTAACAAATAAAAAGGCCTACAAAGCACCAAAGTATAGTTTTTGTAGGGTGACAAATTTACCCTTATAGAAGCCATGAAACAATAATATTCTCGAAAGGAAAATGTTCCAAGGGAAGACCTAAATATGACACTACGTACTCAGCATGGTTGCCAGCGTGGTTGCCTCGATGGTGAGTGGTCATCAAACCTGTTTAGTAACAGGATGACGTGGGTTTGATTCCCACTCGGGACAACATATTTTTCTTTCTTATGGGATGTGTGTCGAAAGTCATGTTTACACAGTTAAATCTGTGGGTTTATTTTCATTTATTTGTGGTCAGACTTTCCTGGCTTCAAAATAGTTCTTTGTAGACAAATTCACAATTTACTGTTTACTCGGCCTCCTTCATCACATTCTGCCACATGCTTATAACATATTACTCCGACAGCAGTAGTTTTAGCCATTCCCACCCCAACCCCCCTCTGACAACTACATCAAAGCTTAATCTAGAGCTTTTGAGAACTATCCTTTCAAAAAATGTTTCCAGTGATAAAGTATTATTAATTTGTTACAGTCAAAGCTCAGTCCCGTAAGTGGACACCTCGGGAAGCAGAAAAAGTGTCCGCAACTGAAGCTGGCCTCTTACGGGAATGTGTAAATACAAGTATGAGTAAGAGTTCAAGCAGGGTTTTGTCTGGTGGCCATAAGTAGAGCTGTCCGTTTACGAGATTGTCTGCTAAAAGAGCTTTGACTGTACTTAAGAATTAATGCAAACCTGCGCAAAAGGAGTAACCAACTCTTCTACTCGAGTTCTGCAAAACAGGAAAATATATTAGTGATATACATAAATTTTGAACATGTTGTACCAATATGATTTGTTTAGCAGGGGTGTACACATAGTTAACTTACAGGATCGTAGGCCCAGGCCTACAAATTTTACAGCATTATTATTAGCTTTTAAGGGAACAATGAAAACTTAGCTAGTTCTTTTTAAATTTATAAGAAATTGTTGAGGGCCTACAGCTTTTACAAAACCCGGCTATGCCCCTGTTTAATACATTCGACATCAAAATTCGTCACCATGTCTCAAAGACATTACAAAGTTCCCAACCTTATAAAGCGTTTGCCACTCTAGCATGCATGCTAATACAGTGTGCAAAGAAGTTGTGTCCGATAGCCCGGGGCTAGTGGATTTTTCTGTCGGGCTGGTGGATTCTATCTTTCGCTTGCCTGACGGGCAAGTATAAGTAAAGTTTTTTGAGAGCATTTAGTTTGTGGAAAAAGTAAGGAAATTTAAATTACAGAAGTAATGTAAGCTTACAAAATGTAAGGGATCTCTTTTTTTCGTCCGAGCATTTTTATCGCAGCTTTTGTGATAAACTTACCGGTCGGCGTGGAAAACCTGCTTTTTTCAGTTCTAAATTTGCCATAAAATCAGTCACACAATAAATTAAAGTTAAAAAACAATTTATCTGGTCTTACTTTGCTTTCAACACGATAAATATCGGCCAAAACGCGTAAACAAAGTTTCTTTTGACTCAGCAGACAGCCATTTTGTAAAACGCCCTATAATGCATTGCGAGCCGTGCAAACCATAAAATACATTGTGTATGCCAATGGATTGTGTCTCTGGTGATAGGCACAAGCCAGCCTGCTGAATTTCTACATCAACCACCAAATATTTTTCTTAGGGACAAACTGTCAACGTTTTGTGTGTTTGAATAGCATCTTACCAACTGGTAGTTAATAAAAACTTTAATTAACTAATTTATTAATTAATTAATTAATTAACTAATTATAATTAACAAATTATAATTCAATGACTTATTAATTAATTAATTAATTGAATAATCATGCGAGTGATAATTTTTGGGGCTAGTGAGAATGACTTTCGGGCTAGTACATCCTAGTTACAGCTTGCCCTTAGCTGGAAAATTGATTTTCTTTGCACCCTGTAATATGGTACTTGATACATACATGTACGTGTATACATGTAGTATAAGTTACTGTGTCATGCTATATTTTAATGTCAGCCTACATTGTATACAACAGGGCTTGAATTTACATGTAGGAGCGAGATTTGAGGAGCAAAGCTGCTGTCAGCATTGATTTTGTAAGAGAAAGATCTCAAAGATCGGGGTAAAAGTTTTCAAAACCACTAATCAAGAAAAAGCTGTCCAGGGTCAAACTGACCACACTGCCAGAGCTTATCCCGGATTCTGTAGCATGAAGTGACTAGGAGTATTGCTACTCCCCCGGATGGCATGCTAGTCCAATGCCAGGTTAACCCCCAGAATAGTGTTAGGTCGCCTTAACAGTTCGCTGGTACCCATTCATACTCCTGGGTGGAGAGAGACACTGTAAGAGTTAAGTGTCTTGCCCAAGAACACAACACAGTGACCCCGGTCAGCGCTCAAACCCAATCTGCTCGATCTGGAGTCCAATGTTAACCATTAGGCCACTGCTTCATTAGGCCACCGCTTCATTAGGCCACCGCTTCTGCCTTCAATACACTTGGTCTAGTATAATACTGTAATTTTTTTACATAACTGGACCATTATTTTTTTAGGTTTCCATTTATGTAAATATTTCTTCTGGCTTTTGACTTTTCAAAGTAATGCTCATGATAGTGTCGTTTAAACCAAGTATTATTAAATGAGATGGACATATCAATCAATGTGTTGGTGAACTACAGTTTTTATTTTTTTATTTTTATTTTTTATTTAAACAATATTTTTTCTCAACATTTGCTCTAAGTTCATTCGAACTACAGTTGAACCTCTCTACAACGGCCACCTTGGGACAGAATTCACTGGCCCGATTGTAGAGAGATGGCCGTTGTAGGGAGGTTTCGCTAATAGTAAAGTGTATGGATCAGGCACGTTCGGGATGTAAAATCCTGATGTTTTAGAGAGATGGCTATCATAGAGAGGTGGCCGTTATAGTGGACATTCAACTGTATATCATTAGCAAAATTAGAATGCAATACAGTTAATTCCAGCCTCTTGGGAGGAAGTGAATCTGGAAATGCTAAGGAATGGAGGTATAACTGTTAGTGCATTATGTATGAGTGTTATTTTGTCAAACGCACCCTTCAATTCCTAGCAACTCAAGCAACTAAAAACAAAAGGACAAATGTTTGGTTGATTTCAAGCAAATGTTTATTATGTTTCACTTCAGTTGCTACGTAACTGCTTTGGCCAGGTTAATTTGATTCTAGACCTGACGTCATACAGCAGGGCTGTCATTAAGGGCCGTCACCAGTAACACCTGTTACGGCCGAGTTCATTTGATTGTGACTTGATGTTACGGCACACAGTACATGTATGTATGTTGAGTTTTTGTATGTTGAGTTTCTGTACGTTGTCTACTTACTGTGAAAGTTTTTCTACGAGAGTTTTTCTCTGAATATAATAGACAGTGTACCTAGTTTTCCCAAAACCACAAAAAAACTACATGCAGCATTTCCAGATTTCCAGGTTTCAACAGAGATCTCCAGTTTGTTTTGAAAAATCTCCTGATTTCCACTTCATATAAGGTTGGCACATTCATTATACATTTGGAATCCAGATTTCTCAAACCTTCAAGCTAGGGAAATGATAATTGGCTCAAGAAATCGGGAGTTTGAAATATCGAGGGTAAAAATTACAGTGAAACTAATCCAAGGGAAACGACTTTAGGTCAAGTTATCGGGGGTTTTGAGAAATAAAGGGTTTGAGAAATTGGGATTCCACTGTATAATATTATTTGAAAATACTGAATTTCAAGTCATGGCTACTTACCCCTCACTGAAAGAATGATGCCTTGACGTAACACATTTAGATGCCAGCTCAAATTCACTGTCTGATTTGTAAAGGAAAGACTCTCGTCTCTGAGTGGGAACTGGGAGGGTGAGCCTGTCTCCATCAGATCTCTCAACAGAATCATCGCCTTGGGAAGAATACTTTGTTCGCTCACGCTTCCTTGGAAAGCTATCACAAACAAAAAATCATCAGTAAGGTATATTATTCTAATAATAATACGCATGTAGCAATACTTATTTTTCATTAGGTCTGTTCAGTTAGAGCCACATGACTTTTTTTGAAGCAAAGCAGGCATTTGCAGAGCAAGACAAAAGCACTAGTTTTGAAACACAGTAAGTGTTCCATTGTCTTTTAGCATTGAACTGCAGTATACCCTGGTCCCAGAAGTTTTCTTTTTTCTACTGAACTCAATCGAAGCGAGTCGAAGCGAGTCGAAGCGAGTCGAAGCGAGTCAAAGTGAGTCGAAGCAGGTCAAAGCAGGTCAAAGCAAGTTGAAGTGAGTCAAAGTGAGTCAAAGCAAGTCAAAGCGAGTCGAAGCGACATACCAGAGAATTAGAAGCCTCAGGTGGCAATGGGTACGAATCTTATTTCCATGCTGACACCAACTGTCAAATTTTGACTCATTTTCACCACTTCGCAACTCAAATTAGATTGAGAAAGACATGAAAGAAAACCTCTGGACCCAGGCTAACTGCAATATGGAAGAGAAGTACAAAGTCATAACAAAAAGTGAGACCCTGTTTGTTGAAACCCTGTTTTTTTTCTGACTTTTTGTCTGTTGAAACCCTTCTTTTTTTCTGATTTATGCTTTCCAAGATTTCAAGACTCCATTCTCCAAATTTTGAGATGCCATGCATGCCCTTGTTGTAAAACAATTTGGCAAGACACAAGCTCAAACCCTCCCCCAGGCTCCATTCTCAAAATTCTGAGATTCATTACCTAAAACATTTTTGCGAGACATAAGCCATTCTCCGTTCCAAGAATTTCCATCTGCAATCCCCTCTTCAATTTCATTTTTTTTTCAGTTCTGAATCAATTAACCCTTTTGCCTCGGGAGAGCACATATGTGCATATACATACGTGATTTGTCAAAATGTGGTCAATTTATGTGCAATTTTGGCACAAAAATGATCTTGGAGAGATCTACTTATTGACAGCATAAAATTCCACACACACCCCTGTATGTGATTGGATTGACCACCCCTACAACTTTGGAAACTTTTTCCAATTATTTATATTTATGGTCTGTTAACATAAACGACATTAATCACTGTACATACTGAGAGCTGCACTTTAAACTATAGTTTAGCGGTATACCTAGTATATACAAATATTAACTAAGACATTTTTAAACATTTTTATTTTTGTGCTAATTAAAAGCTTTCAATCAAAACTTCTTTCCTTATTGTTGATGTGATTTATGATAACACAAATCAGTAGCTTTCCAATGATACAGTGTATATAATACATGGGTATAGGGGCTATATCTATTAATTTAGAAAAAAGGCCATGTAACTTAGGGCTGAAAGGGTTAGAGCATGTACATGTAAACTTATAATTTAAAAAAAATATTAATAATAATTCTAAATAGTTCCTTTTCTGACCCTTTACAACACTGTGATATTCAATATCACGGGTTTACACACAGATAGTATCAAAATACTACATTTGGCTATGATCTTATGGGATCCTTGATAAACTTCTTTATTATATAAACTACAGTGTTTTACAAGGATTTTCCACTGAGAAAACTTGTACCATCACACGTAAAAATTATTATAATTTTACATGTGATGATAACGATGACGTCACGTTTGCTGACAAGTTTGTAATGCTGAATGGCCAAAATTTGTCGATATTAAGTCAAAACATCTTCGGATTTTCCTCGGCAATTTTCGGAAATCTTAGTAAAATGTTCAGAAACGTTTGTATGACCTTCGGACAACATTTCGAAAATCTTCGGAAATCTTCAGAAAATGGTCGGAACTCTTCGGAAAATCGTCATAAACCTCGTTATTAGTATGTTTCTAAAATAAACAAAATAATACATGGTTGTTTGAAGATATGAAATTTCTCTTCTTGTGTTCAAATCAATATCTCACTCATTCACTGCTCTCACTCGTGAGATATCAAGTTGAACACTCAAAGATAAACTTCATATCTCCGTACACCCATGTATATTATTCTCTATACATGTATCTTCAGCTTGGTATTATCAGTAGCAAACAATAATATTATTTAAAACAAATGGTTGTTTGAGGCATTTATGTTGTGCCTGGAATGACGAAATTGACTTTGGAGGTCGTAGTTTTAAGAGTATTTCCCCTATTTTGTGGAAAAGCCTGTGGTTGAACTGTGCCTAGAAACAAACTTTTAAAAAAGCTTTTAAAACTCATCTTTTTAATTTAGCTTATATATGCTTTTTTTTTTTTTTAATTTTTATTTATTTTGGACACTTATTTTATTTTATTATTTCCTCACTTTGTAAAGTGCCTTAGAATATTTCAGGCTTGGCACTTTTATATAAATTGAATTATTATTATTAATTATTATTATGCAGCAATAACTCGACTCAAGATGAAATTTGCATCCACTAAAAATTCCTTGTCCTCTGGACTTATAACTTGTGTTTACATTTATCTGACAAATAATTCATCTTTCCTGTCAAAATATTAACTTCCTTGAACTCAACTGCTGCCTTACTGCTTGGCATAGTAACAAATATCAGCCAAAAGCGTAGAGATTCAATGGATTGTACATGCAATATTATAAACAGCTTAAGATAAATTTGCCTGAAATGTAATACTCTTTGCTGGCAAAATGTTAAAAATTGACCTGAGAAAGAAAAATATCAGTCGATACTTGTAACATTTTCTATCTTCAATTGACAAGTTAAGTAACCAACAATTAGATAAATCTTTTTTTATACATGGCCAAATCATTGTTACTAGAAGAAAAATATTATACATGTACATGTACATTCTTCACACAAATGTTTTTGTCCAGACAATGCATTCACAAAATATCAAAGTGCGGAGGAGGCATTTATTTAGTTAGATTTGAACAATATAAGGCAAAAAAACACACTAGTAAAATGTAAATACAAGTTGAACAGTACATACAGTTTATACTGCTTTAGGTAAGGTGGATATACATGTCTAGACTAACTTAATAAATATCAATATGTATCTACATGTATAGACAGCTGTTGCCTAGCCTGTTTCAATGTCAGTTTTCTCTGATTTCGACTACCTTTTGTACTACAGTGATCAAGTGGAATTACAACTTGACGCAACAAATGGAATTCATGCAAATATTTCTTATTAAACATAATGTGAAAAATGATGTAAGGTTTAATATTACGAGAACTTGCATCAAATAACATGATCCAAAATTTATGCATTACGTACAGTACATGTACATATAAAATGAAATGGTCACATGAACAACATCAGAGAAGTCTTCAATGTATATCAATCAAGCCCATATCTTCCTTTAGTATTTTTAACCTATAATTTTACATCGCATGTGCAAAAAGATCATAATTTGCAAGAAACGTATAGTTCTTTGATCAGTATGCGATGAAAGAAAATTTGAGTGTTTCTTAACACACCCCGTGGGCCAATAGATCTGTACATGTATGAGCAATAAAAAATAGATTAAATCTACAGTAAATTATAACTAATATTGTGGATAAAATGCTTGATTAAAGCAGGCTACATTGTAGCTGTACATGCACTCAACATAGCTTCATCACATATTGATTTGAAATGTTGATGTTTTAGAAGCTTGATGTATAAAGCTGAATACATCAAAATAAAATAATATTACTGAATGCTTGTGTATAAATGGTTAATATTATTATATTTCCCATCCCAGAGAGCAGAATTTGTCAAAACATTTCCAGAATACTTTGTGTTCAAATGAAATGCTTTTCATGTTTTGGGTATTAAATTTCAGACAATACAGATAACCTTTACAAAATCTGTCACACAGTGCCTCTGGATGTTCATTTACAGCAAGCAGTACTGTAAATCTGTACTAGCATGCCACATAACATTGAAATGAAAATATAACGCTAGATTAGACATGATTAAACTGAGCAAAGAGGTTTCATTGACATCTGAGCACAGAAAAGAGGAATCTTGATGGCAAAATGCAAATTATGACTAAAAAACTGAATTGCATGAGGCATTCAAGTCCAGTACGTAGCAATTATTTTTCACTGTGTGCACTGAAGTGAAACAATCACATTTCAAAAGCTACAGTAAAGTATACAAAAAAAATGTCTGGGTCCCAAAACGTTTTGAACCAAGCTAGCATTACACTACTTGTGAGCCAAGGCTTTTTATATATATGTAGTTTACATAATTATGTAGATGTGTACAAGATTTACAACATGAAATTTCCATGTCACTTTATATCTTCGACATTCACAATGATATTATAAACACAGAAGACTGTGTTTCAAAGCAAAATATTTAGTACATAAATAAGGTTTTCTGTCTTGTGGTTGGCCTATATAACTCAATGCCACAAGGTTACAACATCATCACAAGCTCTGAACAGATTCAATTTAACTGTTATAATTACACATCAACCTATATATTTCTCAAGAAATACTACAAATGTTTTACCCATAGAATACTTTGATTTCGTGATAAAAGCGTCAATCTTGTGATAAACTGTTCCAGGATATTAACACAAGAATCAAACCAAGTCATTTCTCAACTGACAGTAACACACAATTTCACGAGATTGTCAGCCATGTTGAGTATTAGGGATAGCAATCTAAACACACACATACACACTGACTATTCTTTGAGGTTTCAGAGAAATTTCTGTGCATTACCCAGTCTGTTCCACGATGAACAGGCGCTTGTTACAGCTAAATACACCCTCTAAATACAAAATAATTATAAAGGAAGGCAGAGGATGTGTAAAAGTGAAATAAAACTCATAAATACCAAGTTGAGGACTGTTTCTTTGAACCCACCGTTCCCATATTTCTGTATTCTATTAGCATTGGACCAGGTGGTTATGATGCATTTTGCTCCCATGTTCTGTATTTCTAGATTTTCCATTGAACATTTTGCTTTGAAACTGTCCTGCTACAGTTCTACAAGGGATGGAGTCATGAAAAAACCTAGAAAACTCATCCTGCTTCTATTTTTTGCCTGAATATTTTGCTTTCAAGGTAATATATCAGGTAGAACTACAGGACTCCATATATGGTAGTGGGCTATTGTTTTAAATAATGCCAGCTGTGTTTGAAGTCCAAGCCTCCAGTCTTGCATAAATTAAGCAGAATTATTATTATAATGTCAAAAATGTTTAATGGCCTACAACAGTTTCCATCTAGAGATCGCAAAATTCATGCAAGTTATTTTATTTAACACAAAATTTTTAACAATGTCAAATTTTATTGATCATTACCGCTGAAAAAAATTTGCATGGAAAAATATACTATAATTACAACCACTTTGTAACAGGGAGAACTAGCTTTCTTCTCTGCTACATTTATTCAACAGGCAAGACACAGGGCTCCAAAATAATATTCAAAAGCACATTGAAATAAATGCTGGCCCCAAACCCATTTCGTTCCTTTCGGTTAGCGACTACTGAGAAGCCATCAATCAACTTGTAACATACATAAACCAAACACAACTGTATGCATTATTTATAACTTGGTTTCATAGGAACTGGGTGAGTTTTGACTGGAATGTAAAAGTCTAGGTGTTCCTTAATATTGTTCCAGACAAGGAAGAAAATTCAGTGTGAAAAATGACCTGTTTCACAGTGTTTTGGAGCAGAAAATTTCAACTTAACACACAACGTGGATAATTGACAAAGAAACCTTATTCAAAACCTTGTTATGCTGGGCTGGAAAGGGAGGTATGTAAATTTCACGTCCAAAGAAGGTGAATTGTTTACATTCAACAAAGTGCAAATTACTAAAAAACATTCAAGATTCTAAAGCCTTGCAGTTATCAATAGGTTAGCCAATTAACGATTATTAATACTTCTGAAATTAAAAAGAAAAACATGCACTTGTTCTATTTACGTCTACTCCCTGATTTTGTGGCCATTTCTTGTGACACATGCATCCTTACTTAACTAATTAATCTCTTTCTACTTGAAAAATAAGATAACACTATTTCCACATTTGCCAGTAAAAAGCTCCATTAATTAACAACAGGCAGATTCGTGAAGGCAAAGTCTAATCACAAAAGCTATTGTTTTGGAAGCAGTTTGAATCCCCTCGGGGGTCATATATGGATGACAATTACAATAACAACAGTGAAAAATCATTTCTATTATTTGACGTAAAGAAAGCACGGTTTAAGCTGGTACAGAGAAAATTAACCACACTTTTAAACAAAGATAAATCAAAATAAACTTCAGCATTACAGGTTATTTCATACAATCGACATTGATCATCATAAATGAAATAAGTATAAGGCTATTTAAAGCAGTTAGAATCAGGTGTATTAAAAAAATAGTAAATAACTGTTTTTAGATGATTTGTTATTGTCACGTTGACCCAACAGCTTTGTCATTAGAAACATTATTTGTCATTATTTAAGGTAAATATCAACAAGTAGTTTGCAAGTAATAAACACAACACTAAATTGCCGCTGAAAATAAGCAGCTGCTTGTATATTATTGTACATGTAAGTCCACAACAGGTACATGTAGATTTGTAAACATATTTTTAACTGACCTATGATTATAACTATCAAAGATAGAGATAATGCAAATAAAACAAATTATAATTAGGATCCATATTTTATCGGTAGCCCTGGTTAATGCAAATAATTTTTAAAATGTAAATAAATAATGTTACAAAGCAAAGAAACCAATTTCACAATTAAAAAAATCACCCCAAACTCCTCCCTCAAATAATTGCCCTCTCCCCCTCCCCCATCCAGAACACAACTCCCACCAAAAAAATACAAGAGAAAATATATGACCCAAAAATACTCCTAAAAATCAAAATTTGATTTTTTGTGGGTATTATTTTATAATACCCACAAAAAAATCCTTGACATATCCTACCACTAAATTGTATTATCATAAATAAATACATTTAAAAAAATGATATTTTAGAACCTCCCCTCCCATTCCCCTCCCTCTCCCTCTCCCCTCCACCACTTCCAATATATTCATTTACAGATGTTTTTAGGGTCAGTCACACTCCCCCCACCATGTCTGCTCAAACAAGTGTACCATTCCATTACCATTGTCTTGACGAACCAATAGAATTTGTTTCGCTGTCTAGATGCAGCCAATGTAGCTACAATCAGCTTACAATTTAGCAACTACAATGGAATAGTGAACTTCCCCTAATGGACACCTCCCATAGGCTGACAGTCCTCCCAAGTGGACACTTAATCATGGTCCCATGCACAACCTCGTCCCCAGGGCCACCTCTGCTTTCAAGATGGCGGGTGGGCACGAAGTAGACCCTGGCGAAGAGCAGGTCACATGTCTCCAAAAATATTGGAGATTTTGATTGTTTCAAAATGGCGGCGGGCTCGCGTTTGGCTAATTTTGTGGCCACGTGACCTGCTCTTCGCCAGGGTCTTCTTTGCGCCCACCCGCCATCTTGAAAGCGGAGATGGCCCTGGGGACGAGGTTGTCCCATGCAGGCACATACATGTAGAAACACTGATTTTTTTACCTCTATAAGCGGACACCTCTCCTAAGAGGACACCTTTTTCTGGTCCCAAGGGTGTCCCCTCAGGGCTAAAAATTAACTCCAGTGCTTGGTGGCCAGTCGGGCCAGTTTCCTTGAATTCTTAGTGGCCCAGGCCAAATTAAAGTGGCCCTTATTTTCCTCAAGTTGATCAAAAAAAACATATTTACTTAAATAAACGGTTTAATACTGCCGCCTCTTTACAAAGGGAGCAAAACGCGTTATCTTGGACAACAAACCACGGCCTCCCCTGAGTCCAGCTTTTCTGAAATTCCTGTTTCCTTTTCGTCTTTTCGTAGTTTTTGCTACTTTCTACGGCATCTTCCTTGGTTTTAGGTTTTTTTGGACGGCAGCGGCTCACATCCTTGGAGAAATCTCCACATTCTGTGGGTTTTACAAAACCTGGCGAGAAGTATGTTGACGATAAACATGCGAGACTCGAAAACGTGCCGCATAGAACTCTGGGTAAGACTGGAGTCACGTGGCAATAACAAATCAAAATGGCGTCCAGATATATTTGCGGATCGATCTAAATACTCGTGAAACTGTTAAATCGGCTCGTTAAGAACTAAAAATCCACTAAAGTCAATGAACTTAGAGTTGAGGAAAAGAAAGGAAAGGTAGTCCAATTTAACTACCGGTACATATTTTATTTTTATTTTAACTTCGTACTTTGCAACTTTTCTAAGCTTATATCGTAGTCGCCCTTCGGGCGATCAAGCCTCAACTTTTAGTCGCCCTGGTCAGTTTTAAATCGCCACTGGCGACCTGGCGACCGTTAATTTTTAGCCCTGTCCCCTTACGGGAAGTTCTACTGTATCACAAATTTGTTCCAAATATAAACGTTATACATTGAGATCTTGCTTCTGAGAAAGATATTTATTCTGTCAGTGACACAAGCTACTCGGAAAAAAAATTCTGAGTTCCCCCAACAGGAGTCAAATCTATGACTTTCCGCACACCGGTCGGACACTCTACCACTGAGCTACAGGAGACTTGTGGGAGGTTAGGCCAAATTATTATAACTAGGTACAAATGTGACAAACACCCCGCATACTGCTAGCTAGGATTAGATTTGTCGATGAATGAGAATTTGTGGAAATAAATGATGGTATATTTAAGCTTCTTGCTTCTGCTTACAAGTTCATTCTAAGTTTACATAAAACATACATGTATATGAAAATCATCCCAGCCTACAAAAAATAATATTGAATAGTTACAAGACTTAGTACTTAGAAATAGTCCACTGGTGAAAGCTAAAACCTTAAGAATCACTCGTAATTTTTGTCAAAGATCTACTACAAATGACTCTTGAAATTGATTCATTTAGCCTTTACTTTCCTTTGAAATACAGTCGAACCTTGTTATTTCAAACTCAGTTATTTCGAACTCCCCCACTATATCAAACTAATACCCATTTCCCTTGGATTTGCCCTTGTTTTTCACTACGTTTATTTCGAACTCGCTTATTTTGAGCTCCCCGTTATTTCGAACTACATGTATTTTTGTTTCCCTTGGCCTAAAATCAACCCTGTTTATTTCAAACTCTAATTACAAAGTTATGGACAAACATCAGACAACATCAGAACACAGCTGAAAGAGACTGATTACTTATTTACTGTATAACCTTTCATTGCACTTATTTTGCGATATGTCTGTCTTGTTCCATTGCGCACAGTATAGAAATTTGCTATTCCATAAAGAATGTACTGTCTATGCATGTATTGCCAATTTTATTGAAATAAAAATTGCATAAGGTACAAGTCAATCCATCATGTTAATTATTAGTGATTATTTTGATATTTAATGCTGACCTCGTTATTTTGAAACCCTGCTATTTCGAACTAGTTTTCGTGTTCCTTGAGAGTTCGAAAGAACGAGGTTAGACTGAACAAACACATGTAGGTCAATGTAATGATTGTGATTAAAGACTTTTTGTTTTAGTTTCCCTTGGACAGACCAACAATTTGGATGTGAGTACGAAATAAACTTGCGTGAATAAAAAGAAGCTGCGCAAAATCGCTACTGCTTCTTTGCTAGTATTCTGTTTCGAGAAATAAATCGTTTCCTCAAAAATTCCTATTCGAGTCACTCAAAAAATTATTTGAGTGACTCGCTTGATTCTCGAAAACTTTGAGGATCGAGGATCAAGTTTCGAGTCGAGACTGTCAACTTACATTTGCCCGGTACTGTATATAATAAGTTTTGCTTGACTATGTGTATCAAATAACTTTGGAAAATGAAAAACCCATTATCTTAATTATTTGAAGCTGTTGAACTTTATAAACTAATAATTTAGTTGATCAGCAGTTCATGTTATTCGGCAGAAAGTTGTATAATTGGGTATTTTTATGAGTCAGTTTTTTTTCCCAAGCTTTTTTGGGCGAGAAAAAAATAAAAACTGATGAGTAAATTAAGATGCCCACCAATATTATACAACTTTTCGCTGACTAAATTGTTTATAAGACAACATTATTCTTTGAATCTTAAAATATAGGCTTTGAACAGTGTTTTCCGTAGCGTGCACGGTACTGGTCAGGAGGATTAAGAAGAGTGTAAGATGGTCTTATATTTCATTTTTGTACTAATTTTGGTGTGCATTCGCACTCTAAAATGCTATGTAATAAACTATTAAATTTTTATTATACAGACACATGTGTTTTACTGGAAAATAGACCACTCGTAAAATTCATACTAAACTAAATCCGGGACCCTAGTAGTGTATAATTTTTCCATATCCTCACTAGTGAGGATATAGATGATGTCATTTTTCCCCGCTTTTTGCATGGTCGTCTCTTTAAATTTGAATTAATTCATGTTTTTTGTCTAGATATACATGTACATTCATGTAATAAAAAGAATGAACGTGTTCGTAAAATATTGTTTTTACCACTCAAAAATAAAATTCATATCTTTGCGCCACCATGTAATATATGGAGGATATTACACGGCGGCGCGAACGAAGATATGAATTTTATTTTCGAGTGGTAAAAACAATATTTTACGAACGAGCACAGCGAGTGAGTAAAATATTGTTTAAACCACAAGAAAATAAAATTCATATCTTCAAGCCACCGTGTAATTTTCTTTTTATTATATAGACAAAAGACAAAAGCACAAACTTTATCGCGAACTCTTGCAGCTCGGTGGCTGGACTTACCGAATTTCTCTCCTTTCGTCTTCACTTGCAAGGAACTCCTTGAATAATTTTAAGTCATATGAAGTTTTCTTCTTCGTGTTAACATTTTCCTACTCCTCAGTGAACGATTTCATGTCGGCTTCAGTGAATTTCAGGTCATTTCACGAATCCATCGCTCGCCATTTTTCAACCGGAGTTTAGCAGCTTTGCACAAAAAACCATGCAAAAGCGGGAAATGACGTCATCGATATCCTCACTAGTGAGGATATGGAAAATACGCCACTCGGGTCCCGGATGTAGTTTCGTATGAATTTTACGAGTGGTCTATTTTCCAGTAAAACACTTGTGTCTATATAATAACCTCTATATATTTTTTAATTTAATATTTGCGACAAATTATTATGGGAATAATTAAAACAGATTTCTGGGTAATCGTCACATTGTGAAGTTAGGATACCCCTCCTGGGGCAGTCACTAAAAACCACAAAGGTCACCTTTGCAAACCCGAGTTCAGAAACATTCCAAAAAGTGCTATCAAATATTGATTTGATTGTATCATAGGTTTTTCAAACCTACAGTTACCTTAATTTGTCAGCACTCCAAAGGGCTGTTATAATCAGCAGTCTATTGAAAGCAGAGGTGGATCCAGGAATTTTTGGTAGGGATGGGGGGTTCCAGGGTTTTCCCGAAAATTTTAAGTCAAAGGAGAATTTTTGGAAGTAGATGGCAGTTATTTATTACTAAAAGGCGCCTTTCACGCAGTAGCAGCGTTCAGGGAAGGCATAGGAGGGGCAGATGGGGGTGCTCCCCTTGTGTTTTGGGGGGCCTCCCCAGAAAAATGCCGAGATTTCAGGATCTGAAAAGTGCATTTTGGTGGATCCTGGAGATGGTTTTGCTATGGAAAATGGTGAAAGCAATATAGGTGTACTCTTGACAGTGTCGTCAAATTTATGCCCTGTTATCTCATTATTATTTTTGACCTTGCTTTTGACAAAACTTTTACTGTAGTCAAGCAAAGCCATTTGTTTTGTCCAGGTGTGCACTATCCGTCCGTTTTTACCCGTTTAACGGATAAGCTTTAACGCACATTTTACTGTGCAGGGTCACATAATATTTTGAGTCCAGAAAAATTGATTATCATCATGGTACATGTAACGTTATTAATGCATACATGTTGTATAATGCATGTCAAATCATTTATTGCTGACAAAACTGTCTTCAAAACTTTACTTGTAAGTTATTTCAGGCCCGGGGGTGGGGGGTACTTCCTTATATAAGCTATATACATGTAGGTATGTGTAGCCCCAAAGGGTATGGTTTTTGAGCCGTTTTGGTCTGAAATAGGGTATAGATTTTGATCATTTTGGTCTAAAATAGGGTATATTTTGTGTACTCTGGACTGGAATTTGGTTTGGCTTTTAGATGAAACTATTTTTTGCCATTAAACATCAGGGAATTTGAAGCCCTTCTCAAATCTTTACGCAAACAGAACCCATTCCTGGGTAGCTGAGGTTGTGTATTAGACACATGTACTAATTTTATAGGTCTGAAATACAGTGTAGGGTATCGATATTATTTTGGGTCAGGTCTGAAATAGGGTTGGAAAATCACATATTTTGGTCTGAAATAGGGTAAGGCAGGCAGGTTTCAGGTTACATATATAGCATTTGCATTGCATTTAACCATTGTGGAAGAGATCTAAAGAGATATGGATTAACGTATTACCGACAACTACATGTACACTTTCTTTCACAAGAAATCTAATGATTGATCTCTATACAAAATACATGTACGTCATGTTCTACAAAATGGTTATAATCAAATCAGGGTTAGGCTTCAAGCTCAAAGAAAATTTCAAGGAACAATCACACAAGTATTGTATAGAAGCGAATTGTAGTGAATTAATATATCAAATAAAATGACTTTGCAGAATGAGACATTTCAATTTAACTAAACAAGCATTGATTATCAGTCTAATCAAAACTATTTATAACAAAAATAATTCTTGAATCTGATTGGTTATCAGCAGGCCCAATTTGAGCATTTTAATTAGGACAGTTTACAAGTCATGCCTGTGTAATTGAACAGTTTACACCTCATGCCTGTGTAATTGGACAGTATGCATCATTTACCGGAGCTGAAATTTGACAGTTGCACTTGAATGGGTTCCTGTGCTTGTGCATCTCCATCAAAAACAAACTCAATTGTTATGTTTTTATTCGCCAAAATGTTTTAACCGTTTAACATTTTTTGCTCTAATTTTGTTGCAATTATGATTAATTAGTAACAGGACTTTGTGTCATCCAATTCTGTCTGTAATCATACTCGTGATTAACAAATCGGACTCCCGCTACGTGGTCCTTTGATTTTGTTATTAATCACTTGTATGATTACAGACCGAATTGGACTCCACTCAGTCCGATTACCATTATAAAGAGTGTACAATTATACAATGACAAATGGTAAACAACACAACACAGGAATGTGATCTGAACAAGCCACAAACAAACAACTATTCTCAATAACAAAAATACATGGATTGACCAAAATAACAACCACTTGTACAATGAATACAAAAAAATGAAAGAAATTTCAATTGTACACAGTCACATATATATAATAAATATTCAAATCACCTTATTTACATAGCAGACACTAGATAACACTAGATAACATGATTAAAAATGTCCATCAATGAATATTAGGGATCATGAATGGTCCTCACAAAATTAGGGTTCTGCTCTAATTGCTCACAAAACTTTAATGGATGCTTGTTTGCTCATGCTTGCGTATGTTTACAAGTGCTCGCATGCTCAGTTTTTAGTAATTGGTATTTTTTTGCAATTATGTTCTTTGCTCGCAAGGCTAGCTTTTATCAATGCTCGTGCTCGCAAAGAAAAACGCTGTGTTTGCATGCTCACAAATGCTCACAAAGACCATTCGGCTATAGCATTGTGTTTTTAAGTTTCTCTATTTTGAACCTACAAATTAAAATTCTTGACCTCATGCCCGACCTTCTACATGTATTTAATAATCAGACTACAAACTCAATGTTTCTATCCACTATTAAAGTCAATAGAAACCTCAAGCTTGCAGGCAGTCTAATAATTTATTGTTTTATACTGTAGCAATAATAACCAGTGGCTGACCTAAAAAAATGATAAAACTGATTTACTGAGTGTACACTTAACTTCAGTTTCTGTAGCATAAAGGGAGCATTGCTACTCTGGATCTCCTGGATGGGATGCTAGTCCATTGTTGATAACCCCCCAGCATTCTTGTCAGGTTGCCCTGACAATTCTCCAGTACCCATTGACCGCTCGATCCGGAGTACAACACTGCAACCTTAAGGCCGCCACGCTTTCCACCTCCTTTATAAGAGCTCTTGACTAGTAAAATTTATTGGCAAAGAACACAACATTCCATCCAGGCCGGACTCAAACCCAGATTTCTCAACCCAGAATCCAGTATGCTAACCATTATAGGCCACCTCGACCATATGGCATGAACTCAGCATCTACTGTATAGATCTATACACATATGTCACAAGAAGCTGGGAACACGACAAGCAGTATACAGTGTACTGTAAGTAGGGATTTCCTATTCAGAGTTCATGTAGAAAAATTTAAAAAGAACCAGCAAACAAATCACCAAAAGTTATACAGATCCTTCAAGGATCATAACAACAAACATAACAACAGGCGACAGAGTTATGTACATGTACATGTATTCACATGCAGGAAAAAGAGAACTCTGAGTATTTCAGTGCTGCTACTGTTACCGGGGCCACTTAAACTAAACTTAACCAATCAGATTACAGGAAACGAACAATGCATTCCAAATAAAATCGTTTGAGCCAATCAACAGCGTTCTGAACATTGATTGGCTCAAACGATTTTAGTTGGAATGCATTGTTCGTTTCCTGTACTCTGATTGATTGGTTAGTTTAGTTTAACGTGGCCCCGGTAACAGTAGCAGCACTGTAAACCAAATCATGGATTGGACAGCTAAAGTGACGGTGGTAAAGGGTACAGTACTGGTCAAATATAAGTTGACAGTCACTCGAAACTTGAACAACTCGACTCAATCCTTGAAACTCAAAAACTTTGAGTATGTACATGTAGAGTCAAGAGCTGTAATTTTGTGGGTCGTGATTTAACTTTTTCTGGCTGAAACACAAAATGACTGGTTTCTTTCACATATAAAATGCTATGCAACCAATATCCCTAAGATGTGGTAATACATGTAAGTATCCATCAAATGAGATGTAACCTGTAATTATGTCACAGAACCCCACCCCAAAAAAGTAACAATAAAAAATTAATAATAAAAACTTAAAATAAGTCAATTGGCTATTTTCTCTCCATCAACATTTTACTCTGCTACACTGGTATCATCTAATCAAGGAATTGTTACTACATGTACATGTATGCCGAAATAATGTATTTTGAGGAGGTTCAAACACGAACACACATCATATGGAATTTAAATTTCTATAGAACTATATGCAAATTAAAACTCCTATTTAATACTGGAAATGATATAATTTGCACCCTGATAATAAGTGTATTACAGAATGAAATTATTCCCTAGAATTCCATTCTGGAAGAGTTTTTTTCTAGACAGTTTGATATTGCCAACACTTGGGACTTTTCGTCAATGTCACTAATTTTTTTTTTCCAAACAAATTCAAATTTCGCGCTCTAACTCATAACAGCCAATGAACTGGGTGGAATTTTATTTAATTAAGTAATTAGCGCTTTTGATCCCAATGGAAAATTTTGCATCCGTTTAAGGATTTTTGCCTACACGTACCATTACTTAACACTTAAAAGGCGTGCAATGTCCTCTCTAATAAAAATGTTTATTTAATAGATAACAGTGGTGTAGTTGAGTGGGTGGGTGGGTGACCTGTAGTCATAATAAACATATTAATTTTTCTGGCTATCTGTTCGCTCAAAGACTTGTTTATAAGCCATAACACAGACAGTTTAAAAATGTATCTAAGTTTACAAAAAAGTACTAATATAAAATTAACAGATAAAATCAAACAAAGTTCGTTTGAAAGGATCCAAATTGCAAACAATGGCATATTATACTAAACACTGTGTTATCGTATTTAAGATTGCTCTGCATGTTGTGTTTATCTCAATTTTACTCCATCAACGAAAATCCTTTGAAAAGCCATTAGGTATATTTACATGCTGTTCTTATTATTAAAGTAGACTCTACATATGCGCAGACATCTATTTAAACATGCATCTATAATTACTACTAATATATTAACTACATATGTAGCAGTTGAATTTATTTTGTTCTCAAATTGTACAAATACATAAACTGGCATATATTTCATTTTTATTTCTTACTTAATTTCTTTCATATCATTTGTGAATGTTTCTTGAACAATTTAAGCTTGGAGATCAATTACCGAGATTTAGGTGTAACAAATTTTCTGCATCCAATATATATATTTTTAATTTCTCATCCCCTCATAACAGTGATCGACGAATAAATTTGCAGAATTCTGACAAGTTCCCTGTTAGGTTATACCACAGTGAAAAATATCGAATTTTTTTTTAAATTAAAAAATTAAGAACAGAAAAATAGTGATTCTCTTTGCTGTCAGTTTTTGAGTGAGAAATTTATTAATATGATCACAGTAAACACAATAAATTTATTCTATAGTGAACATTTCAGGTGTAAAATAGATAATGACAATGCGATTATATTCTTCAGAAAATTATAATTTAAATATATATGTGGTTTTCACACCATACCAGTACCCCTCTGAAATTTTTTATTAACCATAGGAAAAAATGATTGCGGAACCTTCTTTTCACCACTAAATCCCAATCAACGTAAATATTTAACTGTAAGCTTATAATCTGCGCGACACCGCAATATCGGAACTGAAAAGCAGAAAATCACAAGAACATAATGGAACCTGTATTACAATAAACAGTGTATTTTTTTTTAATATTCAGATACCAAAAAATTTCTCCTTTTTCGATTGAAAACAATATTCCATAAAATTGGGTTAGCGAATAATCGCGCGATTCGCCTCGCCGTCTGCAACAGAAATTTAAGTACAGCATAAATTATCTCAAGCACAGTACAGTTAAAAATTATCCTCCTTTGATCCTGGCGTAAAAGCTATCTATTTTGACTGAAGAAACCATTAAAAATTATTTTATAAGCAGACATCAACAAAGAAAAGCTAGTACATCAAAAAACCTAAAGTGCGTACAGACTAAAGGCAAACGAGGAATAGAAAAATCTTTGACAGCTTTAAATAACACCTGTTCATTCAAAAACAGCTAGGCCCTGTCAAATGCATCCAGGTTATATAATGACATTTCGCGATCAAAATGTTCAACCGAAAAAACCGCAAATATATGATGAAATCTTGATATAGTTTCGTCTGCGAAAACGTGCCCAAAGTCCGGTCCGTCACAAATCGATTTCGCATGTTTTCATCTCGTACTTGAAAATTTACCGCCTGTGAAATATTTTGAGCACTCGTCTGCTCAACAGACTATAAAATAGCCTTCTGACAACAGCTCGTCCATCCATGACGTGAAATGATATAAAATGCATACGCGCTCTCCATGGTGAAGCAACCACGCGCAATTTTAATTTCATCACGATCGTGGAACCGAAAACGCAAGCTTCTAATCATCTTGCCCGCTCATGCACGCGAACTGAACAGTTTATACATGTAACTCGCATATATACCGGCCGTTTACATGCAAAAACATGAAAACTATCTTTGACAGTATGTAAACAAACCCACAGTGTGTTCAAAAAAGCTTGAGGCAGTTATCTGTAAGGCTTTATGAGTAAAAATACAGACGAGTGTAAAAACAGCTGCGATGATGTAAATCAACTTCGGGCATTGCACCAAAAATTCGCTAGTTTAAAAATGCACGAGCCTGATACAGTTTCAGCGACAATTATTTAAGCCAAAATTATCAGTTATACACATGCAGAAGCCTCTTGTGTGGGGCTTGGTCCGATAAACACAAAAAAACTTCACGCTTTGACTTACCCATCCCCTTCTGTTACTTCATCTCCATCGTCCGTTGTAAGCGAGATTTTCAGAGATGATCGTTGAGCTTTCCAAGTTTCTGACATGGTAGACATAGAGCTCACGTTCCTTAAAATTGTCCAGTTTAGCTGCAACACAGAAAGAGAGAAGGCTTGTTTACAAAACGTAGGAGAGGCCCCCAGGACATTTTGAACGCATTCAATTCACTTCCAGCTGTTTGTGGATAAACGATCGGCGAAGTTTCGTCAGTTTTGCGCCGTCGATGAAAGTTATGCCTCGGGGATATACATGTATATCTAGCTGTCTTTAATATAAGCGCTCTGTTAAACTATCTACCACTTATCTACAATCAAAGAACGTTTAAACCTTACCGGATTGTAAGATTGGATGGGGTAAAACTTCGTCCCAGCAGCGAAAGAAACGGATCCACGCTTTTTTCCAACAGGAGTACAAAGCGATCGAAGACTTGACCGAACCTTCTTATTTGTACTCCATTCTCCCTGCTCAACGAGCCTCAAGCAGATCCCAAGTGCTCCTAGGAACAGAATGTGAATCGCATCGTATAAATCAAAATGCGAAAACAGTTGTTCCAATGATAGCCTCGCTAGCGACAACCAGAAAAGGAAAAGTTTTGCAATCATTATCAACGAGTTTCCGGAGCACTTTTTGCAAAGTCCGCGCGATTGACTGACTGACTCTCTCTCTCTCGACTTAATTTGGACAGTAATATGACATCACAAGAGGCCACAGGTGAGATTACACATTAACATATGAATGGGGGGATGGCAGCCCGGCGTGTTTGCTAATTTCATTTTCTTCGCCCATTAAAAGGAAAGCAACTACAAGAAATGAATTAAACGCTCGACACCTTTATACGGGAATCGTTTGATCTCGATAACCGAAACACAAGCTTGTTGTCTGGCCATGGGTCAAGAACACATAATTTTAATTTTCGATCGCTTCTCGTATTTCAGCAATTGTGTACGATTATGTAAATTTCGCATTGAAAGCTAGTCCGTGTTCACGGCTTATCTCATTTACGTAGCATCAAAGAGTAAATAAATAGAAATGTTTACCCTTAAAGTATCACAATACCAAAGGAGCGTTTTCTTATAAATGTACTTTTATAAACACACAAAAATAGCTGCTGAAGTGTTGTGGCTCAGTACTTTGCGTAGAAGTTTATTTATACGCTACAAACGATAAACAACACCATTAACCATAATAATTTCTGCCATTCAATGGGGATTACTGCATTAAAGTTGATTGTGATGAAAACATAGGAACGAGTGAAATGCAAATAGTGCATTTATGCAAAACATGGAGTGCGAACACACAAAAAAATAATTTATTTAATTGTAAAATTCTTTCAAACTGGTGTATTTATTTACCAACTTTTTCAATTTGATTTCTTCTTTGAATAGAAATATATTGACTTCGTAGTCTTCACAATTATATCATTAATTTTCATGATATCAAATTAAAAGATCAGTTTGTACTGAAGTTTCGATAAAGGTTTATCAATTTCCCTTCCGGTTTGGCTTATAAAGTTCCGTCCGGTCGGCGCTCATCAACATCTTTCGCTCTTTTCTGCCTTCCCATTTCCTGGTTTTTCTTTGTCTAAAACTGTTGTCTGTGTTTATAGCACGTTAGCTAGCGGAAAAAAGTCTGTATTAGAGATTGCCCGGCCCGTCTATCTTAGTTTAAACGGACAACTTTTGAAGAAGACATTAAAAAAACAGGCTGCGAGCCAACAGGTATAAACTGCACGCTATTAACTTCTGCAATATTCTTTGAGGAAATGCCCGCAAAATTGATTCGTAAAACTAGTTTAAATATCGAAACCGAGCTACTTGACAACACAACAAACTAATTTTTTCTCTTAGCTGTGGGTAACCACACAATTTTAGAAATTTAAGCACATTAAAATAATTGCAGATGGTTAAAACATTATGTTGTCCATTCGCGCACGAAGTATGGCAGAAGTTTCCGACGAGTTTTGCGAAAATAAATTTATGAAGAAATATCTGCAAATGATAGTCATTATAAATGGTTGGCAAGGACTTACCATCCGTACAGGTCTCTGAAATTGGTTTCCGAATGACAGAAGCTGTGGTTGCGGATTTTTTTCATCAAAGGCAACGCGAAAACTTGTATTCGCCGACCGAATCTTACCGTATCATGCCCCGAAAGTGTTTCAATTTCAGGGTAATTTGTTGATACAACAGAGCGGAAGACAGAACGAGCTATTAAACTTTAAAAATACCCGCGTGATATTGTTATACGCACTTCACACGAGCACGTACTCGTAGCATAAATTTAAGTGATGATGACAGCTATATATGGACTACGTCTTGACCGCGGTCAACAGTCAAACGTAAAAAAATAAGCGAAGTCGGTCAAAGATAAGGGTTTTACTTTCAGAGCTTAAAGCTTGTTAGTTTTTCTTCAATTTTTGAGTTTACTAACGTTTTTTTATGATTTACTAACAAAAACTCCAAGCTTCTGAAAAGTTACCATTTCGCGCTATTAACACTGGTGCCCACTCCACAGCGGTCAAACGTTTGACCGCTCTGAAGACTACGTGTCCTACGTCACTTGTCTTGAAAATTCTCAGGAATGCTGCGATGGCCTGTCAAAGTTCATCTCTGTAGAGAACCCTCTCAGAAAACACTCTGGGCCGTTGATTTTCCATCTCAAGTCCCACAGATTCTTCACTGAAGCTGTTAGAGGCATGAGCCACGATTTGAACCTGATTTCAAAACCGAGTTTCAATTTACATGTGTAGATTTGTAGCAATAATCGTGCGAAAGATCGACTCGTCTAAAGTAAAATTCAAGAACTTAGTTAGCATACTAAAACTGGCTGATCAAAACGGATCAGATAAGTTTATTAACTTCCAATTTAAAAATATAAAAAGTTGAGCGTGGAAAATAAGAAAAGATGGTAAATGTTAAAGGAGCTATGTCAAGATATTTTTAAGTCATTTTTGCGAATTGAAAAATCACCTTCAAACTGAAGAAAGCCTCAAAATAATAGTTTACTGAGGTAGATAAACACCAAAGGGGTAATAAGAAACCATACAGGAACAAGGATGGTTGAGGATGGAGAAGATTACGACGGATTGCGAACGGCGAACTTGAAAAGATGAACAAAAATGTTGCGATTTTTTCCGATTAACAAAAATTTTAGATGGAATTTTTCAGGGAATTTACTCCTCTGAGAACAAAACTACTAAACAGCTGCGATTTATTTTTCTGTACTACTTCATCCGGCTATGCTGTCACCCCGGGACGTCGCCATTTTGATTTCGTAATATTATTGTTAACTTGCTTGTTGCCCGACTGAGTATTGTAGCGAGTGGCACGTATCGACTGAAATTGTCGCACGCAATGTTTCAGCGTGTGTCCAAGCCTTAAACTTTGGTCTAGAGAGATTTTCTATAAGTCTAGCCTGTGTACAGACGTCCCCTATTCCTTGCTTCACGTGGAAATGTGACGTCTCGCTTGCGAATATCACCGGATGGCGCATCTTGAAAAAAATTTTTCAAGTTCGCCATTCGCAATCCGTGTTAATCTTCTCGATCCTCAGCCATCCTTGTTCCTGTTTGGTTTATTATCACCTCTTTGGTGTTTTTCCACCTTAGTAAAGTGTTATTTTGAGGCTTTCTTGAATTTGAAGGTGATTTTACAAGTCGCAAAAATGACTTAAAATATCGTGACATATTGGCAAACGAGGTAACTGTTGCGGAAACATTGTTGCTCACGATGTTTCTTGGATGGGCAAACGAGCGGGAAGCAAAACAAATATTTTGCTTCCTTGCTGCGCAAACCAAGAAACATTTCACGGGAAACAAATGCTGCGAACACGCGATATTATGCGCGCGCAATGCAAAACAAGCCCTGAATCTAGTCAAGATTGTCTCCTCGCCTCCGCGAGCAAACGGGGAAACATTTGTTGCGGACGCAAATTTTGCGTCTGCAACAAATGTTGCGTGCGCGGGCAAACAGGAAAACATTTGTTTCCGCAACAATGTTTCCTCGTTTGCCATGTCGAGAGAAAATAAAGATTAAAGGCCGTGGGAAACAAGGAAACATTGTTGCGGAAACATTGTTGCGGACGCAAATGTTTCCCCGTTTGCCCGCGCACACAACATTTGTTGCGGACGCAAATTTTGCGTCCAAGACGCAAAAAATGTTTCTGAATTCTTTCAGAAACATTTTGCGCCGTAATAAATGTTTCCCCGTTTGCTCGCGGAGGAAACAATGTTGAATAGATTCCAAGGCTTTTCTTTTTGCATTGCGTGCGCATAATATTAATATCGCGTGTTCGCAGCATTTGTTTCCCGTAAAATGTTTCTTCGTTTGCGCAGCAAGGAAGAAAACATTATTGTTTTGCTGCCCGCTCGGGAAACGGGGAAACATTTACGTCCAAAACAATGTTTCCGCAACAATGTTTCCTCGTTTGCCACGGCCTTTTTTTCGGCGAGCAAACTGGGAAAAATGTTTCAGGAACATTTTGCGTCCGCAACAAATGTTTCCCAGTTTGCTCTCCGAAACATTTGCGTCCGCAACAATGTTTCCGCAACCATGTTTCCTCGTTTGCCACGGCCTTTAAGGCAGTCAAGATGAAACTTTGCACCGTTAAACTTCTTCCTCCGCGTGGCTTCTAACTTCTGTGTACAGTTTCCTACAGTCGAAGCTCTCTGAGCGGACACTCTCGTAAGCGGACAGCTCTACTTACTGCCGCCTTCACAAAGCCCCGTTTGAACTCTAGCTCATACAAACTCTGTATTTACACATTCCCGTAAGCGGCCGCGCACACTTTCGAGGGGTACGATTTAGATTTTTCTTTTGTTTCTAACTTTCGTAAGCGGACAGCCCAACGGAAAAATCCTATTAGCCTCACTAAGGGCCAGCCCTAGTATACAGTTTTTGGCCACGATCGGCACTGCATAAGACAATAAAACAAGCATTCATTTCATACGACGGTTTAGTATGAGCGGTACAAGCTCTCGTAAGCGGCCACCCATCCCTTATGCTGCTAGTGGCCGCTTACGAGAATCATTCCGGTAAGCGGCCAGCTCCAGTTTCGGACACTTTTTCTGCTTCCCGAGGGTGTCCACTTATAGGAGCTTCTACTGTAGTTGCTTACGAGCGTCACAATAATTCAAGAAAATTAAAACTACAAAAAATATCAGAGTAACAGAGTGACTACAGTCTAAGCTCTCGTAGGCGGACACCCTCGAGAAAGAGAAAAAGTGTCCGCAACTGGAGCTGGCCGCTTACGGGAATGTGTAAATACAGCGGAGTTTGTATATGAGCTAGAGTTCAAACAGAGTTTTGTCAAGACGGCCGTAAGTAGAGCTGTCCGCTTACGAGAGTGTCCGCTCAGAGAGCTTCGACTGTATCATATATGCGGTGAATCGAAAAAGTCGTGAGAGAGTAAGCATGCAGCTCTATAACGGCTCTAGTTTTGAGCGATAGGCGCAATTGTCGTTTATAAAACAGGAAAGAAAAGAAAGAAAAGAAAAGGCTGATTTCGTGACTTGTCAACATACTAAAAAAAAAAAAAAAACAGCTGCATTCAGCTGACTACTTCAGCCGCATACTTCCGTCTCCTCTCCGCAAAACTCTCCCCAATTTATTTTGAGGGAAGGAGGCAGTTCTATAGCCTAGCAGTTCTACGTACACTGACTAGAATTCTGGCTCTGAAATTGGACTCACACCCGCAGTTTTCGGGATCTATATTTTACTTCAGAATCTCGCGAGAATCTGTTCCATTCAGTTCCATTCAGTTTGTCTATCGATATCAGAACTATCCCAGCTGAATATGTTATTGTAAAAGCAGCGTTCAAATCCAAAGAGAAACTTGAAAAATTCGCCGTTGCGGTTCACGGATGTTCTCAGGAAAACCCAGAATTTGGTCATGTAACGGAAATAGTTTCTAGGCTCGTTTTCGCAGACGGTATATATTTTTCGGTGGCGTGAAACAACAGCCAGAATAATTCGTCTCCGTTCGCAGGCTATCGACGGACACCCTCTGGAAGCAGAAAAAGTGTCCGCAACTGTAGCTGGCCGATTACGGGAATGTGTAAATACAGAGTTTGTATGAGCTATAGAGTTCAAACGAGGTTTTGTCAAGGCGGCCGTAAGTGGAGCAGTCCGAGAGTGTCCGCTCAGAGAGTTTCGACTGTACTAGCAGGCGGTTTTGGGAACGCTATATCATGAACACGAGTGACCCCCTCCCCCCCCGGGGGGGGGGGGGGGGGGGGGGGGGACTTCGATATAAAAGTGACGGGGGTGATCGTCGTACCTTTTAGGGGCTAAATTTTGTAGTTTGGTACCGCTTAGGGTGTTAGAATCTAAAATGAACGCCGTTAGAGTTATCCTGGTACCTTTTAGGGTACTGAAGCCGGAAACAATATGTCAGGAACTAGTTTTGCTTTAGAATTGGTACCTCTTTGGGGTAGCCTGCGTAGCAAGCGTTCCTGTACGAACGAAGAGCTTTTTCCGCGATCGAGGAGCTTTTTCTGCATTTTGGCCGCGCGAAAATTGGGGCGAGAGCAAAAACGTCGGCCCCTTCCCTACCCCTTCCCCCCACTCCGACGTTTTTGCTCTCGCCCCAATTTTCGCTCGGCCAAAATGCAGAAAAAGCTCTTCGATCGCGGGAAAAAGCTCTTCGTTCGTACAGGAAACGCTTGCTACGCAGGCTACTTTGGGGTGAAAATGAATTTGAGCCACACCCACAAAACGAGATTCTGATACCTTCCACTCCCAAAGTCAAACCTTGAGTCAATAAATGTGGTTGTATCTTTTAAGTCTGTGGATGAAACCCTAGTGTGTGACCATTCAAATGACAGCTATTGAGCAGTACTTTCAAGTGGTGCTGTTTGTTTTTGAGAACATTTCAAAACGAAATTTCAAGATTTTAAACTCAGTTTTGAACTTAGCATTTTTTGGAATGAAAGGGTTAAAGGGTTCTTTTTCAAAAGTTCCGACGAGCACCCCCGTCACTTTTATATGGGAGTCCCTCCCGGGTGAACCGAAACGTCGCGCCAAGTTTCCCTCTCTTCATGCACTCGAGCGGTCTTTCCCGCTTGTGTTCTTGGTTTAGCTCTCCCAAAACCGGCTACTACACAGGCTTGTTTTGAAGTATAGCCTGAGTAAAGAAGTCTCTGTTCAATTCTTTCCCCGCTCGAGAGAGATGTCTGAGATTTGATCCGAAAAATTCCATACTGATGACGTAGCTCTACGTATAGTGTATCTGATTGGCTGCTTTTCGGTTTTGAATTTTCGCGCTTATGTAGAGCGGCTTTCAATAGACCTTTCTCCAAAATGGCCGCCAAAAATTCATATTAAACTGCGCGGTAAAATCAATACCAGCACCTGAAAGACCACCTCAGTTGTTTGGTAATCGTACGAAGTTTCGTTAGGTTAGGTTTTATCTGAGTCGAGAAAACGGAAGTTCAAAACTTGAAAATTTAGAGACGTTTGTATGACTGTGGTATACGTCATACCCCCAGTCATACAAAACGTCTCTAAATTTTCCAGTTTTCAACTTCCGTTTTCTTGACTCAGGTAGAACCTAAGTGTGGGCTCATTTTCCCGAACAGTGCAGTGGCTGGTAATCGAGCCTACCCGATTTTTCCTCAAATCTGATTGGTTGATAAAAAAAGCAAAAAGGCAAAAAAGAAAACGAATACTCTGCGCAAACGCAAAAAAATCGGTTCCGCTAACAAAAGGATTGTGGGCTCCGGGACGAGAATCGTGTCTGCTTTCACAGCAGTTGGTCTTCCTGAGAACTTGGCTGTTGTAATATTGCACGCAATAACATTTTGACCTTGTCAATCGCTATCTGTAATTTATATATCTGGGCCAACTAGCTCTTCGTACGGCCCATCGCATGAATGAAGCGTCTGCTTTACTAGCAAAGGAGGTAGACCACAAATTTAGCTTTAGATTTAGTCAATCTGATGACAGCGCCCACCTGGAGAACTATACAATTCATCAACGTTCATCACACGAGGCACAGAACGCGATCAAGCAAAATTGAAATGCACGATTGGAATCCTAAATGTGATAAACATTTGCGAGGAGATTCGAGAAGAAGATGTCAACAAGCTTAAACCTTAATATGGCATTACGAACACTAGACTGAGTACCACATTCATTCAAAGAAAACATATATACCTGATACTTGTAGTAATCCTTTTAACTTCTGGGTCTTGTTAGCTAGCTGTTCACAATCACATATCCGCTATTCGGAAGGAATACTTCACGTTTTACGTATGTGTCGAATCATCGAGAGATAAAGAAAATGTTTGACAACTAAGCAAGACTCCTGTGACAATGTTATGATGTTATCGTTTTTTCTTCATGCCTAATTGGCGCTTTGCATATGACGTCATATAAATTAAAACCTTGTAGACTTCTGCCCCGACAAAGGTTATATTATTTTGTACGTATTGAGTCAGTCTAGACAAAAGTAGCCGATTATCCTTTATGTAAATCTTCATCATACGGATACATTGTTGTAATATAATTTACGTGGTCCACGGGCGTTTTGTATAGTTTAAAAAACTCGCAGCTGTATACCTGATAAAACACTGCTGCTCGCTTTTTAAACGGCTTCATAAAACGTTCCTCTAAATCTATTTAATCTGATCCTAATCGTGAAATTTTAGTTTGTTTTAGACGAAAAAATCGAGCTAAAAGTTCAGCCATATCTTTATCAAATATAAAGACACTCATTAAACATTCATTTCTTTATAGACTGATTCGTGCCTAGCTACTAGCGCGTCGCAGAGTATCTCTTGAAAATGTCACAAAAACCAACAGTTTTACAAGTATTATACTATTTCTAAAGTAAAGTTCAGCCGGATATGATAAAATGTATGTTGTGATAAAAACATGAAAGTGATCTTTGGAGTTCGAAAGTGAGAACAGATGTGGGAGTTGGTGAAAATGAATGTGACTGATTAATATCTAGATTTAGAAAAAATTCATTTTGACAAAATAAAAATCATTTTAGGAACATGTTTTTTGTTTGGCAAAAATGAAATCAGTTCACATGAATCGCTGTTTTCAACAACAACACAACAACAACAACAACAACACAAATATATATAACATTAGCAGAAAAATTTTTTTCTTCTCGCGTACCTTTTGGTCGCCAAACTGGTATACGTTTATTCAAACGAAAACAACACAATGAACCAACACAATGAGAACTCAAAACAAATACACGTGACCAGCGCCAAGCGCGGGAAAACGAGTGTGACCATGTCGAGGTCGTGGTTTTGGTTTTGCATCTGATTGGTCAAGAAGGAGGCCGGCGAGTTTTTTAAACCAATCATAGCGCGTGATAAAGCAAAACCAAAGCAATTCAGTGATTACTTTCGACAGTCGCTCTTTTGACTAGATTCTAGGATTTTGCACGATTGGTTGTTGCTCAGTAATGATTTTTTCGCGCGCAAATAATAGCCAACCAGAGAGTCACAGACACTTCACGGATCTCCGTAGACGGCTACGTCATCAGGGTTGAAGTTTTCGGGTCAGACTTCGACTGATATCGTACCCAGACCTTCTCAACCCTCGTAGAGCAAGAAGATCTGAGTACGAGGTTAGACTTAAAACTTCTTTCGAGCAGAGAAATAATTGAGCCTGCGTAGAGATGGTCTGCAGCTTCGTGCGCAAATCTCATTTCTTGCCAGTACAGGTGTTGTTTTAGAACTATGTTTATTTATTTATTTATTTTTTTTTTTCAGGTCACAAAGCCGACTTTTCAACTACTTTGTTTTACAAGTTTTCTGTGACTATGTTATTCGGGAATTACCTGATTTATCATTAGAAGACAAATTTTAGAAACCGTCATTATTTAACTGTCCTCATTTTTAGCATGATTTTGGGAAGCTCAGAAACATTAGCTGAACAATTCTGATTCTGTAGAATAATACTCGACAAATGAAAGGAACCATCTAAATAAAACGACAGCGAGGATGGAAATGGATTGAAATATGGATTTTTGAAAAAGTGATTTTTTTTGGTTTGGCTCGGAAATCTTTGAAATTTGGCAAAATGTTGTTGCAGTATGGAATTTCTTCAAGAAATTGCTTTTTGTCATTTAGTTAGAGTTTATTTTAAAGTTCTTATTCTATAATGTAGGGACCATTTCGTGAATTTATAACAGTTTTGAGCAAATGCGCCGGGACAGTATCCCTTTAATTGACGCTGCCCTTGTATCGCATTTAGTAAAGGACCCATTCTACATGTGACAAAACCAACAACAGCTAACAGAGCCAATAGTGATGCATTATATATATCTCATGGTTTTACTGGTTTTTTTTTTTATATATAAACCTGCAAGATTCTCCAAGCAGCTTAGCCGCTAAACACTTGTCAGACATATCATTCTTTTAATTTAACTAAAAGCATTATAATAAATAATTTATTTTCTACTATAAAACAATTTCATGCCCGTGCACGAAAACCCTAATTCGGCAAAGCGGTGGTTGTTTTTCGATGATTTCAAGAGCTTATACCGTAAACGAAGTATAAATATTATAGATGTCCACTTTATTGGTAGTTTTTTGACCTTTTTCTTTCCCAGCGCCAGATTACATCAAATAACTGATATCCATTACAGCTAAAAATCGACATTTGGTTATTTTTTCGAACCATTATCTTTTCAATTTGGAGTTTCTGAGGTTAGAAGGCGTGTCACTCAGAACCGTAAAGGCGACCAATCTTTAATATGAAATAAGATTTAGCCATAGCCACTCTTAAAATAAACAAAAGAAAATAAGTCGATAAAAGCCTTTAAAGTGTTTTTCTTTGTCTAAACGCTGGGCAGAAAACAGAAAGAAATGGTTATAGTAAACCACAAAACAGCTGGAGGTTTAATCTTTGACCGCAGAAAGTGATTTATGGACGAAAGAAACATTCTTACAATTCAAAGGAAGCGCTTAGGAGCCGCAGAATTTGTCTGATTTAATAGAAAGAGAGAAAACTGTTTCATGGATTGTCGATCTATAAGCTTAAATTTCCGCAAAGAGAAGAGCTATGGCGGGTACATGATCGGGCCGTGAACACAAAACAAGCGAGATGACCATAGCTTTTACTATACACTGCGAGAATATAAAGCCTAATAAAATATGTCTGTTAAATATTTTCCATACATTTCTGATTCATGGAAGATGCGGAAAGCTTTCGAGTTCAGTTTTGCTTAAGCTTAATTCAAATTTCGGCATCCACACGTTTTTAAATGGGTCAGCTTCTTTACCAAGCTCTGTGAAAACCAGCTTTAACTTCTTTCGCTATCGCTGCCAAATGAACTGGGATGAGAATCAAACGATATAAATGTGTACTGCATTAGAGCTGATTACCGGAAAAAACCAAATCCTACATTCACTTCGCTTTAGTGCAAGCTAACAGTATCGCTTTGTTTCTCATAACTGTCCACACTTTCAAGCCATGCTTCGTTTTAATAGACATGGTCGACAGTAATAAGCTTTTAAAAACTAAACTACTTACAAAATACTTCAACCAACCTTGTCTAGATCCACATTTGCTCCCGGCGATGCCCTGTCATAATCCAAAATCCGAATGGGTTTCTATAAAGAAGCGAAACGACAAGAAGCGACCTCTATTTCCGTCGGTAGGTTAACTCAGAAATTGTTTTTTTTTTTGCGACAAAAATTTTTGCTAATGACAGCCGTTTTCTGACGTCATCGGTAGAAAGCAAATGGCGGGAAACAACAGGCGGGTGGCCGTTGTGACGTAAAGAAGGTGATTCTTAGCTAGTCTTTTGTTTTTGTGACTGCAGATTGTTCAATTTTGCCTGGCTAATTTCCTTTGTTTATAATACAAGCTGCGCAAGCATGAAGCAACAGGATAAGTTAGAAAGTCAATTATTAAAGGGCAGTATCACCAAGAAAACCAAGAAAAAGAAATCAACCAAATTCGTGAAAGAGGACAAAATTATGGTCTGTTCTAGTGCATTTTGGAAACGAAAATGCGAGAAATTGAAAAAAGTTAGCCGAACATTTTATCCAAAATTGCGATCTATTCCGACCAGTTTCTATGGCCAGAGACACTTATTGACAGTTTTAGTACACTAGGATGGTAATTTATAACAAAATTTGGCCATTATTTTTAGTTTTCTGTTAATACAAAAACGTTTTTTGGTTTTTGAAATGACATCAAATCCCCGTGATACTGCCCCTTTAACACGACAAGATGTTTTTGAATGCAGATCCTAGCTCAAACTGTGTGAAAATATGGCAAGTTTGAATTAAACATAGCCTGACCCTACGAGCGCGTCAGTAACATCGATTATTATCTCAACTGTCCGCAATCCGAATTTGATTGGGTTATGAAATATTCCTCTTTCTCCGTGTGTTCCACTGATATCCCGGCATTCGGATGCGAAATCACTCTTCATCAGCGCAAAGAAGCGTTTTCATTTAAATTAAATTCGTCCTCCAAAAACGGATCTAATTCAATCACTCATGAAAGCCAAAGAGGCGAAACTGAAGGGGGGGGGGGGGGGGGGGGGTGGGGGGGGGGGGGTGAAATTTTCACAGTTACTACATACAAGAGAGGATGATCTACGAGAAGGATTTCCCGTGCCCAATAATAGATTTTTTAGCTCCAATAATAGTTTTGCGGCATGCTGTAAAAGTTATTTTACCTCTCCGACACGCTCCGACATCACGTTAGTCAAAGAGACCAATCATAACATCAGGTAGCGCCTTTAAAATATAGCTCAGCTATGGACAGAAAGTTAAAAATAGATAGGTGGAATGCTTCTCTTAGATCATACTCTCTCGCATATCTTACATCTTTAACAAGCTCAAGGCTATTCTGACCCCGGGCCGGACAATTTTTTTTTACGCCCACTTCAAGATGGCGGCAAGCTAGATGGCGGCGTTAAGACTTTTTCTACAAAAAAGGGAACACAGTTCATGAATTGAGTTGATTCGAAGCCACAATAACCTTATTCCCTAGCACAGCAGAATCGAGCCGCTAGCTGCCCGAAACACTAATTTTTAAGGCAATAACGTGCTCCCGTAACATATGTCAAAACTGACCAATACTAACCGGTTTACTACGAACGAATCATAAAATCGTTACTTAACATCATAATTTAAACCATTTTTTAACCCCAAACAGTAAAACGTTGGCTAACTACAAATTCTAAACTGTTGATAGACTTCAAACAATATTTAGTCGCTTAAAAAAATACAAAATGTAAAGGGCCGCCATCTTGAAGTGGGCGTAAAAAAAAATTTCGCCCGGGCCGGGTGGGGGGCGAATGTGCCCTCCCGAACTTTAATTTATCTGGAAACAAATTGTTATGACATGTCAATGTTCACGGAACTTGCCATTACCATGGCAAGATTGGCAACCATATTTTGAAAGGCATGTTTTTCAAAATTTGGAATTTAATATTTTCCTGTTTTAATGAAAATGATAACTTTCTTGCAATAAATTTTACCATTTTAGCTCATTTTAGCATTCTTTTATTGATTTTGATTACTTTTGAGTCATCAGTTTTTGGTGGTTTTCTGACGTATTGAAACAATGAAGAAATTCAAGAAGGCGGATGTTTGGGAATCATGTCATAATTTCCGCGTCATATTACGTCATCATATCATGTTAAATACCTCAAAGAAAATATTTTTGGACTAGACTAAGAGTAATCCCTCATTTTTCTCAGGGATGGAAATCACCTCCCGCGAGAATATGCGAGGCGAGGCGGCGAGAAAACTGAGGTCAAACGCTCTGGATTTGTCTGTAGTCCCCTCATTTTTCTCGCCGCCTCGCGTCGCGTCTGATCTCCTCGCGGGATTTGATTTCCACGCGCTTCGCACGCGCTCGCCCGCGCTCGCCCGCGCTCGCCCGCTCGATACCTGAAAAAAATGAGGGACTACTCGTAGTCTATTTTTGGACGTACTATACCATCTATGGATGGATGGTTACGACTGAGGAAGACTAAGACGGATTACGAACGACAAACATGAAAAAATTGGCCAATTTTATCAAGATGCGCCACCCGTAACGTAGCCCCTTTAATTTATGCTTGCCAGGTTTTTGGCAACAACCAGTCCAGCCTATATATACATTTTTAAATAAACAAAGATATTCCTTACGCCTCTTCACTAGGATCATATGCTACTTAAGGAGAAAAATTACCTCTCTCATACAAACGTCTCTAAATATTACAGTTTTCAACTTCCGTTTTCTCAACTCAGGTAGAACCTAACCTAACTAAACTTTGTACGATTACCAAGCAAGAGGTGGTCTTTCAGGTGATGGTATTGATTTTTCGCTCAGCTTAATATGAATTTGCGGCGGGCATTTTGGAGAAAGGTCTATTAATCCGCATAGTTTCGCGGGTACATGCAACTTTATTTTAAAACGCTGGCCATGGACAACTGACATCTGGTTTCCAAGTGGGGCGTTATATGTTAACAAAAACACTTATCACAAGTTAATTTATGGACAGTCGAAATTACATAACATTATGGACAATGAACAAAAAGATCGCTAGCGCAGCCCCTGCGTCAGATAGATTGGCTATCTCTCTATATGGCGCGCGCTCATTAAAACCATATCCATGGCGGCTCTTTCATTGCGGCTAAGCTCGCCAGTGAAATAGATGCTCATTTTCTCGTAAACGGCTGAAGGCGACCTATCGTTTTGTCCTCATATTTTAAGTCTAGCAATCATCCTGTTTGTATAGAATGAGTACAGACCAATTTCCATGTCAGGAAATATATAATCACTGGAAACGTGAACTTAGCCAATACAAACACTTTTACCCGGGGGGGGGAGGGGGAGGACTCCCATATAAAAGTGACGGGGTGATCGCAGTACCCTTTAGGGGTTAACTGATTCGTGGTTTGGTACCACTTAGGGTGTTAAAATCTAAAATGGCTGCCGTTAGAGTTATTCCGGTACCTTTTAGGGTATTAAGCGGGAAAAAAATATATAACAGGGACTAGTTTTGTCTTAGAATTGGTACCTCTTAGGGGTGAAAATGAATTTGAGCCACACCCACAAAACGAGATTTTGGTACCTTTTATGGGTTCTTTTCAAAATTTCCGGCGATCACCCCCGTCACTTTTATATGGGAGTCCCCCCGGGGGTCTTTTGTAGCTGATATTGTAAGGCCGGAATTAAAATGTATTTTTAGTCGATCATATTTCTTTCGCGGGTGGTGACGTATTCTTTTTTATTCTATAATTTGAAACATTACATCGCAACTCTCAACCAAGGAAAGTTTGCAAAAGATTTTCACATTTTACCTTGAATACAGTCGAAGTTCCCGTAAGCGGATAGCCTGCGTGGCAGGCGTATAAAGGGGAGGGAGGGGAGCTCGATGCGCGATCTTTCCTCGCGCTCTCGCGCTTCGCGCGCGCCGAACTCCCCTCCCTCTCCTTTATACGCCTGCCACGCAGGCTATCGGGAAGCAGAAAGAGTTTCTGCAACTGGAGCTGGCCGCTTACACGGAGATGTGTAAATACAGAGTTTGTATGAGCTAGAGTTCAAACGGGATTTTGTTAAGGCGGCCGTAAGTAGAGCTGTCCTCTTACGAGAGTGTCCGCTCAGAGAGCTTCGACTGTACAGAGTTTGTATGAGCTAGAGTTCAAACAGGGTTTTGTCAAGGCGGCCGTAAGTAGAGCTGTCCGCTTACGAGAGTGTCCGCTCAGAGAGCTTCGACTGGCATTCAGCGGTCCAGCATACGCGAGATCTGTTGATCTTTATGGTAAGTAATACCCTGGTCCCAGAGGTTTTCTTTCGCGCCGCTTCGCGGCTTGTTTTCGCCGCTTCGCGGCTCAAGTTCGATTGAGAAAGAAAAGAAAGAAAACCTCTGGGCCCAGGGTAGGTAAGTAATCATTTCGATCGCGAATAGACCCGATGCATCTACAGACTAGAGAGATAGTTGTCGACAACTATTATTATTCGATAACTAAAATAAGTCGACAACTCAGTTAGTGCTCGAGAGAGCTTTTCCACACACTAGAGGCCAAAATGATCGATAACTTGTATTTTTATGCAAAGATTGGTAACTAGCGTTCCTGCGCATGCCAATACGAGTGCACGTTTAGGCATCGATCAGGCCAATTTTTCGCGCTCTTTATTAAATATATTCTCTTTACAGAGGTCGCGCAAAACACGAAAATACGAAGAGTAAATGAGAGCGCGTAAACATTCGCCTGATCGCAGGTTAGCAAGATGGAAGACACGGAAGGACTATCGAAAGGCAAAAGGAAAAAAACGCTTTTCGGAGAAGGAAAAAGCACCGTGTTTGTTTATACGGAAAAGAAAACGCTGCCAAGGAACAATGATAATAGGGAACTTTGCAAACCACGACTGCAAATGTACCAAAATAGGCGTTTCCGAATTAATGGCCGGCGCTTCGATACCATACACAATAACAATATAAATGAAGCCTTCGATACAATAGCAATGAATCAAGCCTTCGATACGATACGCAATAAATCTGGCCTTCGACGCGATCGCAATGAATAATAATAATAACTAATTTATATAGCGCTTATTCATCGCTGTTCTAAGCGCTTTACAAAGTATAATGGATAAAAACTAATGAATCAAGCCTTCGATAGGATACCCAATAAATCTAGCCTTCGATACGATCAAAATGAATCAAGCCTTTGATAAAATACGAGATAAATCTAACCTTCGATACGATCGTAGTGAATTAAATTCGATAAGGATAACCAATAAATCTAGCCTTCGATGCGTTCGCAATGTTTCAAGCCTTCGATAAGATATACGCAATAAATCTAACCTTTGGTACGTTTTCTGTACTTGCCAGTAAGTTTTTCCCTGGTTCTGTCAACACGTTTAACTACATGAACATGTAGAATCTGGTAGAATTATTGCTTGTTTATACATTGGACCTTCGGTCCCATCGCCGATTTGGCAACGGATCGTAGATAAAACATTTGACACATACGTCATTGACACGCGAGGTGTCACTTGCGAGTTTGCAAGTAATATATTCCTAAATTGCCGGCTCAGTGTGACTCTCGCGAGAATTCGAGACGAGACGGTGTTGTCTGTAAGATTCAATGTGAATGCGGCAAAGTATATATCGGTGAAACAGCGAGATCGATGCGTGAAAGAATAAAGGAACCCGACAGAGACATGCGGCTTGCTCGTACTCAGAACTCCGCAGTTTCGGAACACGCCAACGAGACTGGGCACCTTCTTATTTGGGACGAGGTTAAGTTTATTGACAGAGACCCTCATTGGTACACTCGAAAGGTTAAAGAGGCCATACATATAAGACTCCATCCGAACAACAGTAACATAGAACATTTTCTCTCTATACATCTGTATAATTAAATTGAGTAAAAAAAAAATAGATGATGGAATCGAAATTCCTCAAGCATGGATGCCTACGATCAAGAAACACAACTGCCAATCGATAGCGGAGCAGACCGTTGAGACAACAACATCTAGTCAATGTTATTAAAAGATGTGGTTATTGTTCATCGTGGTTCATTAAATAGATGTAGATGAACGTTTAATCATTTGTCTCACGATGGAGTCACTTTGAGGTTTCGACTGCTTAACTGCTAGTCTTCATCAGGCGATGAGGTCAATTGTTTATGTGTCGCTATATGTAGCACCTTGGTTCGCTGTTGGTGCATTTCGATCCGCATTTTTATTCCGACTAGAGGTTGTTCCCTCAGTGGGCTGACTAGATGTTGTTCCCTCAGTGGGCTGACTAGTTATTCCCTCGGTGGGCTGACTAGATGTTGTTCTCTCAGCGGTCTGCTCCGCTATCGATCGGCAGTTGTGTTTCTTGTTTCTTGCTTGAGGAATTTCGATTCCACCATCCCTGTTGATGTCGTTTGGATGGAGTCTTATATGAGGGAACAACACCTAGTCAGCCCACTGAGGGAACAACACCTGGTCAGCCCACTGAGGGAACAACACCTGGTCAGCCCACTGAGGAAACAACCTCTAGTCGGAATAATAGCACCAATAGCTACGAACCAAGGTGCTACACATAACGACACGTAAACAATTGACCTCATCGCCTGATGAAGACTAGCAGTAAAGCAGTCGAAACGTCGCGATCAACACCTCAAAGTGACTCCATAGTGAGAAAAACGATTAAACGTTCAATAAGCGCATCTTTAATAACCGAGACGAGAGGTGGTAACTTACTTTTGAGCAGTACTGTAACCGTATCCTTTGTGTATTGGAAAACTGAAACAGTCTTGTACTAAAAAGTGTTACGTTTTTACCCAGTTTGCAAGAATTATTGTGAGGCAAAATTGCATGAGTCTCTAAATTAGTCTCCACGCTTTAATTTAACATTACTTTGTTCTTTTTTATTTTAACTTGGCTTGTGAAGTCAGTCACTATCTCACAATGAATTATATTTTTTCTTCAAGCTTAACACAACTGATCAGTTTTGAAAAAAAATCAATTATTAATACAGTTCAAATCACATTCTTCAAGTCTTACAACTCTGTTTCTGTAAATTACATTCTTCATGTTTATCAAGACTAGATAAATAATACATTTATCTAGCAAGTAAAATTAACACAGTTTGTTATGATGTGAATTTTATTTTTATACACCCTTCCATTTCTTCCCTTCTATCCCCACCATCCTTTCCAAGCTGGCTAGTGTATTTTGAGTAAATCATATTTAGTGACAAAGACTTTACCACTTCCAAATTACAAATCAACCTAGGGAAAACTTTGCAGTAGACACATGTACGCGTTGCGTACCTATTTTTTTAAACGACGTTGTCCTCAAGTGGCGTTGCCCTTGTAATTTAAAAAGCCGATTAATGCTCATCCAAGATTAAAAGTGAATCGAGGTTTTAATTTCCGGCCGTAAGTCAAGCTGTCCGCTTACGAGAGTGTCCGCTCAGAGAGTTTCGCCGGACTGTATTTATATATTCTCGTAAAGCAGCCAGCTCCAGTTGCGGACACTTTTTCTGCTTCCCGAGGGTGTCCGCTTACAGGAGTTTCGACTGCATAATGGTTGTGTTATCATGTGTTGCCCGATTTAGAACCCCTCATAAAAATAATGAATGATTATCAGCCTTTTCGCAGCTCTTAAAATATTCCTTTTCGCAGCTCTTAAATATTCAGGTTTTTCTCAGTGCGAACTGCTTTATAAAGTTGATGACAGCTAAGATCTCATTCTCTTTCGAGCTTTTTGTCAGTGCGAACGAGTTATAAACGAGCCGGCGTAGATAGCGGCTAGAATGTAAATAGCATATCATTTTAACTATCATGCATTGCATGAAACTGTCTGTGTTTTGGTATTAACCCTTTCGCTCACAGACTAAAACTTGAGTCAATAAATGTGGTTGTACTTTTTGAGTCTGTGGATGAAACCCTAGTGTGTGACCATTCAAATGAAAGCTATTGAGCAGTACTTTCATGTGGTGCTGTTTATTATGCTGTACAAGGTGATTCTAACTTTTAAGTCTGTGGATGAAACCCTAGTGTGTGACCATTCAAATGAAAGCTATTGAGCAGTACTTTCATGTGGTACGGTTTGTTTCTGACAATTTTGCAAAATGGAATTCAATATTTTTCGTCAGTTTTTGAACTTAGCAACATGTCGTGAAAGGGAACTGAATGATTTAGAAATGTCTGCTAGAAACTGAACAGGGGGGGCTCTCCATAGTAGTTCGACTCCCGGCTCACTTTCTAGGTTAGCTAGTTTCTTTTGTAATAATTTTTATTTCTCGGCTTGGGATATATATTAGTGCATATTTTGAGCAAAAACAGATCCTGCCACAAAAACGGTTAGCTTCGCGAGGTCGCGCGAATGTGATACTAATTTCTGATCGAGCCTCGCTGACGGGCCTGGGTTCGAATCTTAATTTTTTTTCTTCTTTTTTTTTTCTTCTGCGTGTCAGATCACTGCTCGCGTAATATATACAGACACAAACTGACCAGAGATTAACAGCTGTACTGGGAGAAGTTAAAATTACACAAACCGGCTGTAAAAAAAAATGTAAAAACCTTTACCGAGTTCCTGCAAGATACGTCAGTTTTTATCAGTTGAAAAATCGAAAAAATGGTAGAAATTGATCTAATTCTTGTGAAAATGTTTACGTTATCTGACTATTAGGAAGTAAATAATGGCGTCCAATAGGGTCGCATCGTGTGTGATATGACTCCAATTTTGAACAAATAAAACCTTTTTTTTCCTTAAATGTTATGTAAATGTGTGAATGATGACCTCTCACTCGCCACCTGCACTGTTTAGCGAACATTTTAATCGCTTCCAGCGGAGTCGAAGAGGAGAATTTAAAATTTACTGTCTCCAGTTGCGAAATGATTTTGCTTTGCCACAAAAGGCGCTATGGGCGAGCGCTGCTTGTGTTTCGGCTAGCGAAGTTGATATAAATATATGAACGTACAGGTTGAATATGACTGGAAGACTTCAATTTTACGAATTCTAGAGAGCGCGTATTAACAGCAATAATATACAAACAAATTTTATATTTCATATATTATTTATATTACGGCTCCTTCTTTGTGGTAATTCGCTTCAATGTTCGTTTTTCTTTGGGGAAATAGGACTTATCTTTTGACAATTTCTTTGCTAAAACACAATAGTGACCAGCGCATGGAGCGAATGTTTATTCATGTTTGTAGCGAACGGTCAATAAATTCAGGTCTAATTATGCCTTTGAATAAACAATTTTTGAACGGCCGAAAAGTTTATTTTCGATAATCAGGGATTTTACGGCTTTTTGCAAAAGGCTCTACTTCATTTGATTATAATGTGTCGTTGGCTAAACCTCTTACGGAGAAAAAAAATCGGTGACTAAATATATACATACAGTGAGCTTATAATTATAGAAGGAAGCCTTCGAAATAAAATTACCTCTGAAAATCGTCGAATAATTTTAAAGCCAAAGAGAAATAACCAAGTAAACAATATATATATTCATACGAAAAAAAATAGAATATAATTCAGTGGAAACATACATTGTAAGGGTTGCGAATCAACCTTAGTTATTTGAAGTACGGACAAACATGGCGTCCGCCGGCGTAAACACGCGAGTTGGAAATTGTGTACCGGTGTGAAACGGTCTCGTTTTAGTTAGCAGCCACACTGGCGATTGTTGCGGCGAATTAGCCATTCCGATTTCCTTATACTCGGCTAAAACAGTTGTGTAAACTTGGTTTAGTCCACTGCAAACGCCTCGAAAAAACCCACAGCTTTAGGAAATAATTTTATGTTACTAGTGATCTGTTTTCTGCACGTTGTTTTCACTCAAATGTAAGCATGTATAGTGTTAAAGAAATATATCGATTCTCTCACCTTTAATCGCTTAATATGAATATTTCTCGACGGCTATTCCAGTGCTTGAGCAATACGTTCTAACGAAGGTCCTTGAATCCTGAAAGAAATGGCAAATTATCCACTGACAGTTTAGCTCATAAGACATGGTTTATAAAGATAATGTTATTAGGAAAAAGTCATCCCACACAGAATATACAAACTTACCAAAACAGTGAAAAACGCAAAGCTATAATTTATGGCTTAAGATCCTAATTTTTCCCTTGAATGGAGTCAAATAGACTTTGACCGGTTTGAAACTCTTGTATCAGAAAAATACACAGTCAAATTATACACTTTTCGAGAATTAACTAGTCATTTAAAACGAAACAGACTCGTTATTGCATTTCGCATACTGAGGAACTGTTTCAAAAAATTCGAGTTCAAAATAATGCCTGACAGTTCATTAATATTTATAAGGGTAAAATTCAGCATTTATGAACTAGTCATATTTGTCAAATAATAACGATGCTTCAGCAATATAGGAAGTTCCTGGTCTCAATATTTTATTTATGAATTTAGATGAGTAGCAAAAATATTGAATGTCCTTAAATTCAAACGAAACGGATAAAAAAATGGGTTGGAAAATATAAAAGCTCTTGATATATAGCCTAGAGCTGACTGTTTTTTAGAAATAATTCAAAATGAAACTTAATGTTTCACCTGTATTTTGAAATTCATATTCATGACTATATGCTAACTTTGATCTAATTGAAGTTTTAGTCTGACTGAATACAAAACACCACATTTTGCTGTTTAAAAAATTCGTAAGTCGGGCGAAATTTGTGCATATATATGAGCGTGAAGGATACTGATATATGTTTGTAACGATAAAGGAGGGATTAGGTAAAACTTGTCAAAACAGTCTTATGATATTGAAATTAATTTCAACATCTTAATTCTAGTAAAATCTCCAAACCAAACGAGAAAAATTAAACGTTGAGAGCGGCATATGTTTTGACACTTCAACGCAAACCTAATATATTTACATACGGGCATCAGGTAAAACGTGTTTTACACACTTAAAAATGATCAATTGTGAATCATCCAAAAACTATATAACGGAAATAATTAATCTTGAAACAATAATTAAATGGGTCCTTCCAAGCAATGGTATTGCAAATATAAATCAATATTTGGAAAATATTTGGAGAATCACACGTCAACATGCAATTACTGCATTGCTCGATTAAGTGGCGCCATCCTTGACTAAAGCCGGCTTAAAAAATTATGAATTTTAAACAAAACCTCGTGAATGCACCCATCTTTCACTCCCAGAGTCAAACCTTGGGTCAATAAATGTGGTTCTACCTTTTGAGTCTGTGGATCAGAAACCTTAGTGTGTGACCATTCAAACTGAAAGCTATTGAGCAGTACTTTCATGTGGTACTGTTTATTATCCTGTACGTAACAAGGTGGTTTCAACTTTTAAGTCTGTGGATGAAACCCTAGTGTGTGACCATTCAAATATATTAATGAAAGCTATTGAGCAGTACTTTCAAGTGGTACTGTTTGTTTTTGACAATTTTGCAAAATGAAATTCAATACTTTTTCTTCAGTTTGAACTTAGCACTCTTGGGAGTGAAAGGGTTAAAAAGTAGTCAGATCGAATGAATATATCATGGAAGTATACGAGAAGGCCGCATATATTCCAGAGTTTTTTTTGCACAAAATAAAGCTGGTTTAACTAGGAATGATTTACAAGGGAAAACATGAAATTTGATAGAAATAAGTGCCGAGAAATAAGACATCAATATTTCATTTATTTGATGAAAAACAAAAAAATGGTCCATTCTAATATAATTATTCTATGTATGCAAAAACTCTGAAACTTATTTTTCCCTTCACCGACTGAAATACGACAAAATATTCACTTTTAACTGAAAGTATACTGCATAGCAAATTCTGCGGCGTGTAAAATGCGGAACTAATGAGATAAATTATTTAATATACCAGTAGGGTTTACGAAAGAATTAAAGGTCAATATAATAAATTCCGCCCCCGCCCAAAATAAATCCCTGTTCTTACTTTTATTATGAGCAAAGGGATTTTTTCATGGACTTATAAGGAATTTTGCATTTCAAACATGGTCGGGGTTATAAATATTTGTAAGGTAATTTGCATCTGAAAAATTTTAGGTGTATATTTAAGGCCCAATCAAACGGTCTCAACATTTGTTGAGTTATGTTATGTTGAGAGATGTCGAGACCATGCATGTCGTGTCAAACGACATGGAACAATAGAAATGTTGAGAAGATGTTGAGACAAAAGGGGTTTATACGGCCTCAACATCGGCTCTCAATAAATGTTGAGACTGTTTAATCTGGCTTTATACCGAACGTTTTACGGTTAATACTATAACTGAGTTCATTATATATATTGTTTATCACATTTGTGGAATATTTGATGGGAGAAGAATGCCCTAGCACGTTTAATTCAACAACGCGAATAAAAAAATAAAGTTCTTTGCTATTAACAAAAATATCGGTCAAGAGATCGATTTAAAAACAATGTAATATATATTTCTATTGCGAGGAAAAAGCGGAACTAACAAGCTAAATGATTGATTACCCTCGAAATTTATAATTTTATGCTGTTATTTTAGCATTTAATTGGTCAAATTGTTTAATTCAATTTGCAGTGCATAAAGTGCTGGCAATAAATCATTTAGCCTGTTAGGTTTGCATTTTAAATACTCGCCGCTTAAAGCTGTATAAATTAAACTCTTGTAGATTGAAATTTTTCCATCAATGCTTGGTCTATATGAGTTTTATTGAATACAGTCGAAGCTCCCGTAAGCGGACACCCTTGGGAAGCAGAAAAAGTGTCCGCAACTGGAGCTGGCCGCTGACGGGAATGTGTAAATACAGAGCGTATTCGGCAGTAAATATGAGCTAGAGTTCAAACGGGGTTTAATATTTTGTCAAGGCGGCCTTGATAAGTGGAGCTCGGTCCGCTTACGAGAGTGTCCGCTCAGAGAGCTTCGACTGTACAGAGTTTGTATGAGCTAGAGTTCAAACGGGGTTTTGTCAAGGCGGCCGCGTAAGTATAGCTGTCCGCTTACGAGAGTGTCCGCTCAGAGAGCTTCCACTGTATCATTTCATTGTGATTAAATAAGTGAACAAAGATAAACAGAACTAAACAGATAGAACTATTGTGCTATCGAACCAATCAGCTTATGGACAACTACCAGGAAATACAAATGATCCTTGTAAAACACCAACAGTAATCTTTTCGCAGTATTAGACAAGTTGAATTTTTTTTGTAATATAAATATTTGGTGCTTTTAAAAGCCCGGGCCCAACGAGTTGACGAGTACGTTAATTTATTAATTTATTTAGCGGCTTCGCCAAGTAGACCAGGGTAACCACAACAGCTTGCACCAATTACTGTATACCCGTAAACCGGCCCCCAGACCATGAATACATGAGCAGGCCAGACCACAACATCGCGGACTACGTCCCCTACTCTTTTCGAATAGTGATGTGGGTTCTTTAACGTCCCCTTCTAATTTAGTACGAGAAGGTGTAAGAGACAAGGACAATGGCTTAACGTCACTGCCCAATGGCGCGATCATCTGAACTGTAACAAGGCTAGGTATTAAGCACAACCAGCATGATCTTACCAATTCTTTTTAGACCCTAGTTTGTGGTCCGACTGGGATTCGAACCCGGTAGCGACCTCCCGCTCTGCAGTCTGATGCCCAACCAACTGAGCTAACCAGGCGGCAGAGTTCAAACAGTCTCGCTCTCGTTTGGTCTAATTATAAACTCTCACGCTGCTCTCTATTCAAATTTGAACCTGCGCAAATTTTTCTTGAGAGTCGTCGAGAGTTTTCTCTCGTTTGGCCTGATGATAGTCGATGAAAGTTGAAGAAGACTCCCATTAGAGTCAACTCTCAGCAACTCTCACCCTCCTTTAAGCACGGGCTCTTTAAAGGCCGTGGCAAACGAGGAAACATTGTTGTGGACGCAAATGTTTCCCCGTTTGCCCGCGCACGCAACACTGATTTGTTGCGGACACAAATTTTGCGTCCGAGACGCCAAAAATGTTTCTGAATTCTTTCAGAAACATTTTGCGTCCGAAACAAATTTCCCGTTTGCTCGGGGAAACATTTGCGTCCGCAACAATGTTTCCGCAACAATGTTTCCTCGTTTGCCACGGCCTTAAGACTGGTTTCGATATGATAAACAGCAATCAGTTTGGCTGTTTAATTTGCTGCCGAAAATCTCTCAGAATCTGCTTCAGATTCACTTCTCATCCAATGAAAGCGAATGAAACTTTAACTATGCGCCGAATAACATTCAATCAAGGTCTTTCTGAATTTCTCAATTCCTCGCGATCGATCATTATTTCCCGTACCAAGAAAATATAAATTCTGAAAATGTTTTAGTCCATGTTACTTTAATTATTTGACAGTTAAATCAAAGCATGTTTATTGAATTGGTTTGAATCAAAACTGTGTGTTTAGCATAAATATACCGCCCACCATCCATTGCAGTATAAAAGCGATTCACAAATTACCCATGATTTCACTGGCAGAATTGTTTTCGTTTATAAGCAGAAAAAAACACCGTAGCGACTAAAACGTTATAATTTAACGTTCTGTTGTTCACTGGAAGTATTTTTTATTTCAAATTGGGAATGAATCGCGATTTTCAGGCTACAACCCTAGTTTATCGTTAAATTGAAATCCGGTATGCAAAGAGTGTTTACTGCTAAAGAAATGTCTGAAAGAGTTGCCCACGCTTAAATTTAGCGGCTTTTTGTGCGAGTTTAATAATCAAATATATGAATTATGGCTAGTTTTAAGGTTTTAAGCTTGTAGCAGTATAAATGGTCGGCCTTCCGTCGAAACTGAAGGCACATCCGAGGTGGTCTCTTCGAGTAATTGATCACAATGGCTATTTTAAAAATCTAGGCAAAACGTTTTCTCAGTATAAACATGATTATCAAACTTAGCTTACCTTTTCCAACGAATTACATGCCCAGAACGGTTACATATGTGTAGGAATGATTTAAATGCGCCAAATAAATCTTTATAAGCTTTTTTTTTTTCGACGGTCGTGAATGATTTAAAATGATAATTTGCACTAAGTATTTTTACATCAATTACTTTTCTTTCCAAAACAAAAACATTGAGAGAGATAACAATGCCAGTTAAATAGCTGTGAAAAATTCAATTATAATGACGAAAACTAATGTCAGATAACGCCGACCAAAATATTAATCTGGCTGGAATATTCAATGTTATCACTTTGGGGAAGATTATTGGGGTAAATTCTTTTCAAACAGTTTTAACATAACGAGTAGAAAACATTAAGTTAAATCATGTGTGGGCCACTAAATCGTGACAAGTATTTATCTCACTTATTTACTTGTCACAAAGCACATTTAACCACAAGTAATGCACTTACTGATATTTTTTAACTTTTCCAACAGAATTTGCATAAAGGTTTATGGATGAGGAATCCATTCTTTCCTCAGAAAATTTTGATCGCACGCAAATGAATGCAAATGTTGAAAATGCGTTTTTATAAATCGCAGATTAAACCAGAGGCGAGCTGCTAATAGGAAAGTACTACACGCTGATTTTGTTTCCTGGAACTTTAATTTGCAAGAGAGATCGAAATATAATTTCTCAATACAATACCAATACATTTTCAAGCAGATAGCTGATGAGAATATAGAAAATCATCAACTAGGGCATATTAATCTTGATGTAACACCATTTTCTCAAAACGAGCTTTAAAGGGAATGTATGGAATTCACTAAGAAGAACTGAATTTTCGTGCTTTTGTGTTTTGCGATTAGCTTATCATCAACTTGGACGAAGAATACGCTAACAATAAACAAGAAGATAATTAAAGCAAAACTAAAAACAAAATACACAGGGGGGAGATTTTAGGAAATATCGGCGGAAATGAAATACAACAACAGCAACATGACGTATTTGCTGGCGCGATTGCTTTCGGAGTACTCGTGAGTGCTCGCGCTAGTTTTTGATTGGATAAAAAGATTTCGAAACCCTTCGAGTGCTTCAACGAAGACTTGCCAAAACCAACACTCAGAATCAGTTCTTCAAAATGTGACATGCAACTGACAGTGCAGTGAGGTGGATTGAAGTAAAAATGGACCATATTATCGCTTCAAGATGCTATATTCTGGCGGTAGGCAAACATGGCCCTGAGTAAACAGATGTTTACTCTTATTTTATTATCTCGGCTTCATTGTGTAATACAGTTATGAGCAGAACAGACGTTTATTTACTCAGGTTAGGCAAATAAGTAAAGTTGGATAATGCATTTGCGTCTTCAAAACTACGCAATATAATTTCATGGATTTATCTCAGAAAGACCCTTCTCCAAAATGGCCGCCGCAAAATTTAGAGACGTTTGTATGACTGGGTTAAACGTCTCTAAATTTTCCAGTTTTCAACTTCCGTTTTCTCGACTCAGGTAGAACCTAACCTAACGAAACTTCGTAAGATTACCAAACAAGAGGTGGTCTTTCAGGTGCTGGTATTGATTTTCCGCTCAGTTTAATATGAATTTGCGGCCGCCATTTTTTAGAAGGGTCTATTGCTTATACAGTTTAAAGACGATTGAAAGGCATTTTGAAGATGGAGTCTCGCTCCACCAACGTAATTATCTGTATTATTTGTAGTCATCTGAATAAGAGAAGTTTTCAATCTCTGTGGATACGTGACCTGTGCATTCGCTTTCGTACATTTCGTAAGTGGCCAGCCTCTATTGTTTCAGCGCGTGGTCACTTACGAGAGCCCATTCTCGTTAGCGACCAGCTACAGTTACGACCGATTTTTCGAATTCCCGAGGTGGTCGCTTACGAGAGCTTCGACTGTATACTGTATTAAGTAATCGTTGAATTATTTTGGTTTTACTTTACTACGCTCTATGATTGGTTCAAAAAACTCGCGCCACCTTCTCAACCAATCAGATGCAAAACCAAAACCAATCGCGACTTGGTCGCACGCGTTTTCCCGCGCTTGGCGTCGTGTATTTGCTTTGAGTGATCATTGGTTCATTGTGTTGTTTTCGTTTGTTGTAATTGCTTTGGTTTTGGTTTCACGACACTAAACTGAAAACCGCTATTTTTCAAGCTAAGAATCAGATTCCCATACAAATTCTGTATTTCGTATCTATATTAAAATATTCATTTTGGTAGCCGTAGGGAGATGCTAATAAATTAAAAAAATAAAATAAATACTCGATTAACGTTTGAAAGATATATGCGATATCGTTCAGTCTCTTTTTCTCCTCGCGTTTTTTCAGGAGAAAATTAAAGAATGAAGCGAAAGAAAATGTAATCGTGTTGATAAAATGACTATCACAAAGAGAATGGTATAATTATATTGTCAAAGCAAAAATGACAACAGTACATTTATAGCCACCTGTATAATCGATACGTAGAAATGCAAATTGTCACGAATTGTCTCCTGAACATTCGAAATGGTTTTGTGTTTCGTGCCAGACTGTCAGACGGCGTTAAAATGCGATAAATTAGATCGATTCTCCACTCTTTGTTTTCTAAAGATCTTGACAAACAATTTGCCCATTAAGCCATACAACCTGTGATATTTAGACTATCTCATTTGTTCGATTGAACACTTAAATAGCGAGAAAGTAAATAAAAAGAGGCGATAGATAGTCTACTTTGACAGCTATCCATCAAATTCGACTTTCAGACGAGAAATACAAAATGAACGAAGTGTAAAACGATTTGCGTCCATTGCTTGAAGCGGCAGATTTTTAATTAAAAATACTGTAGCGCGATCAAGAAATTTATTCGTTCGAACAACCGGAGGTAGCAAATATTACTGTATCTAATTCAAGGCACATGGAAACCATACATTTTTCGCGGTAATTATATACGCGAAAATAAATCGAATTTAAAAATTTTAGCGTGTAAGTCTGATGAATTGAGGGAATATTCAATGTTTTTTAATGCAAATCCTCGCACTGTTTGAACAAGTTTTGTAATTTAACATAAGCTTCGCGTGGTACCTATTTTCGTTTGGCAAGATATTTTGGAAATAATATAATGCGAATATAAACATTAAAATCCCGCGCAGAAAACGAAATCGTGTATCAGGAAATTCGGTCAACGTACTGGATTAAAAGTGAGCGGTTCTGCCAATTTGAAATCTGTCGTTTTTAGCAGAGAGATATGCTCCTGTATAAATTACTTTGTGAGTGTTGCGGCTATTTTATTTGAGAGAAAGTTCACCCTTTCAGAAAGTTAAATGGTGCGAAATTAAAATCAGCGAACCACTTTTTTACAAAACAAATTGCGTCTTCTGGAGTCAAAATTGTCAAAATGTATTTCGCATTTGTGTAAATTTATTTATTTCGACTCGCTAAATTTTTCATTCTTAACGCATACGTTTTTGTAGCGTATATTGTTAAAAGCCATTTGGCTTTATTTGTTACAAATTTTTGTAGTTCACTGCGACTTAGTCTTGAAATTCTTCCAAATATAGTGCGAAAATAAAGCCACAGTTGTCATTTTTCTTGGGACAAGACATGACTTCATTTTGGATCTTACCTCACACGTAGATCTGAATCCGAAAGTAAAGAAAGGCTTCTATGTTGGTCCTTTATAATCCACACGGGCAAGCACTTTTGGTAAATCCTATTTTGCCAGAGATCTCGTGTTCTGAGAACAAGGCAACCGACAATTTCTAATACCCAATATATTTAGTGTTTTGACGAGTGAGGACCGTATTCCGTTAGCTCGGCTCTCGAACCTCTTGTCATTGGTGCGATGACAAGCTCATCTGTTCGGCATTGTTGTTTTTGTTTTACTCCCAGAGGCAGTCAGCTGGCAGTAACAATGGACACGTCAGATAGTTTTGAATTGAAATTCTGTTCCTTGGAAACGCGAACAACGGTGTCTAGTTCAAAATATCCTCGTTCAAACTCGATCGAAACAGCTTCGAGATGGAATCACGACTTGTCAGTTTTCAGTATTTTATTGTGTTTTGAACATGATTTATTAGCGATCGATGCCAGCATTTTAATTCTTCGCTCGATACATATTTATATTTATATATTTCTTTTTTTCCAGCGAGAATATTAACAATTGTTACATTGACACTTCTAAACAACAGAATCGCATGTTCCCAGTCAATCTCAACTCAACCTAAGGCGATTTTATCAGAATAAAAAAAATTATAAGATATATTTAATGTTAATAGTGAACGGCGGAGAAAATGAACGCTTAATTGATCTCTCGACTTTTTAAATTTAAGTTTTAATTTTCGTTGCTTAGGAACGAGTTTAAATGACGCGAGAAATTTCGTTAAGTTGACGGATGCTGGGTTTTGATGAATTAAAGCTCTGCAAATTGATATAAGAAATTAAGATTGAGGCACGTTTTTGAGATAAACACGATATGTTCTAGGAAATACAACTTCGTAAGGGGTTTTGGGTGGGGGGTGTTGGGGGGGGGGGGGGTGATGGGGGGCTTATATCCGGAGGGCATATCAGCGGAAATAAAAAAAAATGTTTAATTTCACAATGAGCTGCTAAGAAACAAGTTGATGACGCAATATCAAGATACGTTTTTCATGTATTGGTCTTTAAAGTCTCAGTCAATATATTGGGAATAAAAACAAATTTCAAGTGTTGAGAGCAGTAAACGGCAACTGGAACGTAATGAAACGGAAGAAAGGAAATTAGTATGGTCTAAAGTTCAACAATGTCTGTTTATAAATTTATTCTCAGGAAATATCGGGAAACGTAGGGGGGACTTATATCCGTGGGGCTAATAACCGGGAAGATGGGCCTGGAAAGAGAGGGGGGGGGGGGGGGGGGTATAAGCGGCAGTACGTTTATGGTATAGCGCAGAAAATCACATTTTTATGATTTTTGCAAATAGAAAGCAATTGTATGTAGTTATTGCCTCAAAGGTGCGAATGATCCTATTTGGGATATATTAAAATTTTTCTTGAAACAACACCATGAGCAGTAATGGCCTCTGACAACACTGATCACAATAATTAACGTATTTGAAGTGGAGATTATTATTAAATAACAGTTCACGGACCGTTTAATTATTTCTAGAACTTCTGATGTTTAAAAGGTGAAAATCTAGATCGGTTGTAGTCCTAGGGAACAGAGAATTAAGAGGGCCGGCCCTTACCTAAATGCCATTTTCTGAACGTGCGGAATTTTTGGGGACAACAATAGCGTCCCCAAAACAGCCCATAATTCCTCACGTTCGGAAACTCGACCCAACTTCCCGCGCGACCTCGGAAAAGGGCCCGAACAAGCTAGTTCAATGAAGTTTTTATTATAATGGATTTTTTAAAAAATTTGCTGAGAAAGAATATTCTTGCATTTTTCAGGCCACTTTGCGAAAAGTTAACCAAAATGGTCCGCCAGACATGAGATAAATGTTTTCTACTTAATAGAAAACAGTTTTCTTTTGTTCAATGTTTCATAAAAGGAATTTGGCGAAATGAGTTCGGAATTTGGCGAAATCTTTGCGGTAGTATTGCAAAATTCGGACCGCTCAGGGAACCAATCAGAATGCTCCTTTTCATCGTGGACCAGTTTTCCATATAATAAGAGACCGTATTACACGGGTCTTAGTCCCCCTGACCGCGCGCTACGGAAAACACTGTTGAAAGCCTATATTTTAGGAAAGATATTATGTCGTATAATAAACAATTTATTAAAGTTGTGTAATACGGCTGGGCATTTTTACTCGTCAATGTTTATTTTTTCTCGCTAAAGGCTCGAAAAATAAAAACTGACTCGATGGATTGATGGAAGAAATAGTCTTAACAGAAAATTTGTTGAAAAAAAGAAAGGAAAATTATGTCGTGCTAACGAAAAAACTGGCTACAAATCTCTGCCATTTTAGGCTTTACAATAAATTACCCGCGCGCCGCCATTTTGGATTCACTGATGTTTCATGGTTGCCCACAAAATGTTATTGGTTTTCTGATAATAGTAAGTGGCAACCAAGTGACGTCATATAATACAAATGGCGGCGCGCGGGAAATTTTAACCCCAACTGAAATGGCTTATATTTGTATTCAATTTTTCCGTACACTAAATGTTTTTAGGTTCAATTCGTTTCTCAGTTGAAGATTTTTAAATCATGATTTACAGTCTGTACTGCGCAATCTCCGTCCTGCAATGTTTTTGGGTCTCAAACGAAGGAATGTAAATACTAGCCAAAATAAAAATTCCGGGACAAACTTACCTTTTTCTTCATTATTAACGCCAGATATCCTTGCCAAACAATAATAACGAGTAGAAGAACCTCGACGTTTTCCCAAACTGACGTTTCAGCTCATCGAGAATTCCTAAACGTAAAGGCCTGGCTAAACGAGGAAACATGTTTCCAGAAAACATTTGTAGTGCGAGCATGTTTTCCCCAATGTTTCTCAGTTTAGCCATACGCGAAACATTGTTTACAGCTACAATTTTTGTTTCCGAGAATGGCTAAACTGGGGGAAACATTGGGAAACATGCGCGCGCTACAAATGTTTCTAGAAACATGTTTCCTCGTTTAGCCAGGCCTTAAAAGAGCTACGTCACGGATGGCGCATCTTGAAAAAAATTGGCCAATTTTTTCAAGTTCGCCATTTACAATCCGTCTTAATCTTCTCCATCCTCAAACCATCCTTGTTCCTGTTTGGTTTATTATCACTTCTTTGGTGTTTTTCTACCTTAGTAAACTATTATTTTGAGGCTTTCTTCGATTTGAAGGCGATTTTATATTTCGCAGAAATGACTTAAAATATCGTGACATAGCCCCTTTAACGGCCGTAATGGTCGACTCAAAAACTTACAATTTACTGTACGCTATTACCGAAGTGTAACATATCAATAAATCCCTGAGGCTGCGCAGTACGGAATGGAAATCATCTTTAAGTTCTTCTGTCATTCTCGACCCCAGACCTTCGCTGCTTCTTGACTGCGCAAAAGAGAAGGGCTCTGGGGGTCGAGATTGGTTCTTCTGTATAAACGTCAAGGTAGATTCGTTGCCGATCACGTAACACTTCCCGAGATCCCCCGTGCCCCGATTCATCCTTCCCATGCCGGTCTACGGTTTCTGCGAATTACAGTGGAACCCCGATGTAACGGAGCTCTTTATAACGAAGTCCCCGCTACAACGAATGATATTGTTCAGCCCGGCCAATGTTAGTAAAATGCATGGAACAGAGCCTCGATATAACGAACTCCGGTATAACGAAATCCAGAAGCCCAAGCTTAAAATCTACCCCGATATGACGAATAAATATCACCACGCGCCTGAAGTTGAATGCGAAAAAGATCAACAGAGATAGTTCTTGTCACAGCTCATTTTATGCTGCCAGAGGGCGCTAATATACGCCACTTTTAATATCCTCTGCTGAGTAGTGCAACGTAACACTGTTTAGTTTTAAGGCAAATTAATTATTAGCCAAACCCCGATACAATTAACGAAGATTTTGGTGGTTTTCCCACACATTCGTTATAACAGGGTTTCGTTATAACGAACTCCCGTTATAACGAACACATTTTCCCAGTACTTTGGCATTTCGTTATATCGGGATTTCACTGTATGAGGGCCTAGGAACGAGACTGGAGACTCAGCGATGGAATTTTTAGAAGATGTTTGACTTCTGAACCGTGAATTCCAACTCTGTCGAAAAAATGAAAGGCAATAAACAAGCTTTAGGTCAACTTCGTTTATTTTCAATTTCATGTTCAAACATAATGCTCAACTAAGTTCTCAAAAAGAGCTAAAATTAAGCCAATACGAATCAGAGAGAATTTAGGGTCAAAGGTCGCCTGTGTAGGCCAGCACCAATCTCGTACCCAGAGTCAACGGTCTCCTCGGTCAGCGGGTCGTCACCAGGTTAGACTCTGGGGGAATGGAATTTTGAATACCAGAAATCTGGTGTAACGGCCATTGTTTGTTACACGAGACAGCCAATCAAAAAATTCGATATTTATTCCATTCCCCCAGAGTATAACCTGGCGACGACCCGCTGACCGAGGAGACCGTTGACTCTGGGTACGAGATTGGGCCAGCACCAGAGTGAGAGTTTGCCAATCGAATGACGAGAAGCAATCTGGGGCGAGTCGCATCTCGCAGTCGCTTGTGGGGCTGTTACTGGGGATGCGTCGTCAAGCTGGCCGCCATTTTGTTCCAGTAACGATCCCACAAGCGACTGCGAGATGCGACTCGCCCCAGTTTACTTCTCGTTTCTAAAGTGGCGAATTTGTAGTACCAGTCACAAGGCCATTCCATCCATCCCTCTAATGATTTAAAAATACGTATGTTTGAAATCCATGTACTAAAATGTATCTATTGTTTACACCGCAGCACTGTTCAACGTTCGCACAAAGTTAAAACAAGTTTAAAACTGAGGTGCCAATCCACCGTACGAAAAAAGATGGCGGCTGTACATTTTACCACAATACCTTGCGAACCTAACACAGCCAATAAGGCACATAGAAAGTCATATTTTTCGAAATTCGTCCCTGTACTAACAACATTGTGTATGCTAGGTTTGAAGTTTTTAGAACTTTTCTGTGCGTTTAAAAATTATGAGCGTTTTTAGGGTTTTCGTGCGCTAAGAATTATGGGTAAATGTACCAGTCGCCATCTTTTTCGGTATGGTGGATTAAACATGAGGATAATCTATAAGGGAAAGGATTCCCCTTGTCCCCTAGTCTGAAGTGCCAGTCGTCACCTCGACCGTGCCTCATCATGTTTTGAAATTTATTAATAGTTTCGCGCCATGCCTTCTGATCGAGGCTCTGACATCACGTTACCCGAACTGACCAATCAGGTAGCTCAGCTATGGACTGAAAACTAAAAATAGATTTAAAAAAATTATCATTGGAAGTAGAATGTGTACATCCGCCGCCTCCCCCTCAAAATAAATCACGATTATCAACGGTAACACACAGACGTCCCTCCCCGATTTATTTTGAGGGGAGGCGGCGGATGTACACAGGCTACATTGGAAGAGACCGATATATGGGGGAATGCTTCTCTTAGATCATTCTATTTTACATGAGCATGTTTAAAATTGTTTTGTGCCTAAAAGTTGCTTACTGCGATTCACTGATTTGAAAGTTTTGATAGTGAGACCTCAAGTGGAGCTTATTTTAAACCTGTATAAAATTCAGACTTAAAGATGCTATGTCACTCTATTTTCGGCAATTCTGTTACACACACACTAGTCTTAAAATAGATTGAAGTCAATAAATAACGGTTTCAAACCATAGAAAAACTTAACACAAACACTAGGAAGCCGCAATGAAGTGCGGATGATCAAAATTGCGAAAAGGATAACTTGAAAAACGATGGACCGATGTTTTCCAAGTTTAAGTCCATTTTGTATGAAACAAGTGGTAAATAATACTTAGAAATCAATCTGTGTTTTAAGGGAGATTCCATCTTTGAATTAATATTTCATTCACATGTTTGAATTTAGAGCTCGTAAAGAAAACTAACACAGGGAAGAATAGCAAAAAAATAGCGTGACGTAGCTCCTTTAACAACAGAACGTCCCTAAATGAACTCATCTAATACAGAAGTCTTCTTCAACTTTATAGGTTCTTTTCCTTTTGTCTTGTGATGCAGTTGTTTGTCTTCCTTTTGAGAACTGCATTGTTTTCTTTTGCCCACTCTTCTGCCACTATCCTCAATTTCTGCGACACCTCTAGAAGAATCACTCAACAAAAATTCATCCAAAATGGATACCGAGAAGTCAGAAGTATTTTTAAGAGATGAAATTTGAGTTTCGGCTACAAAATCGTCGTTAGATTTTGGGGCTGTTGAAGGACAATTCAGGTCTTTTTGCTCCAATTGGCGTGTCCTTGTCACAGAAAGCGAAATGTCAGTAGTATTTTTAAGAGGCGAACTTTGAGTTTCGGCTACAAAATCGTTGACAGATTTTGAGGCTGTTGATCGCGGACAGTTGGGGTCTTTTTGCATCAATTGGCTTATCGTTGTCACAGCTAATCCGCAGTTTCTTGTATCAACAGAATGCACTTCCTCTTCGTTCATAGCAGCATCATTGACAGAACTCTCGTGATGAACACTTTGTTTGCCTTCCAACGCCTTTTCCGTGCAACGAAACATTTTACTTCGAGACTTACTTTCGCCAGCAGGACGGTGAATTTTAAGTCTTTCACGATTTCCTTCACTAGACTTGTCGTTACCTCCTGCCTTTACTCGCAATGGCTTTGAATTTCGCTTCTGTAAAATTTTCGTGGCTCTCTTGGACGTCCCATGGCTGTTTTCTCTCCGTCTTCTCACCAAAGAGCGCTTCCCACCCTCAACAACCTGTTTCCCTTTCAGGTTTTCAACCGAAGACGTTCTTTCACGAGCTGTAAAGCTGGACAAACCAGACAGAACCGGATTTTTGTCGACGTAATAACGCGCCAACATTTCCCGCCTTTCGTTTTCGCTGCTGTCGACAACAGCTTTGGCGAGATCGACTTCCGAGCTAAATCCGAGTACATCCGACATCTCCCGAAAATGTTGCCGACGGATTCCTCGAGGCGTCGAGCCAATAAATATAGTGCTGTTACCAATTCTCTCCATGGTGACGTCATCATCGGTTGTAATTGACCTGAAAAAGTAACAGAAAAACGCTTAGACCCTGATTGGCGTTAATAATTCAATTTTGGCGCCCTCCTTGCAATAAGCACCCCTCACTGAAGAATACAGTCGAAGCTCCCGTAAGTGGACACCCTCGGGAAGCAAAAAGAGTGTCCGCAACTGGCTGGCCGCTTACGAGAATGTGTAAATACAGAGTTTGTATGAGCTAGAGTTCAAACGGGGTTTTGTCAAGGCGGCTGTAAGTAGAGCTGTCCGCTTACGAGAGTGTCCGCTCAGAGAGCTTCGACTGTACAGAGTTTGTATGAGCTAGAGTTCAAACGGGGTTTTGTCAAGGCGGCCGTAAGTAGAGCTGTCCGCTTACGAGAGTGTCCGCTCAGAGAGCTTCGACTGTATGTCACCTTGCGCTTATGCTGGTCACACGTGTGAACACACTTGTACTTATGCTTGCTTGCGAAAGGCTCTAGGAGTATTGAACTTGTTTCCTAAATTACCGGCTCAATTTTCCAATCATCAGCTTAAAACAGTTGGCAAAAATTCTAAATTTTTATGACAGTGGAGCCCGCCTTACAGCCATTGATATTACGTCCACTACTAAAGTTCAGTCAGTACATGTAAGTTTTCCTATTTTTTTTTTAAAGGTAAAAGTCCGCCGGCGCTCGGGCCAAACTGGCCCACACTGCCAGAGCTTATCCCGGTTTCCGTAGCATGAACCGACTAGGAGTATTGCTACTCCACCTGAATGGGATGCTAGTTCATCGCAGTTTACCCCCAGCATCTTGTCAGGTTGCCCTGACAATTCGCCGGTACCCATTTATACTCTTTGATGGAGAGAGGCACTGTGAGAGTAAAGTGTCTTGCCCAAGAACACAACACAATGACCCCGGCCAGGGCTCGAACCCAGACCGCTCGATCCGGAGTCCAACGCGCTAACCATTAGGTCACCAGATCTCCCACCTCGTTAACACGGCCAGGCCGGTATTGTTGGACCGTCGGGGGATTCCACTGTCGCTTGATTTCGGCTTTGTGAAAACTACTCCACTAGTAACATAAGAAATTTCAGTACCTGTGCAAGGGTGGTTTATTAACATGGCTGCTTCCCTCTTCCGGTTTCTCTGTACGCCGAGTGACTTCCGGTTCTTGTCATGGGTACTCTCACCCAGGTCATCACTTTCATCGCTTGTCTGTAAAGAAAGCAACAAACACGTTGGAGTGGACTGGAAACGAGAATACAACGAACACCAAGCGCGGGAAAACAAGTAACCGGCGCCGAGCGCAGGAAAATACGTGTAAGCTGATTGGTTGAAAAAGATCATGTTTGCTCTGATTGGTAAAGTACGTTGCATAAGTCTTTTGAGAACCAATCAGAGAGCTCAACGAAAGAAAACTCGTTTACTTTCGAAAGTTGATGGAAATTGAAATCTACTCTAAATAGAGTACTAAAGTTATGACGTCACAAAAATTAAATTTGCGAAATTATTATGAAATTTGATCAGCTATTCGGAGGAAGCATGCCAAAAAACGTCCACTTGCCAAACATTAGCTCTCCATTGCAATTTGCGGCTGAGATGTGTGCACTTCAGGTTTTAATTTCTACATACAAACCTTTCTACTTTTGCGTCTGTTCCTTCAGTTTAGAACACGCGCAAAATTAGAGAGGTTTGTATGGGACGGTACCAAACTTTGAACCTCTATATCTTTTGTTCTATTCGTGCTAACAAGTTGAAATTTTGTGGCTGATCATACAGCAGCAATCTTTATCTAATGATGGGATTTTGAGACTTGATAAAAATAATTTGAAAATTTGTGACATCACACTTTACCACTCTATCATACACTAATGTACAATACCTCCAGAGCGGGAAAACAGTTTGCAGGCTGCTGAGAAAACTGTCTGAGCTCAAACACATCTTGTAGAGCCAGTTTCGACATGTGATTCTCTGCTTCACTTGGTCCAACAATGTGTCTATTGGCGTGCGTGTAACGAACCCCGCAAGATTCTGTTTAAAAAAAAGACAAGCTTATCTATGATGAAGCTTCACAAAACGTTTCACGTACAGTCAAAGCTCCCGTAAGCGGACACCCTCGGGAAGCAGAAAAAAGTGTCTGCAACTGGAGCTGGCCGCGCTACAGTTTCTATGAGCTAGAGTTCAAACGGGGTTTTGTCAAGGCGGCCGTAAGTAGAGCTCTCCGCTACGAGTGTCCGCTCAGAGAGCTTTAACTGTATATCTGGTAAGACACTTGACTTTACTCTCATGGTACCTCTCTCTCTGCCCAGGGCCGGTTTGTTCAAAGGACGATTAAGCTAATCCAGGATTAGCGCGTATTTTGATTTCAGTTTTGTGACTGTTCAGTTAGGTTTTCTGTTTATATTTTTTGTTCTTCTGTTTTGACTTTGATTAATCTCAAACTTTACAAAACATTAGCAGAGAATAACACTTTTATACAAGAGAAATTAAAAGCTCGATTAACTTTTAATCCTGGATTAATCGGCTTTCGAACAGGAGTATAAATGGGTGGGTACCAGCGAATTGTTGGAGCATAACAAAATGCTGGGGTTAACCTGGCACCGGACAAGCATCCCATCCAGGGGGAGTAACAATACTCCTAGTTGCGTCATGCTATGGAATCCGGAGATAATCGAAGGCCTGGTAAACCGTCTAGACTCGAAGAAAAGACAAACTTATCAATAGCCGAATTCATATTAGAGACGGAAAGCCGTCTTAGACTAGAAACTCGCTTTAAGACGGAAAACTCGTCTGATATGAATCCGGTGAAGGATGAGTTTCCGTCTCAAATTTATCCGTCCATTTTCCTGTCTAAAACGACGGGAAAATAAGACGGAAAACCGTCTTAAATTCACATTAGACGAGAAAATCAGGACGGGTTTCCTGTTTGCTACACACTGGAACTGGAAATTCAGAAATTGCTTCTGGGATAGAAATGTAACCTGGCCTCAATCATTTATCCGTCTCATTTTACCGTCCTTAAATTCATATTAGACGGAATTTCGTCTGAGACGAGTTTCTCGTCTTCTAATATGAATTTGCTGAATGACGAGGTGCTGTAAAAATTTAATTCATTTAAAAATACCCGGGAAGACACTTCTCTCTCTACCCAGGAGTATAAATGGGTACTGGCAAATAGTCAGGGCAACCTTAGCATCCCATCCAGGGGGAGTACCTTCATGCTATGGAAACCGGAGATACTGTTGGACAACATTTTGAGTCATCGATCATTCGATATGTCCTTAGAATATTATCCAACTTATTTATCCTAAACGTTTACTATTTCGTTTTTATTACCTTCTATTTAAATAAAGTTGAACAGCCGTACTTTTGTACAGACCGCATAAAGTAAGTCAGAACAAAAGACCAGATCGTCGCTAGGCTACACACACGTGCCAGAACGCACGTCAACTTAAGCACACGTTCGTGACCGACATTTGAATATGGTTACACAACTTGGGAAAGTTCTCGTGGGAACTTTTCCAACGCTTAATCCCTTCTCTTTTGTTTCGATACAAGGTTCGAACATTCTAGAACCAAATTAATTAGTTTCGCCATAAACTCGTAAACACTATTGTTTTAGTTAATCCCTCTAAGTTAATTGAGTTGTTTTCGTAACTATAGAATATAATAACGCTAGCCCAGTTAGACTTTTAATTTACTTTAGTTTATCGATTAAGTAGTTTGTTTATACTTGAAGACTGTTCTGGCCCAGTCGCCAGCTCCACAAGAACTGTGAAACCTTTGGTTTCATTAATAACAAACAAGCGAACACTTTAATTAAGTTTGAGTATGCGAAGTATTTACTAGTGTAATCTTTAGCCTTTTGTTCTTATTATAATATAGGTCACGTTCGTTAAGTTTACATCGTATCTTGTCCAGCCACAACTGTGATTGGTATCGAAAACACTTCGTTTAAGGGTTTTCTAGGATTCTAGTTTTGGTTTTCCGACTGAAATAAGTTTAGATCAAGTTGGTGATTTGGAAACCGACGCGCAATTTTAACGTATCAAAGGCTCCGCCTGGATTAACTTTTATCAATGGAATTTTAATAAGTACTCGATCGACCAATCACAGTTCGCGGCATGGACGCTACGTTTGAGCATTTACGCTTTAGTTCGACTATAAACGGCTCAGTTGAGGCACGGTCCATGCTCAGTCATGACAGTCAGTTACCTTGAGCCTTAGAGCTAGGAGCTGATTAAAAAACGTTCAACACAACAACCGTGTCTGTCATCTTTAAGGCGAGATCCCTAACGAGCAAGAAGACGCTAAATCTGTAGTGTAACAGAATTGGTGGAGAAGAACGGTTTCGATCCCTGGACACCTCCCGCAGCAAAAGACATCATCCCACTGTGAGTACATTGATCCTTATGAACTTTACGCAGTGAGAGATCACCGTTCCCTGGAATAGCCAAGCCAAACTAAGGTAGCACAGCCCTTAAGCCGCTCGTTAATACGAAAAGCATCGGCTGCGTAGCAGAAACAGTTCTTTCGGAACTAAGGACAAATAACAACTCATTTTTCAATCGTTTTCCTGACTTGATAAGTTTTCGACGTTTACGATCTATTTATTCGTACCATGATGTTCACATTCTTCCATGGGGGGCTAAATGTATGAACCTTCTTTTACAAAACCGACCATTTCAGACTTCCCGCATGTGTATATCAGCATTTCTGTAAACTCGCGCCTTTTTTCTTCCTATTTCACGCAAATACACTTCTCGCACAAAACTGTGGACCCGACGCAAAACTAAGTCGGCCTCTAAGCCTCGAAAATTTAGCAACACGCTATCAGAAGAATTTGCGACGGCCACTGCTTCGCAAATCTAACGAACTCAAAAAACTCCGAGCTCTGGCACCGGCAGTGACACTTTTTTAGGAACCGCACCCATAGATCGCGTGGGTGACCAATCAAACCACTCTTCGATCCATTCGGACAGTTCGGAATCTGTAATTTTCAATATCACAGACGAAGATTTAACCGTTGAAGAACCAATTATTACCATGAACGCCGACGATGTAGCAAAATTACTTTCGGACCACACCAAAGAACTCGCCGAACAATGGCAAGGTCAATTAGCCGCCATATCAAAGAGTTTCGAGAAAACACATTCGACGCCACACTTTCCGTCCACAAACAGTGTCCCGATGCCTAAATTCTCCGGCCTGTCCTCAGAAGACGTGACAGAATTTTTGGCCAATTTTGATCGAACAGCGTCTTTCTACAAATGACTAATATACGTAAAGCAGAGGCGTTGCCTTTGTACTTAACGGGTGCCGCCAGCATTTGGTTCAATACCACGCCTCACATGGTGGGAAAAACTTTCGACGAACTTTCCGCCGCCCTACGGACACAATTTCATTCGGAGTCAGACATCTGGCTATTGCGCCAAAAGCTAAACGAAAGAAAACAACTTCCACTCGAATCGGTTAGCGAATATGCCGCTGCAGTTCGACGTCTCGGCCAAAGAATAAATTTGCCGCGCACAGAGAGTATAAATTACTTTATTCAAGGTCTGCGACCAGACCTCAAAAGTTTGTTCTTTTACAACGCCCCGACATCGTTCGAAGATGCCGAGACACAAGCCAAATTACGTGAGTCGATTCCAGAAAATCGCCCCACGGATCGCACAGATGAAATCTTACACGCGCTCAAACGACTACAAAAGTCGCCAGATCAACCTGCCCCAGCAGTGGCTGCTTTCGAAACCGACCAATAATAATTACCAAGGGAGGGCCCCAAGGGACAACGAGCACCTGACAAAGGACGATATTGCGCAGTTAATTTCGCAACAGGTTCGCCAAGAATTTCGCCGCGCTCGAAATCAACAATTTAATGGCCCACCGCAACGAGGACGACGGACATTTGACGGCCGACCCGTGTGCGATTTTTGCAATAAACCGGGACATGTACAAGCAGTTTGCCGCCAACGTCAGCAAAACAGGGACCCTCGCGTCCCATTTCCAAATAGCCAGTCTCGCCAGAATCAAAATTGGCAGCGCACGCCAGCTTTTCCTCGCCCCGCAGGCCAGCCACATTTAAACTAGCAGCGATCTCTTTTCCACGGGAAGAACGAGAGATCGATTTACTAGATGATGATCGAAATTCCAATGAACGCACAGCACATATCCAATTTGTACAGGACACTTTAGGCGTACGCGCGCAAATTGAAAGCACAGCTAATTATGAGGACACAAACGAAGTTAAAACGTCACAGAATAATACTGATTTGGATATACGCGCAACTACTTTCCCGAGTAGTTCAGCAATAGACTCGTGTGAAGTTATAGCCAAACCTGTCGGTAATTGCTACGCTGTACGGTCCACGCAAAGCGCACAAATTAATGACCAGAAACGACACGTACAGGAAAGCAACCCGCCTAGAGAGAACTTTGAGTCTCACGCACAAAGTCAAGCGAAACCAATTGGTAAGTCCAGCGATAAAACAGTTCGTTTTAATGACGAGATTCAAAATTTTGGGATTTATCCCACACTCCAAGTCGCGGAAATGAATACTATTCATATTCCACATGATCTAGATTTTCACAGTACCAACATAGAGACAGATGCGACATCCAATTCGAATGAAAATGTCTCGAGTACACCATTTTCGGAGATACAAGAACACGCAGTTCAACAAGAGAAGAATATACACCGTTTAGTAGCGCATGAAATCAACACAGCAGTTTCACACAACAAAGATTTATATACGGCTCCAGAAGCATTAGAGTTAAGAGTTGAGACAGTGAATCTCGACGCCCATGATATTAGAATTGACCATAGTCAAATTGTATTCGAAGAACCACAGATCTCCTGTGATGAAATCAAAACAGAAAGAGCCGCAATAAAAACAATTAAAAGAAACCCAGCGAACACTAAAAACGTGTTTCTCTGACGATAAAAGGAAACGATTTTTCGGCAACATAGCCAGTAAGTTGCGCTCATATTTGATATTCTCACACATGTTTCATTTGGCGAATTATATCTACACTTGGTTGGTAAACGAACCACGAAACGTGCATAGGCGGTTACCTACTGTGAACACAGCAACAGCAGCGAATTTTGACACGCGTCGACAGGTTCAACCATCCCTTTGTCCTCATGTTAATGATCACGATTCCGGTGTCCACACGCCCCTCGAGCAACATGACACGTGCGGGGTTACTAGTGAAACGCAGCCATCGAACAAAGAAGGCACCTATACGCTTCTCGAGAAAAACGACAGCGATATATCAGGCGGAGAATTACGAACCGACTCCAAACCAAACGAGAAGTTTATTTCACTATTAGTTCACGATTCAATTCCTTTAGCTCCTGCTACAACTAATATTTCAGTTTTAGGCGCTATTTTCGATACGAAGCTATCTTTTCTGATCGACACTGGAGCTAATGTTACTGCGATAAGAGCCGATGTTTGGCGGCGCGTCCCCGAACTCTGCAAACATCCACCGGCGCCCAGTCCTATAAATTCTATTAAGGCTGTAAGTGGCGATATTATACCTGTACTAGGACAGTTAGAAATTCCATTTCAAATTGATGATAAAGTTTACCCTTTCAAAGCGCTGGTTCTTGACACAATGACTTATGACGCTATTTTGGGACGCGATTTTCTAGAATTTTACAAAGCCACTATCGACTTGAAACTGCAAACTCTCGTACTCGAACGAGAGACGTCTCCTCTGGAAGATTTTTCGCCTCTATTAGAAGCTAACGCCAGTGAAACCGACTACATATTCAGTACATGCCCAATCGAGTTTTATCGTGCCGCCGCCGTACTCTTACAGAATTCCACGCAAACGAAAACCTCCTGATAAAGTTTGCTGCAATTAAATCAGTTTGGGTTAACCTGAATTTCTTTGCCTAATTTTTTTTTGGAAAACGTTTCACGCGCATTATGACTCACAGAAGTGACGAAGTCTTGTGATTCGACTAGCATCAGAATCCCAAATTGAGATTAAACATAAAGAATTTATATATCACATTCTTGTGTTTCAATACTAGTTTTTTTCGTATATATAAGCAACAATTTTCACTTCAATTATTGTAGTTAGCAGTAGTTTAGCTAGTTTTAGTCCGAACTGGCTTGGTTTTTCTTGAACATTCAAACTCACTGCGTATGCATCTCAAGACTCAAGACCAGGACAAGCAGAATTCAAGTGTACTCCTACGTTTTCTTCTGACAATTGATCAAACCACTCCCTCGCCAACCACACAAGTTTACCAATAACAGTAAACAATAGAAGCCCAACATCAATAACCACAACTACTTCTGTATACAGTGTTTCAACGGCCGTTAGCTGATGTGTCACCATGCAGGATGCAAATGTAATTCAAACTGACTGACTGGCTCTGTCCAGCAGATGAAACGTCAAAGACTGAATAGAATACGGTTATTTCAGGAGTTCCACTAAACGAAGCAGGAACCACGGCGTCACATCAAAAAGGCCATAACTATGATATACACATGACAAGATTCGTCTCACACGAATACACATGTACACAAATTACAACTACCCTATGCGGGCATCAAGCATCATTGTGGTTGTACTGAATGGAGCCGAGATCAACAACAGCCCTTTAATCAAGTTAAGATGCCATATTCCTGATCAAGATCAAGCCTCTTAGAACACGAACATTTAACTTATGTAAGGTATCGTCCCTTAAATTGCGTCTCAATTATGTACCACATACTGTAGTTAATGATTGGACAGAAAGATCACACTTCTGCCATTCATAACAGTAGATAGAGAAAGACCCACCCATGACCCACCCTATCGATTTCAATTTTACACCCATAAATTGGCATTGTTCCCCGCCTCCCCGCTTTGAATTTTACGACGACCTTGGGATGGTCCTTCTCTGTCACTATGTTTATATATTTATTCCATTTGTAATCTTTTAAGCTATTGTAGTATTTAGACCATTTTATCTTATTCTACTCTGGTTAGAGTATTCGTGTGTTTCAAAAAAAAAAAAAAAAAAAAAAAAAAACATCCATATTTACCCGCATTTACACACATTCAAATTTTTCCATAATTTTTTTACAATACAATATAATCATATCATTCCACACTAGACGCCAGGAGGCGCCTCTCATTAAGGGAGGGAGTATTATGTTGGACAACATTTTGAGTCATCGATCATTCGATATGTCCTTAGAATATTATCCAACTTATTTATCCTAAACGTTTACTATTTCGTTTTTATTACCTTCTATTTAAATAAAGTTGAACAGCCGTACTTTTGTACAGACCGCATAAAGTAAGTCAGAACAAAAGACCAGATCGTCGCTAGGCTACACACACGTGCCAGAACGCACGTCAACTTAAGCACACGTTCGTGACCGACATTTGAATATGGTTACACAACTTGGGAAAGTTCTCGTGGGAACTTTTCCAACGCTTAATCCCTTCTCTTTTGTTTCGATACAAGGTTCGAACATTCTAGAACCAAATTAATTAGTTTCGCCATAAACTCGTAAACACTATTGTTTTAGTTAATCCCTCTAAGTTAATTGAGTTGTTTTCGTAACTATAGAATATAATAACGCTAGCCCAGTTAGACTTTTAATTTACTTTAGTTTATCGATTAAGTAGTTTGTTTATACTTGAAGACTGTTCTGGCCCAGTCGCCAGCTCCACAAGAACTGTGAAACCTTTGGTTTCATTAATAACAAACAAGCGAACACTTTAATTAAGTTTGAGTATGCGAAGTATTTACTAGTGTAATCTTTAGCCTTTTGTTCTTATTATAATATAGGTCACGTTCGTTAAGTTTACATCGTATCTTGTCCAGCCACAACTGTGATTGGTATCGAAAACACTTCGTTTAAGGGTTTTCTAGGATTCTAGTTTTGGTTTTCCGACTGAAATAAGTTTAGATCAAGTTGGTGATTTGGAAACCGACGCGCAATTTTAACGTATCAAAGGCTCCGCCTGGATTAACTTTTATCAATGGAATTTTAATAAGTACTCGATCGACCAATCACAGTTCGCGGCATGGACGCTACGTTTGAGCATTTACGCTTTAGTTCAACTATAAAACGGCTCAGTTGAGGCACGGTCCATGCTCAGTCATGACAGTCAGTTACCTTGAGCCTTAGAGCTAGGAGCTGATTAAAAACGTTCAACACAACAACCGTGTCTGTCATCTTTAAGGCGAGATCCCTAACGAGCAAGAAGACGCTAAATCTGTCTTGTAACAATACTCCACCTAAGTTTGAAGACAGATTTTACCTTTACCCGGTGACAGTGCTAGGAGTGACGAGTGGAGTGACGTATATAGATGTTATTGAACTAGCGTGAGGTCCGTATTCGGGAATTATTGGTCGAGTTTGCAAAAAGAGATCTCGACGAACATTCTCCAATACGGACCTCACGCTAGTTCAATAAAGTTTTTATTATAATGGATTTTTTAACACTTTGCTGATAAATTAATGCAACCATTCTCGGCTAACGCGCGCGCGCCAAAGTTAAGCATATTCTTGCATTTTTCAGGCCACTTTGCGAAAAGTTAAACCAAAATTGTCCGCCAGACATAAGGAAAAATGTTTTACTTAATAGAAAACAGTTTCATAAGGAATTCGGTGAAATGAGTTCGTGAGCGGTCCATCTTAGCGGTCCGTATACTGCAAAATTCGGACCGCTCAGGGAACCAATCAGAATGCTCCTTTTCAGTGTGGAACAGTTTGCTATATAATAATAGTGATTATTTATTAAACAACTCACCCAGGATTTCTTCTACTGTGTTTTCTTTTCTTGATCGCTTCGCCACTGTTACAGTTTTGCTATCAACTTCGAGGCTTGGAGCTTTCTGTCCAGGAAATCTAATCGGATCAACATAACAAGGTAACTATAATCACATAAAAATAATACAGTCGAAGCGGACCGTAAGCGGACACCCTCTGGAAGCAGACAAAAAAGTGTCCGCAAGAGACTAGCTAGCCGCTTACGGAAATGTGTAAATACAGAGTTTGTATGAGCTAGAGTTCAAACGGGGTTTTGTCAAAGCGGCCGTAAGTAGAGCTGTCCGCTACGAGTGTCCCCTCAGAGAGCTTCGACTGTACAGAGTTTGTATGAGCTAGAGTTCAAACGGGGTTTTGTCAAAGCGGCCGTAAGTAGAGCTGTCCGCTTACGAGAGTGTCCGCTCAGAGAGCTTCGACTGTACAGAGTTTGTATGAGCTAGAGTTCAAACGGGGTTTTGTCAAGCTAGGCGGCCGTAAGTAGAGCTGTCCGCTTACGAGAGTGTCCGCTCAGAGAGCTTCGACTGTTCAGACTTTGTATGAGCTAGAGTTCAAACGGGGTTTTGTCAAGGTGGCCGTAAGTAGAGCTGTCCGCTTACGAAAGTATCCGCTCATTCGACTGTACAGAGTTTGTATGAGCTAGAGTTCAAACAGGGTTTTGTCAAGGCGGCCGTAAGTAGAGCTGTCTGCTTACGAGAGTGTTCGCTCAGAGAGCTTCGACTGTACAGACTGTGTATGAGCTAGAGTTCAAACGGGGTTTTGTCAAGGCGGGCCGTTAGTAAAACTGTCCGCTTACGAGTGTCCGCTCAGAGAGCTTCGACTGTACAGAGTTAGCTAGAGTTCAGACGGAGTTTTGTCAAGGCGGTCGTAAGTAAAGCTGTCTGCTTACGAGAGTGTCCCCTCAGAGAGCTTCGACTGTATATTTCTTTCGGCCCTCACACGCGGTCAATAACTACCGATCAATAAAGAAGCATACTCACCTTCGGAACTGGCTTCGGCCTTCTTCCAATAAGGCCGTTCTTGCTTTTGTAAAAGGAATGCTCGCAGCGGGTCTTCGTTTTCTGCCAACTCGCTGCAACCGTTTTCGTTTAGAGTTAGAGAACAAGCCTTCAATGGAATCTTCGTCTTCGCTAGCAGAAGACTTGTCAGATAACTCTTCAAAGTCAACGCGTTGATCTTCTTTTTGGCTGAAAGAATCTTCATCGTCTGAATGTACATCCGTGTAAATTCTCGATTTAATCACATCACCGAAACTAGCAGTAGGAGATATTATATCACAACTTTCCTCCGTGGCCAGCTCCGTGAGTGAGCCATGGATTTTCATGTAGGAAGTACTTGGTTTTTCTTTGAGCCTCGTGAAGTTATTTGTGAGCTTGTTTGACTCCAGGTCTTCATCATCCGAGCTAGGGGAAAGTTCGAAAGAGACATGTTTTCTTGGCGAATCCAAAAATTTTGCAAGAAAGTCATCACCATCGTCATCACTTAAACACAACTGGCTGTTGTCAAGTTCATATAAAATATCATCATCTTCATAATTTATTCCTTTATTTTCCATTCCCACACACCCATCCTTGGTGAAATCTCTCGTTTCTTCAGAACAACTGGCGGTGTGATTTCCAATCAGTTTCTTCTCCGATGATTTGTCTTTCAAATCGATCACAGAATTCTGGGTCGTTTCAGATGTACTATGGGTTTGCTTCCTTGACTCACCATCGTCAATTAATTGCGATGCAATTTCTTCAAGGTTGTACGGATCTTCCTCTAAGTTAGGATTCACGGTACCACCAGTCGCCTATAGCAACGAAGTATTTAATTTTGTTTACAATTAAATTTAACTAGATTGAGCCTGGCTAAACTAGGAAACATTCAGTTGTTGCAGAAACATTGTTTCCTGTAATGTTTCCTGGGTGGCTAAACGAGCGGGAAGCACGAGAAATGTTTCGCTGCTCTGGTGGCTAAACTAGTAAAATTGTTTCCTCCGTGGCTAAACTGGGAAACATGTTTCGGAAACAAAATTTTCGTCCGTGAAGCAAAAATGTTTTTGATTTGATTTAAAAACATTTTTCTTGCTTCCAAGACGCAAAATTTGCTGCTGAAACAATGTTTCTCGCGTGGCTAAACTGTGAAACATTTGCGTCCGCAGCAATGTTTCTGCAACAATGTTTCCTAGTTTAACCAGGCTTGAAGTTGCTTTCACTGATGGCGAGCATGTTTACATAGCCTGATGCAAACACGAAAGAAAGTTTGGGAGAATTCAAAACCCGAGCCACAGGCGAGGGTTTAGATAAGTACTTGAAATCTCGAGTATTTGCATCAGGCTTTGTAAAACATAAAGCGGCCGTTAAAGCCAACAAAATGCTGCAGTAATACGTCATAACCGTGTTACATAGCCTCATATGCCCAACCAATCAGAGCGCACGTTATATAAAGAGATTATTCAGCGGAAAGTTGTGTAATACGGCTGGGTATTTTTGCGAGTCAGTTTAAAGGCTCGAAAAAATAAACATTGACGAGTAAAAATGCCCAGCCGTATTACACAACTTTCCGCTGAATAAATTGTTTATTATACGACATAATATCTTTCCTAAAATATAGGCCTTCAACAGTGTTTTCCGTAGCGCGCGGTCAGGGGGACTAAGACCCGTGTAATACGGTCTCATATTGGCACTCGTTTTGGTGCGTATTCGCACTCTAAAATGCTATGTCGTATAATAAAGTGTAATATCATTGACTATTACCTCACTCTTTAAGCCATCTTCTTGTTTCTTGTCGTGTACAATTTCATATTTTGTGACTTTATAACCAGCCTCAAGTTTCTCTGTTCTCCTGACGATGTCTTTAGACAGACTAGCACCTTCAGCGCGATAAGAAAACAGATTCTCCAGGCCGAATAGTTCACCTTTCTTGTCCTTGTCGCCTTCAACGCCAGTAAAATAGCGCCTCTCGTTAGTTCCTCCAACGGCAATGTTGGCCAGTTGCTGCAACAATTAAGAGACGATAAATTACAGCGGTTGTTTAAAGAGGACCGTTCCATCTTCTTACGCACAGTCGAAGCTCCGTAAGCGGACACCCTCGGGAAGCAGAAAAAGTGTCCGCAACTGGAGCTGGCCGCTTACGGGAATGTGTAAATATAGAGTTTGTATGAGCTAGGGTTCAAACGGGGTTTTGTCAAGGCGGCCGTAAGTAGAGCTGTCCGCTTACGAATGTGTCCGCTCAGAGAGCTTCGACTGTACAGAGTTTGTATGAGCTAGAGTTCATACGGGGTTTTGTCAAGGCGGCCGTAAGTAGAGCTGACCGCTTACGAGAGTGTCCGCTCAGAGAGCTTCGACTGTAATAATGTGTGAGGGTTTGTTCAGCTCTGTACATGTAATTGGTTATGAAAAACACATATAACAGGCTTTTAACAATCCGAAGTCTCAGCAAACAAAAACTGAAGCCACATCAATACGTGGAATCATAAAATAAGTAAGGTAATAGAATCGAAGCTCTCTGAGCGGACACTTTCCGTGTAGTGTCTCTGATTGGTTGTTGCTCGGTTTAAAATTTCACGCGCAAGTAACAACCAATCAGAGACACTACACGGATCTCCGTAGAGCTACGTCATCTGTATGGAATTTTTCGGGTCGCTCTCGAGCGAGGGAAAAATTGAGCGCGCGAGAGACGTCTGTTTACGACTGGCAATCTTGTGAGGTATACCTGTTTGTAAACTTGTCTATACCTGTTTGTAGACTTGTCTCAGATACATCATTTCTTCAATTGTTCCGGAGGATATCAAGCGATATACGCTTACATCTCGTCTCTGTCCGATGCGATATGCTCTAAAAGAAAAACAAAGGAAAAAACTCTGTAAAGGTTGTTTTCTTGGAAACAACGAAGGTGGCGCGTTAAACTACATGTAATCACAGAACGTAGTAGACTGAGCAAAACCAAAGCAATTCAGCGATTACTTTCGACTTTTAATAGAAAACGGCACTAACAGTCATAAATAGGTTTTTATGTTCTATTATTAGTAATTGAGTACTAAAGTTTTGACGTCACAAAAATTAAATTTGCGAAACTCAGAGGAAGCATGCCAAACAACGTCCACTTGCCAAAAATTAACTCTCCATTGCAATTTGCGGCTGAGATGTGGGCACTTCAGGTTTTAATTTCTCCATACAACCCTTCTCATTTTGCGTCTGTTCCTTCAGTTTAGAACAGGCGCAAAATTAGAGAGGTTTGTATGGGACGGTACCAAACTTTGAACTCTATATCTTCTGTTCTGCTAACAAGCTGAAATTTTGTGGCAATCTTTATCTAATGATGTTAATGGGATTTTGAGGCTTGATAAAAATAATTTGAACATTTGTGACGTCACACTTAACCACTTTATTGACTTGATATGCAAAAGTTCTGAAACAAAACTAACTTACTTAATAAAAATATCACATAATCTACTGTACTCACCTATCCTGTGTTTGTAAATCGCTGGATGGATTCCAGTTCGGATCAAATATTATCACAACATTGGCTCCAGTAAAATTCAGTCCCAGGCCTCCCGCCTTGGTGGAAATCAAACACAAGGAGATACTGGGGTCGACATTAAACTCATGCACTACACGGGGCCTGTCCACGGGCTTGGTTTTCCCATCCAAACGGCTGTACACCAGTCCTTTGCTGATAACAAAACTCTTCTAAGATATTGAGAAGCTAGAAAAAAGGAACAAAACAAGCTTAGGTTTTCACTCGTGCCAATCTGGCCCACACTGCTGGAGCTTATCCCGGTTTCTGTAGCATGAAGCAGACTAGGAGTATTGCTACTAGGAGCAGAGTCGAAGCTCCCGTAAGCGGACACCTTCGGGAAGCAGAAAAAGTGTCTAAAAACTGGAGCTGGCCGCTTACGGGAATGTGTAAATACAGAGTTTGTATGAGCTAGAGTTTCAAACAAAGTTTTGTCAAGGCGGTCGTAAGTAGAGCTGTCTGCTTACGAGTGTCCGCCTCAGAGAGCTTCGACTGTACAGAGTTTGTATGAGCTAGAGTTCAAACAGGGTTTTGTCAAGGCGGCCGTAAGTAGAGCTGTCTGCTTACGAGAGTGTCTGCTCAGAGAGCTTCGACTGTACAGAGTTTGTATGAGCTAGAGTTCAAACAGGGTTTTGTCAAGGTGGCTGTAAGTAGAGCTGTCCGCTTACGAGAGTGTCCGCTCAGAGAGCTTCGACTGTACAGAGTTTGTATGAGCTAGAGTTCAAACGGGGGTTTTGTGAAGGCGGCCGTAAGTAGAGCTGTCCGCTTACGAGAGTGTCCGCTCAGATAGCCTCGACTGTACAGAGTTTGTATGAGCTAGAGTTCAAACAGGGTTTTGTCAAGGCGGCCGTAAGTAGAGCTGTCCGCTTACGAGAGTGTCCGCTCAGATAGCTTCGACTGTACAGAGTTTGTATGAGCTAGAGTTCAAACGGGGTTTTGTCAAGGTGGCTGTAAGTAGAGCTGTCCGCTTACGAGAGTGTCCGCTCAGATAGCTTCGACTGTACAGAGTTTGTATGAGCTAGAGTTCAAATGGGGTTTTATCAAGACGGCCGTAAGTAGAGCTGTCCGCTTACGAGAGTGTCTGCTCAGAGAGCTTCGACTGTATTTCCACTCCCTCAGGGTATGATGCTAGTCCAAACGCCAGGTATCCCCAGCAGTATGTAAGGTTGCCCTGACAATTCGCCGGTACCTATTTATACTGAGATAGGATCCCAACTGGCTGGAGGCTAACCTGTTGGCTATTACATGGCCTCGCCCTGCCGAGGAAATGAACTAGGGACTTCTGAGAACAGAATCGAATCAAGGCTTAAGTCTCAGAATTGCCTAAACCACTCGGTCACTCTGCCTTCTGAATCATATGCAGCCCTCTCAAAATGTTTTGCATTAAGGGCCGAGTCTTCTTGTCTGCTAGGGGGTCCAGTGTGACTTAAGTGGTAAAATAATCGACTGAATATGGCAAAATCGCGGGCCGCCGGCGCATATGAAAACCATTAATGGCATGAGTGAAGCGTAAACCATTAGAGCAGTTTACAATCGAGTTTCGATAGTAATTCGCAATTGATTTTGGTTTTGCTTTACTACGCTCTGTAATTGGTTTAAAAATCTCACGCTACCTTCTCAAAAACCAAAACCAATCGCGACTTGGTCGAACGCGTTTTCCCGCGCTTAGCGTCGGTCAGCGTCGGTCACGTGTATTTGCTTCTAGTTCTCATTGGTTCATTGTGTTATTTACGTTTGTTGTGATTGGCCATTGTAATTGGTTATGGTTTTACGAGACTCAATTGAAAACCCCTCTATATGGCTTGCCTACAATTCCACAATAACCCTGCGACCTGATTTATCCATACAAACCTGTGTTGATCTTGAAAACAGAAGTAATTTGCTGTGTTCCTCTTGAAAGACTCGCAACATCTTCTCTAATACTTTCAATCTTCCCGCAGTACTTGGGGTCGGAAAGCAGTTCAAACGAGGACATTTCTGCCCCACCTGAAAACTCGGGATACCTGGCAAACACTCGCAAACAAAGTTCTTTGGCCTGGAAATAGAAAACGAAATGGGTTCAGTAACAACTTCAATTACATGTAGCTCTTCTTACTACCGTACATTTCTTTGAATGTAAGTTGTGAGATTTTAGTAGTGCATCGGGTAGCCTGTTCCTCGTCTTTTTCCCCACTCACTATTCACTCACTATTATCGCGCCGCCCCATTCAGTAACCCTTTCACTCCCAAGAGTGCTAAGTTCAAAACTAAGGAAAAAATCCTTGAATTTCATTTTGCAAAATTGTCACAAAGAAACAGCACCACATGAAAGTACTGCTCAATAGCTTTCATTTGAATGGTCACACACTAGGGTTTTATCCACGGACTCTAAAGGTACAGCCACATTTATTGACTCAAGGTTTGACTCTGGGAGTGAAAGGGTTAACTGAGACAATGTCTGCCTGAATTGTGCGCAACATGTGTCCACCCCTACAATGTTGCGCACATTGTTGCAGAAGTAGAATTGCTTCCTAGTTCTCCAACATTGCACGCAACAATTTCAACGTGTCTCGACTATCTGCAATATTGCGCGCCAACAATTTCAACGTGTATGTTCCACGCAATGTTACGTGTAGTATTGCAGCGTATGTCTGGGCCTTTAGAAGATTTATATAACTTACCTTTTCTTGCTGGTCTTCTGTTTGTTTGACGGTAGGTGCCAACAGCGCGGCGTGATTGGCTACTTTTAACAACAGCTGAAAGAACCGCATGGTTACAGTCTTGATGTCTTCGCTTTCTGAGCTCAGCTGTTCACAAAACAAAAAATACTTTAACATTAGAGCAGTTTTCAATAAGCCATTTCCGATTTGCCTTTTTGCTCTGTTCAAAACGAGTCCAAGTGCGAAACCTTTCATATGAAAATGAGTTTGATTTACATTTGAATGAACTTGTGAGTAAAACTCATTGAAAGGTTTCGCACTTGGACTCGTGTCGTGTTGACGTCACTACTCTCGTCAGCTGTCGACAACCAGAGCTGTTTTTGTTGTAAAACAAAAACCAAAGCAATAAAATTACAATGACCAATCACAACAAACGTATAAACCGGCAACAAAACAAACCAATGAGAACTCGAAGCAAATACATGTAACTGGCACCGGCCAACCGCGGGAAACACGTTTAACTGAGTCGCGATTGGGTTTGGTTTGTGCTATTTTCAAGTGTCGAAAGTTATCGTGGAATTGCTTTGGTTTTGCTTTACTACGCTCTGTGATTGGTTTTAAAAACTCGCGCCACCAACTTAACCAATCAGATGCAAAACCGAAATCAATCGCAACTTGGTCGCACGCGTTTTCCCGCGCTTGGCGCCGGTTACGTGTATTTGTTTTCATGTTTTCATTGGTTCACTGTCTTGTCTTCGTTTTGTTATGATTGGCCATTGTAAAATTGCTTTGTTTTTGTTTTTTCACAAACCAGATGTTGTCCCCGTTGTCTTCTTGGGAAGTGCAATGAATCTCAACTTACCGTGTAACAACACTTCCCCCTGTCCTCCCCACTTCCGCAATCACAAGGAAAGTTCTTCTTTCTGATCAATTCCACATCCGGGTTCTGAAGAAGAGTCTGGTACACATCTTCCTGGAATGGCGTCAGTGGACAGAACACCACCAACTCATCTGGAAAAACCAGGGTAATTAACAACAAGATATAGATGTTACTGAGCTACAGTCGAAGCTCCCGTAAGCGGACACCCTCGGGAAGCAGAAAAAGCGTCCGCAACTGTAGCTGTCCGCTTACGAGAGTGTCCTCTCAGAGAGTTTTGACTGTATGAAGAAGCCAGGCTAGCGGCAGGCTAAACAGCCTCCCTCAAAAAGTAGCGACTCCCGAAAGTAATGTTAAAATTTGACGATTGTTGATAGATCCTGAAAATATTAACCCCTTAGTATCTTTTGTAGCCGTTATTTGGGCCGTCACGCAACACTTGTGGGGAGAAGCGTTGCGTGATGACTCAAATAACGCTTGGAGACTACAACCCCCCATGTCTTACCTTTCTTAGGCAACTGATCTGCTATCAGGTCTTTCGTTCTTCGAAGAAAAAAACTTCCAATTTTATTTTGAAGATCCTTTGATTCTGCAAGAAAATAACACAATGTTATTAGATTTCATTTAAAGAAGATTAGCTGATTTGAAGAAACACAAGAAAGGTTCAAGGTCTAAATTAAGAGAAATGGCACCCTAACATGGCGGACTTATGGACTAATGGGAAGACACTAACTTTTGTCTTTACTCTCACACTACCTCTCTAATCACCCAGGAGTATAAATTGGTATACCAGCGACAAAATGCTGGGGGGTAACCTGCGATGGACTAGCATCCCATCCAGGGGGAGTAGCAATACTCCTAGTCGGCTTCATGCTACGGAAACCGGGATAAGCTCCGACAGGGTGGGCCAGTTGTTGACCCGAGTGCGGCTTTACTTTTTTTTCTTTATCAAGTCATGAACTTACTTTTCCTGGCTATAGCCAGTTCTCTCTTGGTCGCGTCATATGGCTGTCCTTTCCTGATGGGTTTGTCAAACTCCACTTTGAACTTTTTAGCCAATCCCAGGCTCCCTGGTTTTGCCCAGTCCAGTACACACCAGAATTCCTCCAATTTGTTCTGTAGGGGGGTCCCTGTGAGCCCATATCTAACATACGAATAGAAGTTACAAGAACAACAGTCAGTTTTGGTAATTGGTTCATAGAATAAATCCACAGAAATAAGATGTGTTTCCATGAAAGAAGCGATTGCCATTCGGAGGCTAGGGAATTGCACATGCAATGAAATTTTCTTATTCTCTAAAATTCAACATTGTGTAGTGTTAAGATCATCATGTACTACTATTAAAGCCTTACATCGACAAAGAAATACATCTCACACTACAGTCGAAGGGGAGTCGAAGCTCCCGTAAGCGGACACCCTCGGGAAGCAGAAAAAGTGTTTTATGAACTGGAGTTCAAACAGGGCTTTGTCAAGGCGGCCGTAAGTAGAGCTGACCGCTTACCGAGACTGTCCGCTCAGAGAGCTTCGACTGTATCTCAAAGATGGGACTGCTTGCAGTCTATGCATGACCTTGAGTGACAGAAAACATCGAGTGATTTAGAGGTTGTTGTTGACCCCGGAAGATATTCCTGGAGCATTTATAGAAAATAAAAGCGAAGTTCTGGCTGAAATGTACACGACTGGATTTTCCTGAATTCTTGATGAAAAGTCTTCAATAACAACTTCCAGGGTTACGTTTACAACTCTAAATCACTTAATGTTGTTTCTTCAGCTATGTTTCCACTATTTTAAAGGGCGTAAGCGTGTATAGTGGACCATCATCATCAAGGGTGACACAAATGCCTAGAATAGGGTGATCTTATTCCATACCTGTACAAGTACAGTCAAACCTGCACTAACGGCCAGCTCTCTACAACAGCCAGGATTTTTCGCCTCAACCCTGCGCCGATCCCATACACTTTACTCTTATCGAAACCTCCTTACAACAGCCACCTCTCTATAATGACCAGGATTTTTTGTCCCGACCGTGCGCCGATCCATACACTTTACTCTTGAAACCTCCCTACAACGGCCACCTCTCTACAACGGCCAGGATTTTTCGTCCCGACCGTGCGCCGATCCATACACTTTACTCTTGAAACCTCCGTACAACGGCCACCTCTCTGCAAACAACCAGGATTTTTCGTCCCGACCGTGCGCTGATCCATACACTTCACTCTTAGTGAAACCTCCCTACAACGGCCACCTCTCTACAATGGTCATGCACGATTTTTGGTCCCGACTGTGTGCGGATCCCATACACTAATTTACTCTTATTAAACGGCCCCCTACAACAGACAGTTAATTTCTACCCCAGGTTGGTCATTCGTATTCACCTTCTCTTTACACCAAGAGCTTTAGCAGCAACCGTTATTTTAGCCTTGGGATCTTTAAGGCGATGAACCTCATCCATGATTACAGCCAGCCATTTGATTTGGTTCAAATCATTCTGAAGGAAACAAAAACATGGACGGTATAGCTAAGTGCATGGTCAAAAAATATTAAGCACTGTGCATCTAAGCTTCCAGGACTGTACTGTTACTAAGTCAAGCAACATGTGCGAGCTCGCACGTTTTGTTAAAGTGACTGCATCAGGTTTTTAAGTCAACCATTTTGCAACATTTTTGGACACTTGAACGTCGATCTTCATTACATTGTCTTTATATTGCAAAACAATAATTAGTTTCTGAGCATGATCTTGACCATCACTGAGAGAGTGGAAACTGCCAGATACTGTACTCAATGAGGGCTTTTTGAGTGGTTTTCAATTGAGTGTCGAAAGTAATCCGGAATGCTTTGGTTTGGTTTTACTATGCTCTGTGATTGGTTTAAAAAAAACTACCGCGCCACCTACTCAACCAATCAAATGCAAAACAAAACCAATCGCGACTTGGTCGCACGCGTTTTCCCACGCTTGGCGCCTGTTACGTGTATTTGCTTCAAGTTCTCATTGGTTCATTGCGTTGTTTTCGTTTGTTGTGATTAGCCATTGTAATTGCTTTGGTTTGGTTTTATGACGCTCAATTGAAAACTGCTCTACACCCAAATGCAAACAGAAATGATATTTCTAAGTAGTCACCCTAACTACGCGAGGGTCTAACCAGCCACAGATGTCATAGACTATGAACAAACCACAACAGAACCAGACCACAGACAAGGGGATATACGTGGCTAACTGAAAAGGGCTCCTTTTCCTATTTCTTTTATGTGATGGTTGTTGCAACTTGAAAAATTTAGCCTACAACTGGCGGTTCATTGGCGTGTGATGGCAAAATACTTCACCACTCGCATATTTTGCCATCACACGCCAATGAAACTGCCAGTTGTAGGCTATTATTTTTCAAGTTCATCATTCGCAATCCATCTCAATCTTCTCCATCCTCAACCATCCTTGTTCCTGTTTGGTTTATTATCACCTCTTTAGTGTTTTCCGTCCTTAGTAAACTATTATTTTGAGGTTTCCTTCGACTTGAAGGTAACTTTGTGCATCGCTAAAACTGAAGGGATACGATGAACTCACCAAATGGTTTCTCATGGTCTCGTATGTGGTTAATACTATATCCAGCCGCCCTCTCAGGGCCCGTTCTAGAGTGGCTTCCCTGGCGTTGGCATGAAAGATGCCCGTCTTAAAATGTCCCCACGTCACAAGCTCATCCCGCCAGTTGTACATCACAGAGCCTGGACTGACAATCAGGAAGGCACCTGAGTCATGGCTGCTAACCTTACCTTGCTAGAAAAGAAGTTAACAAATTTGAGGTCACAGAGACTATCGTAATGTCCTGAAAGTAACGACCCCCAGGGAAGGGGAGGGGGGGCTCCCATATAAAGGTGACGGGGGTGATCGTCGTACCTTTTAGGGGGTAACATTTGTGGCTTGGTACTGCTTAGGGTGTTTAAATCTAAAATAACCAGAGTTATTTTGGTTACCTTTTTGGGTATTCAAGCCGAAAACCCCCCCAGGATAGTTGCTAGTCGAAGCTCTCTGAGCGGACACTCATAAGCGGACAGCTCTACTTACGGCCGCCTTGACAAAACCCTGTTTGAACTCTAGCTCATACAAACTCTGTATTTACACATTCCTGTAGGCGGCCAGCTCCAGTTGCAGACACTGTATTTTTCTGCTTCCCGAGGGTGTCCGCTTACGGGAGCTTTGTCTGTAATAAGAATCAGAAACTCTTCGAGTGCTGCAGATAAGATTTGCCGAAACGGAGATTGTTGCCCTCGACTCCATGCAACCCTGTTGTACCACATGGACATGTAGCTAACCTGTTTTCCTGTCACCTTGCTATCCATAAATTTGCAGAATATGTCAGCCTTCGTTCCAGTTTTTCCCAAAATGGCAGCAATGAAAGAAATTACCTAGAACAAGCATATTAATTTTTTTGTGTGTGATATGGATACATAAGAAAAGCACCCACAATACATGTAAGTCTTGGGCATATTTTCGGGGTGGATATGATCGGAAGGAATTTGCGTTTCAAACATGTGAAGGCAAGTATAACACAGTCGTCAAATGAACATCACAAGTCTCTGAGCATGCAGTAAACGACATAAAATACAAAACAAGCTGTACAATTTAAATTAAAAACTAGCCTGCGAACAAGCTCTCTTGGGGTCGCAGGCTAAATGAAAACCAATGAGCAGTACATTCATGTGGTCCGCTTCACAGACACCCGATTAATACGGACACCTCATTTATACGGACAATGCATGGTTTTGGTCCGAGTTCATACATTTTCTAACACTTTTGAGGTGGTTCTAACTTTTAAGTCTGTGGATAGTAGGACCCTAGTGTGTGACCATTCAAGTGAAAGCTATTGAGCAGTACTTTCATGTGGTACTGTTTATTATGCCGTACAAGGTGGTTTTAAGTCTGTGGATGAAACCCTAGTGTGTGACCATTCAAATGAAAGCGATTTTAAACCTTTCCTACCTGAACTGTTTTACCCAAACCCATGTCATCTCCAAGGATCGCGCCAGTATTGTCAGAGTAGTGCTGGTACAGAAAGCGTGCTCCGTCTCGCTGGTAGTCCCGCAGATAACGGTTGATGGTGGCTGGAATCTAATACATGTGTATAAATTAAACCCTATTTTTATTTTTGTTAAATAGGCTTTTTGGTGGGTTTATTAGGGGGGCTTTAACAAACCACGACGGCGACAGCAACAAGAACGTCGCTAAACAAAAGGTTTAATGAACAGTACAATAAAATAATTCAATCAACGTTTTCTATACAAAATACCCTCCCATCTGATCAGTGGGGGATCCAATGTTGCATACAAGGTGGGGGGGGGGGGGTAGGGGGGCAGAAACCGGGGGTAAAGGGGCGGTAAGTCTTTACCCTCAGGTTCCCACCCGTTCCCCTGCCCCCACCTTACGTGTGCAATTCTGGATCCACCACTGATAGGAGGGTATTTTCGGAAATTTAAAGCATAGTAAAAGTTGATTGAATTTAATTGTTTTCAGTACCAATTTTTAGCATACAAGCATTCTGCTAACCTGAATTACTGGATGAACATCAGGCGGAGACAGAAGCAAAGGTACTGATGGATGCACAGCTGGCTCTGAGAAGGATGGTCTTTCCATGTCTTGGTCATCAAAACCTGTAAAGATAATAATAAGAAAGTGAACCAAAATGAATGTAAATGACTCACGCACATACAGTATTATACTGTCAAAGTACAATGTAGCTACATTGTATTACAAACCAGTGAGAACTGAAAAGCTTTTACTGGGATTACTTGTCAAATTGTGTCATTTTAAAGAAACACTCTTATTCCAGTACAGTTGTAAGTGGCATTTAGCAGCTCATGCTTATGTTAAAAAAGTTAGTCCCTGTCCTTAAACAAGCGCAGTCGAAGCTCCGGTAAGCGGACACCCTCGGGAAGCCGAGAAAAAGCGTCCACAACTTGAGCTGGCCGCTTAAGGGAATGTATAAATACAGAGTTTGTATGAGCTAGAGTTCAAACAGGGTTTTGTCAAGGCGGCCATAAGTAGAGCTGTCTGCTTACGAGAGTGTCCGCTCAGAGAGCTTCGTCTGTATAGAGTTTGTATGAGCTAGAGTTCAAACGGGGCTGTGTCAAGGCGGCCATAAGTAGAGCTGTCTGCTTATGAGAACGTCTGCTCAGAGAGCTTCAACTGTACTTCAGAGTGAACTGTAGATGTTGACAGAGGGTCTTCAAGAGATTTCAGGGAATACGTTGTAAACTAGGACAGACAGTCAGTGCCGGTCCAAATGGTGTCTGAGAGTTGACTCTTAAGTGTCTCGCAGATCAGTTATTTGCCTGTGTCGACAATTATTAACAGCATGATCGAGCAAGGCTTAAGAATAATGATACAAGTTGCTTTACTTTTAAAGAGCTTACCATCTGCTATCATGTCATCATCCAACTCATTTTCACCATCACTCTTCTTGTTTATAGCATCATCAAAGCTTGTATTCTGTGGTCTTGTTGATGTGCATGGTGTTTCAGATAGACTTTCTGCATGTTGTATCCTCTTATACACCTTCTTTGCCTCCTGGATGATGGGAGAAGCGTTTTTCTTGTTCTTGGCTCTGCTGCCAAGCAGCTTTTTGTTACACTGGACACTAGAAACATTTAATTTTCCTGTTGCAAGGATAAAAAAAGATACAATCATGTACCATAGCCATAGATTGAGTAAACGTCTAATCCTTTCCTCGTGGGAGATGCGATGGGCTAATGGATAGCCCCTTAGGCCGTGAGTAGAGCTGTCCGCTTACGAGAGTGTCCGCTCAGAGAGCTTCGACTGTACAGAGCTTGTATGAGCTAGAGTTCAAACAGGGTTTTATCAAGGCGGCCGTAAGTAGAGCTGTCTGCTTACAAGAGTGTCCACTCAGAGAGCTTCGATTGTACAGAGCTTGTTTGAGCTATTTTTTTGTTGAGGCGGCCGTAAGTAGTAAGAGCTGTCCGCTTATGACTGTATATCTACAGTATACATATATATATATTACCTTTCTTTTTCTCCTTCGATGAAGATACTGAAACCTTTGTTTTGATGTGATCTACAATGTACAAGTATTTGAAAAAGCAAAACTTTGAATAATTTTCTTCTCTAAGCAAGTCATTTGTCAGACGAGTACAGTGTTAACTGGACAGTCAAGTCATTACGTTTTTATTACAGTCGACCTCCTGTAAGCGGACACCCTGGGGCCTGAAAAAGTGTCCGCTTAAGAGAGGTGTCCAATTATGGGAGGTTCAAAATGTAGTGTTTGTATGTAGCTGGGAACATGATTTAGTGTCCGCTTACGAGAGGTGTCCACCTACGGAAGGTGTCTGTTAGCGGAGGTTCGACTGCACCAGAAAAATTAACAGAAAGAAAGAAAGGAAGGACAAAACTATTTACAAACTTACTATTGCCACTTTTCCCTTTTGAATCCATCCTTTCCTGAGTATTTGAATCACTACTCGCATCATATTCACCATATTTTAATCTGTGTTGGACAAAAAAACAATCTGATCATGAACAGTTGAATCAAACTTTTTTGAAATTTATTTTATTTATTTGCAGTGTACATCCTCAGATTAATGTCACACTCTGGCTATTATAATTGACATACAGGCCGGTTTGGAATTTTAAATTTGATAGTACTTGCCATGTAATTGGGGAAAGTGACTTTAAGAATTGCACCAAAATTCTACAATTTCTACTCACCCGGAAGGATTGAGACGAGTGGGTGAGTACTAATGTCTACCCCTGTGTTGGACTACATGTATACTTTTTCAGTGTCTTGTTTCCAAAAAATGCAACAGAATGACAATGGCTGTCGTGGATCTCTCGACTCTCTGATATCAAACTTGTTCAATGTGTAACCACATTTTTGTCCGAAATTAAACAGTGTACATATTACTAATTACAAATTATTATTATTACCTACCTCATGATTTCTTCAGTTTCATTTCCTTTCAGATGATTAAAGAAGAATTTTCTTTCTGTTGTAGAAGGTGTGACACCTGAGTGAATAAAAAAAAATTATTTATGATCACAGGTCTGGAAGAATTCCAATCAATCACTGGTACGCCTTTCAGTAATATGTGAACTCTGCTCAAAAACATGTTGTGTTAGGCCCAGTTCAGATGCCGTACTTCACATGAGAATTACAATTATTGTAAGTTCATGTGAGGTACGGCGTCTGAATCAATTCGGAACGGCTGGATGAATTCGGATCGGCTCAGTCGTTCTTCCTGCCTGGCTCAGCCGGGAATAACGGCTGTGGACCGGCTTTGATTCAGACGCCGAACTTCACATGAGCCGAAACAAATGCATGAATTATAATAATGTATTTTTCAATGTAACAGCAATTTTCCCCTATTAATTTAAGTTCGGCTGAATTAAGCTCGGCGTCTGAATCAATTCAGCCAGTCTAAATTAATTTGGGTCAGCCTAAATTCGAATTCAGCTCATGTGAAGTACGGCATCTGAACTGGGCCTTAATCATTTCTTTATGGATGTCTCAGGAAACAGAAGTTCACTTCAACAGGTTCAAAAGGTCACGTCCGTGGCATGGGCTGTGATTGGTAGATTTTGATCCATATTGCTAGCAATGTTTCTTTTTTCAGGGTTCATTGGTTGTCATCGTAATTATGACTGACGGCAATGAAACCCCAATTGTTAGTTGGGTTTTGAACTTCAGAGTTTGCGCGCTATTAGACTGCAAGCAGTCTCTATTTTTCGCATAAGTCAGTGAGGCGAACGCGCGAAAAAAATATCGCGTGTTCACCTCACGGACTAGGCGAAAAATAGAGACTGCTCGCAGTCTAGTGTGGTATTGAAAGACGTTGTACATGTAATTGTAGGCTTATGAATGAGTCACTAACCAGTAGTATTACTTGTCATGTTACTTGGCTGCTTGGTTATGGTCTTTCTCAGAGCTGTTTACAGGAATTATCTCACTTCCATCAGATTCATAGCTACAATGTTATAAACAAACAAATAAGCAAAAGTCTTACAAAAAAAATTATATAATTTAATAAAAAAGAAAAGTCATCTGAGAACACTAAATTGTAAGATAAATAATTAACGACTGATTGAAATAACAAAATCTGAAGTGTTCTGACAATTTACTGGTCAGTAGTCATCAGGGATGGGCATATGAGAGCACAAGAAACATATACATTTACATGTACAACATGTAGAAGCAAACAGTTCTTAATGTCAATGAGTGCTTTGCAAAGAAACAAAGTAAACACTCCTTGTCATTAAAGCCTGGTTTCCATATGATCACAACGATCGCAACGATTGCAGTCGCAGTCGCAACGATCGTTGCGATCATATGGAAACCACTCTTGCGATCATATATGGAAACCACTCTTGCAATCATTACGATCGTTGTGATCGTTGCGATCATATGGAAACCAGGCTTAAGTGTTTTCAAAATATTACTGGTTAGGGTAGATAGGCCTACGTGGTTATACAAAGTCATGTACATGCATGTACATGTACATTGTACAAAAAAGTCATGCTGTAGCAAGAAACCCCATATATATTGGTCCAAAAATATCAGTTGAAAATCAAAAAAAGTTTTCTGGAGCCCAGTGCACTACAGAGATCCACAGTCGTATACATATGAAAGAAGATAATTATTCTAGGCCACATAGACACACTCAGGTATTAACCTTACCCGATGAAATTTACAACAGCTTCTCTTATCCCACATGAGGTGTCTTGGATAGAGTTGATGACTGCTTCATAATATTCATTATCTCCACTGTAAGGTGCAAGACAACTTTGCCCTATACACCATACTATATATGTACAAAAAAATATGAAAAAAACTAAGTGAGAAACTTTAAAAACATTAAAGTAACAATAATAATAATTATTGGACACAAGCCTCTTTGTCTTATACATCAACATTGGGGATGAGAAAATACTGCTGATGGTCTGTTGTTGGGTTTTCAGTGATCTCCAATTCCACATACAGGTAGTACTAAATTTCTCCATGATTTGTTTTAAATTAAAGTTTGACGAGATGGTTGACATTGGTGACATTATTTTCTTGCTTTGTTGATGTGAATAGTTAAATTTTTGCTTTTTAATTCTGTAAACTTTAGGTATTGGTCGAAAATGATTGAAAAAAACCCCACCCTTGTTTGATATTGTTACACTGGACCTGAATAAACATAAGGTTCAAATAAATACTGGGTCTAGTACAAGGCCAACTTTTAAATAAATGCCTCTGGCTTTCTAGCCTGCGAACGCAGACGTATCTCCGGCTCGAGTTTCCCCCGTGCGTTTGCAGGCTACTGGATTTCAAGACAATTTAATATGGTCCATGTATCAATTTTACATTATGTTTACATATACATGTACATTGTAACAAAACTTGTTAAATTTAAAATTTTGATACATTGTAACTTGAACTGTACACGTACTTGCTGATGATACTTCAACTCTCATGTCTGAACATTTTGCTTCCTTGTCTTTCCCCTCAAGCTTGAAATCACTTTGACTGTTATGATAGGGATAGAAAAAGAGTCCAGTTAGTTTGTAAAACGATTAAAATTCATCTGTTCTTTTAAAGTTTTAGCCTAAAAAACTTGAACAAAGAAACATTATCTGATTACTCTACCATCTGATGACTCTACCATAATGCAGTAGAACAATTAACAATCAAATGTCTGAACAAGTCATTTTACTAGTCATTTTTAAGTATTCGCGCAGTTTGATTAGTCATTTTAAAATTATATTGTAATCTTAATTAGTAGTATCTGATATTTTATTGTAATTTTATTTGTAAACTAAGTGTCCCCAATAATTTATTAGTAGTCCACTTGTGGACAGCTAGAAGTTAAGACACAGAAATAAAGTTATTGATTGATTGATTGATTGATTGATTGATTGTTTCCACTCTCTAGGTACGTAGATACATTTAGTACATGTTCACCTGGCAGTGCCTGGCATGACCAATCGATGATGCCATAATCGATATCAATCAATAACAGTCAATGCCAATTAATCGATTGATATTGGAAATCGATGACCAATAAATTGATGATGGAAAATTTTGCAACTTTTATCATGATCTACATGTAGACTACGAGTAGTCCCTCAGGGATAGTCGAGTGGGAGAGCATGCGAGTGCACATGAAAATTACCTCCTATGAGGAGACGCGACTCATTTTTTTCTCGCCGCCGCCCATCGTGTCTCCTCGTGGGAGGCGATTTTTGCACTCGCTCACTCACTCGACTATCCCTGAGAAAAATGAGGGACTGCTTGTAGTCTAATCATGAACGATTTTTATTGATTTTCATCAATATTATTATTGTTGATGAAATTAAGGAAATTTTACTTGTGACCATCAATTGGTCATCGAATCATCAGATTGGCTGATACCAATCAAAATCGTTTTTAAGGTTACTGATAACCTTTTGGGGTGCCTTCCGGAAAATATTTCGTACGCGCGTTTTTTTCGATGAAACCACTGTAAACTATATATCATTGAAAAGGTAATAGAATGTAGAATCTGAATATAATGCCACTTTAAAATAATATCGCTTTGGTAAGCGTGCGCGAACCTTCAAACTCAAAACTGTTGATGTTTGCTTCGCTGAATTACCCGCCTTCCTGTTAGCGCGTACGACCAAACCAACTGCACTATATCAATCAGCACTTGATGGGCTACGATTATGTCGGGGATTATGGATTTTCCTATTGGTTTCTGAGAAAAACAACTTTGAAGTTGGCCAATAGAAAATTTTTCGATTCGCGTCACACAGAGAGGCGTAAAAGTAAAAATATTTCGAATTCCTTAAAAGCCAGACACACTTTTGCGCACCGATATCTGACGATCATTTTGGCCAAATTTCGTTAAAATCCTACAAATCTACATACCCTATTAATTAATTTGAAGAGTGGCTACCCGCTCAAAAATAAACCCTGAGTTTTCGGGCCGAAAAGATTTTATTATTTTTCACACTTACTCAACGCGGGTGTGAATGCGGTCATGCCGCCGACCAATGAAAATCAACATATGGCCCCCTAAAGAGGCTTGTGACAAAACAGTCTTGAATTCACGGGAAAAGTATTCGGCGCTGAGCGAAATTATATCTGCATTTATTTATAATGAAAAGCGAAGTCGGGTGCGCGCAAAACTACAGCAAGTAAGAGGCAAAGAAGGAAAAACAATCCAACCGGAGAGGAAAGTACAAGTGGAGTGGAAACTCTTGCAGCTCTTGTTGGAGATGATCCATCATCTAGCGACTCTGTCTTGGCTTTCTTAGGCTCGGACTTTCTCTTACTTTTTACCCAGGGTGAATTTTCACGTTCCCCTCCTCGTTTCATGGTATAAAAGCCGACTTTTTAGACTAAGTGCATTTTCCTCTCGCATGGACTTGAGATAATGCGAACTCTGCAAAGACGCTATTTATATAATCTGAGCATTCCCAGATGTATTCCCATGTCACACTGCACGGGAGATCACAAAGCGTTGACATCTCAAAACACCTTTGGGGAATAACGTTTTAGTCACGCGAAACACAAAATTTGCTATAACTCCGCAAGAAAAATATATTTTGAAATAATTTTTGTTTTAGAAAAAATCAAAATTCGACCCCGAAAAGGTTATCAGTAACCTTAAATTAACAATCATCAATTGATATCGATTGATCAATTGATTTTCCATCATCGATTTTTATCGATTGGTCATGCCAGGAAATACAGTAAGCTTAAATTAATGATGGAAATAATAAAACTTGTGACCATCGATTGGTCATCGATTGGCTGATACCAATCGAAATTAACTAACAATCATCGATTGATATCGATTGATTTTAGACTACGAGTAGTCCCTCATTTTTCTCAGATCGAGCGGGTGAGCGCGTGGAAATATCCTCGCGCGAGAAGACGCGACGCGAAGAGGTGCGAAAAATAAGGGACTACCGACTAAGGGCCAGCGTTTGACCCTTCACGGCCGAGTGATTTTTGGGTGTCAATTTCATATCATCTTTCTTGCTGTCATTTACGCTTGTCATTGATGAACTGCGGGAGATGTTATCACAGACCAGGGGCCGAAGGAATACGCTTTCTTCGTGGATGTTTCGCGGGAAGCCATCTGAGGTCTACGCCTAAAAAAGCGATAGGAAGGCCTCAGAAAAAGCCTAGCATCAACTATTTCTGCCGTGTTGTGGCTGCAACTTCAACACTTTTTACGGAGATTTTAAGCGAAGTATTTCAACCGAAAATATTTTCGAAATTCCAAAACGGGCAGAGTCGAGAAATCTCTCCTCGCCGATTTCCTGAATCAACTGGGGTTTCCTTGTGAACAATCTTCTTCATTTTCTTCCAAATGTGGCACAAAAATAAGGAATGCTGTGGATCTGATCCGTTTCCTTCGAGGAGGTCCACAACCTGGTTGTGTTGTTGTTGACGAATCGGTTTCGCCGATTGCGACTGAAAGGTTTAAAGACTGGCGCGTTCCCCTTGCTCGAGCTCAGTTAATTCCAAGTCAAGCCGAGTAGCATCACCGTTGGACACGGCGAAAACCGGCAAAGCTCGATGATCGATCAATAGTAGATTCGCGAGAACGTCTCGACCAGCAAAGAGCGCCTCCAGTGCTTCGATTTGTTTTGGTTTTAACGCATCTATTTTTGGCAGCTGATCGATACAGGCCTGTAATCGATCAGCCATGATTGGGATGAAACGCTATTAATCCTTGAGTGTTGACATCGGCTTGCGCGTATTGACAGATTGTTGACAGATCTCCAAGAAAGAAACCAATCATAATTTTGCGTTGTGAGAGCAACGCATAATTCAAACGCTGGCCCTTAGTTGGTAGTCCCTTATTTTTCGCGCCTCTTCGCGTCGCGTCTTCTCGCGCGAGGATATTTCCACGCGCTTCGCGTGCGCTCACCCGCTCGGTCTGAGCATCTATGTGAGAAAAATGAGGGACTACTCGTAGTCTAGATTGATTTCCGATCATCGATTTATATCGGGAAATACGGTAAATCAATGATGGATTTAAATCGGGTTTTTTTTCATCAGCTCGGCCCTGAGCTTATTTATACATGTAGCTTGCCTTTTACATACGTACCATCTTGTTTTAAAGTCACCATTGTTTACATTGTTTCCACATGCTACAACAGCTCTTTTCGTGTCTTCTTCGTCTTCTGTACAATCATCGTCCGTGGTAGATCCATCGAAATCCATCCTCCCAGCTTTTATCACAAATTTTCTCTTCGTATTTAGATAATTTTCAAGACGAGAAATTGCACATCATCGTGAGCGCAGAAATGATCTGTTCACTGTGCGGTTGTTAGTTTATATAGCTAATCCAGTGAATCTAATTCTCGATACATTGTAAAACTTTGCAGATTACAAACTAAGACATTCTTGCTTGAAAGGCGCTCTTCAAAGAAATGCCAAGCTTTAGTTTGAAGCTGGAACAGTTCAGGGAAAGCTAGAATCTTTTGAACATTTGAGCGGCCATGTTGTTTTTCTTAGTTTTCGCGCGGTTTGACGCTGTCCAGTTGAAATTACAGCCCTGCTGGCGCAGTCCTGGTAGGGACGAATGACGTCACGATGGCGGGAAAACACGGGGCTTCCTGCTCCATAAATCGCCGCGTGTCTCAAAATGGCAGAGAAATATTTTCATCAAACAGTGGAAATATTCCGCAGGGAAATCAATGTAGATCAATGAATACGAGTTTTAAATCGGCTGCTCAAGCTTGGCTGAAACTTGGAAGCAAACATGATGCACTTTTTTTCCGTGAAGCGAATTGCAGAAGGAATAATTCAGATTGTTTTTCGCATCTCAGGAAGGAATGGAGGTTAGTTTCTAACATGTCTAAAAATGTGTGTCAGTTTTTCGAAACATTCGCTGGAGTTGAGCAGTAATTTATTTTAAACCGTTACACATGTAACCGTTTAGTTTTCACAAAGCTTTACTTTGGTGCATGAAAACACTGTGGCCTAACTGTTGACATAATTTTTATCGGCTTATTTAGCGTACGTTCAAGTATAAATAAGCTTAAACTGCCACGATTTCCAAACACCGAGAAGAGAGTTGAAAATAAGACGCGCAGCGAAGCCGTTTTTGACGAAATTCGAGGTGTTTGAATATCCGATGAAACACTGTCTCGAGTGTTTGATAACTTAAGCTTATATATTCTCAATCGAAACAAAAACTAAAAGGCCCGGTCGACGGTCACAACATTTGTTGTGACCAATCGTTGTTCTTCTGCACTCATGGCGGTCAAACGACCACAACAACCTCACAACATTTCAAGAACAAAAGACTGAAATGTTGTGACGATGTTGAGACAAAGTTTAAACGAATTCAAACTCTTCACAACATCTCACAACATTGTTGTTCGGGGTGGTCAAACGGTCTCAACATCGGCTCTCAACAAATGTTGTGAGAATGTTGTCGGCTTATCAACTTTGTCCGTTTAAAAAACCCACTCACATATACTTCTCGATACTTCAGTAATCACAAACTGTAATTAGTCCAAAAAACGAAGAATTACCAAAATTCACAAAAAATTCCAACGGATTACACCAAGAATGCCGACATTGAATACCAGAATAAATTACCAGAATATAAAAGTGTTGGCCCGAAGGATTTATTCTGGTAATTTATTCTGGTATTCAATGTCGACATTCTCGGTGTAATCCGTTGAAATTTTTGCTGAATTTTAGTTATTTGTCGTTTTTCTTGGACTAGTTATAGTATGTGATTACTGAAGTATCGAGAACTACATGTGAGTGGGGTTTTTAAACTTATAAAGTTGATAAGCCGGCACATGCGCCGAACCGTGAAACAATCCCCTTAAATTGTATAATCGATTGAATAAAACAAATATGAAGTGCAATGGCAAATTATTGAAGTTTCTCTTGGCAGCTCTTTGAATTTGAACGCTGCCTTTACATATTCAGCTGAGTGTTCTGGGAACTATAGATTTTCGAGTTTCTGAAGTAAAATACTAAATCAATTTTTTGATCGACGTTGTCCCTACACCACTCGATGCAATCTCGTACCCAGAGTCCACGGTCTCCTCGGTCAGCGGGTCGTCGCGTCGTTGTTCTTGTCTGACGTTTTGACGTCATCTATACCGCAGCGCGCTAACCACGTGACCACCGCGCCTCCACTCAGTAGGTGAGAGTGGGGAAGTGGATTACACCTGAGTCCCCGTCCACACGTATCCGTTTTCGAAACGCTCCGTTTTAATCGAAAACGCATCAAAAGCTCCGCGTCCACACTATCGTTTTGGTAACGTTTTCCCCGTCCAAAAGAACACGCTCGAAAACGCTGCAGCAGTCATCTGCGCATGCGAGCAATAGACGTAAATAGATCGGATCGGAGTTCACGTGATGAGAATGACCGTTTTCACACTAGAGACGGGAAACTCGTCTTGACGGAAAACTCATCTGACGGGTTTCTCGTCCTTGTGTGAATTCAAGACGAGTCTAACTACTTGTCAATTTCACTTTGAAGCTGAGGCGCACCGGGGTTACCTTTCCTTATTTCTAAGACGAGTTATCCGTCACAGACGGGAAACTCGTCTTAGAAATCCGTATAAAGCGACGAAAAGTAGACGGGTAAAATCAGACGAGTTACCCGTCTAAAATTATAACTGTCCCGTTTTCATGCTAGGACGGGAACTCGTCTGAGACGGATAATCCGTCTCAGACGAGTTTCCCGTCTCTAGTGTGAAAACGGCCAATGACGTCAGCGTTTTTTTAAAAGCATCCGTTTTCGCCGTCCACACTATAAATCTTCACTGTGGACAGCGTTTTCAAATGTATGCGTTTTCGATGATCGTTGTCACGAGAATTAAGAGAGTGAGTTAAAATAATAACCGAACAATTGAAGCTGTTTTTGGCGTTCGATTAACTCTTATGACACCTGCTTGTCCTTGTTTTCTTAATTGTAAAGGCTGCATTTAATCTTTCTCAAGCGCGTTCTACTGTATTGAATTCAGTAGGTTAGATTCCATGGTGAACTCTTCGCCTAAGGAAATATTAACTTCGCAAATAGCATTGACACTACATGCATGTTGTCACGGTATTTAAAATAATCTTCTTGGTTCATTTGTAAAAATGTAAGGATATATCTATTAAGTTCTTATTTCTCGCGGGTAAAATTGAAGATTCACTTGTAGTTAGGTCGAACCAGCTGACCTTCGAAAGGTTAACGTACTCCTCGGCAAGAAACCCTTTTGTTTATTGCATGTTGTCCGCGCATTGAAAATAAAATTGAGATATCTCCGAGTTTGTATGCTTTATTCAGAGTAGAACAATTGAAAACACAATAGTAGCCGTTAAGACAAACATACATCAAGTATATTGTATATTAACAATGGTTATCGAACACAGTCCTGACAGTCTACAACCTTATGTGAGCTTACAGAAGTTACAATAATCTTAATAAAGTGAATTCACGTTTGATAGCTCGAAATATTTCTTCTACTAAATGTTGGTACATTTATATATATTAGTTTAACAGTTTTTCTTCTTTACGATGTAAGCAGTCTCAAGAGACTATTATAACTATATTGTTCCCTCCTCTCATCAGATATTCAATTGTCGTTTATTTTCAATTTAACATGTGCAAATATATGTTACAAATTGTGTTTCACGAAAGTCCCGTGAACTATAGAACTAGCTTTCAGCTTAAAATTGTAGTTCTTAGTGAGAACAACGTGATTCCCGCGAAGTTTAATAAAGAATATCATCACAAAATAAATATATGAAAACAAAATAATGTAATCCTCAATTATCTACAATCATGCAAACCAACCTTGTGCGAAAGTCTGTTTTTGTAATTAAAAATAAAACGTACTAAATAACGTTGTTGATAAGCGAACAAATATTAAACAAAGATACCCCGCGAACACGAAATATAAAATAGAGTTTATCTCACTTTTGATGAATAAAGTTTGATAGCGGGTTTCTTGAAGTTTTTCGCATTTTTTTAAAATTGTATTTACCATCTGGTTCCATAGAAGTATTGGCTTGTCGATGGATTAACGAGAGCGTATGGCGACGAACCGTGCCGCGAAACTGGGAAATCCTCTTCGCTTGAAATCCGTTCAGGTGGACAACAGTTGCATCTTATAGCAGAGTATGGCAGTAATTGTACACTTTCTCTCTCTCTGGGAAACTGGCTTGGCAGAAAGTGGCACTGGGTTTGATAAGGCGCCGAGTGGAAACCAGTTGAATGACATGGTGAAATACCGGTTCTCGACAATGCCGCTGCCATGCGCTCGTCACGGTAGTTAAACCCGCCTCTGTATCCCCACCGGTCTTTTCTCGTGTACTGAGGTTTCTGTTGGCTTCATATTTTGGCGAGAATACATATGGCGTAGCCCTTGATTGCATAGAGAAGTCTTCGAGATCTTCATCTTTCGCACCAACGCTTGCGGTGGCGGTTATGCAAGTTTGGTTAACGGGCTCAATCTTTTCTTTCTTAATGGGGACAATTTCTGTGTCATTCAGAACTTCATTTTGTTGTAGAGCGCTCTCTTCATCTTGCTCCGGGTTTTCTTGCGGCGAAAACGAATTTCGATGGCAAACACACGGGAAAGTACACGAATCTTGGTTAGCCATTGATGCTGTGTTGTTGTGTTTCAAATATTTTTTCTTGGGACGTCTCTTCGGCCGATACTTGTAGTCTGGATGTTCGATCATGTGTAACTCGCTTAACAGCTTGGCTTGCGCGAAAAACTTCTGCTTTTCATCCTCGGTAAGTTTCCGCCACTCCGAGCCAAGAATTTTGCTGATCTGCGAGTTGTGAAGTTTAGGGTTTTGTCGCGCTAATTCCCGCCTCTTACGACTCGACCAGATCATGAAAGCGTTCATTGGCCGTTTAACGTGATGTTCGAGATTGGTGGACATGTCGATGGCGGTTTTCCAGGTAGCCGGTGTATTTCCTTAGTTCACTCGGTTTCTCTTCACACTGCTCCGGGCCGCGGATTAACTGATGTTACTCTTCACTCCGGCTAGCGCTTTTAAAACTTCTCCTTTTAGTGTCGAGTTCAAGAAAAAAAAAATCCGTCAAATTGCTTTTCTTCCTCGCAGTTGGAAAGCAATTTCTCATATAAATTCGCCTCAATTAGCTAGTATGCGACTAAGCTCCCTGCGTCGCAAGCGTTAGATAGATGCTTAGAATGCCACCTTCACATTACTGGTTGTTAGAGTATAAAGCCACGCTTTTATGCCTATACTTGAAACAAAAGCCTCTTTTTGTTTAATTAATGTTTAATGTGAGTTCAAGTAGTGAAGTGTGTGTAGCGACTTGTTCATTTCGTGTCGGCAACTTTCAGCTGTTTTTTTGTATTTCGCTGCGCGTGTCAAAGTTGCGAACTCTCTCTCTCTCTAAAACAAGCATACACTATTAAAACACGCCCCGTTTTTTAATTCGACCACTGAAAACCTAACTAGGCCATAAAATCGTTAACTGCCGCACCTGGATCGTTGTTTTTCCCTGCCTGGTCGAGGACTATTTTCAGCGTTTGCATAATTAATGTAATCCAGCTTATAAAACAATGCGCCTCATTTATGCGGTGGCGTTTACGGTTCTTTGGAACACTACACAAAACAAATGAAGCTGTTGTTGTGGGCGAGCACGGAGAACGCTCTCTGAAACATTTGACCCAAGCTAAATCTTATTTTATTTCTAATCTGAACGTTTCTTGTTTTTAAAACACAAAAATATCCTTATAAACTTGACATCAGATTTGAAACCATTCACATACAAGCACTCAACGGGCTTACTTCACAACAACAATGAAACTCATCAAAGACGAATATGTTTTGCTCAAATCAATAATTCATGTTGTATGTTTAGTTCATGGCTTTCTTGTTAAAACAAACTTTTACATGACAATGGAAGATAAAAGCGAACTTTCATCTCCATTGAAAACGCTGAAAAGGACTGAAAAACGCCTCCATCGCACACGAAATGTATTCTGTATTTCTTTAGTATAATTCTAAACATTGTGACTGGACGTACAGCGTTTTAAATTTAATATGGGAGAAACTTCACTCTTGTTAATTTGCGAAAGGTCGTGTTTATTTTCAACGCAGGTGTTTTTAACGAGCGAAGACTTGTAAAATAGTTTCTCTAATTTGTGGTAATTAACTCAAACGGATCTACTGGTAAACGAGAGTATTAACGCATTACACGTTCAAAACTTTGTCACTTGTCCGAGCAATGAATAAAGAGTGAGCTTAAAAAAAATATTAGTATTCGTGGGGAAAATTGGAAAAAAGACTTTCAAAGAATATTGTTTTGTTTATTTGTTATTTCCGTTCTTGATATATAGTGACATTTTAGCGTTGGATTATAAAAACAAAACGTTACGGGCGTTGAATTGTCTAAAATCGTCAGTTGCTTTTTGACATTTGAATCCAAAGTATTACAGAACTCCAACACGGGACAATACATGTAACTTATAACAAAATGGCAGACGTCTTTGTGATGTGAACTTTACGTATACGCATATAGGGTTCCTAAGAATTATGTGGAAGTGAATTTTCCTTTATTAGCCTGCACCTTGTACTCAATAATAAACGACTGACTTTTAGAGCTGTGGATGAAATTCTAAAGTGTTTCTATTCAAATGAAAGCTATTGAGCAGTACTTCCATGTGGTTACTGTTTGTAATATGCTGTACAAGGTGGTTCTTTAATAACTTTATGAAACCCCAGTGTGTGACCATTCAAATGAAAGCTATTGAGCAGTATGTTCGTATACGTAGAACTGTTTATTATGCTGTACAAGGTGGATCTAACTTTCAAGTCTGTGGATAAAACCCTAGTGTGAGGCTAGTGTGTGACCATTCAAAGGAAAGCTATTGAGCAGTACTTTCATTATGTGGTACTGTTTATTATGATGTACAAGGAGGTTCTATCTTTTTTTATTAAAGTCTGTGGATGAAACCCAAGTGTGGCCATTCAAATTGAGCAGTACTTTCATGTGGTGTGGTTCGTTTTTCAATTATTTCCGCCAAAAATTCGTCAAATTTGTATTCTGTTCTGACCCCTCAGGTGGTACAAAGTTAATCATGATACTGAAAATGTTTTATATCAAAAGTTTACGAAACACAGCTGATATCAGTAGTGTCCCAAGTAAGCCAGTTAAAGTTTACTGAACCCAGTCAAGAGTCTTGACCCAGTAAAATGTTTAACAATTCAATAAATAAACATTAAAGTGGCTTTACTCAGTGAAAATTAAAAGGCCTCTATATTAAAGCTATATTAGTTCAGTAATTTTAGGCCTGTATTCAACCAACACACTTATAAAAAGCTATCTAGTCAATAATGAACAGAAGGTTGACAGAAAGAAAGGAACTTGATGTGAAATAATTGATTGGGTTTCTTTATTTTCAAATTAATAGGTTAGTTTAGGACGATCGTTTTATAATGTAAATGGGGCCATGAATAACTCAGCAGGAATGCCATGAAATCATTAGCTTTTTAACGGGGACGTTGTCTAACACAAACTAGCTGGTTAAGGCATCAAAACTGATCAACATGAAAAGACGTTAAATATATTAAACAGGGGCACCCAACGACAAAATTTCCTGTAGGTGTCGAAACGTCGTTTTCACGTTATAACTGTGCTAAGAAAAATGTATCTGTTCGGATACGTTAGCTGAACTTTCAAACTTCAGAAAATTTTAGGGATTGAAATCTTATTACCCGAATTTTATGAGTTGAATTTGCCTTTCAGAAAATCCTAGCTGACCTATTTTTGTACCCAAAACGACATTTTTATCTCTCCGAAAACAAAAGGCATTAATTTTCCCATATTAAGAAAGTTCGAGATGAAATTTCCCTAACCGAATATCTGAGGCGATTATAGGTCTTCCGAACAGATATTCCACCGAAACGATCCGTTGGGTGCCCCTGATTAAAAGATCGAATAAGAATCCTGGAGATTGTTTAAAAAGACCCCTAGGAAGATGTCTTATTGGAAACCAAACCTAAAAGTCATTTATTTTTTATGGTAATGCTTCCAGTGACCATATGCTCCCTCAATCAGTAATTTTCGTGTATTTGTTTCAACTGATTTTTTACAAAGCATAGGCACCACCAAATCTTATATCGCAGCAAATTAGTTGAAGCTCTCGCGGACACAGTCTCGTAAGGCTGACAGCTCTACTTACGGCCGCATTGACAAAACCCCGTTTGAACTCTAGCTCATACAAACTCTGTACAGTCGAAGCTCTCTGAGCGGACACTCTCGTAAGCGGATAGCTCTACTTACGGCCACCTTGACAAAACCCTGTTTGAACTCTAGCTCATACAAACTCTGTATTTTACACATTCCCGTAAGCTGCCAGCTCCAGTCCATCGCACTTTTTCTGCTTCCCGAGGGCGTCCGCGCGCGCTTACGGGAGCTTCGACTTTATTTAAAAAGTCTTATTTCTTAAAAAAAACCGGTGCCGTTAACTGATCGTACATGGAAACCCCGGCCACTACAAAATATTTCTTATTAAAATAGTTTAATTCCTCGCGAAGCGAGGCCGAAATCGCGTAGCGTGGTTTATAATTCTGTCCCCAAAGAGCTCACGCGAAAGCAATTCTCGTGTGGCCTTTACGATCATATTTATTTGTTTGTTTGTGGAAATCGTGGTTGACAGTAATGACGTCACACGGCGCGCTCGTGGCCTAATGGCTTAAGGCGCTAACTTTTAAATCTGATCTTCGGGATTGAGGGCGAAAGTTCAAATCCTACATGGTCCTTCTTCTTTTTCTTTTTTTTTTCGGTTCGAATCCAGGCCGTTCTTTTTTTTAACCCCCTTAATAACATTGACTTCGACGTAATCTTAGTACACGTAAATGTAGAAACAGGAACGGCTGCTGAAGAATAACAATTTTTACTCCAAGTTTGTTTATCGAACGAATTTATATACGGGTCATTTGTGAAAAAAAAACCCGGCTTTATTAAATATGTTATCAACAACAGGAAAAGGAAAGACGACTCAGGAATTTCTCAAAGTACGATCAACATATGGCTTAGTTTTCATTGTAGACGTGAAAACTTGTGTCTGAAAATAATTCGCCGATCCGATATTGCGAAGAAGATTTTAACCTACAAAAGCGAGGCGGTTTCAGATCATTCGGATGGAAAAGTGGGGAAAACAGTACAAGAGCGCTACAATTTATTACAGATATCGGGAGACGAGCGAACTCCAATCGAAACCAAAATCCGGTGGCATAGCAAAAACACGGCGTTCGTCCGGCGATTCTCAGAAACCTTGCACCGATTCTTGGAAACCTTGCAGATCAAATCGCAGGCGTGCCCGTTACTAGGCAACAAAAGCTTCGCGAGGACCTGCGAGTCACGTATTACTAGTATTTTGAATAAAGCACGACTCCGGCAGAGAACATTTTTAATATAACGATCAGTGGCCAGGACTTGCGTGCGTGCACTTGTGTTGACTTACGTTCACTTTGATCGAGTTCAATTGAGCGCAATTAGACGGACGGCGTTTTTTCACCGTTTGGCGTTTTGGCCACACAACGCAAGTCGACGCAAGTCAACGCAAGATTTTTGGTTTTTATTTTTATACACTAGTAATGTATTGCAGCGCGCACAAGAGCATTGAAATGGCTTTAATGTTTTGAAACTTGCGTCATACTTGCGTGCACTTGCGGTAAACTTGCAAGTCTGTACGCAAGTACTTGCGTCTCCGTTTGGCCAGGGCTTTACACTTCTAGACTGAATAGCAGCGCGCACAGGGGCATTCAAATAGCTTTTTTGCGACTTGCGTCATACTTGCGGCAAACTTGCGACTCCGTTTGGTCACCAGCGCAAGTCTGTACGCAAGTTCAACTTGCGTCTACTTGCGTCTCCATTTGGCCAGAGCTTTAGATCATTTTTCATGACACTTATTCCACAAGGAGGTTGATTTCTTGGTATGGAAGGCTTTTGCGCATTTCAATTACATCAATAAATGTTTTTATTATTATTATTATTATTATTTTTTATCTTTATGTTTAAAATGATATTTATGGACCTCAATGTGCCAAGGCTAACAAATTAGCGCCAAATGATCCAAATTTGAACCGTCAATTGACTAATTAAACTGATGTTCTCAGAGGAAAATGAAAAACCACCAAGTGCTTTGGTTTTACTTTACTACGCTCTGTGATTGGTTTAAAAATCTCGCGCCACCTTCTTAACCAATCAGATGCAAAACCAAAACCAATCGCGACTTCAGAGGTCACTCGCGTTTTCCCGCGCTTGGCGCCGGTCACGTGTATTTTCTTCAAGTTTTCTGAAATTTGTGATGTCCCGTATGAACTTGTTTCTGAACTGTCACAAAACAGGATATTTTAAATTTTCAGAGCTGATAATAATTTAAAGAGTATTGATGCGAAAGCTTATGATATAGATGGTAGAATCTACTTTACTTCTTAAACAATTTATGGCGGCCATATCGGTTCCCTTTAAAGCTCTGGCCAAACGGAGACGCAAGTAGACGCAAGTTGAACTTCCGTACAGACTTGCGTTGGTGGCCAAACGAAGTCGCAAGTTTATCGCAAGTGTACGCAAGTTTAAAAAAAGGCCATTTGAATGCTCCTGCGCGCGCTGCAATTCAGTACTGGAGGTAAACAAAAAAAACTTGCGTTGACTTGCGTCGGGTGGCCAAACGGTGAAAAACTTGCGTCTACTTGTTCTCAAATTTGATCTCGATCAAAGTGAACGCAAGTCGTCAGTCAACGCAAGTTAACGCAAGTCGTGGCCAAACGTAGACGCAAGTGGACGCAAGTTTCCAACTTGCGTCTACTTGCGTCTACTAACGTCACCAGGTGTCCCATCGTAGCTGAATCCAGGGAGGGGGGGGGGGGGGGAGGGCAACGTCATGGGATGGTGCAGAGTTCTCATTGGTAGTGTGGCTCTCTGACCACGAGGCTTTCGGCTTGTCTCGTCTCGTCTCGTCTCGTCTCAACCTGGGGAGAGGGGAAGGTGGGAATTTGCGTTTTACTGTGATTGTGTTTTGTATTGCTATATCAACTGGAGTTTGTGGCTGTGTTGACGGTCTCAGGGGCCGTTGAACGTATGATTTGGGAAATGTTGCCAGCTGCCGACACTATCTGGGGCCCTTCGTGGGTGTTTCAGGTTGCAGGTGGGAGGGGTGGGTGGGGAAGAGAATGTTTGAAAGCTGCATGACTGTAGTTGTAGACCAGTTCAGTATGACAGGATGTTTTTTTTTTGCAGTGTGGTTACAAGCCTCAGACTACAGGGGCACTGAAATAACAGAGGGATGACACATGTACATAGTGAGATTAACAAGGTAACAGTCAGTCAGTGTTGTTTGATGATGATCGACGAGGAGTGTGTCTTATACATATTTTTATGCTTATAGACAATACTAGCAAATGTCTTTTCTGCGTTGATTCAGTTTAGAAAAAATCAGCTATATATACATCACAAAGTGTCTCACTGCCTTGGTGTATCCATTTTTAAAATCATTACCATTTAATAAAAGAGCTATGGCACGATCAGTTGTAATCCATTTTTGCAAAATCACCTTCAAATTGAAGAAAGCCTCCAAATAATAGTTTACTAAGGTAGAAAAACACCAAAGAGGTGATAATAAACCAGGAAGGAACAAGGATGGTTGAGGATGGAAAAGATTAACACGGATTTTTAAGATGCGCCCCAATAACCCCAATGAACATTACCGGAAGCCAGTTGATCGAATCATTGACATCTGCTAATCAGCAATTAAATAGTTGCGGGATTGACAAGACAAAACCTTCCGTAGCCTGCGTGGCAGGCGTATAAAGGGGAGGGAGGAGGGGAGTGAGAGCGCGAAGCGCGAGAGCGCGATCGGCGGGACTCCCTCCCACGATCGCGCTTCGCGCTCCGACTCCTCGCGCTTCGCGCTCGCCGACCTCCCCTCTCTCCCCTTTCTACGCCTGCCACGCAGGTTAAACCTTCCGAAATGCCACTCCGACACCTTCAGCGGAGATCTCACGCTTTTTCACCCGTGGAAAGCGGCTTTCAAAGCTATGATAACGAGTGTTGACGTGTCGCCCATTCAGGAGATTATTTGTGCAGTTTTACCAATGGAGAAGCCAGGAAATTAAATTAAATTAAACTCCCGCGAAAATTTCATGCCACACGGTATATTTATTCGGTGCTTTTATGTAATTATTATATGTAGATCGGCCGTACATCGTCCGAGCCAGGGGAGATTGAAAACACTGTCAGAAGTTCTCCGCTTATTCCACTCCAGCATACACGCTATGCTTTTAAATATAATTTACACGCATTGCGGGCATGCAGTTCACGGATTGGTCGTGGCAACCATCAAAGACAAGTCGCTGACTGAGGAGACCGTTGACTCTGGGTACGAGATTGCATTTTCATTTGAATTGACTCACTCCCAGGGTCTCGCTCTTGGGGGGCGGGAAAAAGAGAGACCCTGAGAACGAGGTTCCAACATCGCGTGACTAATATTTACTCACGCGAGTGATACAAACTTATGTTTTCGAAGTTTTTAGATATCAAAAACTTGTAGAATAATGCCGCGAAAACAAAGAACCATAAACAAAGTCTGATCTGAACTTTCTGCATGATTCAGCGAGTAAAACCATGGGAAGAATCAAAAGGCTTGTAAAACACAATTATGAATTCAGGAAGGCTGGGATAAGAAGCAGAAATGTAGGTTTTCTTAGGCAGTGTTTCTCTCTGTTGGTCATTACTCTTTTGTATGTGGTGGCTCCTAAAGGAGCCGTTTTGTTTAATGTAGAATCAGCGCGCTTCACTTCTTAGGACTCTTAGCCGCGGCTTTCTTGGCTGCGGGCTTCTTGGCGGGCTTTTTCGCCGGGGTCTTCTTAGCCGCGGGTTTCTTGGCCGCTTTCTTGGCGGGCTTTTTAGCTGCGGGTTTCTTCGCCACTGGTTTTTTAGCTGCTGGTTTCTTTGCTGCTGGCTTTTTGGCCGCGGGTTTCTTTGCAGCCTTCTTTGCCGCTGGTTTCTTCGCTGCCTTCTTGGCGGCGGGCTTCTTTGGTTTGGGCCGCGGGCTTCTTCTTTGCAACGGGCTTCTTCGCCGGTTTCTTCTCCGGCTTGGGAACCTTGAAGGAACCTGAAGCGCCAACTCCCTTGGTGTGCACAAGTTTTCCGTTGGCGGCGCCTCTCTTCAAAGCCGTCTTCAAGTGTGAGCCGACCTCACCAACCTTGTAGTTGGCTTTGATGTATTTCTCGATGGCTTGGCGGGAAGAACCGCTTCGCTCTTTCAATGCTGTAATTGCAGCCACGATCATCTCTATATAAGGTGGATGTTCGGCTGGCTTTGCAGGCTTTGCAGCCTTCTTTTTAGCTGGGGCCTTTGCTGCTTCGGACATGTTGGAGTTTTAGAACCTTGCTATCACTTTGGAAGAGAAGACTCGAAATGCTCTTTTGAAATGTGCATGTAAAGTATATGCGCTGAATGCGGACCACCGAGAAGACAAGCAAGGAAAATGGCGCCATCAAATTCTGTGCTAGTTTACTTGGCGTTTTGGTCAATAAAATGCTGGTCTTACAATAATAATTCAATCTAAGTCAAAAATGTTTTAGCTGCGTTGTTTCGCAAACTGTAGATGTAAAAAATATTGAGATAAAGTCTGAGCAACAATGACATTTGAAGCTTAAAAGTTTACAAAGCAATGAGATTCTAAAAATATTTTGTCTTTAGAGCTAAATAATTATTGTTATGGTCACCATTCTTGCAAACATCGACAATGTTATGAAAGAAGAACTCCTAAACTTTATATTTCTTCGAGAAAATTAGACGTTCTATTTGTTTCCAATGGCTGAACGTCTTTTAAGTTTGAACAACAAGGACAGACCTCGCTCCGCCATTTGAAATCTGACAGATAGCGCTCCAGTGCGCTTTTCATGTAAAAATATGGCAGCAATATCGGAGGTATACTGATTATTGAGGGAGAATAAAATGGCTTTAAGTATGAGTTTATAATGCTACAATTCTGGTAGAGAAAACAGTAATAGTGTGATGCAGGCCCTTTCATGAGTACAGGACTGGGGATTGCATCACAAACTTCCGTTCCTTGTCATCCGATTGCGCCGCACTAATTAAAATATCGTATTTGAAAATCGTAATTCGGGATGCGAAAAAAGCAGTGAATTTAGTGAGTTCAGAATACCCCGCCATTCCTCTTCTCGTCAGTGTTCTTTGGAGACGAGAAGGAATCAGCAATCTGTCGCGCAGAATTTAATTTTAAAACCTCTAAGCATGCTAAGATGCTAAGGAAGCTCTATTTTCCTCAGATACTTCGCGCGCGGCAGGGCACGCGACTTCGCTAGTCTCTCGATATTTCCCACACTTCGCTTTCTGTGCCATAGAATACTTTAGTAACCTGGGGAAAAAGAGACTACTCGTGGTCTACTAACGGAGCATGTAGAACATTATGTAGACTCCTCGCAGACGTTCTTTGGGCTCGTCACGCAATCTTTCCTCCCCCACTAACCCCGTTTAGTGGGGAAGGAAGATTGCGTGACGAGCCAAGAACGTCTGCGAGGAGGCTAAACATTATGTATAGAACGGGTAAATAAATGTTCACAGATCCTATGATTGTGCGTACCGCACGGATCATGATAATAGCGCCAAAATCGATACCGCAACTATTGTATACATGTACACCATATAAATGTTTCTTAGCTTCCCTTTACGGGAATCATGAACATGAGAATCACAAACAGGAGAGAACTTTATTGGATAATAAATTTAAAACGCCGTCATCTTATACAAGTACCGTACATCATATGTGAGCCTACAAAAGACAGGACGCAATTTGCTTTTTGGCGGACAAGACTGAGACCGTTAGAACGCGCGCCAAATCTCTGAAATTATATGAGAAACTGACCCTGAGAACTTATAAACACGAGAATTTGGAAGTTGCAATAAAACGTTTTCTATAAGCTGTCTATTTTAAACGGTGTTTATACCAAATAATTTCAGATCTGATATTTTAATGAAATGTACGGTGCATTTTCGTAATAAAGTAGTAATATTTGTATTCTGTAGATATTTTGGTTGAGTTTGTGTATGGATTACAAAAGCATTTGGAACGGGAAATAGTTAGAGCTAGGTGACAGATCAGTTGGTCATTGCTTTTATTGATGTGGTGGCTCCTAAAGGAGCCGTTTGTTTTGTAAGGGATGTAATCCACTTATGCTCGCTCTCCGCGGATTCGGCGGGCCAACTGAATGTCCTTGGGCATGATGGTGACGCGCTTGGCGTGGATGGCGCACAAGTTGGTGTCTTCAAACAGACCAACAAGGTAAGCCTCGCTAGCTTCTTGAAGAGCCATCACAGCGGAGCTCTGGAAACGCAGATCGGTCTTGAAATCCTGAGCGATTTCTCGCACAAGACGCTGGAAGGGCAGCTTGCGGATCAGCAGCTCGGTGGATTTCTGGTAACGACGGATTTCACGAAGAGCGACTGTACCAGGCCTGTAACGATGAGGTTTCTTGACTCCACCGGTGGCAGGAGCGCTCTTACGAGCTGCCTTTGTGGCGAGCTGTTTTCGTGGAGCTTTTCCACCAGTTGATTTACGTGCAGTTTGCTTGGTACGTGCCATCTTTGCAATTCGATAACGACAAAGTTATAACGATTATGGCAAAAATAACTTAGAAATTGATTTATACCTGGCGGGCTTCATTCTGATTGGCTTAAAGATAAGAGATTTGATTGGCTAAGCACGAAACCTGTAAATAATTTCACGGAACTGTGACTTTGTCAGTTTCGATCCGAGCAGTGTCCGAGTAAACTTTCAAGATTTTTTCAAGCATGATAGATTACTTTGCTATGATTAAATCACTCCAAAGGATAGAAAAGTTAGCAAAATATCTCGCGTAAGAGTTATACAGAACTTTGTCGCTTGTAAGGACTTCTTTTTTGTTACACAACTTGCTCGCACATGTCGTGTAATTTATGGTAATACGTTATGGTAATATTAATAGTATTAACTTGACCTGTCTGCATTCAACCAATAGGAAGATTCGTATCTTGTTTTCTGAGAGGTCATTCTTCATCATATAAAAGCGAATAATATTCCCTAGTCGGTCATAACTCAGTTACACAAGTAGCAATCAACATGTCTGGTCGCGGTAAAGGAGGCAAAGGTCTAGGAAAAGGAGGCGCCAAGCGTCACCGAAAGATCCTTCGGGACAACATCCAAGGCATCACCAAGCCAGCCATCCGTCGTCTTGCTCGCCGTGGCGGTGTCAAGCGAATCTCTGGCTTGATCTACGAAGAGACCCGTGGTGTTCTCAAAGTTTTCCTGGAGAACGTGATCCGTGATGCTGTGACATACACCGAGCACGCCAAGAGAAAGACTGTGACAGCCATGGATGTGGTGTACGCTCTGAAACGACAAGGCCGTACTCTGTACGGATTTGGCGGTTAGACTGCACTGCCAACACAAACAACGGCTCCTTTAGGAGCCACCAAATATCTCAAAAGTCATGACCAATAAAACGTGAATTCCCTGATAGACCAGTAGGATAAAATTATAGATTGTATGCATTTATGTCACTAGCAGAAACCCGCGCCACTCGTTACCTTACGTTGGACGTGACAACAGTGGCTACGCGTATCTACGGAACTATTATGTAGCCTGCGTCGCAGACGGACTTGACATTACCGGAGGTTAAGTCCGTCTGCGACGCAGGCTACTATTATGAAGCGCGGCAATTTTCCCTCTCACTTTCATTTGCTTCGCACTCGATCGATAAACTAGCTAAGTGAAATTGGGCTCGAGGACTGCTCGCAGTCTATCTCGGCTCGCACGAGTGGGTTCATTAGTATGCATATGCTCGACCGCGTGTCCGGCCGCGTACTAAAGGTAAATTCGTTATTATGCTTTCAAGCAAGGAGCTCAAGAGAAACATCTTACCGTTTGATCCACTAATTATACAATTATTTATTAGCTCTTCTCCTCTTCATTCTCGTTATGAGCGGTCGAGCGCCAGCTATAAACAGATTTAAAAATTTAGTTTTGGCGCATTTTCTGCAACGGTCAGTGATCTGCGCGCGCGATTCAACAACCGCAAAGGGACAAGTAGATTGGACATCGAATGTTTTCAATTTACGTGTAGAAGAAAGCGGTCATCAAAACATGGCGCAGTAATTATTTGTAATTCCAAAATAAAAGTACGTAGCTGAGAACATCTTTTGACTAACTTGAAATATCTGAGAAAAGAACCCTATAGTATTAATGATCATTAATCTCCAAGAAATTGTTGGTCAAGACTTTAATAATATTTGGTGGCTCCTAAAGGAGCCGTTTTTGTTTGTAAAGGAAAAGCTGATTTAAGCTTTCGCCTTCTTCTCGGTCTTCTTGGGCAGAAGTACAGCCTGGATGTTGGGAAGTACACCTCCCTGTGCGATGGTGACACCGGCGAGCAGTTTGTTCAACTCCTCATCATTACGGACAGCCAGCTGAAGGTGACGGGGGATGATTCTGGACTTCTTGTTGTCACGAGCAGCATTGCCCGCCAACTCGAGGATCTCAGCGCTCAAATACTCAAGCACAGCTGCCAAGTACACTGGGGCACCGGCGCCAACACGCTCACCATAGTTGCCTTTGCGCAGAAGACGATGGATACGACCAACTGGGAACTGAAGCCCTGCTCGGGATGAGCGGCTCTTGGACTTGGTGCCCTTTGCTTTTCCTTTACCGCGACCAGACATGATTGAAAATATCACAGATAAATTTCTTCGAGAATGAAAAGAGTTTTGGCGGAAAGTAGAATTTATTTGCCGTTATTCAAGTGGTAGGATCGAAATGCACCAATCAGAGCTTTCCATTTGACAAGATAAAACAAAGGCTTCAAGTGGTGTAAACAAACCACATGCAAAATAATATGATATCATAGAGGATTTCGATCCGAATGGTAATCGATCTGTTCCTTATTCTGGTATAAATGCGAAACAACTCGAGTTGTAAGACATTCCAATCCATTTTGATCTACAGACATGCCACCCAAAGTAGCAGGAAAGAAAGGCGAGAAGAAAGCCGGAAAGGCAAAGGCCGTGGTTGAAGGCGGAAAGAAGAAGAGAAGGGCTAAGAGAAAGGAAAGCTATGCTATCTACATCTACAAGGTGTTGAAGCAAGTTCACCCTGACACTGGTATCTCCAGCAAAGCCATGGGCATCATGAAGGCATCATGAACTCGTTCGTGAACGACATCTTCGAGCGCATCGCCACCGAAGCTTCCCGCCTTGCCCACTACAACAAGAAATCAACCATCAGCTCCCGCGAGATCCAGACTGCCATCAGGCTGCTTCTGCCCGGTGAACTGGCCAAACACGCAGTCAGTGAAGGAACCAAGGCTGTGACCAAGTACACCAGCAGCAAGTAAACTCACTGTGTGGGTTTCCCGCCAAAACAAACGGCTCTTTTAGGAGCCACCAAATGTTATGAAAGTCAATGACCAATACCATCTTAGATTGTGCCTGTTCTCAGGGTCTTTCAGCAGCTTTTTTTTTTTCTCGCAATGCGCAGTATTTCTTCTTTCTCCGCCGTTATAAAGCTAAAATGAAACAGCTAAAGCGAGAATTACGTAACGAGCCATATAACGGTATTTTGTGATCTGTCGCCGCATGCGTGTAGGATTGGGGAAAGGCACGAAGAGACGTTTATTTTTCCTGCGTCGGTGATTCTCGAATATGATCCCCGAAAACAATAGAACCAGAATACCTAGCCTGCGAGCAAGCTCTCTGGGGTTTTTTGGGGGGGGGGGTGGGCAGGCTACAGAATACCGTGTGGCATGAAATTTTCGCTGGAGTTTAATTTCGCGGATTGCCGACTTTTTGCGTTTCGCGGGAACAAATTTTCGCGAATTTGGATTTCAGACTTTACCGCTGGAAGCAAACTTTCGCGGATCTCGGGCAGGTTCCTGCCCGGTATTTTACCTACGGTACTTATAATATTGTTTCAAGTCAATTTAATTGAAATCCAGCACTCTACATAAATAGAGTAAATTTTCGCGGAATTTTTTTACGCAGGAGTTTATTTTTACGGGATCTAATTTTCGCGGATCGTTGGAGAACCCGCGAAATTCGCGAAAATTAGTTCCCGCGAAAATTTCATGCCACACGGTAGTAGGCCTAGCTACCTGGCTACAAAAATCCCGAAAAATGGCCTAAAATATTGTCCGGATAATCTCCAAAAATGCTCTAAAAATCTCAGTTTATCTCTAAAAATCTCGTAAAAACTTCTAAGAATCTCCAAAAATCTTAAAATTTTCTTGCGAAATTAGCGTATTTTTTGGCACAAATGCGGAGGGGGGCGTAAGGGTTTGCGGTGATGCGGTTTTGCGTTATTTTTGGTGCGGTTTTGCGGAAATTTTATTTTAACCCGCGGTATTGCGGTTTTATAAGACTAAGCGGTTTGCGGTTTTCCTAAATTTTAGGTCGCGGTAATCGGTGAAAAAAGTGTCTGCGGACCTCTGCGGTGCTACGTTTTCACTCGGATCCTCTCGCTTCCAGTTGTTTTCTTTACGTTTTAAATTAATTACAAGGTTGAGCTAAATTTTTCGTCTTCCAGCGCATCAGCTTGCACAGCCAGGGACCGTTATTATGCAAGCAAGCCTTGCGGTTTGTAATTTAAGCCTTTTCCAGTTAATACTTGATATGATTAACCGTTTTTTCCAATAATACGTCGACTTGTTGACTTTCCGGGCTGGGAATCTTCGGCTCGGATGTCTTATCTATAGTATTTGCCGTCCGATCGCGAATTTTTATCGCTCTTGCTCGACGGACTAAGCTGGGAAAGAGGGACTACTTGTAGTCTATGCGGGACGATGTCAAGCGAGCAAGAAGGGGAAGAAGTAATAATCAACTGTGTGGCCATTTTCTACGAGGAAGGGAAGGGAGGAGAGAATTTCCGGAAGAAAAATAAATTACGGTGTAAAGTGAGCAAGAGCGAGAAGCGTCTCGTCAAATTACGAGAAACAATTTGGTAAGTACTATCAGGGGCGTAGCCAACCTTTACATATATCCCGTGATGTTCTTTTTCAGTAGCCGAAAGGCCGTAAGTTCTTCTACTGTTTCTTTGTGAATCCCCACCTTCATCAACGTTTTGATTTTGAAAAATAAAATCATGACTTTCAAAACAATATGTATAAAAAAAATGCTCAACGAAAGCAAAGACGGTGGTCTAAAACTTGAAATAGTTTTGTTCACGCAAATCTAGTTTATACATAATATTACTGTAAGCACTAAAAATACCTGTCATTTTACTTTTACGTTTGATCGAGATCAATTTTTTGATGAAATATCTCGTGGAGAATGCTGAAAATAGCATTTCCGAGCCTCTAGAGACTCTAGATTTCAAAATTAGAGGCGCACGCCTTCGCTGCCTTCTTTAGAGGGATAAAAGGGCTGGCTGTCATGAAACCTCTACCAATCGTCGATATGCGTTCAGCTGACTGCGATGCGCTCAGGGACTGGGCGTCCTCCTATGGGGCTGCTGTAAGACAACGGCATCTTTCACATTTGTCACTGCGGTTTCGGTATTTGGTAAATTTCGATGCGGTATTGCGGTTTTTTACGTTTTTCTGCGCGGTTTTGCGGTTTTCGGACCCCCTTACGCCCCCCTCAATGCGGGTTTCTTGTGCCCTGTGGTGGAATTGTATGGATACCTCATCCCCAATAAACGTAGACGAGTCTCTTCAAACTAACCTCGTATTTATTGATTAGACATTGTAAGTGGTAGTCTCCTACTCTCACTTAAGTTTGGCTCTCTTAGCTCAACCAGTTCAGCTACTTCAGCAGCCTCGACTGAGTCCGCCATTTTGAACTTACAGCTTACAAGGCATGCTGGGTGCATAACTTATGGGCTAAGCCGCTGACCGACATTGTGTGTGACTGTGTGTGACTGGGTCACTGGGAGGGCTCTGGGCAGTCTGGGGGAGAGAGAGAGACTTAAATACTGCTTATGTTGACACGTTATTGGTTGGAATTTTTTAATCTTATTAATTGTTATGAGATTTCTCTTTAAAAAGCTCATAAATTTCTAAAAATCTTTTTCTTTCTAAAAATCTTTTATTTTTCTAAAAATCCGTTAGGCTCTAAAAATCCTTAAAAAAATCCGGATTTTTGTAGCTAGGCCTACACGGTAGATCGGTAATTTCGAGTTCATTATTGAAATCGTACTACATCACTTGTCACGCGCGGCACCAAAAGAAAGTTAGCTCGCGCGCGCTCCCATGAAACGTCTGTCACGCACGTAGCGCGTGGTGATTCCATCAGTTCTGCTGTACAGTCAACTCTCTCCAAGACGGACACCATCGGGGCCGGCACCAGGTGTCCGTCTTACAGACAGTACAGAGGTGTCCGTCTTATAGAGGTGTCCGTCTTATAGAGGTGTCGTCTTATAGAGGTGTCCGTTAAGAGAGAGTTGACGGTATGTACACTCATATATAGATGACAAGATCTCCTTCTAGCTCATGTCCTCAGGTTATCTAGGGCAATGATGGGTCTCGCTACTGAGAGTGCCGGCGCTAGCTAGTGGCGAAGAGGCAAGTGGGGGGGTAATCACTGGGTACAGTCATGCAACTCTCTTTAAAGCGGACACCGTTTTGATCTTCCCGCTTTTCCCGACTCCCGACTGTCACTTGTACAGCAAATTGTGCTACTCTAACATCACTAGAAGGTGCTGCTAGCAGGTAAATTTGGGAGTAGTTGTACGGACCGCGATAAGCGAATAATCATCACTGTAACCTTGAGATTAATGCCCGTGAATTGACGAATCTGTCAGTTCTAACGCTTGACAAAAACTAATGGGATAAGTTCTATGTCGGAAATAAAGTGATCTAGAGGTCTAGAGGAAGGGGTGGGTCTGTCAACTGTTCGTCGGTGTTCGTTAAAACGGTCTTTAAGTCGTCGTTTTGTCTCGCCTATGCACTCTTTGTTACAACGTCGGCGGTGTACCATGTAGATGAGATTTTTAGAGTTGCAGTCAATGTATTGGGTGATAGGTCTGGTCTCCCCGGTAGTGGAAAAAATGTGTATTTGGTACGCCCGTCAGTGATGTAGTTGCAAGTAACACAGTTGTTACCGCATCTGAAAGATCCCTTGGGAAGATTGGTTTGTGTGACAGTACGTAATTTGGATCTAACTAATATGTTGTTAAGGTTGTCAGTGCGTCGAAATGCAACAAGAGGTGTAGATTTAAAGACATTAATGCAACGTTGGGAAGAAGAGAGAATGTTGAAATGTTTATGAATGATAGATGATATAGAGCGAAGGGCAGAGTTGTATGTGATAACAAAAGGAAACACGACTGGGTGGGTCAGATGTGGTAACACTGGGTTGGAGTGCCTCAATACGTGTGATGGTGTGAACACGTTGTATCTCGTGTTTGAGAAAAGAGAGATTGTATCCACGGTTGTTGAGGTATGGTATAAGTTCATTAGTACGTAATTTGAAAGTCTCGTCGGAAGAACATATGCGTCGAAGTCTGCCATTTTTGAAAGAAAAGGTAACCAACCCTTTCCGGTAATGGGCTCCTGTCCTTCCATATACCTTCTATAGAAAATTGTACCCATTTCACATGCCTACAGTAGAAACACTGCATCCCTTTTCGAGATCGATACCCTTGGAATGAGCTTCATGTATGACAGTTTTCCCTGTGGCCAGTACCTTACGCATGCGCACAGCCATATCACCCGGGCAGGAGCAGCCATGGACAGCTGTTTCAGTCTTGTTAGGTCTCATCAGCATGTCATAGACCCGAAAGCCGTGTAGAAGGCTCATGTGGTAGCTATTGGCTGGCGATTGCAAAACAGTCCTGACCAGTCCTCGGCGCGGTAGGCGTATGGAGAGGTCGATCTCGTATTCAAGATCGTGTGTACTACAAAAAACACCATAGGAAAACTATAAACTGCAAGAGGCACTCTACAACAGCAGATTTTTTTTTGTCTTGGTGGTAGGGGACCATTCTCGTCCCCAGAGTCCGCGATCCTTTTGGTCAGCACCAAGAATCTCAGACTCTGGCGGGGACAGATAGAACGATTTTTTTGATTGGCTGTTAAAACAATGAACAGACAAAAGACAAGAGAAAACGAGTACTCTACGCAAGCTCAGAAAATCGGTACCAGCCAGAGGTCGTGATTTCTTGGTGCTGACCAAAAGGATCGCGGACTCTGGGGACGAGAATGGTAGGGGACGGTAGGGGACAATATAGTTCTCAATGAGCCCACAGGCTCCTGTTTTCAACCTAAACTATCTTCAATAGTTTTAAACCCTAAACCGGAAATGTAAAGTTATCCTATATACTAACCACTGAATCGGATAAATGCTTACCTTTTATTTATAGTCTCTTGTATAATGAGGGTCCTGATGAGGGTGCTGGATTCTAAGTTATCAGTTAAAATATTTAGCCATTTCTCAGCTATATATATATATATCAGTTAAATTCTCAGCTATCAGTTAAAGATGATTTCCAGTCCGTACTGCGCAAGCTCAGGGTTTATTTACATTTTTGTTTTGAATTTGTTGATACGTTACACTTTGGTGATAGCGTACATGAAGTTGTTATGAAGTTTTTGAGCCGTCATTACGTGTCGTTGAGGTGATTAGTTTCTGGTTAAACCCCATCAGGACCCTCTATAAAGTGTCTTGTAAGTGAAAAAAAATGGAGTAATTTGCCGCGTGTTCTGCGAACGTGACCGCGTAAAAATTTCCCGCGTCTTTTTACGTGACTTGTCCGTTTTCCGTGAAGTAAGACTTCGAAAGATTTCAACATGGCGACCAGAAGATTGAAGCTTTTTTGAGTAATGTTATAAAAATCTTTTACAGTCTTATGTTTCAATACACCATGGCAGCAACGTATTCTACTTTGCTATGTGTTGGCATGTTTCGCTGATTTAAAGCGATTTCAGTGAGTTTAATTTCTGGGACTTGAATTGCAGTTGCGACTCCTTAGCTCGGTTCCAGGCATACCCACTATGATCACTGGAAATTCCTGGAACCGAGCTGCGGAGCCACGCTTGTGGATCAAAATTGGCGCAAGCCCTGGATCTCGAAATCTCACGGTAAACGAAAAACAGTTCGAGATAGCGGGAGTCCAAGATAGCCGATGAAAAACAAGGGCAAGGGGAATGGGTTTGAGTTCGAGATAGCGGGGTGTTCGAGGTAACCGAGTTCGAGTTGGCGAGGTTCCACTGTCTATAGGAGCTAAATTTAATTAGTAAAAATCTACTAGTATACTAATGCAAATGAGACAATCTGATTGGCTGAGCCACTCATACACTATCAGCCATTAGTGTGCAGTGGCTGGAGGTCGTCTACAAAAGTGCGGTTTCTTCTCGTTTCTCCGAAGTTTTGGAGGAGGATTTGGAGTTAATACTAGACAATTGTTGTGATTTTTACTAAAACAATTAGATTGTGAGCTCGAGTAGGCCTCATCAACTATCACATCATAGAAATCTCGAGCTCATAATCTAATTGTTAAATATAAACCCATGAGCTTATATTCAGGGGGTGGGGGAGGGGAGAACTTGTTATCGGGAGGGTTTTTGCGTTTGAGATCTGAGAGGCTTATTTTCGGGGGGGGTGGGTATTATCGGAATTTCACGGTATTTCAGTTTAAACTCTGAAAACCCTTCGCAAACAAACAAACAAACAAACAAACAAACGACGCCATAACTTCGCACTACGCCTCTCTGACATGCAATAGATTCAGTCCCAGTCCTCAACTCTACAGAGAGAGGGACTTTGACATTCTCGTGCTCAGTGTCATCAATCCTTTTAGTTACCAAAAGACTGGGAACTAGCGATTGAATAAGATCGGCTGTGAGTACATGTTGAATGAACGTTCTGTCTATGTGTTGCTAAAATAGGCTATAAAAAGCTTACTAAACAGTAGCACCAGGACTCGTTTTGAAACAGAGGCAAAAGCAACTCGGAAATTGCCTATTGATACATACATGGGTCTCTTCCAATGATAATTTTTTAAATAATATATTTTTAACCTTCGGTCCGTAGGTGAGCCATTTTAAGAGCGCTATCTGATTGGTCAGTTCGAGATGTCGGAGCCTCGATCAGAAGGAAATAAAAATAACTTTCACAGCATGGCGCGAAACTATTAATAGATTTCATAAAATTATCATGGGGCACGGGGAATCCTTCTCTTAGATCACCCTCTCTTGAAATAAAAGGTTAGTTGAAATTCATCTGAAGAAACAACCTCCGCGAAATCCACTTCAGCATTAAATTAGACTGCCTTAATATAATGTACAGGGGAGTAGCGATACTCCTATTCGCTTCATGCTATAGAAACCGGAGTTTCTCCAGAAAGCGCATTTTTTTCTCACTACCGATTAAAAAGTAAATATGGAGATTAATTACTGACCGAAGTTTGAAGTTCCAAAGATCCTCACAACCTCGCGAAATTTGCCTCCAAAGTTTCGAAAAATTATACTTCGGCCGCCGCCATTTTGAAGACTACTCAGCAACCTGTGTAATCGTGACGTCATTCCGTGCAACCTCGTTCCCAGGCTCTCTCTCTCTCTGCCTGTATTGGCGGGAAGCGATGGTTCCCGCCAATTCAGGTTGGACGGAATGACGTCACGATTAGGCGGCCAGGTTGCTGAGTAGTCTTCAAAATGGCGGCTTCTGTAGTCGAATTTTTCGACACTTTGAAGGAAAAGTTCACGAGATTATGAGGATCTTTGGAACTTCAAACTACGGTCAGTAATTCATCTTCATCTTTACTTTTTAATGGTAGTGAGAAAAAATGCGCTTTCTGGAGTGACCTTCTACTTTAAGCGCTGGCCTGTTTCGCCATTTGGGTAAAAGACAGACTTAAACCGTCCGTAACAGACGTCACTGATTAGGTCTTGTAAAATTCATTAATAATTCATAAAGGTACTGAGCAATCAGAAGAAAGTATCTGGATCACATGTATACATCTGTAAATCCCAATACAGTATAATAATAACTTTCTTAAGTTTTTTACCTTTCATAAAGATCTCTAACTCGGCTAACACGTATTCATAAACAAACCATTGTTCATTTCTAAAGCTAAAAATATTCATTTCACAAGTAATATAAAATATTCGCGTCCGATCTGTATGGGCAAGATCTCCCGCTCATATTTTATACGATACCAGGGCCGTAGCTAGCGGGGGGGCAAGGGGGCATTTCTACGGTGGCCCACAACTGTCACGGCAACAACAAATACCTCACGGCAAAACCAAACCCTCACGGCAAACCAAAAGCTCACGGCAAAACCAAAAACCTCACGGCAAAACCAAGAAGGTCACGGCAAACCAAAAAGCTCACGGCAAACCGAAAAGCTCACGTGCAAAACCAAAACCCTCACGGCAAAACCAAAAGCTCACGGCAAACCAAAACGCTCACGGCAAAACCAAAAACCTCACGGCAAAAACCAAGAAGGTCACGGCAAAACCAAAAACCTCGGCAAAACCAAAAAGTCTCACGGCAAAACCAAAAAAGCTCACACGGCAAAAAACCAAAAGGTCACGGCAAAAACCAAAACTCGCGGCAAACACAACACGAACTCACGGCAACACAACGCCAAACTCACGGCAGACACAACGCCAAACCCACGGCAGAACAAACGCCAACTCACGGCAGAACAACGAACGTTTGTCACGGTGGAAGTGAAAAGTCACGGCGGAAGTGAAATACCACGGCGAAGGCTGTTAGCTTTAAAACATGGAACGGGGAATTGAAAAAACGGGGAACGGGTAATGGGAATGAGGAATTAGAGCGAGATATACTCGTTGAGAGTAAAACCGTATACAGTAGAATCCCGATTTCTAGAAAAAATCGGGGTAAATCGGGAGTTTGAAACTCGCTAGAGGAAGAGCCTGAACATAGTCGAAGGCTTGAAAGTCGTCCTCATAATACAACCATGGCCAGAAATCCGTGACAGTTATGGCCGCCGCGCAAGCGCACGAGTACCGAATCGAGTCTTAGATTACAAACGGGCATTCAAAAATTTACAAAAAAAAACAGTGGAAATTTCAGTTACCTTTTTATTCTTCGTCGCTACATCACAATCACAGCAGTAAATCAAGTTTCAAAAATCTTAAAGTGAGGTTTGCCATGTCCTTTACCTCGGGAATGATGTTGATACGTTTTCGTAGTGGATAAACCGGTTCCCCAGTTCGATCTTTCTGAGCGCATAAAAGCTCTAAATCCGCCACATGTCTTCTATTTCGCCGTACAATAATAACAAGAAAGTCCTTTAGTCCTCGGAGGTCAGTGGATGTACTGATTCGATTTTCAAAAATCTGCTTGCTTTGTTTACACTTGTAACTTCAAATTCAGCGCAAAATTAAAGGCAATCCACGATGTTTAACCGGTTCAAAGTCGACGAAGAAGGACGAAGAATACTAGTTAAGTCCAGTTAAAAACCAAAAACTCGCGGCAACACAACACGAACTCACGGCAACACAACGCACTCACGGCAGAACAACGCCAACCCCACGGCAGAACAACACGCCAACTCACGGCAGAACAACGGAACGTTTGTCACGGTGGAAGTGAAAAGTCACGGCGGAAGTGAAATACCACGGCGGAAGGCTGTTAGCTTTAAAACATGGAACGGGGAATGGAAAAACGGGGAACGGGTAATGGGAATGAGGAATTAGAGCGAGATATACTCGTGAGAGTAAAACCGTATATCAGTAGAATCCCGATTTCTAGAAAAAATCGGGGGAAATCGGGAGTTTGAAACTCGCTAGAGGGAAGAGCCTGAACATAGTCGAAGGCTTGAAAGTCGTCCTCATAATACAACATATATTTCAAATATTGCTCGTTAGTAGTATTATATAAGGGGGTACTGGCTCACTCACTTCCCCACCCGCCAGTGGCATGGGCCCCCCAGCCATTGCTCAGCCACATTGCTGTACGCCCCGGCGTACGCGAACTTGGCCCAGTAAGCTAAGCGGCCCCGGCGTACATGGCCTCCTGCTACCCGGGCCCCAGGACCGGCCCAGCCCCTCCCCGGCCCGGCGTACATGGCCCCGCTGCCCTTCCCCCAGGGCTGTCCACCCCCTCGCCGGCCCCCACCCCAGGTCCCAGCCCTGCCCTGCTGCCCGAATACACCCATTTAGAGAAACGTGGGCCATGGGGTATATCCGCCCGGCAAACATGGCGACTATGATGACCTTCATAGAAGAGATGCCCGTAGTATCAAGAGCTCGAGCCCCCAACCCTACCACCCCTGGCCCCAGCAGTGAGCCCCTATCCACCCCAGGGGACATCCGCGTGTAATATTACCGAAGCAATCCAAGCTAAAATCCGTGAGCGCGTTGCCCTGGGATGGAAAGCAATAAATGTATATGCATTGCGGTGGAAAACCGCGGGCGCGGCAGCCGCGGCCCCCGCTACCAAAGCGAAATAATTCATCAACGTCCGCTTAACTCACGGAGATGTCAAACGCTTGATCGAGGAAGTGATGAAAAAGTACTATAAGAGGTACCAGAGTTGCTTTCGCCAGTCGGGTAACAGAGACTCTCGTCAATAGTTTCCTCAAACTCGTCTGCAAAGCAGTGGCTATAGCCGTTCGTATCGACAGCGATGAGTCTCTACACAAGTACCTGAGAGAAGACTACATTCAAAGAAGTTGTCCTCTGCTGCTGGCTTGCTCTCTTTCAAGTTCAGCTAATAGCCGTAGCTAGTGGCTAACTACGTTGTTCCCGCAGACCAGCTGACCCCGCAGCTGGAGAAGCTGCTACTTGTGAAGTTGATAGCAGCGGAACAAGTTCTTGAGCAAGTTCTTCGGCAATTTAAAATATAATGCCACAATCCGCCTGTACCGTGCCCGCCTCTGTGGTGTTGGAGTAAAATCTGCTATTCAGCTGTGCCAGCCTTGTGGGGCCACATTGCGTCACCCAACAGCTTATTGAGACTGCAAAGAGAGCGCGAAAACAACACTACGCCTTAGAGCTTGTGGTGGTTTCCATGGCAGACTGCTCCTGGCAAGGCCGCGCCCAGCCCTACCCCCTGCTCGGATACGCGAAACCCCCAATTATTGAAATGCCTGATAAGTGTATACCTGCCCCGTACACCCACCTGGTAAGGTCGCGCCTAGCCCTACCCCTGCTCGGATACCCAAAACACCCACTTAGAGAAAGGCCTGAAACGTTTATACCCACCCGGCGGCATGGCGATTATGAATGACCTCAGAGAAGAGAGACTCGCAGAAATTCACACACCAGAGCCTCTCCAATGCAAGTTGTTGTCACACTCGCCGTTAATTCCAGCAGGGGATGTCTGCCCGCCTCACTCACCCATCCTCGCCAAAGTGTGCAAGGCGCGGGGGACCACGTACTCGGCAAAGTTTTCAACGTCGTGCCAAGCGCCTACCCTATAGTATCGCTCAACACATTTGCCGCCCCAGTCACACTCCAGGCCGATGGGGCACAATGTACATGCATATGCACGGACGATTCGCTCCCGCAATGCATATACATTTATGCTTTCCATCCCATGGCAACGCGCTCACGGATTTTAGCTTGGATTGCTTCGTGTAATATTACACGCGGATTGTCCCCTGGGGTGGATAGGGGCTCACTGCTGGGGCCCATGGGTGGGTAGGGTGGCGGGCTCGAGCTCTTGATACTACGGGCATCTCTTCTATGAGAAGTCATCCATAGTCGCCATGTTGCCGGCGGATATTCCCATGGCCCACGTTTCTCTAAATGGGTGTTCGGGCAGCAGGGCAGGGCTGGGACCTGGGGTGGGGGCCGGCGAGGGGGTGGACCAGCCCCTGGGGGAAGGGCAGCGGGGCCATGTACGCCGGGCCGGGGAGGGGCTGGGCCGGTCCTGGGGCCCGGTAGCAGGAGGCCATGTACGCCGGGCCGCTTAGCTTACTCGGGCCAAGTTCGCGTACGCCGGGGCGTACAGCAATGTGGCTGAGCAATGGCTGGGGGGGCCCATGCCACTGGGGGTGGGGAAGTGAGTGAGCCAGTACCCCCCTTATATATACTACTAACGAGCAATATTTGAAATATATGTTGTATTATGAGGACGACTTTCAAGCCTTCGACTATGTTCAGGCTCTTCCCTCTAGCGAGTTTCAACTCCCGATTTCCCCCGATTTTTTCTAGAAATCGGGATTCTACTGTATACGGTTTTTACTCTCACGAGTATATCTCGCTCTAATTCCTCATTCCCATTACCGTTCCCGTTTTCCATTCCCCGTGTCCATGTTTTAAAGCTAACAGCCTTCCGCCGTGGTATTTCACTTCCGCCGTGACTTTTCACTTCCACCGTGACAAACGTTCGTTGTTCTGCCGTGAGTTGGCGTTGTTCTGCCGTGGGTTGGCGTTGTTCTGCCGTGGGTTGGCGTTGTTCTGCCGTGAGTTGGCGTTGTGTTGCCGTGAGTTCGTGTTGTGTTGCCGCGAGTTTTGGTTTTGCCGTGACCTTTTTGGTTTTGCCGTGAGGTTTTGGTTTTAGCCGTGAGGTTTTTGGTTTTGCCGTGAGCTTTTTGGTTTGGCCGTGACCTTCTTGGTTTGCCGTGAGGTTTTTGGTTTTGCCGTGAGCTTTTTGGTTTTGCCGTGAGCTTTTGGTTTTGCCGTGACCTTCTTGGTTTGCCGTGAGGTTTTGTTTTGCCGTGAGCTTTTTGGTTTTGCCGTGACCTTCTTGGTTTTGCCGTGAGTTTTTGGTTTTGCCGTGAGCGTTTGGTTTTGCCGTGAGCTTTTTGGTTTTGCCGTGAGGGTTTGGTTTTGCCGTGAGCTTTTCGGTTTTGCCGTGAGCTTTTTGGTTTTGCCGTGACCTTCTTGGTTTTGCCGTGAGGTTTTTTGGTTTGTGCCGTGAGCTTTTTGGTTTTGCCGTGAGGGTTTTGGTTTTGCCGTGAGGTATTTGTTGTTGCCGTGACAGTTGTGGCGCCACCGTACACCTTTCCCCCCCCCCCCCCCCCCCCAAGAATGGGTAATGCTTTCTGAAAAACGAAAACTGCGTATGTTTTTTTCGCGTTCAAACAGCCGCCTTCTTGATAAAAATATATGCCGAGGGTCTTTCAAAAACAAGATTGAACATTTCAAAGGCTTGGTACTCCATCTCCCCAGATTTTGCTCGGCATATTAATCAAGATGATGGGGAACGAAGAGGCGAGAACTTCTTACTTCTTAGGTAACTAAGTAAGTAGTTATATTTTGACTGCCCGGTACCATACTAATTTGAACATTTACGATTGATTGAGAAATATATTTTGGAGCGTAAATCCAACTGGAGACATCTTTTACACACGAAATAGACTAATAAAATGTTTAGTGTACTAAGGCCGATATACGGTATGTATCAAGGTAACAAAACCTCGGAAATATTGCTGTAAGCACTAAAAATACCTGTAAATACCTGTCATTTTACACTGAATCTAAATTGATTTTTTGACAAAATATATCATGGAAAATGCTCAAAATAGCCTTTCCGAGCCTCTAGATTTCAAAATTTTCTGAGGGAGCATGCCCCCAGACCCCCTAGCGGCTCGCGCCTTCGGCACTCGCTTCATTGCCCCCCCATTCAAAAAATTCTAGCTACGGCCCTGGATACACATCCCATACCATCACTTCTTTCCACAGAAAACTACTCACTTTGCCCTAGCTAGGTCACTTATAGTCTAGCCTGCGTAGCAGGCTCTGGAGTAAAATGAAGCGCAGTTGGAAGCCGCGCGAGGCGACCAGGCTCTGGAGTAAAATGAAGCGCGAGTTCTCGCTTTCGCTGCTTCGCCGCTAAAAATTTACTTCGCGCGCCAACAAGACCGCCAGCTACGCAAGCAACTTATAGTCCAATTCTTGGGATCCGAGGAGCAGTGTGGGCGCTTATCTCCGGTTTCAATAGCATGGAGCGACCACTCTCCAGCATTTGCTCAGGTTGCGTAACAAATCGCCAGTACCATTCATACTCCTGGGTGGAGAGAGGTACTGTGAGAGTAAAGTGCCTTGCCCAAGGAGCCCGGCCAGGCCACCGTGCCTTAATTTGGCGCCTGTTACGAAGTTCAAAGAGGGACTGGGCCCTAGTTTACCCGGCCATTTTTAAATTGCGTCAAATTAAGAAATGATTACCATCACCAGAAAGATCGCATGAAAATGAGTTAGTTTACCAAGTTTGGTTATGTTACATTGCATAGACCAGCCAGTGAGCCTGTGAGCTGTCCACGGTCGTCCAAATTCCATACAAATGTCTTTAATTCAGTCCCCAAAATCCATACAAAGTCTCTAATCTTTCTGATTTTTTAAAGCCTTCTACATGAAAACAACGAAACAAACCCAAACACTTGGTAAACTGATTAATTTTAATGTGATCTTTATTCAGAGATGGACTCCAATTTTTAATTAAATTTAAATTTAAAAACTCGTCCCCAGTCTTCATTTGAACTTCGGAACGGGCAATTGTTCACATCAGTGTTGGCGAATAGCGGTGGATATCTACCCCGTCTGGTAAATAACCTCCGTTATTTACTTGCACTTCGATGGGTAATTGTTAACTATATTTGAAAGGTTTCTTCCACGCTTGAAACTTAAAAGGCAAGCTTTTTTATAACGCCAAACTCCTCGTAAAGTAACTATCACTTTTAGGTATTGTAATCGAAATGTTTACCATTGTTTTTGACTAATCAAAAGCAAATCAAATCACACTTCGATTAAGAAGTCCACGTGGAAATGAATTGAACGCAATTTGCATAAAGACATCGGTATTAATATTAGTTACCTTTCACTCCCAAGCGTGCCAAGTTCGAACTGGCTGAGAAAAAAAATCTTGAATTTCATTTTGCAAAATTGTCAAACACAAACAGCACCACTTATAGCTTTCATTTGAATGGTGATACTATAGGGTTTCATCCACTGACTTAAACGTTAGAACCACATTTATTGACTCAAGGTTTGACTCTGGGAGTGAAACGTTCCCTGCGAATTGGCTCCCATTTAGAGTTACATGTCGTTTATTTTCTCCTTTAATTATGGTCTTGTCGGACGCTTTTCACTTCATATATGAAAACAACTCTACAACAACGTTTTTAAACTGAACGAACGCATCGCCTCTTTTTGTATAGAAGTCAGTGAACTATGAAAAAATACTGTTTTCACGAGCTAATATCCGACAAAGAGCGCAAATCTGTAAACAACACCAAGTTAACATAAAACTGTATATGATTTTAATTAGAGAAGTATTCCTAGTTTTGTTTTCATCTTGGAAAGTTCGTTGACAATAATTCAATCCTTTCTGATGTAGTTACTCTTTACCCTTTGTTGCGTTGTTTCTTAAAGATACGTATTTCAAACTTCGTTCTATTCATCACATACAACTAAGTTAAATGGCGTCGTGTTCAATTCAGGTACGATACAGGTGCCCGTTTCGTTAACCATCATCTAGTATTGTCATGCAGCCTGGTTTTCCCCAAGTGCTATATACGTGACTGAAATTGTCAACATGCTAATGGCTAAAGAATAGAGTTTGTGCTACGAATTACCAATAAGCATTTGCTACAAAATAGCTGTGTTGTTTCAAATCCGAGACATGTCTTCTAAAGAAATTAAAAAAAAAATTACAACCCGTACAATTTTTCCTGATGACACTCGCTAACAAATTATACAGAATTAACCTCAAAGTTTTTTTTCTTCTTTTCATCTTTGATTAATATTTCCTGTTGATGTGAAATCGCGAGTAACCTTATACAAGAGTTGGATAATTGAGTCATCCTTTCATAAAGTTAAATTTCCCTTAATTTACACCACATAATGATCTATTTTAGCGTGTTGATATTTTTGTTCAATTTATTCGCCGCGGGGCCAATACGACTCAAGAGGCCACCTGAAACGCTATGAATATAAACTCGATCCGAAAAAAGGAAAACAAAATGCAAACTACACATAAAACAAAACTTTCGGTCTAGCTATTGTTCTACTAAAGGTTTTAGTGTTTAAGGTCGAGAAATATCCGTAGAAACTATACGATTTTGCTGCGGGGTTTTTCGTGTTACAAGATCATTTTGGCTTTCGTATTAAAACTTGTGAAGGGAAAAAGAACGCTTGTTTCGCTCGTTTTAACTCGTCAAACTTGCTTGCCTTTTGGAACATTATATTTTTGTAGATTTGAAAGAATATAGCAAGTTTTGTTATTGTGCATAAATTCATTTACAGTGTCTTTAATGGTCTATAATCTTATTTTCGTAATATTTTCAGATGGGCACATTCACAAAGAGTCCATTGTTTGAGTTTGGCCTCATTTTTATACGGGTTTCAATTTTGTCAGCGCCCAAAAAACAACCAAAGATTGCGAAAAGTTGTCTTACGTTAACACCATGTGATATGGTAAGATATTTCACAGGGAAATAGCGAGAAAAGCGAATTGTATGAATAAAAATACACCTATTAAACGTTAATTAAACTAGTAGACCTTTTAGTTGTAGATTGCTCGTGATTAGGATGGCAATAAACGAATGTCATAAAAATGATTTTAACTACTTTTTTTCGTTTTGATGGGTAAAACACCAAGTTCTTAAATGCCCTTGTTTCATATTTTGGTTTTAAATGAAACTTCCTTACGGTATTTATGGGGAAAAGCGTGTCGTGAGAGACTAGAAATACAACTTCACATTTGCATTTAGTTTAATACAATGGTATTATTAATATTGCGTTAAAAGAATATTCTTATTCTTTCTCTATAGGCTCTATACCGAACGTGTGAATTCTTCTTATCTTTGCACCATTCATTTGTATTTTTAAACAACCATTTATCTCGCTCATTCCATTTGAAATACCGGTTGATTTTTTCTCTCTCTCGTTCGCTATGTACGTCTAGTTTGAAGCGTTATTTGTTTAACTGCTCGCCCAAAAAGTTATTACATTATTACAAAACAAATTCTTAGGTTATAGACGAAGAAATTTGAGTGTTGTGTGGTGTTATCAGAAAACGTGTGCCCTCCTGAGCTAGAGGAAGTAAAGCACACCTCCTTATGACTAAAGAGCATGAAAATTAATTGCTTATCGCACGTCTTTCGCTTATCTTCTATACACGAGAAAGCGAGAAAACTGGCATTAAATACCTTTTTAGAATTCGAATCACAATACCTGCTTCCGCTGCCATGGGCAATAAAGTGCTGGAGTAGTTACTTAAGAGGGAAGCTAAATGTTGCTTAAGCTTAAAAATTGGTTATCACTTTGAATCGCGTTACGATGTTATCGAGAATGCTGGAGAGTTCACCCTGCACGCGAACACGACTTATAATCTTCGGCTCGTATCTGAAGACCCGTGTTGTTTTCCGGTTATTCTGAGTGATATTTTGGCATCAAAATACGCATAAAAGTAGCTCTATCAGCCATTAGTATAGAAATACAATTCAAATCTACCACTGTGGCGTGTCTCCTGTTATCGTACGATAACCTGAAATATAGAAATCTAACCCCAGCTCCGCACGAAACGACAACAAAATATAATTCGCTATTAAAATGCGAATTGATTTCCTCTAAATTTTCTGGAAATTTATCAAATCTACTTGTTCTTCTAGAAAAATGAAGTATATTGTTTCAATTAATAAAATTTACTTTAAAATCGATCGGGCAAAATAAACGTGATTACTGTCTCTGTGTGTGCCCCAGATAGCTGACAACTCTCTAACTAGGATTTAACGGTAAATAACTTTAATCGAAAGAAACAAGGCTTTTAAAAGCAATTTTCAAGTTGAAATCCCACAACGCGATCTTTCCGTTATTGAATAAGCTTATTTTTAGAAAAACCACCCAAAAGACAATGGTTATTAAAGCAAAATAATCATTTACTTTAACCCCATCGTAGTGAGTCGAACCCTTGCCGAGCGAAACAGCACGAAGCTGTTTTATCAACTTGGCCCTGTCGGCCTCAATTTTACAGCCAATTTGACATTAAATTAATGATAAAAACTCGCTCAAAACAGCGCCTAAACAATGAAGGGAAATTTTCTGAAGCCGGATGCGAAGTTCTAGGGGTACAGAAGCGAAATTTCAATCTGAAAATTGTCATGATTTAAAAAATCAAACATTATTTCTGAGGTTTATACAAGGATATTTAGGATTTCATCTACAAAAAATATATATAGTATTCGAGCAAGCTATGTTATTGCAAAAAAATACATTCATGCGTGAAGATCCTTTGCATGTTTTTCTAAGTTGAACTTTCTTCTTTAAAAAAAATTCGCATTTTTATCTCGTTAAAAACTTAATGAGCTTTGTTGAATGCTCCGGGTTTTAACTTTGTCCTGTAGAAGCCACAACTGATAAAATCTCCAAAGTAATCTGATATGACTGAGTGTTAGGAGGACACAGTTGCGGCAATTTTTACATAAAGATATATCAATGAATATCGAAAGGCGAGGAAAATTGACTTTAATGCTAAATTATATACAAATCAAATTTACAGTGTTGTGGAAGGACGGCTTAGGAGATAACATCAACAAATTACTTTCTACTTTTTGGGAAAAGACAAACCGAAATTAGTTCGGTATGGATTGAGTTTAGGGACGGCCCAAAGGCCGGCGAAGTTTTCAAGCGTAACGGATATTCTTTGAATGCAAAAAAACAACGTGAATAGACGAAAAAAAAATTGTTAACTCGTTGAGACAATGTAACGGAGAGACGCTTGGCAAAGCTCACTTAATTTCGATTTAATAGCGGGAGGCGAAACTGTCGCACAATAATTCGATCTAACGCAATATATCTTTAAAATAGTCTATGAATAACTGTTTGCGAGGAATCCGAGTTCGTTTCTAGCGGGGCCACCTGCAATTTCATCGGGTTTTAGCTGTTTATTTGAGTTTATCAGTCGAGCACTGTTTTGTTATTCTTTTGAAATTAAACCAAGAACTTTCTGTTTGGAATAGAATCAAAATTTTAAACCGGACGATGAAATGTACACAGAAAAACGCACACATCAAAACTAAAGTTCATTTCTCCAAATTTGATTCAAAGGGCTTCAAATGTTGTTTGCAGTGTTTATTTTCCGACGTTTAAGTGTTCTAATGAGTGTGCAATTATTTCCCTTATGAAATTAGAAAGCAATTTAAATTCGCTTCAAGGTGCCATGAGGAAGACCAGAATGAATTATTAATAAACTTCGGACAGGAAGCGAGTTTTAATACAAGGCTAAGACTCAAAAGCACTTCCTTTTAGTGAAAAGCGAATTTATATGATAAAACAAACTCCACGACATCTAACTTTGCGCTGAAGTTTTAATTACACTTAAAAGGGGCGCGGGTTCATTGATTAAAAGATTAAAGGCATATCACTGCGAATATATGAGGAAATAACACAGCCACGTTGAACCCACCTCTAGCGTGCAATCAAGCGTATAACTAAGACCTCATAATGTCTTGTAAACGTGTTGCTATACCGAGATAAGTTTCAATTTGATTAATAAAACCTTTGCGTGTTCTCGATACATAGCGAAATACTCTTTCGATTACTCCTATTTTTCTGCCTTTTCAAAAGAGGATCTTGCTCTTTTGACCAGATTAAGATGAAACTTTACAGAGGACAGCCGTGTGTTTACGAAGGGATCTTTTTTTTGTCGCTTGCTTTAGCGCCTTTTGTTTGCCAATGTTTACAGATAAAGTTTTTTTTGAGCTGTGTCCACCTGCTGGTTCAAACGCATACACTCAAATGGTCACCGCTTAAATTCTACGGCGCAGGTGTCCGATGCCACGACAATGCTTGACCAATCACCGGTGCACATCGACAAAAGGATCTTTCGCATCATTAGCTCCATAAGTGACATGGCCAGCCAATCAGGCTTGTTGTTGGGTTTTTCTTTGGCAACAGGGCCTTGTGGCCGAGTATATAAAACAGTATCAAATCTAAATTCCAACTTGTATAACGATACGATATTTTACAACACAAGCATTGACTTGGTCTAGATATATAACCAGGCGATACGTTTCCTCGCGTGGCAGACAGACAGGCAAGAGTCCAACATGAGTTATTCCCAAGGAGGCGGTAGTAGTAGTTTAACAGCTAGCAGTACGGGCACGGCTAGCAGTGGACGGAGCAGCCCTAGTAGCAAGCAAGCGGAGAAAAAGCGCACGCCGAAATGCGCCCGCTGTCGGAATCATGGCTTCGATTCGATCTTGAAGGGGCACAAAGGTTTCTGTCGCTGGCGGATTGCCTGTGTCCGAAGTGTCTCCTCATCGCTGAAAGACAGCGAGTGCTTGCAGCGCAGGTAGCCCTTCGACGCCAGCAGATGCAGGAGCAGCGTAACCCGCTCCCGCCCGGAGACGTCTTCACTGCTTTGACGCGAGTTGGCGGCAGCGGAAACCAGAGTCCTTCACCACGAAGCTGTTCGCCGGGTTCCACCAGCGCCGAACCAACAACAGGTTAGCATGTTTAAACTATCATTCTGTAAGCATGTTTACAGGCGCGCTCGCTGTAAGCAACGTTCATCGCGCAAACAAGTTAAAAAGCGCAATTACTCGCAAAAATGTCTTGAAATTTGAAGTTTTATACTTAGTCAAGTATGTGTAGAAATTTCTCTTAATTTACCAAACAACTGAAATCGCGCTAGAACGCTCTCGCTAAACTAACAATCTTAAAGCGAAAACAGCGCGATTTATCGAACGATGAACTGCAACAAAATTTGTAGCAAAAAGTTTCAACTTGAAAAGCACAAAAGCTCTTAATGAGTGCAGTTGTAATAACATCACTTATATGCCTGTAGAATCACGCGCAATTCGAGTTTTTTCTTTAAAAACGAATCCTACAATGTTGATTTTTAATACGTTTTTCTTCTGCTTGTGCATTTTGCCGAGATAAAGCCATAGTTGGCCGTTATTTCTTATGTTTTTCCTACTCGCGACAACTTAAAATGGATGTATTATCATTAAAACCTTTTGATACAGCGTTTCAAGGTGTTTCATTCTGTGGGTTTTTTCGTTTGAATTATCCATCAAGCGCGGGCCATATGCCGTTGAGGTAGACTGATTAAAAGTGAAATAAAAGATAGCAGACTTCACAAAAACAGAGATAAAAAGAATAAATCAAAAACTAATCCAATAATTGAAGGAAATCAGCCATTATATAAAATTCCACACTACTATGACTCAGGATAATTTTATGTTTTCCTTTGAAACATTTTTAAACGGCGTGGCGATTTTAATGAAAACATTTACACAAAACTAATTTCTTTTCCTGGTTTGTCGTAAGAAATGGGAGCAAACTTCTAATCATTTCGCTTGCAGCTTAGCAAGCCATGTGTTACTTGACAAAAAAACGACAAAAAATGTTTTGTTTTTGTAGAGATAAAGAAAGAAGTCCAATCTCCAGTGAGGGAAAGTTGCCCGGAGTCGATTGCCGTCACGAATTCGTTCTCAGGTGAGTATTGAGTTGTCATGCTGTAGCAAGACTATTGTTTTGCCCAAAAATGTTTTTAATATAGCTTTTCTATTGCTTGAATTCTCAATAGCTAACTGTTGAGAATGCGCCAAACGAAAGATACACTGCAAATTACATCATTTCTTGTATCAAGCGGTTTATTAGAACGAGGGACATGTCGCGCTAGATTTTTTAAGGAAGCGAAACACAACGTGCCAGTCATCCTTAAGCTTTTCAAAGAATGCTTTATCGCTTCATGGATGAGAAATTAAGCAAAAAGGGCGTAAGAAGAACAAATTCGGCGATATCACATGATTCTTTAAAAAAACACACACAATATAAAAGAAACCTTATATGCTCGGATAAATTTGCATAGATAAGAAAAATTGGGGGAAAAATGCCGAATCATCCAGTTTGTTTCCCATAACAACCGCAAAAAACAGTGAACAGATACACTTTAATTTCCTCGGCACAATTGTTGTGGAAACACTTCATTTAATAATAAACATGGTCTATGGTCCAGAATAACATTTTACAGCGGTTGAAAATAAATGACATATCTATAAAGTTAAACAACGAAACGCGCCAAAGTTGCTTTCTGAAATTATTTTTTTTATATTTTTAGATACACACCACCCAAGCTTTATTGGACATTCTCACAAAGATCTTCACAGCGAATGTACGTGTTCGGCTTTCAGGCCGTTTGCTGGAGTCCTGCCGCATCATCACCTGCAAGGTGCAACAATTCACCATTCTGCTAATTTTTATTTAATTACTGAAAGATTCTTAAAGAATCTTATTTGTATTTAAATGTGACTAGTAGCGTTTCGAATTGATCACAATGAATAATAAAGCCTTTCAAAAGCTGTCTTTCGAGCGCGTCGCCGTTTTACATGCAAAAGCCGGCTTCGTACAATCAATATTCGCTTGATAACGCCGAAAAAACAACACGGTCTGACCAGTTTCAGATATTGGCCTTTAAAGTAGTCTTCCTTTGACTGAAGTTTCCAGTGATAACATTTTGCAATGTGGCGTTTGAGGCAGAAGCTTTGACATCAAAGTTGACAGTCGCGAAAAGATTAGCGCTATCCACAAACGATAAAGAAAGAAAGTTTCGTTTTCTGTATCTTTCTAGTTTAATTTTTGAACAAGCCCTCATTAAAATTTTCTTATCTTTCATGTGGTATCCAGTTGTGTTGACCAGCTAGACTAAAAAAATTACTAAATTTGAACTGAATAATGTTTCAAAAGCGCCCGCACCTGCTGTCAGTTCGCTTATATTTTTCTCGTTCATTTCAAGCCAGCTTCATCCCCGCTGAGATATCGGGCTAAATTTTTCCTCTTCTACCATTTAATTAGGAGAAGAAAATTAAAATTTCCTCAATGAAATCCCGCCCGCAAGCGAATCCCACCTTGTTATGGTATAGCAAACTTATTTTAACTCCAAAATGTATTAGTTTTGGAAACAAGCAATTCTTTCAATTTCCTCTACTGCCATTTGCCAATGTTGCAAGTAACTGTTTTGAAAAGGCTTCGCTATAACATTAAAATGGGCGATTTATTTGTATCCATCACTCTATCCAAATGAAGCAATATTTTCCTCCTTATTTTCACGTTAAAAAGATATTAAAATATCATTTTCGCTGTCTAAGGCGATAAAATTCAACGAAATTCAACACTATATTCTTCTTGGCATATTGCGTGCTAAATTGAAGAGGTTGCATGAAACTATAACGAAGTGTACTAAAACTCGATACGTTCCGAAGCGAAACCTTTTAGAGTTGAACTTTTCTTACAGCATATATTTCCTAAAAGTGAAGAAAATAAAACATGACCAATTTGCGACATGGATTTAGCCGCAACAATAGTCCAATTAAGACTTGAAATGTTGGCGACTCTTGTAGACTTTAAGGAAATTATGGAAATTCTATACCATGTTTTCGGCCGTTTATGACCACATTAAGAGCAATGCTTGAGCGCTATGTATTTCGACGGAAAGAGTAGCAATTTGAGCCAATATGGCGATAAATATGTCCAGTTCTGGATGTTTAAAGATTAATTCAGTGAGCAGAATATTTTTCGAGATTAAATGCGGGCGTTTTTAAGCGATGCGCCATAAACAAAGATCAAACGGCAATGTTCAGCTTTGCGGAGTCGACACTACCTTCTAACCGCATAAAATTTATTTGATAAGCACTTTAAATGATTTAAGATGTTATAATTTTCATCAGAAACGTATTCATTGTCGTTTTATTCACAATTGCCGAGCTAAAAGTAACAATTTTTATCTGACTTCGTGGCAATTTCAACCCAAACTCTTAACCGACAAACATCCCAGCGCGCAGTTTACTGAACAGTTTTAACTTTTGAAGCAGTTGAACTAAATTGCTATCTTTCTTCTTATTTCTCTGTGTAGGATTAAAAAGAAAACTTCCCAACGATGTCAGCACAGAGATTAGTCACGGATTCAACCAAGCAGCACTTCTTGTCGAATCTCAAGATAAGCGACGGCGCTTCTCGACCGAATTCGAACCGTCCGAGAAGTCAGCTCTCCATTTCGCCGGCCAAAGACGTCCTTCTTCTATCGAACTTCTAATACGCGTTTTCCCGAAGATTAAAGTTAGCGTTCTACAGCTCGTTCTTCACTCGTGTGGCGGCGACCTGGGACAAGCGATAGAGGAAGTTTTGACGCGTTACAAGAGTGATGCGGCTAGCGCTTTCATGGGAGTGCCGAACCCGTGGATAAGACTTCCCCAAGATGTCGTCAGAGACTATCACCATCCTGCCCTCCGAGCGGCGGAAACTTTTAAGTATACTCGAGGTGCTGAGACGTTCCTTGGGAGCCCAAAGTCTGCCTTCACTCCAATCTCAACTCTCGCTAAAGCTCACTTCATAAACACCCCATCAGGAAGCGTCCCGTACGCTTTAGAATCAAGCAGAAGCAAAGAAAACTTTCCGATTTCATTTTTCTTCGATTCAAGGATCAACCCTTCGCTGGCGAGACCACGGACGCCAGCTATGAATAAACCAAAGGACAACGAAGATATTAACGAGTCGATCGAGGTCTTAAAAACAGGTAGCGAGTCACGGACAGTGAGCCCGAGAACAGATAAAGACTAGTAACTTTATATTGATATTCGGATTTCTTTATGGAGGGACGTTTATGTTTAAATTAATGCTTAAATGACAGTAGCCCATTGCAATTATAAAATACTAAATTTGTGTCCCTGGAACAAAGATAATAAACCTTAAAAAACTTCAGTCCATGCTATAGAGACTTATAATCGTTCGTGTGAAAGGCTTAGCTAGAAATATTCTGCAGGAATCGAACGAGTCATTGTACAGTTTTCAACTTCCATTACGAGTTCAGAATTAAAAGCTTGCGTTAAAAAATATAATTGATGGGAAAATATGTTTTAAAAGGGGGAAATTTGAAGTTCTACTTAAATTTATTCATGTGTCAAAAAAAATTTACTATGCGGTTCACATCTGGTGTACTAAGCACCGCAATCAAAGGAGTTTTCCTGCCGTAAAGCTATAAAATAAACGTAAAACTGACTCACCAAGATGTCGTCTATATGCCGACTTTAAAGTGTTTGATTGTATCACGAAAAAAGTATTCGACGCGAGTTTCGTTAAAAAGCTTTGTAAAATGTCTTGTATACTTTACGAAGAGTAAGGCAATTGAAAAATTGGATAAAAATTCGCTGGGATTAAGACGGAATTTCGTTCGGTACGCTTCAAAAGAAATTAATAAATACATTTACAAGATGATCATAGACAAACGTGCTGTAATGGCGATGGATTTGGGTTCGGACAATTTTCAGTTGGTTATTGTGTAGTGATAATGTATTTATTATGGACGGGCAAGCTTCCGAAAAGTCATTTGTTTTAACCAATAATTTCTCCACAACGAGTTATAAATTATTCTCCGTAGAAAATAAATCCTCTATGTAAAAATTGTAAAGAATATTTAGAAAAACGCAAGGAAGTACTTTTCACTTCCAATATTAATAAAAAACTCATTTTGTTGAATAATATAGTTTATATTTATTGATCCCTACTGCTATTGCCGGCTTGACATTTCAAAACAACGCGAAATTATTGATCAAAAACTACAAGCGCTATAAAGAGTAAAAGCTCAGTTTTCACCCTCAAATCTACACGATTTGATAATGGAAGTATTTTTCTTGGAAGGAAAGAAAATTGAAACTTGTTCACGATACACACGCATAGTAGAAGTGAATTGAATTTTTGGTTGAAGTTAAATATTCAAACTTCCTTTTCTTTGAGACTTCAATAGGTAGTGTTTGCATAGACTTCAAATTACACCGATATTAATTTGCGTTCTATCTCATTGAATAAAATGGTCTGTCTGTAATCCATTATTTTTCTTACACACTGGCGCGAGATATTGACAAAAGTCGCAGTAAAATATATATATTTGTGTTCCGTATGGGTCCATGTAAAACAGAGCGATCGCAATTTATTCAATTCTCAAGATGTAGGCTTAATTTCACGCAAGCGTTAACGAAGGGTTAATATGCGAATAAGCCCGTACAAAGCCCCGAGCAAAACTTCTCATAAATTAATAATTCGTCAGCTATTGTCTTTGCCAAACACGACCGACAAAGGCATATGAACTTTGTGAACAAAATAAAAGCAAAACATTACAGAAAAAACAGAACCTGTTCATAGCCGGAAATTATACTGAAAACATCAATACCATAAACAATATAAATGGTGAGTAATTTAAAAATTTCTAGCAGGTGTCCGTGTTGGTGATAGTGGCAAAATCCGGCAGGCTTTAAATCAGCTTATTTTCACCTGGGCCACTCATTTTGGCCTTTAGTTGGTTTATTTACAAACTTAATGGTCTTCAAATGGCTTATTTCTTTCACATTAGGTCGTGCGCACGTCTAGGTAATGACTTCAATGTGAAAAAGTGCTTACAGTCGGCGCTTTGATGTGGAAATTTGAACCGAAGAGTTTGACGTTATTGTAATAAGACAAATATACGGTTTGAGGATTTTATTTTTTCGCCATGAGATTTCTGTGTTTCCATTGTGCGTCGAACACTGAATGTTTTGTTTATTCGTCCATTAATCATTTTGTACTTTTGGGGCGGTTACCACTACGAGTATTAACCGGAAAATATATCACTAACAAACTCCACAGACGTTTACGCCCAAAAGAAAAAAACAAAATCTGTATTTAACACCGTCGTTTAATTCCAAGATGATCTTTTAAGAGGGAAATACTTGCATTAATATCTTGAGCAACAAAACGGGGCTATAAATTGAGATATTCTTTTTAATGATTACGTAAAATTAACTATGAGAGATATCGAGAAATGAAAGAGTTTGTTTCGAATTCTGTAATACTCGATAGCATTGGTGAGTTTTAAAAGCTCAATGCTTTGAAATATTCCAAATTGAATTGTCTTCAATTTATACTCCCAGTGAGTGAGTAACAAAAAAAATATGGACTGTCATGTTATCGATATTATTTCGTAACTCACATTAATAAAAGGTATATTTCGGCAAGTTTTGTTGATTAACAAGTTTACAAAAAAAGCTACTGGCTCGGACACAAACTAAATATCAAAATTTAATATCAAACTTTCCTAATGAATATTCTGTATTTAAATGCGGGCGAAAGATTCCCCACGCTTATATATACATCTGCTAAATATCTTAGGGAATTAAGTCGCTCACACTGAGAATATATAAAATGGAAAAGCGCTGGTATTTCATAGAAGACTTTCAAAATAAAGGAAGGTAATTTGAACATCTTGATAATAGAAGTAATAAAACAAAACAACTTTTTTCCAATTAACCTGTTTTTCATGCAACGATGGAAAATTGATTGATTTAATGACAAAGTTACTTACTGAAACCAATGGGTTATATATTTATGTCAAAGGAATCGCAAAACACTGACAAATTATCACAATGTATTGCTTTCGACATCGCTAAACATATCAACATCGCATCTATTGAGGAAATATGTTAGCACTCTAATTACAAACGTGAATTTTGCCGGTCGCATTTTGGGGTGTGGTAAATGGAAAAGATATGATTCCGCGAGAAAAATACGTGAAAACAAGATATCTTATCATATATTGTTTCGCGTGTATAATTGGAAGGACAGTAAGGTGTGGATATTAAGTTTGTCAAGATCGTCCGATATTTCATTATGAGCAGTTCTGTGTGTCAACTTGATGTCGTATTTGAGTGGACTATTTGACGCGGCTATCTGCTTTTAAAACAATACACTATTCGGATAAAATAAACAATTCCACAAATTATGTCAAGGTTTATCCGGTGCGATTGAATAAAGCTCGGCTTTTTTATTTTCCGTCTTAAAAGAGCCGACCCATTAAATCTTCTTGCGGAAAATTAAAGACGAGATAATAAAGTAGAACAAAAATTTCAAAGGAAGTTGACTGATGTAATGTTTATATTTAAGTAAGAAAACGCATGCCCTTAAATTCTCACCATGCGTGCCGAAAATTTAATCGTTGCATCCTTTATTTTAAACAAGAAAGAATGCCTCCCAGACTATAATTGTATAGGTTTTAATGCACTCATTATAGCTTCGACCACGAAAAGCGGAAATTTAATGCCGCAATAAAAACCGAATTGTTTCTCTATCAAACTTACAGTCGTATATGGTTTCTTACTTAGTAAGTAAACCTAAAAGCAGCTTGCATTATTAATCAACTTAGTGTGAATAAAACGGGAACTTCTAAGCATACGGCGGGGTATATTTCCGTTCGGCGGTCACCTTAATTCATGAAGATATTTAGAATTGACGTTTATTTAACGTGTACCTACGAAGGCTAAAGGAAGTCTTAACTATTAAAACGCTTTTCGCAGACTGTGCATTATAAAACAATTTCCTGGTCGGTTCTCGTATTTTGGAAACAATCAATTTGTTAGATGTGCGAAAGCGAATTGACGGCTAACACCCAGTTCTAAATTTTAATCTCCCGGCGCCTTCTGGCTTTTGATAGTAAATAAGCTTGCAAATTACTTCCAGAAGATTAAAATATTTAAATTTAAAGAGACATGCAATTAGAACAAGTGAAACAAACTTTCCAAGTTGCACAATTGAAGTCCACTTTGGCAGTCAGCTGTTTTTCATAAAGCCGTGAACTGGGGAATAGAACATTCTTGAAATATCATTTGAAGTTGGAAATCTAGGTTTGCCTTTTTTCTCGTGAAACAAGAGAAATTTGTAGCGAATGTGCCACGTATCACTAACCAAGGTGTTTTCCACATGGGGGTGGGGGATAGGGAAGGGAAGAAGGGCTTACCCTCCCCTCCCATGACGTAAACGGAAGGACATCAAAATTAGCAAGCATGCCTTGCGGCCCTTAGGGGTATAAAGACCGGGTAAGAACACCCCCCACCCTCCACCCCCCAAGTTTAGGATTAAGGAGAGATCTTTACATTAGTCCAACCAAAGGTGAGCATTGCTTTTGGAAAATACTACAAATTATAATTATTATAATTATAGCCTTTATTTTCTAAGAGAAATTTTCATCTTTGTGAAACAAAGTACTAAATTGTCATTGCGTTGTAAGCCAAAATGAAGGAAATTTGCCGTGTGTTCAATTTGGTAACATTTCATTTTACGTTTTCCTGCAGAAACAAGAAAGAAAACTGGATTAATAAGAATTCAACCAGGAAAAAGGATATTTTATATTTGTTTTTTCTTTTGTAATCAAGTAATAAACGTCTGGCATTGGAATAAAAAATGATCGAATTTTGATGCGATTAATACTATGCAGCAATTATGGGAAGAAATTGATATCGCAGAATACGCGCAACAGTGCCACCTTAAATAAAAATATCCACACGTTTGCCCCATCAAAGGACAAGAGAACAATATAATGGCTTTTTGAAATCACTGGAAAATTATTCTCCAACGAGTTTGTTTTATAAAAGGGGGCATTTTAATTCCACGTCAACATCTGATTAACTCGATTGAAAATAATCAAAGTGAATTTAGTCTCCATGATATTTGGCGTAGTAAGAATCCAACTACTCTCAGTTTCACATGGAGCAAAGGCTCCCCTTTCATATTCTGCAGACTCGATTATTGGTTGATTTCTGAAGCAGATAGTTTACATGATTTAGTCACACAAGCTGACATAATAGCGTCGATAAAAACCGATCATTCTGCTACACAGTGAACTCTCTCTAAGACGAACACCATCGGGACCGGCACAAACTGTCCGTCTTAGAGAGATGTCCGCTTATAGAGAGTTTAGATGCAGTACCAACACCAAGTGTCCGTCTTACAGAGGTGTCCGTCTTATAGAGGTGTCCGTTAAGAGAGAGTTGACTGTAGTTGGATTTTTTCGTAATAGCGGGTGTCCGTAATAACGAGGTGTCCGCCAGGCGAGAGTTGACTGTAAAAGTTTCTCTCCAGAAAATTTAGTGAAATATAACTGACTTACTAACGCAATCAAGAGCTATGTAATGGACATACACGTAGAGAGTGTTTGATCCCAGATCCCAGATTAATTAAACACAGAGAAAAGAGTTGAAAACACAATGCTTATACACTCTTTTTTTTTATAAGAACCTTTTTTATAAGAACGTTGAGGCTGAGATTGACCAAAATTTTAAGAACATGCTAAGAACATAGCCAGGTTGAGACTTAGCTAAGAACATTTTTATTCACTTGGACCACTAGTTTCTTGCATCGAGCTCTCAATACAATATTCCAGTATCCTTTCAAAAAATTAACAAAATCTGGACAAAATGTAACATTTCAAATATCTCAGTGAATAGGCAGTTCAAATCAGATCAAAATACTCAGAATGCATAATTTTTATAGTAGCAACATGAATTTCTATCACATAAAATGTAAATACATTTTCATGGTCACGTTCGAATATTTTTTTGTGAAATTCTATACCATGTAACTTAAGAACATGTTAAGAACGTTTTCAGGCTGAAATCGCCAAAAAAAAAATAAGAACATTCGGTCTCAGCTCAGCCTCAGCTCAAAAATTAGACGTTCTTATATAAAAAAAAGAGTGTAGTGCGACTACTCCAACCAAGGCCACCCAAGCAAATTATTTGCTTAAGCCTGGTTTCCATATGATCGCAACGATCGCAGTCGCAATTAAAACGATCGCAGTGATCGTTGCGATCGTTGCGATCATATGGAAACCACTCTTGCGATCGTTGCGATCGTTGTGACTGCGATCGTTGCGATCGTTGCGATCATATGGAAACCAGGCTTTAGGATTACTTTTTCATTTCATTTCATAATTTTTCACTTTTTCATTTCCCAATATTTGAATTTTGGCAGGCGTTTATAAGTTTTGTGCAAGAAACGAAAGTCTAAGCCCTGAAAATTCATCCAGATATAGAGATGTGTACCCTGGGCCCAGAGGTCGCTTTGATCAAGTTCAGAAGAAGAAAGAAGAAAGAAAACCTCTGGGACCAGGGTAAGAGATGTGGGGTTTTCGCCCACCATTATTATTGTTTGTGGAGAGATGTCAGATGTTATAACAGAAATAATCATTGAACAGTCTGGCTACGAAATTTATATTATGTTATATTATGTTGATTTAATGACTTTACAAGGGCACACCATCCCGATTTTAAATGGCTGAAGAACTTGAAGAACTACATCTAGGCTACAAGGAACATTAGGTCAAGTTTAGGTCTAGAGGTCGAGGAAAATGGTTATATGTAAAATGCATTACGTCATTGCTGCATTGCTATGGTAACACCGATGCCAATCAAACCTGTTCATTCAATTTCGAATAAATGGGTGAAGTCAGACGATGCTATGACACTGAAGTATGGAAGGCGAATGTTCTTGTTTTTGGCGCGCTTTCACCTATATGTACACCAATGAGTTGGAAATCCCTTGTTTTAGCATTTACAACTAGATTTTACGAACGCAAAGTCGATAATAAGCGCCAAAGAAGAGAACATTCATCGGTACTTAAACAATAATGTCTCTACAGTATATATTGTACATTTTAATGAAAACGCATTACAAGTGTGTTTTAAATTTAAAAAATTGTGTATATGATATTATTTTGTACCCGTTTCGAGCATTAATTTTACTCCCACTGAGTGGAGGCTATAAATGCTCTCCACAAGCCACTAACAATTTCGATTGTCTGTATTCACTTCTGATATTTACAGTTAACTCATGAAGAGTATGTTTCACAATGAAATAATGGGTTAATTTTAGGGATTAATAGTATCAATTCTTGGTTATGGTTATAATTTCTGCATTATGTGACACGCTTAGAACACACTGTACGGTGGTAGTGCGTTAATTCCTCAAGCCAGTGGCTCGGGTTCGATTCTCGCCGGTGCTGACTCTTTCTTTTTTTTTTTTTACGACAATCTCTTTTTAATTTTTTGCAATTTACGACGTCTTGCGTTTTTTATCTTTCTCTCCTTATCTTTCTGGATCTATTACAGACGCAGATCAGTTAAAGTACAGCACTGAAATAAGGAAAGCAACAAAATGATTAAACGGCATCATGTATTGTCTATAAACATGTTTTAACATCCGCTGCTACATTTACAATAATTCCTTTTTAATATTTTAAACTGATTTCCTCTTTGAACTTGCATGAGCTTTTGAAAGGGCAATGGGTAGACTGTAGGATTTCTTCTGCAGAATAAAAAAATTAATTCATCAATATTTCAACTTTCCCGGCCGGACCCTGGGCCGGACGAACCACAAACTAGTATCCCTTCAACACTATTTTGCAAAGTGCCGGATAAAACAGCCTGAACCGGGCGAATTTTTAAGCCTTGTTCACGGAAATCAGGGATAGATAGAAGCTGATCTGAAATTATCCCGAAAGCGGAATTCTATGCACTTATCAAGTATTAAATTAGTACTCAGTACAATTTTCACAACTTTTTAGACCAGTAATCCACACAAGTACGCCTTGCGGATCTATTATTTTGTATTTCATATCGTTATGTTTAGAGAGTTCTACCGCGCTCTATATTCGTAATATATATGCACTTAAATCTTTTTAGACGCAAAATCCCGTTCCAAATATATATAACTGAATTTATAAGAACGTGGTTCAAGAAAATGTCAGCATTTTTTCTGCAACTACGCCAAAAGCGCAGTTTTATCACTCCAATAAGACTTGAAACCACACCAAAGAAGAGCGAAAAGAAGAAGGAAGAGAGGGAAGAGAACTGGCATACCTCGTCTTATTGTATCGTCTACTTTGGAGATAGTTTCTGAACGAGAAAAACCCCCAAAAGCGTCAAAATGGTGCAATTTTCTGCGACCATGTTCTTATAAATCCAGTTAAATCTGATAACGAGCCCAACATTTTAAGATAATAAATCCCGATAATAAACGCCTGCCTACGCCCTGAAAACAAGCCCACAAAAAGCCTTTTGAACGAAGATCGGCCTCGCTTATTTTCAGTTTACGGTATTTCAACTTGTGCTTTATGTTTAATTTCTCGAAATTTATTTTTATAGTTTTCCAAATTTATTTTTTTGCTTCGACACACGTACCGTATATTTTAATTTTCTTTTGAACCCACCATCTTTGTGATAATTTCCATAACAATAATATTTTTCCGACATGTGACAAATAGTTGTAAGCCGATTGGCTCCAGTTCATAATCCATATTCATGAAATGTGCGAACATTTCTCAAACCAAAAGTTCGTTGACGTGCGAGTACGCGAAGAACGTGGATTTTGGAGAAACAAGTTCGTTCAAGTCAAACATGGTGAGTTTTATTGACTTTACTGTACATATTTATCTGTACATATACTGTACATATTTATATTTATTAGTTCAAGTGTTCGTCGAAAATGAAAACGTTATCGTTGACTTAAATTTTGAGCACGTGCGCAAACTTACTATTCAAATTTCTAGTTAAACACTTGAAAATTACTACAAGCAAGCAACTCTTCGCGTGCAAGCTAAACAGTTTTGTGATATTTCCGTTGGGCTTACGATTTAGTTGTCTTGAATTCATGGAGGGACCGCGCTTATGTGTTACAAATATCGCATGCAATGCAATGCACTGCACTGCACGCTTTGTGGTTTCAGTACGCTTCTAAATGCTAAAAACGTTTTCTTATTCATTTCTGCAGGTTGAAATATCAAGAACGTGGAGAACCTTGTGAAGATAACTGTTCAAGGCCGGATTAAACAACAACAAAGGTGAGTGTTAGTAAAACAACATCAACCGAGCTATTTCTTAAGTCGCATTTCAGTGGCGTCGAATGTTAGTAATTCTCACTGGTATTACTTGATTGGCCTTGATTCGATAACATTGCAATAAACCATGGGAGCTTCGTGTTCTACTTTGCTATTTCTGTGGGCATTGTGCTGATTTTGAAAGCTATTTAAAGCGATTTCAGCGATTTTTCTGGGACTTGAACTACATTCGTCGCGTCTGAAATGCGATGTATAAAATTAGGCCTTGGCTAGAAATCATGTACATTAGTATAGTTTGCGTATTTTTCCGTTGTATCATTAATTAATCTATTTGTTTGTTTATCTTTTGTAGAGAGAAGAACTGAGTAGCCAATGGAAAGGAAATGGAGTCGAGGGATGAAGAAAGAGGATGGCACAAAGTTAAGAATTTAATTTATAAATATTAAAACGAAACCTAGGAACAGCACTAAATGGTGGCTATAAGTTAGAAAAATCTATCCAAAGAGTCGAACTCGCACAAAATGTTTGAGAAATATCAACAAGTGGAAGCCAATAATTGTCTACTTTTATCCAAAAAAGAAAATAAATTGAGAGAGATGACACAAAAACTATTGAGAGAAATGAAACACAAACAATTGAGAGAAATGAAACAAAAACTATTGAGAGAAATACTATGGTTTTCGTTCGAGAATCAATTGATTTAGACTAATTTATGCATGCAGTGCCACCTTAACAGACTTCGCGTAGCCAACGTACTTTAGTGATGGTTGCTAAGAGAACACGAGACTTTGAAGGGTTTAATTGAAACAAGAGTCTTCGCAGTCGGGGTCGGGAACAAGTGTCGTTTACGGGGAATCTTCGCGAGGGTAGCCGAGGAAAAGCCGATTGTTATTATCCAATCAGAACATAGGACGAACATTACGAAAGTTGTTACGTAACATGACACTTGACAACCCTTTACGACATGTACTGACTAATTAACTATTAGACAGAACGAGAAATATTACAGTATAGACTACTCCCAGTTGTGTTGGAGACTGGCTGGACTGATTTAGACATAACTCTTACCGAACACAAACGAGCTACTTGGAAGGGCAAATCAACAACAATCACATTAACAACGTCGACAGAATGGATACGAAATTAACTGGGACTGTGCTGAATGCATTGACTACATTACTAAGTACTGTCGACGACTTGCATTGAAAACTGCTACACCAACTTGGATCGGGGATTGTAAGCCGATGTCAATAACTACTTGTGACAAACAAATGGCTCTTGACTCACTATTGAACTGATCGAACAAAATAGACGAACAATGGACTGAAGTAACTTTGATCTCGATCAGAAACCAACAAACTTACTTACAATGGAACAGTAATAGACTGAACAAACTTGACAACTACTAACCAATCACATTTCGACAAAACTGACCAATTAGATCAATAACCAGGGACTAAACAATATCATCTGACAAATAGCATTTCACTCGACTCTGAAGATGACTTTCGCTCAGGTTGTTGAAACGTTAGACACCAACAACAGTCTTTTTCAAGATGACTCCTACTTGGACGATGACACTTGATGAACTACTGATACACCTGGATTCAAACCAGTTATACGATTCTTCATGTTGCTTAACAACATGAAATACGACAGCTTCAAACTTGACAAACTACTGATACTCCTGGATTCAAACCAGTTATACGATTTTTCATGTTGCTTAGCAACATGAAATACGACAACTTCAAACTTGACAAACTACTGATACTCTTGGTTTCTAGGATTCGTCATGTTGCTTAGCAACATGAAATAAGACGGCTTTGGAATCTCGTGTTCTCTTAACATTATTTGTTAACGTAACTGATAACTATCAATGCCTGGTTCCAGGGGTGATACGTTGATTAGCGCATCGGTATTGCGGTAGATAAGCACCGAAGGCGATGGACCACAATGAACACTTTTCTTTGGCCAAAAAATATCTAAATGGATTTGACTTAGAACTGATCAAGTCGAAATTCTCATCAATACTAAAATTGTTGCTCTTAACAATTTCTTGATACAGCTTTGTTTCTAAAAATGTTTCCAAACTAATTTTTCTTATTTACTGAACTTCAATGGTGGATCGTCTAATTTGCAACTAGTTCTTTAGCAAATTTTATCGATTTTCTTTTTTATCACAAAGAAAATACGAAGAAAAATCTTACCAAAATATATTTTTTTTTTCACTGAACTTCGAAAGTGGATAAAACTTTGACTTGCTTTTTCACATTCGCAACAAGTTCTTGAGCAAAGTTCTTTGATTTGGATTTCAATTCTCCTTCTTTATAAATACAAAGAAAAATTATTGCAATCTTTGATGGAAAAAATTGTCTAGTTTATTGGCTGAAATCAACATAATTATCATCTGATAATCTTTGGCATTTTTGCAATCGATTTGAAAACTTTGCACTTTCATTTCACATAAACGGTTTCTTACTATGTTTTCAGCTTTTATGAGCTTCTTTATTTTCTGGATCAAAATGTCTCTAAAATATATTTTTCCTTTTCACTTTTGCAACTAATTCTCGAGCAAAGTTCATTAATTTCGATTTTCTTTATAAATACAAAATATATTTAGCTGATTAAGAAAACCAATTGTCTGTTTTCTTGGCTGGAATCAAATTGATTTTAAACTTTGAACGTTGATTTTACATAAACGGTTCTTGATATTTTTGTTGTTGTTTAAAAATGTTCTGGCTTTTACCGGATGATCTGGATAAAATGTTACCAACAAAATATTTATTTCGTTTCACTGAACTTCAATGGTGGATCTTCACATTTGCAACTTGTAAACAAACCAAAACAAACAAAATATATTTCGCTGATTAAACCAATTGTCTGGTTTCTTGGCTGGAGTCAAGATGTATTTGGCATTTTTGCAATTGATTTTAAAACTTGAATGTTGATATTTTACATAAACGGTTCTTGATATGTTTCTTGTTTAATTTGACCTGCTTTTCACCATTTGCAACAAGTTCTCGAGCAAAGTTCTTTAATTTGTATTTCAAATTTGTTTCCATATAAAATAAAATGCAAAGAAAAGACCAAGCCGAAAACCGTAGGAATTTGTGTTGGAAAATATTTAATAGCTGATTTAAAAAGACGAATTGTTTGATTTCTTGGCTGGAATCAACAGATCTTCGGCATTTTTGTATCGACTTTAAAACTTCGCACGTTGATTTAATTTTGTTTTTAAAAATGCTTGCAGTTTATACGAAATTCTTTATTATCTGGATAAAATGTTACCAAAATAATTTTCAACTCGTAGCACTTTGAATTCACGGCAAAAACGTTATTAAATTTATTAGGCTTATGAGAAATATTTATAAATTCAAAGAAAATATGAAAAGAAACAGTAGGAATTTATGATGAAAACAATTGTCTGGAATTAATCAACAAACCTTTGGAATTTTCAGAATCTTTTGCAATCGATTTTCAAAATACTTTGTTCTATAGTATCAATAGTGGACAACAGTTTAGCTAAGAGAATTATCTTGCTCATTGGGAAAAATAAAACCAAATTGTCCACGTACACTTTACAACAAGGAGAAATATTTACAAGCTACGGTTGTGTTCGCAGTATTTTGAATTTTTTTCTCTTCATAACGAAGCAAAGCTGTGTTCATTGTGGTCTTTACATTGCCTTCAATTGTTTTTAGCCTCGGGCATAAGCGCGTCGAGTCGAGACTTTGAAACGTTGTTTTGTACTATATATTATTCTTGGAGCCTGGCATTGATGTATGAGAGACAGTATCACGATTCTACGCCATTTTGCAACACTGAAAATAATTTTCAGATCAAAATAATAGATCAATTCGCGGCGGTTTTTCGCTATTTTGGACGAGGTACAAACGTGGCGCTAAATACAGTGTTTGTATGGTAATCCGATGTCGAATAATTTCTGTATAATTTTATTTCTGAAATGTTTACAGTGTGTAAACTTGAGATACCTGGCTTAAGATTTTACTGATTAAATTTGAGGGATGTGGATGCGTTGAGAAGAGTGCAGAAGCTATTTCAGTTTTCCTTACATTTGTCATACAATTGTCTGTCTGTAAGAGCAAGCCAAAATTTTCGAAAATTTCACTGACAAATGTATGGTAAACTGAAATTACGGCTGCACACTTGTCATCGTAGCTATATTCTTCACATTTGATCAGTAAAATCTTTTGCTAGGTATTTTGAGTTTACATACTGTGGATATTTTAGAAATAAAATTTTACGGAAATTATTTGACATGGGGTTTCCATACAAACATTGTATTTCGCGTCTCGGTTGTGCTTCGTTTGAAATGGCTGGAAAAAATATTTTGAAGTCTAAGTTATAAATTGTTTAGAGTCTTTTTTTTTTCAAAAAAATGTTGCAAAATGACTTAAAATCGTGATGTAAAATTTTTTCTGGAAAAAACTTTGCGGGAAAACTCCGCTTAATTTTATGCAAAAATAGTTGCCAGGGGAAACGCTGTGCAAAAAATTTTTTAATTTTCCCGCCAAAAGACTTAGTACAGTTTTTTGGAAGATTTTCTAGACAATTTTATAATAATTAAATTGATTTTTACTTATTTAATTAAGTAATTAACTTGATATTGTTGTAAGATAATAAAACAATGAGAGACAAATATATTGTTTTGAGTCTTTTATTTATTACTTAAAACAAATAGAATATTAATAAAGTATAATAAAGAGAACAACACTTGTGTTTTTACTGACTTTATTAGAGAATACTTATAAATAATATTAAAAGTGAAAATTATATACTTGAAAAAATTTTAAAAAATTGGCGCATGCGTATTTTGGGCGCCGTATTTTTTCTAAGTTTTTTGGCGGGAAAATTGAACTAATTTAAACAGATGTTAATAATACAATAAATATACAATTTTTTTTGAAAAAAGTTGGCGCATGCGTATTTTGGGCGCCCGTATTTTTCTAAGTCTTTTGGCGGGAAAATTTGACAATTTTAAACATATGTTAATACCAAGACAATAAAACTGGAAAAAATTAACAGCACTGTAAACATTGTTTTAATAAAATTGTCACGATTATTCTAAAAGCTTAGAACGAAACAACGATGTCGAGAAAAATACAACTTGTACATCATATTTTCAACTTGATGCAGGCCAAATTCAATGACAAAAAGGCATAGAATGTTTTCTTTTACTCCCGCCACAGTGATTCAAAATGGTTTGTATTCCTTCTGATTTTTTGTCGAGTGTAATTCGAATTCAACGTGTATTTAAGCTACCTTGACTAAAATGATTAGAGCTTTTCAGCGATTCGTCTTCTTCATCCGTTTGAATCAGTTTCACGCAAAGTAAAGAACTGTCACTGGAGATTCTGAAAGAAAAAAGCGAAAACGAGAATTAATACTAGTAAACGCCGGCTGTAACACGAACAAATACATGCAAGCACGTTCATATAACATTAAACAACTGCAACTAAAATTTTTACATAAATATTCCGTGTTATCCATTTGTTTATCCCGTTTCTTGCAAGTTTCATGACTACAGTTTTTATCCGTTATTCAAATAAGAAATGTGACTCCAAGCCTGAAGAAGAGCGCTAAATATCCTCGGACAATTCTCGTTAAATAAATAATATAAAGTTTACAGAATACGAGCAGCGAAAGTTTTAGAAATATTATTGAAACTTGGAACGGTTTCACCGACTAAATTGCACGCTATTCGGGTGCGACAAGCAAATTTACATTTGTAAAACCTATCTTTCAGTCATCTGTGATGGCATCTCGAGCGTCCAGTATAGAACTAAGCATGTTTGGTCAAAATTTTATGAATCCAAAATTATCATAATGCTGGCAAAATAAATGCAAATATTCTCGATATATAACAACAACGAAATCATGATAACAATAACTCGTCTTTCCTTCAATTTTTCCAGCATTGTTATGGTTGTTTAGTTGTATTGTTCCGTTGTAATTTGTATTTTTGGTGTTGATTTATCAAAAAGATCCCGTTTTTATCCGTAACGCTCGTAGAAAAGACGCAGGTTTTTGTTAGTTGTTTATGCTTTGTTTATCCCAGAACGTCTTGTTTAAGCTAAGGATTAAAAATAATAATAATCCGAACAAAGTGAACCCTTTCTCTATGGCGCTGTTTGTTTTCTAATATTCCTAAATGGATATTTCAGAAAATTTGTCAAATTTCGGCGTAGCTTGGTAATCTTTGCCTGAACAATTTGAACTTAGTAATTTGCTTGAAATCTCAGCTACATTGTTTTATCAATATATCTATCATTATTTGTAGAATTTGCACTATTTTAAGGCCGGTTTGAATGTTAACAAGAATCGCCTAAAATAGCACTAAATAGCGTGACAGAATCGCCAAACATTGCACAAAAATAGCGTGACAGAACAGTTTAAAATAGCGTTACCTGGCGTGACAACATTGTTCAAAATAGCGTGACCAAGTCTCTCCAAAATTCATCGAAAACGTTCTGTTGAACTACAATTTTGTTGACTAAGTCAGTGAAATTCGTTTTAAATCCAAAAACATTGTTGGTTAAGACACGCAGCGTAGTTAAAATCTAAAATATTTCTTTCCGATCGACATTATGCATGAAAGTCTTTCTTGCGCATTACGTACTGAACTGTTCAAGTCTTATAGACAATCATATTCAAAATGTTTTAGCATTCTGATCAAAGGAGCAGCTCTATTGGATATTTCCTCAGATTAATAATAAAAGCAGGCAATATTCCCCCGATTTATGACCGGAAAATAAACTTTATGAACTTTTCTCGTAAATGTCAAAAGATTCCAAACCACATATCTTCTTTCTGTCAGATTGCAACCAGTTTCCACCCTCACTATACCATCGTTACTCATACTCCCTTCCTAATGGGTTTTCTATTATTTGTTGATCTACAATCTCAGACATTAATGTTGGGACACTAACAGGTTTTTTCCCCTTCCCCCTTTTTGCAATGTTGTAATTTCTTTATTGTTTCCCTTTTAGTTCGAAAAACGCAACAGTTTCCAACTTTGTTGAGGGGGAAGGGGTACACCTCACCTAATCTCAAGTGTCCCAACAACTTATGTCCGAAATTGTAGGTATGGTTTTGTGTTTCTCGAACGGTCTCCCACTTTTAGCTCGAAATTTGTAAGCTGACTTGCATCACCATTTTAATAAACGTGTTCCAGCATTTGAAGGGCAAATTTCACGAGATACCCGTAGGATTCTTTGATTAAACGTTTCAAATTTTCTCAAGATCGAGCGACATCTCAAAATAATAAAACTTTTTCATAGTAACGCCATCAAATTATGGAATCTGATCTATTTATCCAACAATACTGATTTTTTTTCTTATGCTTTAGACAATAAAATATTAAATCTATATGCACGTTTTCAAGTGGAACTGGGACATTTGCTATGTCCCGAACGACATGATTTGAAAGTCATATCCCCACGACCGTACAAGGGGGGCTGGGTGGAGCCCGGCCCCACCCCCTCTTGGGTTTTCGTTATAAAAAGATATCTTGAAAGTATTAGCCCTGAACTTGACAGTTATTTGTCGGTAATGACAACATTAATACGTCAGAAAAAAGCACCCCCCTGTCATCATTCGTCAATTTAACAAAAACTGTTTACTTGCATGAAACTGTTTACTTGAATGAACAACATCAGAAAATTAACAGGTTATAAAACAGGCAGAAAGAAATTTCCGTCCAAATCATAGCCGAGCAATTATGAAAATAATTTTCAGAAAATTACAGTACATTATTGGTGTCTTTCTTTGGGAGACAAATATGGACGCCATAAAATTTCACAAGAATTAAAGTAGATTCTACCATCAACATCATTAGCTTTCACTTCAAAGCTCTTTAGATATCACTTTTCAATTGTTATCACGTCTGAAAATTTAAAAATAACTAAAAATATCCGTTTTTGTGACAGTTCAGAATCAAGTTCATCTGGGACATCACAAATTTCAAAATGCTTTATTTTCGAAACGAAGCACTGAATCGATACCAAAATTTGCATAGAGATTAATATTTTGTATATCTTATATATGAAAATTCGAACATCCCAGAGTAAATCCTCTTTTCAAAATGTCGAAAAATCCTCAATGAGACGGGGGTGGCATCCCCTTCACGTCAATTTATATAAAGGACGCGTCCTACAATGCTGAGAAATCCCTTTTGTTTATTTTGTTGCTATAATAACTGAATTTTTAATTCTAATTTTTATGTTTAGAATGTTTGCAGTTCGTAATTAACTCCATTTAGACTGGAGTGCCCCCTCTGTATCGATTTGCAAATTAAAGAAATTAAACTTATATGGCATGTAAGGCGTCCAAAATTGTTTATTTTAGTGGTGGTCGCGTGATATTTATGACACAAAATCCACCATCTTGGATTTTAAATTTTCCAAAAAGCCTCCAAAAATCGCCAAAATTTATTTTAAAAAATCGAAAATAACATAACTTAACAATGCTAAAATTGTAAAGATACTGGCAGAAGCGTAACAAAATATCATTAAAACCGAAATAAATCAGAGAAACTCCAAATTTGGGTAGGTACAGCAGTCTGTCAAAACATGGTTTCTATGAAACGAGAAGTCCCCTGACAAACTTTGACACACCAAAATGTTCCTTGATTAACTTTAAGAAAAGTTTGGTCATTACTGTTAAAATTTCAACTTACAGTAGTATGAAATCAGCACGGACACTTTCTGTCGCCAACCCTGTTATATATGTACAAGACGTTTCTTTATTTTGCGTTCTTTTTTACAAATTAATTGTTCAAATTAATATTTTTTTCAACAATCAACAGTTAATTTTCTCGAATAACTTTTTTAATGAATAGTAAATAATGTTCTTCTTTTTCTTTCACTTTTCTCCAATGCTTTTTCCTTTTTACAATTTAATAGCGCACTTGTCTGAAATATTTTTCAATAACTAGCTCACGGTAGCTACGTTTTTCCATTTCTCTTTTTCACCAGTCAATACTCACTTTTACTCAAATATTCGTCAATAAATAGTTAATTACTCGGCCAGATTAGTTTATTAGAGTAACGTTTCTCAATTTTTTGCTCTTTTATAATTTTTGTAATTATCTTTTTCAAAAAGCTGGTAATAAAGTCGTCGTTGCTGCTGTTAATAACTAGCAGCTATGTGTTGTTCCATTTTTCTTTTTCACAAATTAATAGCTCACTTTTCTCAGTCAAATATATTTGCTATGCTTTTCTACAAATTAATAGCTTAGTTTTCTTAAATATTTTCTTGTATAAATAGTAGTCACTTTTCTCATTTTCCCAAAACAATACGGTTTTCCTTTTCCAAAACTATCTACGGAGACCGTACTCAAATTGGAAGATCGTTTCCGTTCGAGATGTGATATTCGCTAAGTGCCTTCAGTCTTATACTAAAGAATCTATTTCGTAACCTCGTAGCAAAATTATGTAATTTTCGTATCATCCTCGACTGCGTGCAAAGCTGAAAATAATGTTTCTTTCTTTTGAATTTTCAAACAACAGCAACCACGAGAGAAAATGTTCAAATGTCGGGGTACTCCCATACTACTGTACGCGGCCTACCCCCTCTCCTCTCAGAAAGGTGAGCATTGCACGGAATACTTAACTCGGAATAGAATAGACAATCTACTGACCTGCAATTGTTGGGATTCAGCTGTGTTATGGCGACTTGAATTCTTTTTTGGTTCATCCCTGCTCTTGTCTTCATTCTGATCGCCTGATGAAGAGGCAAAGAAGTGACTTTATTAGTATGGTACGTGATTTTAATCAACCCCATGGCTATATAATCATTTTCCTTTTTCCTTGCGGATTTTAAAGGCAGCAACAAAATTAAGACGTTCAAAGGCCGGGGAGCGAAGGAGGGTGGTGGGGAGGGGAAGGTTACTCCAATATAGTTGCTTTGTGTCCAGCAGAGATTGCTCGGATTTTAGATAGAATAGACAATTTACTGACCTGTCTTTATTAGGACATCATCATCCATGCGTGAGCCTTTGTCAATCTTGACCTTTATTTTGTCAATCCCCACTCTTGTCACTTGGCTGATAAGGAAGTGAAAAGTACTTTGATTAATATGGTACAGTGCATGAACTCTCTCTAAGACGGACACCATCGGGACCGGCACAAACTGTCCGTCTTAGAGAGGTGTCCGCTTATAGAGAGTTTAGATACAGTAACATGACTGAAAAATGGCGCGCAGGGACCAACACCAAGTGTCCGTCTTACAGAGGTGTCCATCTTATAGAGGTGTCCGTTAAGAGAGAGATGACTGTAATACATTTTAAAGATTTTCCAACGACATCAACAACCAGAGAAAGCCTTCAAACGGGTACTTCCAAATATCTACTTAACCTTAATACCTTCCGACCCTCTACCCACTCCCACTCTTAAGCCTCCTTTCCCCATCAAAAGCGATCATTTCTCAGATAATTCACTGATCTGGGTAGAATAGACAATTTACAGACCTGTCTTCATTAGTACACAATCATCCATGCAGCGTGCCCGCCTTTGTCAGTCTTGTTCGTTAATTCTGGTTGTCTGATGATGAAACGAAGAAGTGTTGTATTAGTTTCGTGGTACCAGCATTTTAATAAACAATTCCGCGTCTATTCGAGTCTATTATTTTCGTTTTTCCAAACAGATTTTTAAACAACAACAGCAACGAGATAGAATATTCCACTCCCATACCATGTGGCCTTTCCCCTCCCTTCTCAAAGAGGAGAGCATTGTTCAGACTACATTAATAAGGGTAGCATAGACAATCTACTGACCTGCTATTATTGGGATTCAGTTGTGTTATGGTGACTTGAATTATTTTTGGTTCATCCCTGTTCTTGTCTTCAAGTTATTCTGATCGTCTGATGAAGAAGCAAAGAAGTGACTTTATTAATATGGTACGTGAATTTTTATAAACTCCAATGCCATGGCTATTCAATTTTGTTTTCAAACAAAGGCAGCAACAAGTTCAAAAAGCGAGGGTTACTCATCGTGCTGTGCCCATCCCCTCCCCTCAAAAGGGACCAACAAATGCACTGATGTGGTTAGAATAAACAATTTACTGACCTGTCCTTGTTAGGAGACCACCATCCATTCTTGTGCCATTGTCGTCTTGAACTTTAATTTGTCAATCCCCACTCTTCACACTTGCCTGATAAGGAAACGAAGAAGTAATTTCATTAGTATGGTGCATACATTTTAAAGATTTTAAAACGACAACAACAATGAGAGAACAGATTCAAAGATAACATACCGTAAAAGCTCTATTTAGCCCCAGCCCCCCCCCCCCCACTATATTAAGCCCCCCTTTCTAATAACCCCCCTCCTTCTTGAGGCCTGAAATTTAAGCTTCAAAGTAATATTGCTACCTGCCCACCCCTCCTACACTCTTTCCCCTTCCACTCTCCCCCATGTAAATCAAAGACTACTATGATCTAACTCGTGAATGAATAAATATTTTACAGCCCATCGACCGACCGAGCGAGTGAAATTTGCCCACCACATGCTATAACACGTTCACTTCTTTCGCATTCACGAGTTAAAAATGGACCATTGCTCAATTCGCTTTTTGAATTACAAGCTCTTAAAGCTAACATTAAGGGCGCCTTTGCTGAGTTATACTGTTGTTATAGTAACCTGTTATGTCAAGAAGATGATCATCTTCATTTGGTTTCATTATTTTAACATCACTGAACTAATATAAGATGGTAGTAGCGATCTTCAGTAAACCGTTACGAGCCACCTTAAACTTGCTCCTGAGAAGTTTGACTTCTTTCAGTACTGAATTTGATGGTCATTTCAGTATCATATAAAACGGAAACTAGCTCAAACAAATTCATTTTAAAGTTGATTTTCCCTCGGAAAACAGTTTGTATTTGTCATTCTCGCTTATACATACAGTCAACTCTCGCCTTACGGACACCCCGTTATTACGGACACCCGCTATTACGGACACGCGCTATTACGGACAAAATCCAGCCCTTCACCCGGCGAAAGCTATAGAGGTTTGACTGAAAATTACTCCCGCTATTGCGGACTGTCGCTGTTACGGACTACAAACTACATGTACGTCCCGAGGGTGTCCGCTATAACGAGAGTTGACTGTACTTTACGCGCGTGTAACGCGGACCACTCGCGGGACGGAACCCTCTCGCGTTCCAAACTTTCACGCGCCTCCCGCGCTGGTTGTATGCAGCAGTTGATAACACAAAACTTGACGTTCCGACTCTAGAGTCACTAAACATTTAGTTATAAAATAATCTTAGATATCATTGAATCTATCACTGCTTTATAAAAAACGGAAACAAAATACTCAAGCTTACCTTTAAAGTTAACATGACGCTTCTAGCGAGCCCCACTGTTTCCTCGCCATTGTCGTCGACCCTCCACTTGTAATTGGACCCACCTCACGGCAAAACATTCGCCTCTACATCCTCAACGTTGAAGATAAATACAGTTGCTCCAAGAAAGCAGTTGAAATCCTTTTTGAATTCACAGCGGAACTTCCAAACGCCATTTTACCTTCAGCGTGCTCAGGACCATTTCATGTGATAACTAAAACTGAATAATTTGCTGGATTTGAAATTCAAATGAGTTTCTTCATTTGGGAATTTGAGCAAATCACAACAGCAACAATACAACAGGAACGTCGCTAAACAAAAGGTTTAATGAGCATGCAGTGCAATTAGCACTGCACGTGCGTTAAAAATCTTAGTACATTTTTAGCCGTCCTATGCAAAACAACAACGTGAAATGACCAAAATGAAATTGGCAAATTCTAACTAGCTGACAACGGTTTTTTTTTTATTGCTAACTATTTCGACGTCATTTCGATTTTTGACTCCGTAACTTGTCGTGCAGATAAACACTCACAAAGGATTTTGATTTTTTAATCCAGTTTTGTCCCCAGAGCTATTCGAGTCTTTCAGCCGGTGGGGTAGCCTTGGCACGAGCAAGACCCCGAGCCTCCGGCGAGTCTCACATACTCTGGGGACGAGAATAACGAGTTCTTTCAGCTGCAGTAACATATGTACGCCTGACGTACATATGTACGCCTGACGAACCTATCTTTTTCAAAGTGGACGCTTTGTTTGATTCTATACGAAATGTAAACTGATTCTAGCTGCATTCCGCTGAGTACGATTTTTCTGAAGAACTGAGAGGGAATGAAATGGCTGGTCAAAAACGTCGATTTAATACCACTTTATAAGGTATGATAAATGGTTTGATCGACTTTTATACAGGGAGAGTCTTATTGAGTATCTCCACATTTACCAGATTGGAAAGTTTGTCGATGTTTTCGACGCGAAGTCAGCTGAATTCAACGGTATCTTGGCGGGTCCTAATAATTTAAGAAGAAATCACTGCAAACAACTCTACTACATTAGTAACTCATGAATACGTTTATTCACAAATCACGAAGGAAAGCGAATTTTATAAATTTAATGTCATGAACGCGCCTCGCGATAAAATAAATGATCTAATTACCTGTTAAATTACACTAAGTGTTAGAGGGCAATCATCTCTCCAGTTGCCAGGTAAATTCCCAGCAAATTACCAGTACCCAGTATCCTGGGTGGAGAGAGGCACTGTGAGAGTAACGTGTCTTACCCAAGAACACAACACAAAGACAATGTCCAGGGGTCAAGCCTTGACCTTTGGATCTCAGCGAAATCTTGTACCGCTTGTGAGTACGTTGAAGACAAGCTGGCCAGCTCATTGTGTTTTTGGACAAGATCTTGCAGTGCCTCTCTCCACCTAGAACAGTTGAACATCTCTATTGCGGACACCGAAGGGATGCAAAGTGTCGTATTAGAGAGGTGTCCTTATTATAGAGGTCATAGGCATGATGTCATTTCAAAGTCCACTGACCGTATTAAGCTTATTTTTATGCTGCAACTACTCAAACTTTCAAGAATTATGTTTTATTTGATTGATTGAAAACAATTATTTTAATACGGTAGCAAAGATCTCCCCCCTAAGCTGTACCAAAATTAAAAGCATCCATTTATAATTGGACATATGGAACTGGAACAAAAACTAAAACATACTTTGTGACAATTATAACTCATGAAGTCATGGAACTAAATGTCTGTCAACTGAAAAAGGTTTATATTGAAGAAATATGCGAGGTTTCACCGTTAAAGTGAACAAAGTTTTGGAGTTTTGTCCATAATAAAAAGGTTGAGTTTATATGAATTTTGCTAGATGTGGCCGAGTTATACATGTAGTGTCCATTGTCTGTATTATAGAGGTGTCCATATTATAGAGGTTACCTTACAAAGCTGATTGAGAGGACCAAGTTCAAGCCCTGTATGGCTTGGGTTTGTTCTTTGGGAAAAGCATGTTACCCTTGAAGTGCCTCTCTCCACCCAGGAGTATAAATGGGTACTCAGGCGAATTGTTGCAGTAACCTGACAAAAATGCTGTGGGGTAACTTGCGATGGACTAGCATCCCATCCAGGGGGATAACAATACTCCTAGTTGCTGGGTTTATGCCAGTCTCTCAAGCCACGTATTGAGTTCTGAAAAGGCTACAAAAGTGATAATTTGCTTTCCGCTGATCAGAGTGTCTTTGCCAAAACATACACAGGATCAGCTCCATGAGGTCTTCAGTAGTTTTCCTTGTCGCTTTTTGATATTGACACAAAAACTTTTTAAATCCTGTCATTAGGTCAGTTAGGTGATAACAAGACTCTTGATGCTTTAAACCAACATGGATCTGTTCAGTAATGGAGACCAGCTGCCCAATTTTTCCGAGCCTTGGAATTTCAGTGACACCGTCTTGGTGGCGGAGGACAAACGATTTCATGTGCATAGATCAATCCTGGCTATCAGCTCTCCCGTGTTCAACAGAATGTTCCAGTCTAGCTTTAAAGAAGCAACGTCAACTGAAATACCTCTACCAGGAAAGAAAGCAGAAAAGATTCATGAATTACTGTGTATGATTTATCCATTTCCTGTGCAGATTTCAGGTAAGGCTCTTATTTTAGACTCTTAGGGCTGATTATTAACCCTTTCACTCCCAAGAGCGCTAAGTTCAAAACTGATGAAAAAATCTTGAATTTTATTTTGAAACATTGTCCACAGGGGGCATACAAGTTGAGAGGATTAATAAATAAAAGAATAATGGATCGAATGAATCGTTACTGGTTTTCTTAGGTTTTCTTTTGTATTCTCCAGCGCGAACTTATAGGAAAGACCGCTAACCACATTTTCTGCGCCAGCATTAATCTCACACCCAGACCTTCTCGCTTTCCGTAAAATTTTTTTTCCTGTATACATATATTCTTAACAAGGGAGGCAGCTTGGAGCGCAAAACATTTGAACCACAATCCGAAACTCGCTTGAATCACAACTTTCCTTTGCTTTCATACAACCAGACAAACACAATGTGAAGTCGATAGATTGAAGTACAACTTGCCCGATTTTTTTCGATTGCGTTCGCCACAGTCGGAGAATGTGAATGTCTTTTCCAAAGTTTTTCTTGAACTTTTTTTTCGCTATATGATCGTACCGTAAGGCCTGTCCCAGTACGCGCCATCACTCGCCATCCAGCGCGCGCGCGCTTCCTTCCCTCTCCCACACGTGTTTTTTGACGCGACAAATCTTTACAAACCCCTCCCCTGCTCGCAGCAGTTTGCGCATGTCGGATTTCCTTCCGATCGATCGATCGAGCGAGTGATGGCGCGTACTGGGACAGCCTTACGGTACGATCATGTAGCGAAAAAAAAAGTTCAAGAAAAACTTTGGAAAAGACGTTCACATTCTCCGACTGTGGCGAACGTAATCGGAAAAAAATTCGGGCAAGTTGTGCTTCGGTCTATCGACTTCACATTTGGTTTGTCTGGTTGTATGAAAGCAAAGGAAAGTTGTGATTCAAGCGAGTTTCTGATTGTGGTTCAAATATTTTGCGCTCGGAGCTGCCTCCTTGTTAAGAATATATGTATATAGGAAAAAAATTTTTTCGGAAAGCGAGAAGGTCTGGGTGCGAGTTTAATGCTGGCGCAGAAAATGTGGGTAGCGGTCATTCCTATAAGTTCGCGCAAGAGAATACAAAAGAAAACACAAGAATTAATCAGGTAATGATTCATTTATTCATTATCTTTTATTAATCCTGTCAACTTGTATGCCCCCTGTGCATTGTCAAAAACAAACAGTACCACACAAAAGTACTGCTCAATAGCTTTCATTTGAATGGTCACACACTAGAGTTTCATCCACAGACTTAAAAGTTAGAATCACCTTGTACAGCATAGTAAACTGTACCACACAAAAGTACTGCTCAATAGCTTTCATTTGAATGGTCACATACTAGGGTTTCATCAACAGACTTAAAAGTTAACCACATTTATTGACTCAAGGTTTGACTCTGGGAGTGAAAGGGTTTAAGGGAGTGTTTCACGGTTCGGCGCATGTGCTGGCTTATCAACTTTATCCGTTTAAAAACACCCCACTCACATGTACTTCTCGCTACTTCAGTAATCACATCCTATAAAATTATCCAAGAAAATGACGAATGATCCAAAATTCACAGAAAATTTCAACGGATTACGCTAAGAATGTTGACATTTGAATATCAGATTTAAATTCCGGAATAAATCCTTTGGGCCAGCACTTTATTCTGGTAATTTATTCTGTTATCCAATGTCGACATTCTTGGTGTAATCTGTTGAAATTTTTTGTGAATTTTGGTCATTCATCATTTTGCTTGGACTAATGTTATAGTCATTATTGAAGTATCGAGAAGTACGTGTGAGTGGGTTTTTTTAAATGGATAAAGTTGATAAGCCTGAACATGTGCCGAACCGTGAAACACTCCCTTTAAAAGGAAGTGTAAGTTAAACCGGGGTTAACAACTAAATTGGGATTTATGCAGGACCCATAGCCGCGTCATGCTACATGGGATGGTACCAAACTTTGAACCTCTATATCTTCTGTTCTATTCGTGCTAACAAGTTAAAATTTTGTGGCTGATCATACAGAAGCAATCTTTATCTAATGATGGGATTTTGAGGCTTGATAAAAATAATTTGAAAATTTGTGACATCACACTTTACCACTCTATAAGTATTGAAGATTCTTAGAGACGCGCCTGTCGTTTCGCCCGTGTAGAACCTTCTTTGCAAAATTTAACTGCTTGTTTTAACTGAAATGTTTCAGAACAACATGATGTGAGAAGCTTGCTTGAATTGTCTCGAGAATACCAGATTAGCAAGCTGACGACTCGATGTGAGGAGCGCCTGCTGCAGAAACAGAGCTCGGTCGAGCTTGTTGTCCTAGCGCAGGAGTTTTCACTCAAGAGACTTTTGGAAAAATGCTTGGCTTCTCTTGGAGAATGAACATTCAAGAGTTGAAGACCTGCCCAGGTTTTGATAACATAGAAGCCGAGAATCTGGTTTGTTTGTTAAACACTCACCTTCGCTGGCTGAAAGAGCAGCATGCCCGTGAAATAAGGCAGTTACGAGAGCAGTTTTTGAAGGAGAAAGCGAGAGTTTTGGAGATTGCTAACGAATTGAACAGTTGTTGGGGTTACAACAAGCTGCCAATCAGAGGCTGCGCATGCGCGTCGTATACCAAGTCATGTGACAACTGTAGTACGGTGCTGGAGAAATATGTGAAGACAAAGTGCGGGGAGCTTATTGAGGCATTACAACAGAGCATGTAGTGTATGCACGTCAAAACAAGGACCTGTTTTATTTATAAATCACATTCTTTTGTGATGTTAGCGTCCAAGCTTGATTATTTCCCCGGCTTGCTCAAAGACGAAACGAGCTCTTATCAGACCAGGCAGAAGACTTTTATGGACGGCCAATTGAAGATGAGCTCAAGTAAATACTAGTTCGCCAATAAAGTTTGTAATATACATATATCTTATTTTTATGTTATCTTTTTTTTTTTTGTATTTTATTACATATATCTTATTAACCAAGCACGAGGGCCGTGCTGGGAGAATATCAGCCCTAGGTCTTGACAGTACGGATTGAGCACAGCGATCGAGGTCTGTACAGAAAGACCAAGGGCCGATATTCTTGGTTGGTTAATATGAGATTTATTACACGACTTTGTGCTTAAAAATGGATGTGGGAATTAAACCATAACAATATAAGAAACTTTACCCGTTCCAATACTTAGAAAAAATCGGGCCAGCAATAAACATTCTGATTGCTGAATTTAGTTATTGGCCCTCTCAACTGCTTTAGTCGTGTAATATGTGTATGTACTGATTATATCTCCTATGAAACATATGCACATTAATGTCTTGAAGTAGTTATTGAGCCTCTTGAATCTGTTATGGTAACACTGGTTGTTTTTACGAGAACAGTCATGGTAATATTGATAGACAATAATTATTCGCATTCTCACGGTTGGACTGGAACTAGCTTGCAATCGAGGCTCATGCGGGGGAATATCGTTAAAAAATGTTTGCATTTGAAAAGATTCCCCCGCATTAGCCTCGATTGCAAGCTAGTTCCAGTCCATTCGTGAGAATACGAATATGGTCTAGTGCCGAGTATTGAATCTGGTGGACAATATGTTTAAAATAAGTGGAAAGAAATGATGGTGTGTTGGTAGAAAAATGAGAAAGATGTTAGGGAGTTTAAGCAACCACGACGGCAACGCGTCAAACTATAACGCCATTAAACTATAAATGATTTTATAGTTTACTTCAGAATCTCGCGAATCTCTAGTTCCATTCAGTTTGTCTATCGGTGTCAGAACTATCCTCAGCTGAATGTGTAAAGACAGCGTTCAAATCCAACGAGAAACTTAAAAAATTCGCCGTTGCGGTTCACGTTCTCCGAAAACCCAGAATTTGGTCATTTCACGTTGTTTTGCAGAGGACGGCTAAGAAATGTACCAAAAAGTTTAACGCACGTGCAGAGCTATTTCACTGTTCATTAAACCTTTGTTGAGTGACGTTCTCGTTGCCATTGCCATCGTGGTTTGCTTAAACTCCCTAATGTGATTCCTGCGCGAAAACAGTAACAACCAATCAGAGACACTACACGGATCTCTGTAGAGCAACGTCATCAGTATGGAATTTCTCGGCCCGAAACTTGGACGTCTCAAGCTAGATGAGATTGCTTCTAACGCTAAAAATCTTTGTTTAAATATGCTGCTAAAAAACAGCTAACCATCATCTTAACATCTTGGTTGATTTGTCTTCACGGTAAACCCATTTTTTGGCCCAGATCGTCCTCGTTTCTACCGGTGAAGTCGAGAAGGGCCTGGGTTAGTGAACGATACAAAAACGACAACACTGAGTTACATGCATGTGCTAAAAACGTTTCATGTTACATAAAAATCGATTTCCTAGTGTGTTTGCCATCATTTAACTTCATCTGTGACAAGATTGTCATGATACTTTTAATTTTTTCCATTCATTAGTTAAAATGTGTTTGTACATTTCGCCTAGCACCCATTTGAATTTTATAATCAGTTTGACGGGAAAAAGTCAAACTATACTAATTAACCATACATATTATTGCTTACATTTTCAAAGAACTTTAGTTTAATGCACAAAAATTAAACATTGTATTGTTTCAATTTACCTGTCCAAAAGGACTTTTTATCGTTTTAATCAACGACAGCTTAAAGAGGTTGAAATTTTCTCTCACTTCGCATTTTCAAATTTCCTGCCAACCTCTATTCCTGTGTGTCACAAATTTGATCCGCTGTCCAATTTCACGCATTTCAAATTATTGGGCGTCAAATTACTACAAAAATATATGCGGCCTCTCGGAAGCTGCGCTGTTTCTGAATATTTAATGACCCAGATGTCAGCTGCTGCTGTTGTCAAATTATTTCCATATTCTAGCAAAAGCATAAATACTGTTTCCCGACGATTTGAGGATTTTCCTAGCAAGCAACAAAGGCTTTGAGGTGAGAAATTCTGTATTATTTTATTTTCTACGGTTGACATAGGCTAGTAGGAAGCGAGTTTGGCGTTTTTGCAGTACCGGGCTGTAATTTTTGTGCGTGGTTTAGTTTATGGCCAAAATCCTTGATCAGCGTTCAGTTGCATAGAAACATCCCTTGCCGAGGCGAAATTTAACTACATATGTTATTTTATTTCAACTACAATCACAGATCACATGTACCAATCATTGTTGAAATTTAAAAGGTACAGTTCTATAAACCCGCGGTAATATTGAGAGGTTTGTCGCTTGTGAAAATTTCGAATGTACTCCTTTTCAGATTGAACTGAACTTCATAATGCAAATCTTGTTTGGGTGTGTTCAGCCATTGAAACGGAAGCCGTCATACATATAAATTTAAATGATCTTTGATCTCAGTTTTCCATATACTAAAATACGTACTAAAATATCAGGTCGCTTCGCATCGACACATAATTTTAAACTTCTAGAAAATTTACTTTTAATTTGTATTTTTAAATGTTGTCTATCCTTTTGACTATAGACTTCTTTTGCATAAATGCTGCCGTGATGATCACAATATGTCACCAATATATATATGAAATTTATGAATTTTTGATGGTTTTCATACGGGGTGTTTGATCAGTGAGGCTGTAAAACGCTCTAGAACATTTAAAGAAACCACAATTGAACCTGACATGTAACACAATTTAAACGAACCTCAGATTCAGATACACAGTTGCAAGGCGCTCGTTCGTAGAAGTTGTACGTAATTCTTATGTCTTAGTTTGGGGTCGCTGTTCATCAGATTAGTTGAGAGAAAAATGTAAACATTCCACACTTTTATAAGTATTAAAATACTATATGGTTTTTACTTCATTTAAAACGAGTTTCAAGTTCGGCATTTTGTACTCCTCGATGGTCAAAAAATAACAATATTCAAGGTAGTCACATTAGCATTAGTAACATTAGCTATAATTTAGTATTGAGCTGGCGAAATATTAAATGCTCTTTTATGATTGCCATAGACCCCTAATGAGAATGAAATTCGTGGTCTAAGCACCACGTCGAAATTCTGCGACTGTAAATAATACAATTTAGTCGTGGTTTATAAAGCCCAATATGAACCTCAATTCCGGGGGGTGGGTGGGGGGCTACTCCCTATAATGGACTATAGTATTACTATTTTACAGGGAGGCACCGCCCGAAAGGGGTAGCTTTTTTCAGGCTGGAGGTATATAAAAGGGTAGGGATTTCACGAGTTGAAGTAAAGAAAAGGGTAGGCAAAACTGTCATTTAGGTGTTTAAAAGGGCCTTTCAAAATATCTCAAACAGACGCACCTAACGGCTGATTCATCCATCGGCATTCAGGATTTTTACGGGGTTACTCAAGTGAAAAGTATAGAAAAGGGATGCAGTGTTTCAACTGTAGGTATGTGAAAGGGGTACCATTTTCTATGGAAGGTATATAAAAGGGTTATCTTCTCTGTCAAAAATGGTATATAAGGGTAAGGGTTTGGACCTCGGGGCGGAGCCTCCTCTGATAAACTTTGTTGAGTACCCCCAGAACCTCAATTTAGCCCTAAGCAGCTCTAGCTTAGACTTGGTTTAAATAATCGGCGACAACGTTTTACCCTTCTGGCGAGGTGTTTAATTATAAAGATATTAATTATTTTTCCCCACGTAAACAAGTTCTGCAAAATATCATATTGAGAAGTTTTATTATTATTTTTTTTTTAAGTAATAAAGGATGCAAAGGTATGGCAAATAAAAATTTAATCGTGTGTTAAAAAGACAACCTATCCGAATTAAATATCCTCACTTTCATAGTATTGGAAAATTTGAAATGCGCGTACGTTTTCGTGTAACGTCACAACCATATTGCAGATCCAACAAATGAATTTTCTATCCCTTGGAAAATAGTTATATGTTTATACAAATATTTCAGTCCTAATGTTTGGGAACGTCATTTTGATCGCTGTTATTAAATTCCTCTATATATTCTCCTCTGATAATATAAAAGCTAGGGGATTTTAGGCCATTTCCAATTCCGAGTTGCCTTTTGCCTCTGTTTCAAAACGAGTCCTGGTGCACAACCTTTCAAAGGGAAATGGTTTACCTACATGTTCATTGTCTTGCAAATCCTTGAACTAATTTCTATTTGAAAGGTTGTGCACCAGGACTCGTTTTGAAACAGAGGCAAAAGGCAACTCGGGAATGTGCTAATGTTCTTGGGAAAACAATACTATTTTTAGCTGTCCCCTCCACCCAGGAGTATAAATATGTACCGGGTTTAACCTGTGATGGAACTAGCATTCCATCCAGGGGGGGGGGGGGGGGGTAGCAATACTCCTAGTCGCTTCATGCTACAGAAACCGGGATATTATTATATATATTCCAAAATAAAAGATTAACTGTTTTTAAATTGTTCTATTTTAGTTAGCCTAACACAGTTATGGAAATAAAAGACATTCTATTGTGGCATGATGTCAAAGTGTCCGCCATTGTGTTTGTCAGTGGTTTCGTGCTCCTGGTATGCCTGACACAGTTTAGTGTGGTCAGCGTCTTCACCAACATAGCACTGGTCTGCCTCGCTCCGATGCTGGCCCTACGACTTCTGCTCACTGCAAGATCTGCGTTTCTGAGAAGTGAATTTGAACACCCACTTAAGTATGCCCTATGTTCCTTGTGATTTGAAATATCGGCCATGCATCGACAAATATTTGTTATTAAGACTTAACAAAATACTGTCCAGCTAGTAAAGTACACGCATGTCTTTCCAGCGATATACGTTATACGCAACGTTATATGGTAGTAATGGCGAATCTAAGGGAGGAATCGCCCCCTTTTTGTTAAAAAATACAAGGCTCGAAGGATACAAATTTTCCCCCTTCCTTCACCCACCCACCCGTCCCTCCCCCCCCCCCCCCCCCCCCCCCCCCCCTCACGCGCTCCCTTTTAGGAACCTATGAATCCGCCACAGGATTGCTGGATTGAGCCGTACAATAGCTATCTTACATTTGCTCTATCTCGTTTATTATAGAGCATATTTATCGAAGGACATCGAAGTATCCAAAGATAAGGTGAGTACCAGCAGTTATTTATTCCATACTGTGGCTTATCTTAACCATTTTATTTCAAATTCAAGTATAGGCAAGTCATGCCATGAAGGACCGTGATAATTTTATTGAAAATGTTTTGACTGAAAAGCAGATTCTCCATAGAGAACTTGGAATAAATTATTAAAAACATTAAGGAGAATTTAGAATTTAGATGCTTAGCTTAGTTGAGTTCCTAATGACTAAGTTCGTGTCAGTTGTTTTCATTAGAGCGCTTTTCAAATTGAGTGTCGTAAAACCAAAACCAAAGAAATTACAACTTATGGCCAATCACAACAAACGAAAACAACACAATGAACCAATGAGAACTCTAAGCAAATACACCGTAACCGACGCCAAGCGCGGGAAAACGCGTGCGACCAAGTGCGATTGATTTTGGTTTTGCATCTGATTGGTTGAGCAGGGGGCGCGAGCTTTTTAAACCAATCACAGAGCGTAGTAAAGTAAAACCAAAGTAATACTGACTCTCAATTGAAAACCACCCTACGCTTTTCTTTCCAAATCGCTAAACAGGCAGACCAAGTCGGTGAAAAAAGTTGCTGAGTTTGCTGTTTCTGCGACAACAAAGCTGAGGGGACTCTTCTTGGTGGACGATTTGTCGGAATCTCTGAAGGTGGGTTGGGTTTCTTAGCTGAGCCGTCCTTAAAACCCTTTCTAAGCGTAGAGACTCCCGAGTCGATGGAAGTGAACCTGGTGACCACTTTCTCCACTTTATTGTCATGAGTGTTTATACCACGTGCACTCGCACACGCACGCGAACACGAACACGCACACGAACACGAACACGAACACGAACACGAACACGAACACGAACACGAACACGAACACGAACACGAACACGAACACGAACACGAACACGCACACGCACGAACACGCACTCACGCACAAGTAATCTTGCAATGCTTTTTTTTCAGTACGAAAAACAATTTCATTTCCAAGCATGCGCAAAGACCTTTGTCTCCGTTTCTTCGTGTCCGCATGCACGGGCTTCCAAGCACATCTAATCACCTCAAATTTTTCGATGTGTTGCAAGTTGCCTTGCGAGCAGTAAAACTGAAGGGTAGCAAAGTCAGGCTTGTCTTGATGAACCATAGAAGTTCTTTAGTTCGCAAACAGTAGAATGTAAATGAACTTTTCTTTTTATTTCACAGCTGTTGGTAGGCTTGTATGTTCTTTCTTATGTGGCTCAGTGGTTCAGTGGCATTACACTGATATTCGCTGGTGAGTGTCTAGACAAGTGATGTTAGCTCCATTAGGCCCTGACCATGCAAGCGGAGACGCAAGTGGACGCATACAGACTTGTGTTGGGTGGTCAGGAGTCGCAAGTTTACTTGCAAGTGCGTTCAAGTCGCAAAAGAGCCATTTCAATGCTCCTGCGCGCTGCAAACAAAAACAATTTGCATTGACTTGCGTTGGGTGGCCAAACGGTGAAAAACTCACGTCTACTTTTGCTCAAATTTGATCTTGAGCAAAGTGAACGCAAGTTGTCGCAAGTCAACGCAAATGCGCGCGTGAGCAACTTGCGTCTACTTGCGACTTCGTGTGGCCAGAGTTTAGGCATACTGCTACAGTTCACAAAATGATTTGTTGGGGCAAAAAATAGAATTAGTCTTTCAGACTCACTCGCCAAGAAAGAAATGCAGACTGGAATTTTCATAGACTGCGAACAGTCCCTCTTTCTTTCCGATAGCGATCGCGAAGCGCGAGAGCAGGGCGGGAGAAGGCTGGGCGATGAAACCGGCGGTCCGCTCTTCACGCAATGTGTGATGCGGGAGTAGGACTGGCACGAGCGCTCTTTCCGCTTTTCCGGTGCAAAATGGCGATGCAAAAAGTGTCTTCGAAGAAACCGGAAATCGTGTTTTATTTTCAATTTTACGAGTCTGGAGTTTCGTCTGCTTCGTATATAATACGCAAGGACAGGAAAAAAATACCTTTAGTCCTCGACTGTAAATATAAATGTACGCTATGTCCATCATAATTTAATAAAATTGGCGATGAGTAGGGCAGCAGTAGATGCGTGTAGCGCAATTAAAACATGACCAACTAGTCTTCCGCTGTGTCGTGTAAAAAAGCACCACAAAACACCTCTCCAATTTTTATGGGTACTGCGCTTGCGCAAGTGCCCATTATTGTCGTCGTCGAAGCATTCTTAACATTCCTTCGTAAGACTTTCTTCGTAAGACAAAATTTTGTCAAGCGTCAAAACTGACAGATTCGTCAATTCACACACATTAATCTCAAGGTTACAGCGATGATTATTCGCTTGCCTCGGTCCGTACAACTTGTACCGGTCCAAAATTTTACCTGCTAGCAGCACCTATACTGATGTTTGAGTAGCACAATTTGCTTTACAAAGCAGTGAACAGTGCACGTCCGATCGGGTACAAGTTTGCGCTAAAAAGTGACAGTGACAGTCGGGAAAAGCGGCAAGAAACATGCAAGTCGTTTAAAATTTCAGTCCGAGAAGAAGAAATATCTAGTTAATCAGTTTGTGTATCATACCACGAAGGCAGGAGAGTAAAAACTTTAGAAAGTACTGGTTTTAAAAGATTGTCGAGGAGTTGAATGCCAAATTTCACAGCAACAACAGAGGTTTTCGGTTTCTACGTGATTGATATGTTGTGGTTCGCCGCAAGGTCACTGATGTTCTTACCACATTTTGACGTCTTCTGTGATCTATTACTGAACAGACCCACGGCAACATGGAATCTATTTGTTTTATATAATTTTGGAGATATTCGCTTCGGATTTTCACTTGAATGTACGCTAAATAAGCCGATAAAAATTATGTCAACAAACATCGAGTTTAGGCCACAGTGTTTTCATGCACTCAAATAAAACGTTGTGAAAACTAAACGGCTTAAAATAAACTACAGCTCAACTCAGCAAATGTTTCGAAAAGCAAATATTTAGAGACTAACCTCTATTCCGTCCTGATATGAGGAAAAACAATCTGAATTATTCCAGTCCAAATCCCGTTGCAAGTCGCTTATAAACGGCGAACGATAAGCTTAATCCCGCTAAATTTATCGGATTCTGTTCACAAATTATGAGCTAAAGGACCATCATATTTTCCTCCAAGTTCTAGCCAAGCTTGAACAGCCGATTTAAAATTCGTATCAATTGAACACATTGAATTTCCTACGGAATATTTCCAGTTTGACGAAAATATTTCTCTGTTTTGAGCGAAGGATTTGTTGGAGCAGGCAGGGCGCCCGCGCGTTTTCCCGCTTCGTGACGTCATTCGTGCGTCTGTACTCTAATAGATAACAGTTCTAAACCAATCACGGCGCGAGTTTTACACAGTGAATTATATAATTATTTTTAGATTCTGTTATGTCAGCGCGAATGCTGCTGTGTAAACAAAGATATTACAGTATGACGACAATCAGAAGAGTATGAGTGATGAGTGATTTGAGAATTTTGTTATGTCAGCATGAATGCTGCGAATGATCAAAGCCGCGTGCTGGATTGCAGAAAATTAATTCACCGCGCTTTCGGGAGTCTGACGTTGGACATCGTGACAAAATGATATTAGAAAATGGATTTTAGATCTACTATTGTTAAGTGTGTTAAATTTTTTTCGAACGAGGAATGATTTTAATATGAAAATATCTTCTAAAATTAACGACGAACTTTATATCTGCTTGGTTTGTAGACGAAAGATAAGATCATCTCATTTGAGCACAGTTTCCGTTGTTTAAGAAAACAGTGGGTGATTGTATTCAAATTAGCTTGGGTTTTAAGTCTTGTTAGATGTACTGATCAAAATGACATGAAGGTAAATAAACTGAACAGAGTTTGTTGTCCGCAACTGACAAGTCGGCGAGCTAGTTTACGAGAGCAGAGTGTTGCTAAAAGTGACCTAATAAATTTGTTACGTTAAACGTGAATCGTGCAGTGTACTGTAATTACCCAGTTCAGTTAGCTAGGATATGAGCAGAGTCAAGATGAGAACTGTTCTTTGATGGATTCTTGTGTAATAATTCGTCGTCTATTTATAATATGTCAATAATTTCGCGGCGTGTAATTGGTCGGGTTATTACACAATTACAGAGATAAAGGCAAATAGCTTTGACAGTTTGCAGGGGGTTTTTTGGCAGGTTTTTTTTTTCAGTTTCGTGAAGTCAAATCCCTTTGTTTTGACTGTGATTGAAACGCCTCGTATGTACAGTGGAACCCGGATAAGACGGACACGAACAATTGTCCGTATTAAGCAACGTCTAATGACTGCAGTAAAAGACCAAGGAAGTGAAACTTTTGTGTTACGCCTGCCACGCAGCACAGTGAGCAAGACAGTTGTCAAACATGTCATGACAATATACAGTGCACAGATAAGCGAGGTTAACTTTGTATGAGAGCGGAAAAGTGACCGTTGTAATGTAAGATAAAATATATGAGCTTTTCGTCGGGACAAACAAAACTGTCCGTAATAAGTGCGAAAGGGGAGGGGATAGCCTGCGTGCAGATGTCTCCTTTTCCTTGCGCGTACTAACTTTCGAGTGCCTCCCGAGTTTGTAGGGGGGTACCGCCGGGAAATTTTTGATACAGTCGAACCTCTACTAACGGCCACCTCTCCACAACGGCCACATCTCCACAACGGCCACTTTCTTTTGTCCCGGCGGACAGTCCATACATTCACTCTTGTTTTAACCTCTCTACAACGGCCACCTCTCCACAACGGCAACGGCCATTAAAACCCTATCTTTTTTGGCGTACAGTAATAAAAGGTCACGCAACTTCATCTGTGCCACGCATCGTCGGGCAATACAGTATCTTATATTGCGGCACGTGTTTAGCCACTGATGGAAGAATCACACAATACTAGAAAGTACAAGGCCCCCATTTTTTCTATTTTCCATTTTTTTTACGCTTTTACAGTACTGTATTTTTATTTCAGTCGTAAATCGAGTACAGCTGATAAGGCTCTGTGTTTAAATTGCATTGCGAAATTGAAAAAAAAAAAATGCCTGGTGACACAGTAAGTCACATTAAAATAGAACCTCGCAGCCACTCACTCAAGCAAACAACCCTTGACAACTTAATTTCACGAAAGAGAAAGTAAACGATGTACAAACTGATGTACTCACTGTACTTTACTAGCTTTGTTTTGTTAACATTCCTGTTCTGAACATCATTTTGGTTTCTGTTTTATTGATACATTTTGATTGTGTTACGTATTCATATGCTATAATAAGCATTTTTAAATAAAAATGTTGTCCCCCCAAAAAAAACAAATGGTGTCATATTACACCCCTACCTCCCCATAACGGCCACCTCTCTACAACGGCCACTTACCTCTGTCCCCAAGGTGGCCGTTGTGGAGAGGTTCGACTGTATTTCGCATTTCGTGCGTTTTGATATGAAACCAGGCAGCAAAAAGCAAACGTATAAACATAAAAATTTCTTGCACTTTTTAAATTCAAAATGGATTAATGACAAACAATTGCAAGAAACTTTATGTGACATGTAATTTACAATTTACGGACAAATGTATCTATCGATTGACAGGATTTTGCTGCGGCCTTTCTATTTCGCTCTTCTGTGACCTCTGGCTCTGTTCGGTCCATTTTATCCAATATTGACACACATGCTGAGCCCTTTTGCAGTTCATTATTGGGGTACCCAGTCTTCTCTCATTTTGATAGAGCCTGGGGATTAAAATTCCGTATGAGGGTTTTAGGTCGAATTTATCGTTAACGTTAAATTCAGCTTATAGAATCTCAAGATCTGGTCCAAACTTTAATATGTCACCCAGCAAATCTACAAATGGCGGACCTTCGATGTTATCTTCGTTGATTCAGGCTTCATTTCCAGACTACACCAGTTAGCGAATTAGAGCTTTTCATTCACTTTATTTTTGTAACAATTCTTTGAATAACTGAACATGATATGGCATTGTTCGATTGTTTCGCTTCATTGACAGTGGTGTTAAGTGCAATGCTTAAAAAGAAGATTGGCATCTTTAGTGAGCTATATGGAGAGAAATTGCGTTGCAAAATAAATATGAAAGACACGTTTGTTTTTAAATGTTTTTATTTACGTAGGTGTATTTCTTTGACAACTGCACGAACAGGGTCGCGTTTGATTGAGTCACATTGTTGAAGCTTTTGTTGAGTAACCGCCGGTCTTTTAGAGTCCTTCGTACAATTCATTTGTTTGATTAGGGCCCGGCCGCACTAGGCGAATTTTTGTTTGTTTTGCAAAAATATCTGTCATCAGTTCCGTTTCACAAGTGCGAACGGCGATTTTTTTCCTACAAAAATTTTGTCAAGCCTTACCAAACTTCAAAGGCGCCGTCATCCTGCCCAGAGCAGGACAAAATTTTGTCAAGCGTCAAAACTGACAGATTCGTCAATTCACACACATTAATCTCAAGGTTACAGCGATGATTATTCGCTTGCCTCGGTCCGTACAACTTGTACCGGTCCAAAATTTTACCTGCTAGCAGCACCTATACTGATGTTTGAGTAGCACAATTTGCTTTACAAGCAGTGAACAGTGCACGTCCGATCGGGTACAAGTTTGCGCTAAAAAGTGACAGTGACAGTCGGGAAAAGCGGCAAGAAACATGCAAGTCGTTTAAAATTTCAGTCCGAGAAGAAGAAATATCTAGTTAATCAGTTTGTGTATCATACCACGAAGGCAGGAGAGTAAAAACTTTAGAAAGTACTGGTTTTAAAAGATTGTCGAGGAGTTGAATGCCAAATTTCACAGCAACAACAGAGGTTTTCGGTTTCTACGTGATTGATATGTTGTGGTTCGCCGCAAGGTCACTGATGTTCTTACCACATTTTGACGTCTTCTGTGATCTATTACTGAACAGACCCACGGCAACATGGAATCTATTTGTTTTATATAATTTTGGAGATATTCGCTTCGGATTTTCACTTGAATGTACGCTAAATAAGCCGATAAAAATTATGTCAACAAACATCGAGTTTAGGCCACAGTGTTTTCATGCACTCAAATAAAACGTTGTGAAAACTAAACGGCTTAAAATAAACTACAGCTCAACTCAGCAAATGTTTCGAAAGCAAATATTTAGAGACTAACCTCTATTCCGTCCTGATATGAGGAAAAACAATCTGAATTATTCCAGTCCAAATCCCGTTGCAAGTCGCTTATAAACGGCGAACGATAAGCTTAATCCCGCTAAATTTATCGGATTCTGTTCACAAATTATGAGCTAAAGGACCATCATATTTTCCTCCAAGTTCTAGCCAAGCTTGAACAGCCGATTTAAAATTCGTATCAATTGAACAACATTGAATTTCCTACGGAATATTTCCAGTTTGACGAAAATATTTCTCTGTTTTGAGCGAAGGATTTGTTGGAGCAGGCAGGGCGCCCGCGCGTTTTCCCGCTTCGTGACGTCATTCGTGCGTCTGTACTCTAATAGATAACAGTTCTAAACCAATCACGGCGCGAGTTTTACACAGTGAATTATATAATTATTTTTAGATTCTGTTATGTCAGCGCGAATGCTGCTGTGTAAACAAAGATATTACAGTATGACGACAATCAGAAGAGTATGAGTGATGAGTGATTTGAGAATTTTGTTATGTCAGCATGAATGCTGCGAATGATCAAAGCCGCGTGCTGGATTGCAGAAAATTAATTCACCGCGCTTTCGGGAGTCTGACGTTGGACATCGTGACAAAATGATATTAGAAAATGGATTTTAGATCTACTATTGTTAAGTGTGTTAAATTTTTTTCGAAACGAGGAATGATTTTAATATGAAAATATCTTCTAAAATTAACGACGAACTTTATATCTGCTTGGTTTGTAGACGAAAGATAAGATCATCTCATTTGAGCACAGTTTCCGTTGTTTAAGAAAACAGTGGGTGATTGTATTCAAATTAGCTTGGGTTTTAAGTCTTGTTAGATGTACTGATCAAAATGACATGAAGGTAAATAAACTGAACAGAGTTTGTTGTCCGCAACTGACAAGTCGGCGAGCTAGTTTACGAGAGCAGAGTGTTGCTAAAAGTGACCTAATAAATTTGTTACGTTAAACGTGAATCGTGCAGTGTACTGTAATTACCCAGTTCAGTTAGCTAGGATATGAGCAGAGTCAAGATGAGAACTGTTCTTTGATGGATTCTTGTGTAATAATTCGTCGTCTATTTATAATATGTCAATAATTTCGCGGCGTGTAATTGGTCGGGTTATTACACAATTACAGAGATAAAGGCAAATAGCTTTGACAGTTTGCAGGGTTTTTTTGGCAGGTTTTTTTTTTCAGTTTCGTGAAGTCAAATCCCTTTGTTTTGACTGTGATTGAAACGCCTCGTATGTACAGTGGAACCCGGATAAGACGGACACGAACAATTGTCCGTATTAAGCAACGTCTAATGACTGCAGTAAAAGACCAAGGAAGTGAAACTTTTGTGTTACGCCTGCCACGCAGCACAGTGAGCAAGACAGTGGTCAAACATGTCATGACAATATACAGTGCACAGATAAGCGAGGTTAACTTTGTATGAGAGCGGAAAAGTGACCGTTGTAATGTAAGATAAAATATATGAGCTTTTCGTCGGGACAAACAAAACTGTCCGTAATAAGTGCGAAAGGGGAGGGGATAGCCTGCGTGCAGATGTCTCCTTTTCCTTGCGCGTACTAACTTTCGAGTGCCTCCCGAGTTTGTTGGGGGGTACCGCCGGGAAATTTTTGATACAGTCGAACCTCTACTAACGGCCACCTCTCCACAACGACCACATCTCCACAACGGCCACTTTCTTTTGTCCCGGCGGACAGTCCATACATTCACTCTTGTTTTAACCTCTCTACAACGGCCACCTCTCCACAACGGCAACGGCCATTAAAACCCTATCTTTTTTGGCGTACAGTAATAAAAGGTCACGCAACTTCATCTGTACCACGCATCGTCGGGCAATACAGTATCTTATATTGCGGCACGTGTTTAGCCACTGATGGAAGAATCACACAATACTAGAAAGTACAAGGCCCCCATTTTTTTCTATTTTCCATTTTTTTACGCTTTTACAGTACTGTATTTTTATTTCAGTCGTAAATCGAGTACAGCTGATAAGGCTCTGTGTTTAAATTGCATTGCGAAATTGAAAAAAAAAATGCCTGGTGGCACAGTAAGTCACATTAAAATAGAACCTCGCAGCCACTCACTCAAGCAAACAATCCTTGACAACTTAATTTCACGAAAGAGAAAGTAAACGATGTACAAACTGATGTACTCACTGTACTTTACTAGCTTTGTTTTGTTAACATTCCTGTTCTGAACATCATTTTGGTTTCTGTTTTATTGATACATTTTGATTGTGTTACGTATTCATATGCTATAATAAGCATTTTTAAATAAAAATGTTGTCCCCCCAAAAAAAACAAATGGTGTCATATTACACCCCTACCTCCCCATAATGGCCACCTCTCTACAAACGGCCACTTACCTCTGTCCCCAAGGTGGCCGTTGTGGAGAGGTTCGACTGTATTTCGCATTTCGTGCGTTTTGATATGAAACCAGGCAGCAAAAAGCAAACGTATAAACATAAAAATTTCTTGCACTTTTTAAATTCAAAATGGATTAATGACAAACAATTGCAAGAAACTTTATGTGACATGTAATTTACAATTTACGGACAAATGTATCTATCGATTGACAGGATTTTGCTGCGGCCTTTCTATTTCGCTCTTCTGTGACCTCTGGCTCTGTTCGGTCCATTTTATCCAATATTGACACACATGCTGAGCCCTTTTGCAGTTCATTATTGGGGTACCCAGTCTTCTCTCATTTTGATAGAGCCTGGGGATTAAAATTCCGTATGAGGGTTTTAGGTCGAATTTATCGTTAACGTTAAATTCAGCTTATAGAATCTCAAGATCTGGTCCAAAATTTAATATGTCACCCAGCAAATCTACAAATGGCGGACCTTCGATGTTATCTTCGTTGATTCAGGCTTCATTTCCAGACTACACCAGTTAGCGAATTAGAGCTTTTCATTCACTTTATTTTCAGCCATCGGTCCACGGACGCACCTGTCGCATCCCTCGCCCTACGGGCCTGATTATTTTAGTGTGGTTAGCCAAAGCAAGAGATGTTGCCTTAGGGCTAGGGTTATCAAATGCAATACACCAAAGAAAAAAATAACAAAACCAACAAAGTTGCTGCACTATCCTCAACGGCGACAACTCGGAGAACGAAGTCTTGACCTATATTATCAATTGAGAGGTCTGGTGAGAGTTAACGAAAGCCATTGGCGTGGAAATGTTTATATCTAGTATGTCTAGTATACATGTTATAAAGGGATGATGTGGATTCATGACTGCTGGGTAGAGAAAAATATAACTTACTGATTGAAATCGTGAGAGTCCCTAACCCATTTCGTTTAATCGGCTCATGGGCTACATGTATGCGCATTCTCTGAGTAAAAAATGCAGTAGCCATGAGCACGCCTCGCGGGCCTATTTTTTAATATGTTGAAGGCTGATAAATTTTTGACAACATAACTAAAATTTAGCTGGATATATTTGGATATAGTGGAGTTCTATAACTTTAAAGTTGACAATAGCGTCAAGCTCTATGTCGTAAGATCACGCGGCCGGTTTGTTTTGATTCACGCAAGATCAAGTTCGCCTTGAAAATAATTAGGCGAATAAAATGTCAATAACAGATCAAACGGTTGCATTTTCATTTCAAAAAGGTGTATACTCTGGTCAACTCTTGTTAAATTTTGCGTTCAAATCGGTTTCAGTAGGCAAGCATAAGCCTAGCAGAAGTAAAATAAGTTGACCACACACACGCATACTGACCATACTGGCACGCACAGAGCAGCCAGCACAGCACAGCACTAAAAAAAATATGGACACTAAAACATGTTCCCCCAAACACTTTCTACTATTGTTGGATAGTGAGTACACTGTAGGCTAGGTCTATAGCTTGTCAGACACTGAGCACTTATTTATATAGTCGATAAAACCAATCCATGAAATTGGAAAATATGATCGTAAATTACTTTTTTAAACGAATAGTTCGCAATGAAATGAAATTGGTCTACTTTAGAAAACTTTGCTGGAAATAAAATTAACAAAATTGGTGACCATAGCCATATAAAATTATTTCCAAAACTGTAGTCGCTGTCTTTCTAAATTAAAGTTGAATATGCGTCGTAATTAACTCATAACAAAATGTAAACAAACGAAATACTTTTCATTTATCAAATTTTTCAGTGGCATCATTTCCCTCACCAAAAAAAGCAAGTGGCATAATCCTAATAGCAATGTACGTTACAAACACACTCGCCAAATCTCAACAGCAGCAAAATATCGACGATTGGTATTGCAACCGCACAAGCCTCAACAGCAGAATTTAACGGCCACAGACAACATGCTGCAGCATATTATTATACATTCTGCTCTCAACATTTGTGGTACAAAGAAGACAACATTTTTTTATATTCTTGCATATTTTATTTGACCATACCATATAATTATAAGATGTAATGCTATATTGATTTTGAGGTTTTCTGTTTATCGTTGCCATGGCAATATCGATTTCATACATCATAGCAAACTTCAATACAATTAAGACTAGTAAATTTGGTGAAAATTTCACATCAGCCAAAAAGCTCATAAATTTGAAAGCATTATTAGGCATCATAATTATTATTAGACGGCAAGCTCAAGGTTTCTATCAGCTGATAGTTGGTGCGGGATGAAGCCCCGAGCCAACTATCAAAGTCGATAGAAACCAAGAGCGAGCCGTCTAATATTGTTTTAGTATAACCCTGAGTGGCTGATCTATTAACATAGAATATCGATAAAACTGATTAATTGATGGTTTTGTTTAATACTTTTTGGCCATATTATGCACAAACAACTGTGCAAGCGCTCCGAGAGCCGTCTATCGATCGATAGTAGGTGCCTGTGTAGCCAATCAAATTGCAAGTTTGCCAATAGTCAGCCACTGGGTTATGCTAATTACTATTCAACCAGCAGTTCAAGAAATAGACTCACTCAGAGTCTTTTATTGTTGTTGGAATGTGTACATAATATGAAGGGTTCAGCGAAAAAGGGGCAATTATGATTCACGGCTATTTTGCCTAGCATTCGCCAATCTCGTACCCAGAGTCCACGGTCTCCTCGGTCAGCGGTCAGTTGTCTCCAGGTGGAACTCTGGGGGAATGGAATTTTGAATCTCAGAAATCTGGTATTCCGGTCACTTCTGCTCCCTGGCATTCTTGTTACAACGAACAGCCAATAAAAAAAAAATCATATTTATTCCATTCCTCCAGAGTCTAACCTGGTGACGACTACTGCTGACCTAGAAGACCGTTGACTCTGGTACAAGATTGAGTAGTCTGAGAAAACATAATATGTTTTGAGTGCGCAAAAAGAAACATACATGTTTCTCTTTGCGCACTCAATTTTTCCCAGGCTTATATACTGAATTATATACTGATGACATGACTCTGCAGAGAACTGTGTATTAATTTTATTCTAATTGGTCATTCTGGCACATGAAAATTTAAAACTGCCAACAACAAATCAGATTAAGAGACACTACACATCTGGAATGGATTTTTTGGGGGTTGAACCCCAGTCTCACAAACAGCGCACAAAAAATTAAAAACAGAAAAAACCGCAATTAAAATACTAACAAATATTTATACAGGGTAGCCACTTCAGTTATACAACTGTTATCAGTGTGGGCCCTGTAAAATTAAAATTAAAAAATGACAATAAAATTTATTTATTTATTATTTATTTATGTTTGCATATATATACATTTTTAAAAAGCAACTGACTCACTAACTGACGGACGGATCAACCGGTCATAGTTAGATGGTAAGATGATTTGCTGTACTGGATTTTTTAATGTCTCTTGCTCTTTTTATCACCCATCCAGCGTGCAATGGTCGATGACTGCTGCAAACTAAATGTCATCTGGTTTGTTGCAGTCACAGCACTTGCCCCAAGTTTGTTCTTTCTTAACGACAGACCCAATTGTACTCCAGAAATGCTGGAGTATAGGTTGGAGAACGTTGTCAGACGCAGTATTTTTTTTCTATTCCCACCTCCAGAAGAATCTCCTCCCAAACTGGGCCGGGTTCGGTTTTGACCGCAACACATTGAAATTCTTCTTTACCAAAAAATTGCTCGTAAATGTTTATTTTTGTTTTAAAGCGAAGATCGCAAATACATACATACATACATACATGGAAGCAAATGGAAGCATTGTTCAAACAAATCACCAACTGACATCAATAAGTCTTTCCATGAATCTGGTTATTTAATTCAGAATGTTTATCGTGGCAGCAACTACCTGCTCTTCCTTTTAATACAAAATTGATCTGAATGTCTGAAAACCTATCTAACACTAGCTTCAGCGACGCTAAATTAAAAGCCTATATTAACATTAGCAGACATAAACATGTTTTCGTTGGCACTTACTGAAGTTTCGCCCTCGTCCAAATCAAAATCAAAATCGTCATAAGTATAAAGATCAGGGAGAATAAGTCCTCGAATTCTTGTAGCTCCAGCACACTCGACTCCGCCATTTTGCATTTTGATTTCAATTCGAACCCAGTCCACTGCATCACACCTTTTCGCTCGGACCCGCTCGTTGCACCGCCCTACATTATAGCGCCCTGGCGAGAGAGAGGAAATCGAGCGCGAGGCGCGAGCGAGCGGGAATGGGCCGAGCGGAAGTGAAGAAAGAGGGACTGCTCGCAGACTAGAATTTTCACACACAATACTAGCAAACCTTGAATTCGGGATTGTATTTTTAATTTATGGACCAACGAAATTACTATGCATGTAGTTTTCGAATTTTCATGTGTGTGGACTTGCACTAGCCTTGTCATGCCGTTCAGTTTTCGTCGGTACCAGTCCCCACTCAAATGCGAAGACGGATTAGGTTGGGTTCGTCATAACATGACTGTGAGCAAACTAATTTTCTATCTATCATGTTTCTTCTCTTAACTTACAGCATTCATTGGAGCTTTTACCATTCCAAAGGTTTACGACATGTACAAAGTAAGTATTCAAACCTTTCTGCTGCCTTAACGATGATTAAAGACTTATTTCTCCTCCAAATGTAACTACAATGTCAAACGTACAAGTGATGAGAATAAAAGAAGTGATCCAATCGATCAAAATTATTTTATATGGTGTCTATAGTGAAACAACTGCTGAATTCGGTTTGTACTTTTTTCAACTATTTCTTCTAATTTTTATACGTTTCTTTTCCTTTCAACTGTGCTAAATACCAAATGAATAGATATCGTAAATGTTTGAAAAGACACCCCCCACTCTATACGAAATGTAAAGAGATGAACCAATCTATTTATGTATATGTTCCTTTAGACGGAGATTAACTCTTGTGTGGGGAAAATAAAAAGCGCCGTAGAAGATGCCACTGGAAAGTAAGTATAGTTATAGACCGTGAAAAGATAAGGACAGCTTGTTAACATCTTGTATAACAGAAAACTTGCTGAAACTGCAAAGTGGTGACTGAATAATAGACGTTCCGAATATTAAAGGCTCATTAAAGATTATTATTCAACAAATTGTCACTATGCCCGCATATATGATCAAGAAGCTCTTGTTATCTGTCATCCGTGCATGACAGATATCCTGCGGTATATGTAGTTTTCCATATTTGGAAGTGCACTCAAGAAGACTCGTCCAACATATTGGAAAGCGCTGCTGAGTTAATATTTTTTTGAGAGGACATTTAGGACATTTCGATGGTTTTATTTTGCGACTCGTTGACAATTTGTTGCATAATAAAACAATTATCCAGCTCGTTCTTGTGGAATATCGTCTGCTTTTAGCCAACTCGGCCTACGGCCTCGTCGGCTAAGTATCAGATGATATTCCGCGCGATTTCGCAGGATCGTTCTCTGCATGACGAGAACGCAACCTCGTTCCCAGGGTCTCTCTTCTTCCCGCTTCGCTTTTGGCGGGAAGAAGAGAGACCCTGGTAACGAGGTTGGACGAGAACGAAGCACGAATAATAAGGCCTTAGGAGCAATAGAGTTAAAGTCAGTTACGTCGAAAACTTGCGACGTCTAAATCAGTAATGGTTTCAAACCATAGAAAAAAAAGCATAAAACAAACACTAGGAAGCCACAAAGAAGTGCGAATTGTCAAAATTTCGAAAAGGATAACTTGAAAAACGACGGCCCGACGTTTTTCAAGTTTAAGTCCATTTTGTATGAAACAAGTGGTAAATAATGCTAAGAATCAATCATCTGTGTTTGTTATGTAAGTGAGATTCCATATTTGAATTAATATTTCATTCACATGTTTGAGTTAAGAGCTCGTAATTAAAAAATAATACAGGGAAGAATAGCAATAAATAGCGTGACAGAGCCCCTTTAAATTGTGTTCTATTTCCATGTAGGATAACTGCCAAAGTACCACTGGGAAAAGGGAAAGAAGCTACGACTGCTAATGACGAGGAAATACACGAAGAGAATGACAACGATAAGAAGACATCCTAAGTTAAACTACTCATCATAAAATTAAATTGATGAAAATGTAATAATGATAGGATCAATGTTTTAATTTTCAATTTTTTTTTTTATAATGCGTAATTTTCATTTGCATTTTTAACTTTGATTTTTCCATGCCTTCTGAATTTATCATTCAAATCAAGAATAACTACAATCAAGGATAAAACCCTTGACTATTAAAATATTTACGATGATATCATATGTAATCATATTTATAATATAGTGATAATAAATTGTTATTATAATTCTATGTGTATGATCAGCAGCCGACGTTCTCGTTGCCTGGTCGTGGTTTGCTTAAATTACCTAATGACACGTTAGATACAATCAATGTCGGTACAGCCAAGAGTGGATGATCTAAGAGAAGCATTCCCCATACATGAGCCTCTTCCAATGATAATTTTTTTGAAATCTATTTTTAACTTTCAATCCATAGTTGAGCGTCTAGTTGAGCTATTTTAAGAACGCTACCTGATTGGTTAATTCGAGTAACGTGATGTCGGAGTCTTGATTAGAAGGAAATAAAAATAACTTTCACAGCATGTCGCGAAACTGTTAATAGATATGGGGTACGGAGAATCTTTCTCTGAGATCATCCTCTCTTAATATCGCTTATGTGGTGCCTTGTAAATTAAAGTGTTTCTCTTAGGGTATTTGATTTTCAGTTTGTTTTTGAGTGGTCTAAACTAATATCTTTTTACAATATCGACACATTGTTAAACAGGCAGTAAGGAACCGTTACGATAACATTCCAAGATTGGGAGCTTCCGATCAGTACAGCTCCGCAAATGATCCCCAAATTGGACCGCAAATGATCCCATGACCGCAAATGATCCCCAGAGTGGACCGCAAATGATCCCGCTAAAAATTGAGGAATGGCGTGGACGTTGGACCCGATTTTTTTCCATTTTGAATATTTTTCCTGAGAACTGAATCTGTGCACGCTAGACATTTTTATCTAGTTACCTGGTTACTGATGACGAAAGTGATCGAATTTTTTTTCATGCATTGATGCAGATTTTAGTAAAAAAATAAATTCAAAATCATTGAACTAACGCGAGAAGGTCATTTGCGGGAGCTGTACAGATCAGACACACTAGTCTGTGTCAGTTTTTTTAATCAAAAATTCAAAGAGGATACTCTAGAGCCCTTTACCTCGAGAGAGGAATTTCGCTACGCTTGTGTGAAAATAATTAAAAATAAATGAAATAAAAAAAATAAAATTACACTAGCAAAGCATCGTGTGAGACTGTTGGATCCTTTAGCTTAGAAATAAGCGTTGTATTTGCAGTATATCCATGTGTGGATAATAGATCTGCGTTGTGTACGCTGGTCTTAGGTTTTTAAAATCTGATAAACAGAGTCTGTACCCACGGACCAAGTAGCTCACACCTCTGGAGCTTATCCCGGTTTCCATAACACGATCGAGAAGCCACTAAAAGTATTGCTACACCCTCTGGATGGAATAGTCCATCGTAGGTTTCTTCCCAGCATTTTGTCAGGTCTCCTAATAATTTTGGCAGTATTCATTTCTACATCAATTAGGGCTCGGATATGGAATTAAGCGGACATTTTTAGGCGTTCCTAACGTTATTTGTCTTGAAATGTTCTGTTGCTAAAGTCTTATAAAAAATCTGTTGATATAACGGAAGGCTGGCTTCCCCCTTTTCACGGGTGTTTCGCACATCCGGGTATTGGTTAAAATGGCGTACAAACAGCAAAGTTCGCTGTCGTGAAGAATGGCTTCAAGTTGACTTCAAACGCTCATGCGAGTAAAAAAATTTCGTTTGATGAGTTTTAGCTGTTCACGTAGGTAGATATTTCTGTGATTTGTCAGTGCTAAGCTATTTGATAGCGTGGTTTCCGGTGTTTTGAAATTGACGTTAGCCATATGACGTATCGAACACTCTCTGCTACATATTTAAAATGAGAAAGTGTTTCTTTTAATCCTGAATGTTTAGGAATTTTAAAAGCGTTTGTCGATGTATAAGGTTCTTTTCCAGGTCATTTGAGGCGATGTATCGCTTTAGAAAGCTTCAGGTCAGCTCTCCGAATCACAGTTTTGGTTTGATTTCCTTGGTATTACATTTCGCAAGCATTTTAATTAAATAGTAGAACTCACGATTCAATAAAAATGCCGTAAATTTAGTATTCTTGGTCTAAAAAGACATACGATAGAGTAATTTCACGTTATTTGACCTCTTATTAGCCGCTATTAAAAGCTCTGTTTGCATGAAATCTATAGTTTTGTATGAAATTTCGGGAGGTACGTTTTTATTAAATTTAGACAGATACTGCTGTATATAAGCTTATATAGATTGTGTGCATTTCAGTTTACTTTATAACTGACGATGGATGTTGTACATCCGAAACATGTTTTCAAAATTTAAATGTGTCGTTGTCTTTCTTAAAGTGTATATGACAGATATTTTTTTATTTGCTTGATCGAATCTACATAGGATCCTGATATGAACATCGAAAAAAAAAATTCCATATCTTTTCTTCACCGCGTTTTAGCCGTCTAAAGACGTGAAATTTCATTTCCGGTTAGGTAAAAAGCCGAGCGAGGTGGAGTCCTGGACCGAGTCGGTCGTGACGTCAAAACCAGAACGCCTTCGACAACAACGCAAAGACAGCGAGGAGTTTCGTGGCTTGTAGCCGTGTATAACCAGATATATTTTAGTTCAAATTTTGCCTAGAACCGTCAAAACTTACACAAAGTTATGTCTACGGATGATTTTGAGTTTGGGAGCGATTCTGAGCGATCAGACGCATAATTCAGTGTTTCTTCGACTGTTGATGAAGTTGAGTGCGATGAGTTTTAATATACAGGTTTATAGAAGCAGCAACAGACAACTCAGACCCAGAAGGTCCTTACGATGAGTGGCTTCAAGAGTACATGTATACCGCTAGCAGATAACGACAGCGATATAATTTCTCATTCTGAAAGAACGTGAATTTCGGAGCCCGGACATGCTGGAAATGCGTGTGTATAACTACGCCGTAAAAATAACATTGTTTGTTTACACAATTGCGCTGTTTGAATCGAAATGAGTTGAACCGATTTGTATTAAGCTTTTTAAAATTCGCTTGTAGTTTATCTTGAGTTTTTCTCTTTTCGAGGACTGTTCATGAGGGGCGAAGGGGCAGCAACTCGCGAAGCGGCGAGCGAGTTTGAAATCGAATGGATCTTTAGCACGAAGATCGCGGCACGCTCCAAATGTAAATAGTGTCACAGAAGCGGTCACGACTAAACAAGGTTTTTTTCCTTCTTTTCGCCCCTCAGTCTCGGGAGCTTCTTCGGTCTTCTTCTAACCGCTTTCGTGGTTTAACAGTCGATAACTGACCTCTGGAGCCAGGGTGCCCCTAAAGGTATTTAAGAAAAATGGTCATTGAATTTGATAGAGTTTCTTATTCATCTTTAGAAAGAATGTTTCATGGAGCAATTATGTCCCGGAGTCCCAGACAAGTCAGAAACAACAGCTGCGTGATTTTCATTCAATGCGCTGTTGTGATGACTTGGCCTGAATCGCTTTTCATAAGCTCTCACTAGTAGTTTCTCAGTCAACAGTGGTTTACTTTGGGAGGCAGAGGAATAATTTATCTTTAAGAAAACCGGAGTTGTGATTCAGAACCATTTTTGTCCGGTAACGTTTTCGCTCAGTTCTGAATAATTTTTCGACGCTGGGCTCGCGATAGTAACTTTATTTATCCACATATCACATTGCAGTACACATTGGTCTGCCTCTACCGAAGATTGTGCAGTTGCATTTGTTGCTTCTTCCGCAAGGACAACAGACACTGAAATCAAAATTCAAAACAAAATGCCTTTAGGAGCGAAAAAAAGGGAAAAAACCCTCTTGTTTAGTCGTGACCGCTTCTGTGACACTATTTACATTTGTAGCGTGCCGCGATCTTCGTGCTAAAAATCCATTCGATTTCAAACTCGCTCGCCGCTTCGCGAGTTGCTGCCCCTTCGCCCCTCATGAACAGTCCTCGAAAAGAGAAAAACTCAAGATAAACTACAAGCGAATTTTAAAAGCTTAATACAAATCGGTTCAACTCATTTCGATTCAAACAGCGCAATTGTGTAAACAAACAATGTTATTTTTACGGCGTAGTTATACACACGCATTTCCAGCATGTCCGGGCTCCGAAATTCACGTTCTTTCAGAATGAGAAATTATATCGCTGTCGTTATCTGCTAGCGGTATACATGTACTCTTGAAGCCACTCATCGTAAGGACCTTCTGGGTCTGAGTTGTCTGTTGCTGCTTCTATAAACCTGTATATTAAAACTCATCGCACTCAACTTCATCAACAGTCGAAGAAACACTGAATTATGCGTCTGATCGCTCAGAATCGCTCCCAAACTCAAAATCATCCGTAGACATAACTTTGTGTAAGTTTTGACGGTTCTAGGCAAAATTTGAACTAAAATATATCTGGTTATACACGGCTACAAGCCACGAAACTCCTCGCTGTCTTTGCGTTGTTGTCGAAGGCGTTCTGGTTTTGACGTCACGACCGACTCGGTCCAGGACTCCACCTCGCTCGGCTTTTTACCTAACCGGAAATGAAATTTCACGTCTTTAGACGGCTAAAACGCGGTGAAGAAAAGCGATATGGAATTTTTTTTTTCGATGTTCGTATCAGGATCCTATGTAGATTCGATCAAGCAAATAAAAAAATATCTGTCATATACACTTTAAAATATTTACATGCTTAGTGCTCTTTCGCAATTTTGGAAATATATAAAAATAATAATAATCAAAATGAAACGAATCTTTATTCTGTTCCATTGCTCTTTTGACCTCGCCTCAATGATGGCTGGCTGACGCAACTTCTGTGGTATTTCCTTGTATGCGCACAAGCAGTATTTGAGGCCACATATAAATAGATATCCTGCTCTAGTAGTATAGTGTAAAGTTCAATCGTGCTCAGTCAGGAAGTGGTGATCACTTGGCAATACCAGCCCTTGATGTTCCAGCGAAGGAAGCCGTGTTACTGCTGGTTTGTTGCTTAACTCTCAACGGCGTCAAAGGTAAGAACGATTTTTGTACTTGGAAAGAAAGTAGAATTTCCTTTCAGTTGCAAACGTATTCCGTGAAATAAACTGAGACATAGCAGCTTCTCCGCTCGCAACTTTTTGGTGGTCGCTACTCAGTACTAAACGGGGATTCGCAACGTTTACCTACTCAGTTGGAAAAGTTAGTCTGTGATTGCCAGCGTACTTCAAATTCACTGGTACTTCGATCGATCTTCCTTTTCGTCGGAAATTCAGTAAATCTCCAGCAAAGGAATTAATATAGCAGGCTGATTTCTCACCAACAGCATGCCATGTATTAATTTAAGACATTCAGGATTGTATTTTTTACAACAGTAAATAAATAAATAAATTACTTTATTTAAGTGTCGATGAAATAATTTAGCACTGATGCACAGGGAGCAGAGGAGCTAAATTTGACCGAGTTTCGATCTGTTTGCTTTAAGGCCTTGGCAAACGATGAAACATTGTTGCGGAAACATTGTTCGGCGGACGCAAATGTTTCCCCGTTTGCCCGCGCACGCAAATTTTGCGTCCGAGACGCAAAAAATGTTTCTGAATTCTTTCAGAAACATTTTGCGTCCGCAACAAATGTTTCCCCGTTTGCTCGCCGAAACATTTGCGTCCGCAACAATGTTTCCGCAACAATGTTTCCTCGTTTGCCACGGCCTTTATACGCGGTGTATTCTTTGTTTTCATCTGACGTGTCATCAAAATTCTAAAATCTAAACTGTTAATCCTACAAAGCTATTCTTTTTATATCTTCTAGACACGGAAATAATTAATCTCTATGCAAATTTTGGTATCGATCCAGTGATTCCTTTTGGAAATAAAGCTATTTGAAATTTGTGATGTCCCGGATGAACGTATTTCTGAACTGTCACAAAAACGGATATTTTTATATCAGTTTAAATTTTCAGACGTGATAATAATTTAGAAGTGATGTCTAAACAGATTTGAAGTGAAAGCTAATGATATTGATAATAGAATATACTCTACTTCTTGTGCAGTTTTATGGCGGCCATATTTGTGCCCCTCTGAAGGTGACACAAACATGGCGGCGGCAATAAATACTGCAATTTTCTGAAAATTAGTGGTTATGAAAAACGCTACAAAGCTATAATTTGGACAAAACGTTTCTTTCTGCCAGTTCCTTTACCTGTTAATTTTCTGATGTTGTTCATGGAAGCAAAACATTTTTGTAATGTTGATGAAAACCACCAATTGCGTTACTGCGTTATTTGATCTTGTTGTTTTCGCTTTTTAGTCCCAGCGTAACCGCAGACTGCAACCTCGTTCCCAGGGTCTACGCCGCTTTCAAGATGGCGGCTGGGCGCCATCTAAGAGCATTTTTTAAGCGGCCGACGCATAGCGGCCGCTTCAAGAAATGGACTTTTTTTTCATGTCGCTAGCCTTAGTCCTCTTCACGGTTGACATGATGTTATCGCATCTCGGTCTAAAATTAGCCAGTAGAGAATTTCTCTTCCACATTCTTTCTGTAGTGTCGTGTAAGTGCGTAGATGTATTTAGTTTATTACAGTAATCGCATTGGAAAAAGCAAAGACAAATGTCCCACAGCAGTGAACAGCAGTGTTGTTGCAAAATGTGCTCAATTTTGTTGTGTGACCTTTACTCGTTATTCGATCCCACGGTTGACATGACGCAATCTCTGGTCATGTAAAGATGATGCAATAGAGGTATTGTGCTATGAGCATGAAGCAATCCGCATTGGGATTTCTCTTCCTGATCGCAGTTACGATACCCCGTGGTATATGTTTTTGTAAACGTGATTAGTGTCCTTGGATTAGTGGTATTAAGATAAATTAAGGTATGTTTTCAAATGACTATTTGTCATTAGTTGATGGCATTTAGATATATATTTCAGTTTCTACACAGTAATCTTAAAGTTAACCTATGAAGTCTGGAATAAGCTTATTAATCGTTTGTCGTGAAAGGTTTTAACATTCACACTTTTCCTACAAGAGATGAATAATTCAAATACTTTCTGTCTAGAAATCAAAAATGTGTGCATAAGAAAAGTGATTATTTTTAATACTAATCTGTGAAGCTGAGCATCTTAAAGTTAACCTATGAAGTCAGGAATAAGCTTATTAATCGTCTTTTCCTACAAGAGATGAATAATTCAAATACTTGCGGTGGAGAAATCAAAAATGTGTGCATAAGAACAGTGATTCTTTTTAATACTAATCTGTGAAGCTGATCATGTATGTGCTGATGCAGAGTTTCAGAATGTAGTTGGATAACAAACAAAAAGTCGTCTTTCTTACTTCAGCAGAAATGAAACTTGATGACTTGAAATGAGGAGTCGAATTGCGTTACTGCGTTATTCGATCTTGTTTTCATGTCGCTAGCCCTAGCCCTCTACACGGTTGACATGATGTTATCGCATCTCGGTCTAAAATTAGCCAGTGGAGAATTTCTCTTCCACAGGCTTTCTGTAGTGTCGTGTAAGTGCGTACATGTATTGAGTTTATTACAGGAATCGCATTGAAAAAAGCAAAGACAAATGTCCCACAGCAGTGAACAGCAGTGTTGTTGCAAAATGTGCTAAATTTGGCGGTGTGACCTTTGCGCGTTATTCGATCCCAGCGGGGAATCGGCTTCCGGTTTCACGCAAACCGCGGACTTTAGCGAGACTGGCGTGACTACTTGTTTTTTTCACTGCACTTTCCCCAGTTGACATTGCATTGCATTGTGAGGGGTTTTCCCATTACATTGTAAACGTAGCCAGGAGACATGCAAATAAATAGCCACTAGATAATTTCTGTTCTGTTTAATACATGCACCTCATTAAACGAACGATAAAACTCGGTCCCAAAAACATAACAGTTTTTTCTTACACAATTCCACAGCATATATGTCATTCACAATTTATTTTCACGTTGAGCGAAAACACATCTGTGCCCTTGTTGATTATGATGCAATTGACATTAGCTAAAATTTTCTACACAGTAAACTTGACCTAAGCTCAAACTTACGCTAGCCAAAATATTGCATCACCCAGTCACGTTTTTCGTCACGCAGGTTCGAAGTTGACTCTTAGATTTGGCGGAGAACCTCAGAGTAAACTGACCGAGGGGGTGGAGGGGTGCATTGTTCTTTCTCCCCTCAAGGTGAAATTGGCCCGGGGGGTTCTCCAAAAAATTTGGGTGGGGGTGTGCCGCTGGGCTATAACAACCCTAATTTTGCGAAGCTGTTCCAGACTAAGGACCTGTTTACATGGAGGGAGGGTTACACGGGTACCCGGGTCACCCTCCCTCCATGTAAACAGGCCCTAAATGTTGAAAAATGATACCCTATTCCGGACGATTCTTAACGATTTTCTTTCTAACCCAAAAGGCTAAACTACTAAGGCAGCACTGCGAGTTGTAGTTGTAAAGCTTTTTTAACACTCCTACGCGTTTCCTTTCGTCTGACTACTTCATCTACCCTATGCCAGAGTATCAATTACCGATCTTCGTGCCAACTCCTGGGAAACTGATACCCTGATACCCAAAAATGCCTTTTGGTATACCCTGTTCCAGACCAAAATGCTCAAAACCATACCCTGTCCAGCTGCACGTTCCTATATAGCGAAAATAAGGGAGTTCCCCCCCCCCCCCCGGAAATCGGCCGCTTGTAATCCCTTCAGGGGTTCTTGTTTTAGTTGTGTTATCAATTTGTTGAATAATAAAACAATTATCCTGCTCAATCTTGCGGAATATCGCCTGATTTTAGCCAACTCGGCCAACGGCCTCGTCGGCTAAGTATCAGGCGATATTCTGCGCGATTTCGCAGGATAATTGTTTTATTATTCCAAAATGTATGGTATTGGTTTCTGACCAATGGTAGTATAATTTGGAGCCATAATAGTTAAGACGATTTCCGCTGGACGTTCGAGCAAAAAGTGCAAAAATTAAGTTTCCAAAAAAATACTCATAGCACGGTAACATTTTGAATAAATTAGCTCCCACGCTGACCCCGCGAGAGAAGTCATTACATATTTTAATCAAGACGCTTCGTGTCAGTTCAAAACAAAATGGCGTGCGTTTTTATCATTTTTTACGAGGTTTCGACATTAATTTTCTCGAGAATGCATGCTTGTGATATGTTTTCAAATAGTATTCAAAATGTTACCGTGCTATGAGTAGTTTTTCAGTAATTAATTTTTGCACTTACTGCTCGAACGTTGAGCGGAATCCATCTTAATCATTGACTGTGCGGTGTAGTCGCCTTTCGCTACTGCTTTTTTTTTTTTGGTTGTTCGTCTACCGTCGCACCGCCCCCTGTGTCCGGTACAAGCCTACGAACGCCATTTACAATTATTCCCTGCCCCACCCTCCTCCCTGCCTTTTTGCATTTTCGTGCGGATCACGCCACGCCCATCACGCACTCTGTATTTACCAACAAATTACGCAAACCCCTCTACTCATGCAGGCTTCCAGGCCTCCAACTACTCTGGCCACAGTTTTCGACGCGGGAGGGGCTACATACGCTTTCCATTGTGGTGCACCCGTTGAACTTATCAGTCTTCAAGCTAGGAGACTGGTCCTCGGATGCGGTCCTCCTATAGATTTCACAGCCTTTGGAACGCTGTCTCTCCGTGGCACAGCTTATTGCGAAGAACATTTCATTATCCTCTGCCTGATTTACTTTTACAACCCCCCTTTTTCTTTCTCCCATCTTTCGTTTCCTTTCTTCGTTTATTTTATTCCCTTTTTATCTGGCGGTTTGGGCGGGCCGCATCAGGTGCACAGATTCCGTCTTGTATTACCCTGCTGGCGCCTTGATGCGGCTTTGCTTTGACCGGCAAACAATAAAGATGATTTTGTATATTTCCCAATGTATTTACTCGAATCCTTAGATTAACCGCGAAGAATTATAAAAGATTAACTGTTTTTTAAATTGCTATAATTTTAGTTAGCCTAGCACGCAGCTATGGAAACTTTTGTAAAGGACATTCTATTGTGGCATGATGTCAAAGTGTCCGCCATTGTGTTTTGTCAGCGGTTTCTTGCTCCTGGTATGCCTGACACAAATTAGTGTGGTCAGCGTCTTCACCAACACAGCGCTGGTCTGCCTCGTTCCGATGCTGGCCCTACGAATTCTGCTCACCCTACGAATTCTGCTCACTGCAAGATCTGCGTCTACGAGAAGTGAATTTGAAACACCCACTTAAGTATGCCTTATGTTTTGAAATATCGACCATGCATTGACAAATATATCTAATATTGAGGCGGGACTTAACCTAAATGTCCATTTTTCCGCGATGGGTTAAATGGAAATATCTCGTTCACGTTTCAAGCAATCCAAAAACTCTATGCTCATCCCATGAATCTATGTTATGGAGTGTTTTGTAAATTTTTGGGTGATTTTTGGGTATATTTGGGAGGAAATAGTTTTTCTCAAAGGAGTTGTAAAATTTAGGAAAATGAAGATTTAAATATTGAAGATTTGATGTAGTTTTAAAATTAGAATTTGAAGTTAAAAATTAGTAGATTGTCTGTTGGTGTTCCAAAAATTATTTTCTTTCTTCTATCCCTTCTTTAAACCTCTTAAAATTTCCTTGAAATTTAGGTGAAGTCCCCCTTAATCAAGCTCGAGGGACGTACTGAGAGAATATCAGCCCTAGGTCTTGACAGTACGGATCGAGCGCAGCTAGGTCCGTACAGAAAAGACCGAGGGCCGATATTCTCCCAATACGGTCCCGAGCAAGCTTGGTTAATAAGAGATTTATTACACGACTTTGTGCTTAAAATAGCTGTAGAAATTCACCCACCCGTCCCTCCCTCCCTCCCCCCCCCCCCCCCTTCCCACGCGCTGCCTTTTGGGAACCTATCTTACATTTCTCTATCTCGTTTATTGTAGAAAATATTTATCGAAGGACATTGCAGTATCCAAAGATAAGGTGAGTACGAGCAGTTATTTATTCCATACTGTGGCTTATCTTAACCATTTTATTTCAAATTCAAGAATAGGCAAGTCATGCCATGAAGGACCGTGATCATTTCATTGAAAATGTTTTGACTGAAAAGCAGATTCTCCCAAAATAAATTAGAATAAATTAAATTACAAAAGACATTTTGAGAATTTGGATGATCAGCTGAAGAACCTAATGACTAAAGGCCTCCACAGACTAGGCCAATTGTTTATCGATAACTATTTAGTTGTCGATCATAAAAAGTTGTCGATAACAAAAAGCCAGTGTGTGAAGCCTAGTTATTGATAATTGACTAAGGCCCTTAGTTATCGATAACTAGCTTCACACACTGGCTTTTTTGTTATCGACAACGTTTTTATGATCGACAACTAAATAGTTGTCGACAACTATCTCTCTAGTCTGTGGAGGCCCTAAGTTTCGTTCGTATAAGTTTGTTTTTATTAGAGGTTTTTAATTGAGTGTTCGTAAAATCTGGCAAAACCAAAGCAATTACAATGACCAATCACAGACAAACGTAAACAACGCAATAAACCAATGAGTACGTTAACTCGATCGAAACAAATACACTGTAACCGGGCGCCAAGCGCGGGAAAACGCGTGTGACCAAGTCGCGATTGATTTTGGTTTTTGCATCTGATTGGTTGAGAAGGTGGCGCGAGTTTTTTTAAGACAATCACAGAGCGTAATAAAGCAAAACCAAAGTAATTCCGACACTCAATTGCAAACCACCCTACGCTTTTCTTTCTAAATCGCAAAACAGGCAGACCAAGTCGGTGAAAAAGTTGCTGAGTTTGCTGTTTCTGGCGACAATAAAACTGAGGGGACTCTTCTTGGTGGACGATTTGTTGGCATCGCTGAAGGTGCGCTGTTAATTTTTAATTTCTTAAGCTGAGTCCATGCTGTGGATAAACGCTAGACAACATATCAAGCTAAAAACTGTCCTGGAAGCCGTACAAATTTGTACTTATTAAACCTAGCTCCCAAGCGGTTTTCCTAGTCGATTCAAGCTCACCAAGTGACCACTTTCTCCACTTAACTGCCATGTTTGTTTTATACCACTCGCACAACGCGTGCACTCGCACGCAAGCGCACGCACAACACGTGCAGTCGCAAACGAACTCGCACACAACCTCGTTCTCATGGTCTCTCTTCTTCCGCGGGAAGAAGAAAGACCCTGGGAACGAGGTTGACTCGCACACAACATTCACTGCTACAATTCACCTATGGTAAAAAGGATAAGGACAAGTCATATGGGAGCTTTTTAGGAAATTATCCTTTCGTATGTATAAGATTTTAATTCCATAAACATGAAGAAATATTTCCTGCCTTCTTTGCAGTTTTGATCACAAACTTACAAACTTTTTTTTAATTTCACAGCTGTCGGTAGGCTTGTGTGTTCTCTCTTACATTGCGGAGTGGTTCAGCGGCATTACTTTGATTTTCGCTGGTTAGTATCAACCTCGTCCCCAGGGCCATCTCCGCTTTCAAGATGGCGGTGGGTGCGAAGAAGACCCTGGCGAAGAGCAGGTCACGTGACCACAAAATTAGCCAATCGCGAGCTCACCTCCATCCTCTGGCTCTTCGCCAGGGTCTTCTTCGCGCCCACCCGCCATCTTGAAAGCGGAGATGACCCTGGGGACGAGGTTGGGTTAGTATATATCTAGACAACTGGTTTAGTCTCCATGAGCACACAGCATGCAGCTAATTCAGAAACTCCCTCTAGTATACCACGACGCCCCGTTTTCATTCTAACATACTCGAAAGTGTTACATTTAAAGCTACTAATGTTGAATTATATTTTCCTCTCATGCGATTGACCAGTTTCAGTTTAGACAATTAGTTTTTGATGACGTTAAATTTTGTTCCAAGACCACTAGAGCGAGAGACGCGGTGGCCGATGGTTAGCACGTCGGACTCCGAATCGAGCGGTCCTGTATCTAGCCCAGTGGCCGGAGTCATTATGTTGTGTTCTTTGCGCAAGACACTTTACTCTCACGGATCCCTGAGTCTCTCCACCCAGGAGTATAAATGCGTACCGGCGACAAAATTCTGAGGGTCTAACCTGCGATAGACTGGCATCCCATCCAGGGGGAGTAGCAATACTCCTAGTCGGCTTCATGCTACGTAACGGAAACCTGTAAAAGCTCCAGCAGTGTGGCCAGTTGTTGGCCCGAGTGCGGCTTCTGACCTTACCAGTGAAGTCCCTCACTTCAATGAGAACAATTAGCCTTTTTTATTTTCTTGTGATTTTGTATTCGAAACAGGACTGTAATCAAACTCAGTAATTTTCAACTTATCATGTTTATTATTTTAACTTGCAGTATTCATTGGAGCTTTTATCATTCCAAAGTTTTACGACATGTACAAAGTAAGTATTCAAACCTTTCTGCTACCTTAAAGATGACGAAAGCTTCAGTTCTCTTCTTAATGTAACTATACAATGTCAGGCCAAGACAGAATTGATCACCAAGGAAAATATAGAATTAAATAGTCTTCACAGATTTTAATATCAGATGCCTCTACAGATAATAAGCTCGCCTTCAGGCTTATATTAGGCCACTGAAGAATGATATCTAATTTCGTTGGATTTAAGCACTCTACTATAGAGCTTGTTTTGCATTTTATATCGTTGATGAACCCACCTATCTTTGAAACAGATTTCTTCCCGTAGTAAGCCAATTCCCGGCTTTGAAAATATATTCACCCGCCAAAAAAACCGTATTTTTAATTACACGAGAAGTAAAGAGAAGAATTCAAGTACTAATTCTTGTGTTTTCTGATTTTAGACGAAGATTAACTCTTGTATGGGGAAAATAAAAAGTGTCGTAAAAGATGCCACTGGACAGAAAACGAGTTAAAGGTTCGTGAATAGAACATTTAACGAGGACAGCTTTTTTCTAACGGACACCAGCTGAAACTGCAAAGGGGTGACTGAATAAACAGATTCCGTATACTATCAAACCTGTATTAAGCGATCACAAGAGAATACCCTTTATATTCTCTTGGTGGACACCGTATTAAGCGGACATCCTTTATTAAGCGGACAGTAGCAAAAGTCCCACAAATTTATCAATTCCCTTATTTACTGTAAAGCATACCTCTATCAAGCGGACACTCTGTATTAAGCGGACACTGGAGCAATCATTAGGCGTTCTTTGCATGACGAGAACGAGGCACAAAATTAATAAGGTACGATCGAGTTAAAGTCAAGTTATGTCGAAGACTTGCGACGTCTAAAAGTTATCTGGGTTCTATGCTCTGGAGAATACATTGCGCCCGCAGCTTTTAATTTGTCAAAGAGGTTGCTAAGTAAGATATAAGTAAATAAAGTATTTTCGAAGTCTTGTGGCTCAAAAAGAGAGGCACGTCCGTTGATGTTATCCCGTCAGCAATTTTGTCAAGTTACCCTATCAATTTGCCGGTACCCATTTGTACTCATGGGTGAACATACTTTAGGCACTGTGAAAGTAAAGCGTCAAATACAAAAACACAACACAATGACCCCAGCCTTCCTGCTAAGCAATAAGGCGTATGGTTATGATGGGAAGCAGGCGTACATATCTATTCTCGTCTCCAGAGCTCCTCTACTTCAACTAAAACGAAGCGCAGACTAAATGAAACAAAAAACACGCCCGCGTTTCTCATTTTTTTCATTTCTTAAAGGGGCTATGTCACGCTGTTTCTTCAATTCTGTTACAAACAAACTTGTGTTAAAATAGATTGAAACCACTAAATAATGGTTTCAAACCATAGAAAAACATAAAACAAATACTAAGGAAGTCGCAATGAAGTGGCGAATTGTCAAAATTGGACAAGATTGAAACGGAAAGGTTAACTTGAAAACGACGGCCCGACGTTTTTCAAGTATGAAACAAGTGGTCAATAACGCTTAGAAATCAATCATCTGTGTTTGTTATGTAAGTGAAATTCCATCTTTGAATTAATATCTCATTCACATGTTTTGAGTTTAGAGCTTGTAAAAAAAATAATACAGGAAGAATAGCAAAAAATAGTGTGACAACAGCCCCCTTAAATTGTATTCTATTTCTGTGTAGGATAACTGCCAAAGTACCACTGGGAAAAGGGAAAGACGTTACCACTGCTATATGACGAGGAAATACACGAGGAGAATGACAACGATAAGAAGACATCCTAAGTGAATCTACTCATCATAAAATTAAATTGATGAAAATGTAAAAATGATAGGATCAATGTTTTAATTTTCAAATTATTTCTTTTTTATAATGCGTAATTTTTATTTGCATTTTTTAACTTTGATTTTTTATTACTGCTGAATTTTTCATTCAAATCAAGAGTAATTACACATCAAGGATAAAACCCTTGACTATTAAAATATTTACGATGATATCTGTGATATCATATGTAATCATAGCTATAATATAGTGATAATAATTTGCTGTTATAATTCTATGTGTACGATCAGCAGACGACGTTCTCGTTGTCGTTGCTGTCGTGGTTTGCCTTACCACGTTAGTTACAATCAATGTCAGTACAGCCATAGCTTATGCGGTGGCCTTGTAAATGAAAGCGTTTATCCAGTACATGGTTTGAACCAAGGAGTATCAGTAGTTCGTCAAGTTTGATCGTCCGGGCGAGTGTAGTCCTGAAAAGGACTGGTTGTTGGTGACGGAGCGTTTCGACAAACCTGAGCGGAAGTCATCTTCAGAGTCAAGTGAAATGTGTTAGTAAGTAAAATGATTGGCCAGTTTAGCCGTGATCAGTTTCGAGGACCAGAAGACTTAACACCATCGCGCCTGACTAACACATTTCACTTGACTCTGAAGGACAACAACCTCCGCTCAGGTTGTCGAAACGAACACACTAGGACTATCACACTAGACGAACTTAAGTGTTTCTCTTAGGGTATTTGATTGTCCATTTGTTTTGCCTGGATCTGGTAGCCTTCGTAGCTGGCGGTCTTGTTGGCGGCGGCGCGAAGGCAGAAGACCCTCCCGCCCCAGACTCACGCGGCTCCGCCGCTCGCGACAGCGGCTTTGGCCGCTTACGAATTTTGCCTCCGCGCGCCAACAAAGACCGCAAGCTACACAGGCTAGGATCTGGTACCTGGTGGAGACAAGACTGGTTCTAATCTAATATCTCTTTACAATATCAACACATTGTTAAGCAGGCTAGGTGATGAGAACAACATGAAATCAAATGTTTGGTTATCAGTAAGTGTAACGTCACAAATTTTCAAATTATTTTTTTTCAAGCCTCAAAATCCTATCATTAGATAAAGATCGCTGCTGTATGATCAGCCACAAAATGTCAAACTTGTTAGCACGAATAGAACAGAAGATATAGAGGTTCAAAGTTTGGTACCGGTCCTATACAAACCTCTCTAATTTTGCGTCTGTTCTAAACTGAAGGAGCAGAACGCAAATTAGAACTGAACTGAACTGGAAATTTATTTATCCTCGGAATCCATCAATTTACAAATTAGTTTTCATGAAAGCCGAAAGTAGATATTACTAAAATACTAAATATATACAATGATATATTAAGAAACTAAATTGATACAGTTTAAAAATTAGCGGGACAGTAAGGCTATCATTGAGAATTAAGCAAAAAGCTAAAGTCAAAATCTTCCATTCTTGTTTTAAAGGTAGCTAGGTAGTTAGAAGGGTTTGTATGGAGAAATTTAAAACCTGAAGTTACCACATCTCAGGCCGGAAATTGCAATGGAGAGAGCTACTTTTTGGCAAGTGGACGTTTTTTTTTGCATGCTTCCTCTGAATAGCTGATCAAATTTCATAATTTTGCAAATTGTAATTTTTGCGACGTCATAACTTACTCTATTACGGTGACATTCCAATATTGGGAGCGCACAGTCTGTGTGTGTGTTTGATAGGGATAGTTTTTTTAATCAAAAATTCAAAGAGGAATACTCTAGAGGCCCTTAACCTCGAGAGAGGATTTCGCTACGCTTGTGTGAAAATAATTTAACTAAATGAAATACAACAAAATACTACACTTGCAAAGCATCGGTGTGAGGTTTTTAGATCCTTTAGCTTAGAAATGACGCGTGGGGTGGTAATTTGCAGTATAGTCCATGTAATGGATGATAGATCTGGCGTTGTGTAGCGCTGGTGTTACGTTTTCATCCGATAAACAGAGTCTATAAACCCACGGGACAAGTAGCTCACACGACCGCTTTGGAGCTTATCCCGGTTTCCATAGCACAATCGAGAAGCCACTATAAACCCTCTGGATGAATACTAGCCTCATCGCAGTTTATCACCCAGCCTTTTGTCAGGTCATGCTAATAAATTTTTCCAGTATTCATTTCTACAAACGCGGTTTCATTCTCTGTTAGGAATTTATATCTCTGTCTGTGGTTTAAATACGGAATGTTTGTTTTTGCAGTTTCCTTCGGATACTAGCCTCCTACGCAAAGAAAGTTCTGCTTAGGAGGCTATTCAATTCAATTCAATTCTTTATTTGCCCAAAATCAAGTATTATTGATTACAGATTTCTATATCATCACTGATGTTACAATATTGAGGCAGGAAGTCTCAGAAGCCTTTCTAGGCTTATCTAGGAAACCCCCTTTACTAACTAAAAATAATACTCAAGCGATGTCGGAAATTATAATATTTTACAGATTATCGTATCAGGGCTAGGAAAGAGCTATCTCCAGATTACCTAACAATACTCAATAAGAACAGAAAAACAACATCAATACACAATTATTTTAAAATATATCATTAACTTGGCTGATTATCGTATGTTTGCTTTGTAAGAATAAAAGTTTTAAGTTTTCGCTTGAAAGTTGATTTACACTGAATTTTTTTAAGATCACTTGGTAAGCTATTATATACATCTACTCCTTTATAACTAATACTAAATTTTCTGACATTAGTTTTGATCAGAGGCTTATGTAATTTTTTGTTTGATCTTGTGTTATAGTTATGTATATCTTCATTTGCTCTGAAAAGATTCTTAAGAGAAATAGGTAGTTGATTATTTGAAAATTGATTCATTAAAATGGCAATGGTGTAATAATTAACTTGATATATGTTCAGTATCTTTAACTCATCAAATAATGGTTTCGAGCTATGATTGTATTCTTTAAAAGTCATTATCCGTACAATTTTCTTTTGTAATTTATATATCTTGTCAAGGTGAGACCGATACGCATTGGCCCACACAAACATTTCCATAAAATATATAGGGATAGATCAAAGCATAGTAAATTGATTTCAATAAATTTCTAGTTACAAAATGTCTTACTTTACATACCATTCCTGTTAACTTTGATATTTTGTTTGCAACTGAATTAATGTGTTCAGTCCACTTCAATTGTTCGTCAATTATTGTACCAAGGAATTTAGTGTGTTTTACTTGCGTAATATTTTGATCTTTAATTTTAATTATTAATTCATTAGTTATTTTTTTCCTCGACGATTTAAAAAGCATGAAGTTAGTTTTTGCAAGATTAAGCGATAATTTGTTTAATTGCAACCAAATGGTTATTTTTTCTAATTCTTCGTTCATTTTTTCTATTAGTGTATTCAGGTCTTTATGAGACATTAACAAATTTGTATCATCTGCAAAAGAATGAAAGACAGATACCTTCAAGCGTTAAAGTTTAACACTACAGCTACCGTTGATGACTATGTTGTAACACTGAAAAATCCCCAGTTCATCTCTTCAGTTATGCTAATGAAAGTATACTAGCCAGCCTCCTACAAGTTGATATCAGTTCTCTCTAGGTTTTTTCATGCAAGTTATATACCGCTCAGTTATTCATTAGATTCAGACGCCGGGCCGGACAAACGGATGTCTTAGACGGGTCGTACATGTCAATAAATACAAGCTAAGCTAGAGCGTGAAATGGAAAATACTTTATGATATTAATTCATACATTCGTGTGGTGCATAAGAGGTCGTGGAGTGGTTTGACTTCTCAATCAGGGTCGCTTATGTCACCGTACTTCCTTAAAATAGGGCGATCTTTTATGCTGGGTCAACCCAAGAAAACTTGTAGTACTTTAAAACGTGCCTCTTAATTACATGAAATTTTCGCGACACGTTAATTTCGCGACACTTTAATTTTGCGATTTTGCGGAAATTTTAAAATCTTAGTCGCAATTTTCGCGATTTTATCCAAGCGTTCGTATCGAATATTTGCTTGTATGCCGGTATATGTCGCAATAAAACGATAAAATTAACACGACCTACCATTTGAAACTACTTTAATGTAGTTTAAATACAATATTCTTATGATACGCAACACCGTTTGAGAGCTTTTGCCGTAACAAAAGTCGCGACTGACATTTATAGCTAACATACCAGCAAATTTTCGCGACAAAATCGCGAAATTCGCAAATTTTCGCGTAATCCGTCTCAATCTTCTCTAATCTTTGCTATCCTTATTCCTTTATTATTACCTCTTTGGTGTTTTTTCTATCTTGTTAAGTAATGATCCACGTAAGAGGTAGGCATCTGAAATGCACGGAACATAAAAAGGTGTCGTCAATTAATTATTGATCGAATTAAAATCTTGGCCTCTGATTGGCTGAAAAGTCAAACTGGGGCCAAAAATGGTCAAAAAAATGATTTTTTGTACTATTTTTAGCGCTAAATTCGTTCCCAGCACCATCAGCTTTGTATATGCCGAGTTTTGTTACCATGGCAAATGGGGAACTGGCTCTAATCGAACGCACGAGTTTCCTGACATCGGCCGCCATATTGGATCGCGAATTGTGTGAAAGTAGTCAGTCAGTTTTTATCAGAATCGTACGCTCAGATTTCCATTTTTTTTTAAATCTGAACCTAATAGAAGTTAGATAGGGAAGTGTCAGTTTTTATTTTTGAGCGAGAGCGCGAATTTGAAGTTGACGAATGCCTCCAAAAGCTTCGTGTTGTTGTCCTCATCACGGCACTTGGGGACATTCAGATGACGCCGACCTCAGGATTGCCACAGACTCCGAGATAAAGTTCAGCAAAGTAGAAAAGGATGGTCGCCACAAAGGCAGAAAGAGAAAAATATGTGTAACTTGTCGAAATCGTATCCAGCTGGAAACGAAATACGATAAACTACAGGTAAGGTGAAATCTTGGATGTTGGTATTGGTGTGATAAACTGAATATGTAATTTTTGTCAATTCCTCCAGTCCATGGTTTATTTGTTGTCCACACTAGTACTAAAGCTATACGGCTAAAGCCATGTCACATGTTATTGACAATTTTAATGCCTTCTCCATACCTGAAGTACGTATTCCCTTTCTTGTTATCAAAACCAGAAAACAGTTTCTGATGCCTCAGAAAGAGTGGACACAGAACATTCTGAGATTGATGATCCCATAATATTGTCAGACCTGTTGCACGATGCATCAACCCAAACTGAGCACAGCCATGATGCAGGTACCTCACCATCTTCGTGCACACATGTTTTGAGTAATACTCCGCCTAATTCTGCGACAGACCAGGCTTTTCAAGCTGGACCGTTGCCACCAAATCGCCCATATCAGTGCTATGAGAGTCGCAGGAGAAGTGACATTAGGGCTGAAATCATTGACCAATTCCATGATTTGTTGGGCGTGTATGTACATGGTGATGCTGTGGCACTTTCTGACCTGGTTGACGACCTGCTGGAATCAAAGAAATGGTCAAGCACCTTCGGAAGTCCAGGAAAGAAGCATTATGGTAACATGCCTAGTGAGTTTCTCTCTTCACTTGTCAAGGAGTACCAAGAGTGCAAAAGAAAAGAATCAAACAGTCTGATTAGGAAGCAAAGTCAAAAACTTCAGCAGGCTATCAAAATTTCTGGAACGAAGTCCAGCAGCCACATTGCATTTCAAGGTGAAACACCTCAAACTTTCAAAACACGAACTGATGCAGCTCGTAGCTTGGGAAGGCTCACCACTTATTCAGCTGAGAGAAGGCGGCTCTTGTCAATTGTTGCAGCAGACTATCCGCAAACATTTCTTACTGACGTTTTCAAGTGTTCAAAGAGTACAGTTACTGCAGCACGTGTTCACTGCATTTTGTTTGGCAGAGGAGGAGTGCCACCTCAGTCCTTGAAATTTACCCGCCAGTGTGTTTCACAGGACACTTTAGATCAATTGGCTGATTTCCTTTTGCGTGATGATATGTCACGACCTTCATCGTGCAGGAGTGTTTTAGTTGATGGAGAGGAATGCCCAGTACGCTACTGGCAAAGCTCTATAAAAGAGGTGGTTCAGCAATACATGTTGGAGTTCCCAGGAGGTGTGAAACGGGGCTACATCTATGGCCACGTCCCAAAGAACTTCCGCAGCAATACCATGCTCGCTGGTTTGTGCAATTTGTGTGAAGATTATGGGTATTCCAATTTTGCAAGTTTAAAGGATCTTGTTCAGAAAGTGGGAGCTGATTGTCAGCAGCAAGAGCTCAGTGACATTGTGAAAAAGATTACAATTCTTCAGCGATATCTCAAGACAAAGTTTTCACATGAGGTACATGTACATGTACATATGTTTTACATTGTTGCTTGGAATGTACATTGATAATAATAATAATTTTAATTATAATTGATATTTTTATAGCACCATTTCCCATAGGTTCAATGGGACTTTACATAATCTGAATTTATTAAAACAAATACTACCGTAACTAACCTACTATACAATGTTACTGTAACAAGAGTTTTTTAAAACTGCCTTTGAAATCTTTCCTGACTTTTTGTGCACCGTGTGTTACAATTTATCTCTCTGTAATTTGAAATGTGTTTCTGCTTTGTTTCTTGTCTAAGTTGTAAGACTTCACATGTCAAGTTGTATGTGATAAAAGGATAATTCAGTACATCTTATTTATAAAATTGTTTTTGTCTTACTGTAATAAGTGTATGACAATTTCTGCTTTGTTTCTATAAATAAAGGCACAGACCCATTCCAGCTGCTTGGAACTGTGTATGAGCCATGCATTCAACACCTGCTCACAAAGTCACAACGAATGGTCTGCTGAATTTGGTGGATTCTATGACATCCAATCGCTGTTGTCCTCTGCCATTGCCACAACCCCAAGAGAGAAACAGGCAGACTATTCAGTACAGCTTGATGAATTTTCCAATACCTTCTGGAACTATATTGCACATATTCTAAGAACAAAGCACCAAGGCGATTATTACAGGTGAAATAAATATGCTTGGATTTCTTGGAAGGGATATCTTTCTGGTGATTTACAAATTAATTGTATTTTGACAGTATGAATGGTGTCTCTTTACCCTTGTTTGCTCCGACTTTCAATTCAATGAATCACACGATGTTCTAGTTACATGTACAATGTAGCTATTTTGTGGCTATCATCAATCACCGGAGGCCAGGTGTTCCCTTTGTAGTTCATTTCTAGTCCTTCCCCACTGCATTTATCATTATTTTTCACTCTAGTTATTTATTTATTATGATGCAGTGAAAATGAATGGAGTAAATTAAAATTTTAAAAATTGATACTCTTTAATTGTAGTCCCCCTTTTCAAGCAAGGATCCAGTCTCATTAACATCTTGGAGGCATTCTGTATAAGCTTTGGCCAATATGCTCTCTTACACTTATTTGAAATCTTCAATTGATGTTGCTGTTGTTGCTATAAGTTGGAATATTGTTATCTCCTTCAGGTTTGTGTTAAAGAATCTACAACCTGGGGAAGCTGTCATAATAGTGGACTACAAAATGAAACTGGAACTGGGAATGCATTCCAGAGAGATCCAGCGCGACTGGTATGGCAAGCGTGGCATTTCCCTCCATGGCTTTTATGTTATTGCGCAAGTTGGTGTTGGGGAGAGGCGTATAGAAGTGTTGGACCTTTGGTGTGATGACACGAAGCAAGATGCTTGGTTCACACAAAGTGCACTGGATGTTGGCTTTGCATGGATGGAAAAAGTGTTTCCCAACTTTCATGTATATTTTATTTTCTGGTGAGTAACATGGAAATGTTTATTTGAGTTTTTTTTTAATCCACTCCCAGAGTCAATGCTTTTGAAAAAAGGTGTTGCCTTCTCCCTGTGAAATTGTCATACATGTAGCTGTTCTCAAGATTTTGATAGTTTTCATCCAACCTTCAATATTCTGTTGTGATCAGAACAATGGTTGTAAGGTGGCATGAGACTTTGGTATGCTACATAGAACAGAATTGTCTTAATTCATGAGTAGACACTATGATGTGTAGTGCAGTTCTATGGCAGCAAGGTTTCAATGTATGTTTATTTCACACCAGCTTTTGATTACTTAATAACGCCACTGCAAAAAAATATATATTTTATTTATATTTTTGAAGTGGAATTTCTACATGTACCATTGCATTTTTGTTTACAGACAATGGGCCACACTACCATAACTCTGCTGTACTTGTGTATCTGGCTGAGGTAAATGCTGTGTTTGCGTTAAAGCTGGTTGAGTACAACAACTTTGAAGCTGGTGAGGGCAAGACAGTCCTAGACACACATTTTGCTCATGTTTCTCACAAGTTAGTACGTTGGGTTCGTGTTGGAAATGACCTGGATTCAGGAGAACAGTTAGCAGATCTCTTGGAGGTAAGGATGACATGCATCTTTTGGTCGAGGCCTCTTTAACATGAACATACATGTACCTTGATTGAATTTTGTGAATTTCTTAGAGTACAAGTGCTCTGTTCTTTCAATAACAGATTATTGATTTCTTCCCATGTACCATATTCCATCTGTTTAAATGCAGATGCCAGTATTTGTCTGTGTTTTTTTGTCTAAAAAAGTCCATACACTGTAGGTACTGTACTGCCAATTTCCTTTTTTTTTGTCTTTTTTTTTTTTTGCCTGAACCCTAGTCTGTCAACATTTACTGTTTTAAAAGGCCAGTCTATAACCTGTGGACAGACCCCTTATTACAGAGTATGGTTAGCCTCAATGTGACACAGCAGAGGTTATGCATGGTCAAAAGCTATGTTTTTGAACCAATGTTGAATCTCCCTACTTACATGTATGAAACACATTAAATATTTTGTTCATTTCAGACAATGAAGAATGTCAGATGCAAGAAACTGATCATTGACAGGTCAAAGGCACCTGGAAAAGTGGGCACCTTCAAAGAAATCTCGCTGTTTGGGAATTTCAAGTTTCCTGATGGACAGCACGAGGGAGGGATAACAGCTCAGTCCCTGGCTGGAATTGGGAAGCTTGTCAGTAAAACGAAAGCTCAAGTCCAGACGATCTCTCTCAGAAGTGTGCCAATAGCGGGGGCGTCAGGTGCTACAACAACAGATGATGTGTTACGACCATCGGACGAAAGAGTAGGTGTACAGCGTGAGGGAAGTGACACATACTCAGTCAAGTTCATTCAACTCACTTTCGATGCCTCTAGAAATACAAACCTCACACCCATGGACAATGATGTTAGAGTCAACGATGACGTCAGGCCATCAGCTGGATTTGCTCTCAAAAAAGGTGGGGCCAAAAAAGTCACATTCACAAAAGAGCAAAAGGACATTATGGCTGCTTTCTATGAGAACCAAAGGACGTCCCAGATCAGAGCAAATCCTGCTGATGTCATTGATGCAATGAAGGCAGCTGGAGTTCCTGCACTGAAAGAATCTCAGATTAAAAGCTGGTGGAGTACCTACCATCGCAAACAGAGGCAATTAGCAGTAGACTTGATGGAGGAAGCAAGACAACTGCGATCACATCAAGAAGGTACATCAGTTAGAGAAATTACTTGCTGAGAGAGATATTATTCTGTTAGTGACACAAGCTACTTGGATCACTCTCTCCAAGTAGCTTGTGTCACTGACAGAATAATATCTCTCTCATATTTCTACCAAGCTTAAAATATACCATCATTTCTTTTCAAAAATTGTTATTCATCGACAAATCTAGTCCTAGCAGTATGCGTGATGTGTGTCACACTTGAACCTAGTTATATGGCCTTAGCTCCCACGAGTCTCCTGTAGCTCAGTGATAGAGCGTCCGATCAGTGTGCGGAAGGTCATAGGTTCGACTCCTGTTGGGGGAAGTCGGAATTTTTCTCCAAGTAGCTTGTGTCACTGACAGAAATTATAATCTCTCTCATATTTCTACCAAGCTTAAGTAAACTATACCTGTCCATCATTTCTTTCCACAAATTTCTTGCTGTTTTAATTTCATAATATAAATATAATGTTTTGTAAAATGTATGATAACTAATATGGTGTATTTGTTTGTTTGAAAGGGGTAACTGAAAATAGTTACTGCCCAGACCAGATGGAGGAAGAGAATTTGCGAACAGACATGGCAAGGGAGACCGTGAATTGTTCACCAGACTGTGCTCAGACAGGAACAGGAACTAGCAGTACCCTCCAATCCAACACCAATTCAATGCCGACAGCAATGAACACATCTGGTTTGGCTCCTCATGCACCAATTGCCCTCCCATCCACTTCAAGTCCATTGCCACTTGGAATTCCATTAGCAGGATTGATCAAAGGAAATCCCTCTCCGTATGTAGCAGGTGTTGTGGAGTGGACTTTTACAGAATCCCAGTCAAATATTCAAGGTAGAACTGGCAGCAATGCTTGTGCCTTTATTGCCTTGCTCATGGGGCAGAAATGGATACAAGGAAGTTTGCTCTGGCCAAGAGGTGACAATCTTCCTGAGTCATGGAGGAAATCATTGATTGAGGCAATGATCAAAGGTAACCAAATCCATGATGACCTGTTTAACCATGAAGCAGTTGATCTAGAAGTGGAAGAAGCAGTTTCTTTGGCAGATAATGAATGTGGGGTACAGAGAGTGGGGCAGCAGATTGACATTTTTGGCATTAACCCAGTTCATCAGTTGGCAAATGTGTTAATTCAAGAGGCCCAGAAAAACATGTCAAAATCATGCAGTGTTATTATGACGCAAGGGCGTGCCATGCTTTTAGTAGTGAACTCTGATAGCTCTGCCATGATTATTGATTCACACAGCCATGGAAATGAAGGAGCCATCATAGCATGCACTCCACCAGGCAATATTCTTCTCCTTCCTGAATGGTTGGATGCTATGATGAAAGACATCTGGCAACATTCTCTCACTATTGCATCAGTTACGAATGTTTTTTACTTTTAAGAGCTGATGAAATTATTTACGGCAAGAATAATTTATGGACAACTATTAGTAGTAGTATTTTATTTTTATTATACTTGAATCATATACATGTATCAAGACATGGTGATCATTTCCTTCATTCTCATTGACAGCCTTATGTTTGATCCCCAGGGGGGGACTTCCATTTACAAGTGATGGGGTGATTGTCGTGCCCGTCATTAGAGTTATTTTAAGGTATTGAGTTGGGGAAACAGGAAGGAACTAGTTTTGTAGGGGTAAAAATATATTCGAGCCACATTTTGGTATCTTTTATGGGTCCTTTTCAAAATTTCCGACAATCACCCCGTCACTTTTATATTGGAGTCCCCCCTGGAGTTTGATCAAGTAGTGATATTGTAAGGATAAATTAGATGTTGGTCACTATTGGGGCTTAAATGGTTAACCTGCTTAGAGAAAGATTTCCTTGATGTAAAAGAAGAGCCATGGTTTCCTAGTTAGAATGCAATAAACAACACTGTACAAGAGTGAAAGTGAAGAAGATGGTTACTCAGACACAAACTTCTAACATTTGGTGGTAGAGGTTACATTTGTACTATACTTTGTACATTTGAATTCAGCCACTTGGTACATTTGTTTGGCATTTTAAGCCGAGATAAATTTTATTTCATTGGAATTTTAATTTCCAAAATGTTGCCTTTTTGTCTTATTCCCTGAAGTATAATGTCCAAGTCCTTAGGATCATTTCTCAATTCAAAATTTTATTGTTATCAAGGTGATAGAAAGCGTAAGGATTGATCAGTAGATTTAGACTGCTTTGTGGTAATTTTAGAGAAACTGGCACTATTGACTGTACTTGTAAATAGTTAAAAAAACCCGTCATTTCGCTTTTTGTCAGCAACAGTTGACTGAAACTGTTTTCAATTTTTGAAACATTTGAAATGAATTATTTATGAAGAGTGCCATAATAAATAAAACCTATAACAGGTACAATTTGCAGAGAATGTTGGCAATGGGGTTTTGTTCTTCACCGGAATTGACCGAATTCAAAACACTAAACAGGAAAAACACATCTACATGTTTTGCCTGCAGGCATGATAACTCGCTTAGTGATACATGTAGCTCAAAAAGACGGGGGGAAATAAAAAGCAGGTCAGTCGGGAATTTTTGGTCTTGCTCAACGTTTTTCTAATCAAGTAATGGAAAGATCAGATAATTTTATTTCCAGATTGCTAATTTATCAAAACCTCCAGCGATCTGGAAATAAAACCCCTGACCTTTTCATTACTTTGATTAAATTTAGGCTGACCAAGACCAATCAGTTCACAATTATTGAATTGCTATGCCAGTATATTTACAATTCGTATCCATTGATGAGGACAGCAATAACTCCCCGGATTTGATTATAAACTGAGCTGGGTGGTGTCCCTAATTTCCCTTAGGGTTATGCCACTCCTAGTTAGACTTTCTTGAACTTGTTCAAAGAACTCGTCTTGGATCTTGAGCTCTCTGATGAGCCTGCGATGAAGATCTTGGTTCCCCACACCACTGGCAATTATGTCGATGACATAAACTTCTGCTGTTGCCTCTGCGACACAAGCGTTTCTCGCAATTTCTCCAAATTTTTCACCAGCTCGCCATCTTGCATACGCCCTCTCTTTCTTTGGGAAGGTTGTTATCTTTCCGTAGACGCTGCGCAGCCCACTGACCTGTTGAACAAACAAAGTAAAAAATACTCATTGTAAATTTTCCAAGACAAAAGGCAAACTGTTCTACTTTGCGGCGCTAAATGATATACATCTATACACGACTACTGAAGCCCTTTTCGGGTTATGAAAATGCATGTTATGCACTCGGAAAAAAGACGAGTTAAGGGACTGCCTTACCGAAATGCTTTTTCCGCGTTTTGCGTCTCTTTGGGGTTGTTGATCTTCCTCGTGGCTTGGACCAGCTCTCTTTCTGTTGGCAAAGTTTCAGTGAGTGAAAAGGTGCGTCATTCTAAGGGTAGCGACACTAATACGGGTCAAGACAATTGTACTCACCTTTGCTCCATTTCAGAATACAGAGAACGTAAAATAATGTGCGCACGTGGGACTAAGATCAGCTAGCTTCACAAGCACGAGGAAATCAAAGCGGTGCCTTTGAAAATCAGTATGGCAAACAATTTTGTCGCTCTCCTGTTGAGGTAACAGACCTAATTCTCCCATATATAGACTGCGATCTTCGCACCTAAAGAAAGGAAACAAAGAACGATAGAAACTTTTTCAAAGACCTCACCGGCAACGTATTGTATAGGTGAGAAAAAAATTGATATACGCAGTATCTCTCAATCATCTCGGCTTTCAGTCCTTATTCTAAAATGATTCCCTTTGTGATCTTGGTGTTGGTTTTTCGTTTTATAAACCTGAATGACTTGGCAAGAGCGGCTGGAACTTGTTTCGAGTGGTGGCGTTTGATAAAAGCGGCATCGAATGATCGAAAGCGGAGATTGGGAGGACTTGGATCTATCTGGAACTGGAAAGTTGTACTGCTTCATTCCACGAAGGACATTTAGATCCCTCACAAGGCTAAAACCTAGCCTCAACGCAAGTCTCAAATCATCATTTCCAACAAATGATGCGGCCATACACAAGTTTGGAAATATTGGATATATCCAACTGTCCTGCACTGGATCAGATCTCCATATTTCAAGCCAAAGAATCTCTACGCGATTTGCAGCGCATCGTCATTTCTGGCAATACGCAGTTCACGATTATGGCTATCGCGTGCCTGTGCTCCTGTCCGGAGATCGTATCGATCGAAGCACATGGACTAAAGTTCAGTGCAGAGGAATTGTTATTTTTATCTAAAACTTTCGAATCTGTTGGAAGCGGCAATTTAGAACTGGAAACCGCGGACGGCTACAATCCTTTGTACGTCATGAACACGTTCGAACGAGAACTATTTCAAGATTGAACTTTTATTTTAGGTGGTGTAAGAGCCTTAAGTTTACATACAAGATATATCAAGGCTGAGGTCAGTTTTTGTTATCTGCCGAAGCCGACAGTTTCATATTTTGTTTTTAGGTGAAAATTTATTTGTGTTCCTGATTGCCGACATAAACTTGTTGACGGATGAGTGATGGCGAACAATGAGAATGACTAAAGACGGAGAATCGCATTACTCATGGCGCTATTGTTATCGAAAAAAGTTGTAAAAAAACAGGCTTCCCCATTTAGGAAGCTCTCGATCTTTGACTTGGAAATAGTTTTTAACATTGTAAGCAGCTAGATAGTGTTAAAGCAATCAAAAATGTGCTTGCTGCGTATTTATAGTGAATACAAATTCAAATTTCGCGCTCCGAACGTAATCAGCCAATAAGCCGTTCGGATTTTTATTTAATTAAAGGATTAACACTTAGAAGCTCAACGGCAGTTTTTGCATCCGGCCTACCGTATTTTGCCTACCTCTTGCGTGAACCATTACTTAAGTCATCATGAGGTTTCCTTTGATCGGGAAGCCCAATCGTTACAGCTCAGATGACCGAAGGCGCGGTGGCATGGTACCTAAAGGTTAAAATAAAACGATGCGGATTGGTTGTAACGAGGCAACTCCCACTTCAATAAACAACAATATTATGTCATGGGTGGGGAGGGTGGGTAATGATTGATTCGCTAAATATTACGATTGGCGTTTTAATCTTTCAGAAAAATTGAATTGTTTGTAAAAGAATAAACTATTTACATACACTAACAAAACTTATTGTTGTAAATTCGACTACAAACATCGTATGAGTGAAATAACAAACATGCACCTTACACCTCCCTGGTAGATTTCACGAGTGTACATGAATGGAAGCGTCTATTTGCAGTGCAGTGTGGAAGGAAAAAAGCTGGAGTTTGATCACGACATAGCTTAATTTTATCCTAAAAATGCCGCCTAGAAAAGCAAAAGCAAAGCAACAACTGCTACAGAGGTCGTAAGTACTTCACGTTTTAAAACACTGAAGGTAAATGAACGGATCTCGATTCGAAATTTCGTGGAAAAACACAAGCTGAAATTTGCAACTGGCAGAGGTTTCTATCAACTGACCAAACCAGAAACTATACAGTTTCACAAGGAGATTGTAGTGAGGAGGAGATCAGATGCAACCTTGGCATCTGGAGACGAGGTAAACAAACTAACATAAGCTTAATTTTATTGGTTTTTGTGTCTCTTGTAAGAAACATTTGTATGCTACCTTCAGTACCTTGCTAGATCTTGCTACGTACATTTGTTCAACCTCGATCTTCATGTAGGACAATTAATACATTTTTTTAAGGTTTGATTTTTAAATACTTGTGGAAATCGATCCCTTCATTTCGAGTAGCAAAAATCGGTGTTCAACCATGCACTTAGAAATAACTTCTTCTTTCTTGTTGCACAGAAAACAGGTGTTTTAGGCATGTAAGTTATAAAGAACAGGCCCTGATTTCTGAAAGGATAGGAGGGTTCTGTTCTAGGCTATCACTTAGTGGGGGGGGGGGGGGTGAGCGCACAAAGTAGCAGGTGATGGAAAGCAAATTCAAAAATTAAACATGCTTGTCTTTTACTTCGCTCGCCGGCATTTCGCTCCCCCCTCCCCTCCCCCCTCCCCTCCCCCCTCCCCTCCCCCCTCCCCTCCCCCCTCCCCTCCCCCCTCCCCTCCCCCCCACTAACTGATAGCCTGGAGCACTGGCTAGATAGGGGGTGGCGAACATGCTCTTTCAAAAATTCAGATGTTGCAAAATTTTAGTTGAAATTTCATGGATTCGCAGTCTCTGGTGTTTTTTAATGGTTCTCTACATCTCAGAGTGTTGATGTTTTTGTGAAACCATATATGCATCTCGGAGTCTTAATTTTTTGCAAGGCTAATTAAGGAAGTCTTGAAGTCCTGAAGACTCATGGCTAATTTACACGCAACAATTTGTCGGCCTGATTAGTTGGCACATCCGTAAGGATTTGAGCCGACAAATCGTTGCGTGTAAATTAGCCTATGTTATGCCTCAACTCAGCTGGAACTCAGTTTCCTGCATGTTTGGCTCACTGCCTCACAAATTATGATGACCTCGAGACAACTGGAGTTGCAAGTGACATGGTATCAATCAATTTTTCTATCATTTTCAGGTCCGTGAATTGCTTGACATTTCAAAGGAAACAACAAAATTTCACCTGGATAAGGATAAACTGAATGATTTTGATGTGTTTGTACAGTCAACTTCATATAACCGCGTCTTGTTGCCAGATACAGAGTTTCTGTATGACACAGGAGAAGGTGGTACTGTGTCATCGGGTGCAACAGCAGCAGCAGCGGCGGCAGCTCCAGTGTCATCAGGTGACGCCAAACCTGAGCCAAGTACAAGCCGAGGAACTGGCAGAGGAAAACGAAAAAAGCGGATGACGAGGTTATTAGCTACATTTCTTAATTAATGTTCAAATGGGTCTCTGTACATTAATACTGTTAAGCAATACAATAGGCATTATGAAAGGTTTTGCACTTGGACTCGATTTGAAACAGAGGTCAAAAGAAACTCGGAAATGGCCTATTAAAGGTAATTTATTGGACTGGTAGTACATTAATGTGCACATGTATATGCAAATTCAATATACAGTCACCCTCAGCTATGGGAGGAATATTAAAATTGGAAAAATCTATAATATAGATGCTTAATATCAGATACATTCAAACCACCATCACCGTTATGATTTCCTTTGTTTTAACATGATTATCGATTATTAAATAAATGAGTTTGAGGTTTATTAATGTCATATGGCTCAAAGGGTCATAAATTGTCATTCACTACTAGCAAATAATCTCAACGAAACTATTTATTTGCAGTAACAAAATTTTGTGATTTTCGCGATTGTTTGGCAAAATATCTCAAAAATTAGTTGCTGCAGTAATTTCTACTTGCGAAATTTACCCTATGCCTCAGTGAAATCTTTGCAAAATCGCAAAATTAAAAATAATACTTGTGAAATACACTTTTAAAAATAATAAATTAAATGGGAATTGCAGTGGAAATCCACAGATCAGATATTGTTTCCAGATCAAATAATTGGAATTTGGAAATGTTGGTATTTGTGAAGGGAGGAAAACCGGTCGGGAGTATCCGGCGAAAAACCCTCGGGGGAAGGATGAGAACCAACAATAAACTCAACCCACATAATTATGTGATGCAGAGTCCGAGATTTGAACCCTGAGGCTGCATTAATTGGTGGGATTAGCACATGTTCTCACCACTGCACCTTCCCTGCTCCCCATTTCCAAAATCACAATAAATAGTTGTCTGAAGGTTAATTCATGTTGTATTTCAGAAGCCAGCTACCTCAGCTGTCGAGGAAAAGAAGGAAGAGAAAACATCATCACCAGCCAAGAAGGCAAAACCAGCAGCGGCAGCGGCTGCCACAGGAGGAGCTGTTGTCAAGGAAATTGTTTCTCATTTGATACTACAGGGTCTATGTACCCTTGCCTTACTCAGGTAGGATGGGTCCCTGTGCAACACTCCCCCACCCCTTCCCCCAACCTAGTGTGCTAAACCCTAATTTTTTGACTGTTACAAAATAATAATATTAATTTTGTTTTTCAGGGCACGAAAATTAGGAAAAATAAGCCAGATAATGTTATATTTTTTTAAATATTTTATATCCAATCTCCTGTTATATCCTCATAAAATCAATTTCACCTTCTATTTATTTTGACTTGGCAGCCATTGGCCCAGTTCACTACTTTTCTTAATTTTAAAATAATTTAATATTATTTAACAAATAAAGAAGCCAAAACCATGTATTATACTGTCATAAAACACAACGGGAATTTGAGAACACGAGTGCTTTAAAATATAGATTTATGCGCGTGAAACGATAAAACACGCTTTTCTATGTTATATACTCTGATAAAACATGGTTTTTAACCAATCAGAGCGCACGCAGATTTCAGTCTATATTTTAAAGTTAAATACAACCTAGCATGCTGAAACATTGCTGCAGGGATATTCACTTTTTACCTCTGTTCTTATTTTTCTGGCAATAGATTATCTAGGGAGGGGGGGAGGGGCAGTGATGTCTTTTTTTTTAAATTGCAGTTTTGGGATGTCTGAACTTCCCGCTTCTCGTACATTTTACTCTCAGTTCCGCCCCTTCCTTATGTAGACTTCCCACCACCTTTTCTCTTGAGTTCCTTCCTCCCTGCCTCCCCCCCCCCCCCCCCCCCCCACCCCTTCGCTATTTAGTTGCTCATCATTTAGGGGTGTGGTCTGTCACATGACAACAATATCCCAAGCAAATTGGCACCAAATTCAGAGAGCTATTTGTTTGTTTGGTAGGTCAAGAAACGCGTAGAGGAAACAGTTACTCGCCTCTTGAATGAGATTCCTGGAATCCGCATAGCTGTGTTTGCACATGGAGACTACCAGGACAAAGGGGAAACGTACGACACCAAATGGGTGGACTTCAGTACGGATAAAAAGAAAATATGTGACTTTATCAAGAATGTGTCCTCCACATGTGGGTACGATTCTGATGAGTGTTATGAGCTTGTTTTAAGACAGGTGAGTGGTGTTTTGGCTCCGGGAGGGAGGGTCTCCTTGGGGGTGTTTGATGGAAATTTTGAAAGGAACCACTAAAATTAAAGGTACCAAAATATGATTGTGTGGTGCAAATCAAATCATTTACCCTGACATGAGAGGTACCAATAACAAAACTAGTTCCTGGCATATTTCTTACAGCTTATTAATTAATAAAAGATAACTGTAAACAATGCACAGTGTTCCAGATAAGAGAGGGGTCTCAGGTAAAAAACCCGACAAGGTCGGCTACCTGACCAGGCAAATTAATAGAAAACTTTGGATGATTTGGTGAGGTCCATGATTGACCTGTTGCAATTCCTCATTTACAACTTGCCTTGAAAACTTATCTTGAACCCTGTGGAGGTCATTTTTTGATTTAAACACCCTAAGCAGTTTTAACCAGTCCAAAGGTATGACTATCACAATCACCCCAAATCATTCATCTAGTGATAGTACATTAATTTTTATTATACGGCATAGCATTTTAGAGTGCGAATACGCACCAAGACGAGTGCAAATATGAGACTGTATTACACGGGTCTTACTCACCCTGACCGCGCGCTACGGAAAACACTGTTGAAAGCCTATATGTTAGGAAAGAAATATGTCATATAATAAACAATTAATTTTATTCAGCAGAAAGTTGTGTAATACAGCTGGGCATTTTTACTCATCAATGTTTATTTTTTCTTGCCTAAAGGCTCAAAAAAATAAAAAACTGACTCGTAAAAATACCCAGCCATATTACACAACTTTCCGCTGTTTCCTCCCGTTTTCGGGAGGGCTTTATTTTCAGAGGGGCTTATTATTGGAATCCGGTGTTCAAAAATTGTTGTGGCTATATTTCGAAGGGATATTGAGTCTAAGAAAAGTTTTAGATGCACAAAAGATATTGTATGGTAAAACTCTCCAAAGTTAATGCTATGAAACACAAACAAGATAGACAACCATCTATCAACTTCTTAAATCATTAATAATTCGTCAAGGTATAACAAAGGAAATCATAACTGTGGCAGAGGTTTTTGTTAACCCAGTCAGTTAATTTAATTAGCATATATTTTTACAATTGATTTTATTTCTCCGTTTACTCCTTACTTTTTGTTTCTCGAGACAGTGTTTCACTGGCTATCCAAACACCTCGAATTTTGTCAAAAATACTCCGCTGCGCGTCGTATCTTCAACTCTCTTCTCTGTGTTTGGAAATCGGATGAAACACTGTCTCACAATTGTTTGATATATTACTTCAATCATTAGTCTCTGAACATACTGATAGATTGGATATATAATGCAAAACAAGGTTTACAGTAGGGGGAGGGGGGGGGGCTAATAATTATTGGAAGAAATTATCTTGTTGGCTTATATTGGGAAGCAGGGGGTGGGGGGGTGGGGTGGTTATTATGGGATACAGTATAGTCAAACCCAATCGAGTGTGTGAAGTTACCAATATTTAAGCCCCTGTCAAACGGTCTCAACATTTGTTGAGTCATGTTGAGAGATGTTGAGACCACGCTGTGCCAAAACGGCCTCAACATCCTCTCAACAAATGCTCAACAAGTGGGATGCGTGAGGTCTGGGACTGAGAACAATGTTGAGAGGAGCGTGTCAAACAGCTTTGACATTTCGAGAACAAAAGAAATGTTGGCACAAAGTTTAAACGAAATCAAACTTTTCTCAACATGTCTCAACACCTCTCAGCATTGTTGAGAGGGGTGGTCAAACAGCCTCGACATTGGCTCTCAACAAATGTTGCATGAGAGAATGTTGAGACAAATGTTGAGATAATCTGTTTTGAGATCGTCTGTTTTGAATTCCTGAATGATTTCATAACTTGCTTCAAATGTCCGCTCTTCAAATTCAAATGTTCAGTATTCAAAATAAAACTCAATCTCAAATGTTGAATTTTGAGTTGCATATGGCCGCCGTCTTGAAAATTTTAGACATTCGAATGAGTCTATTTTGGAGGTTTTAAAATTGTTGTAATCGAGCTTATACTTCCATAATGATTGTTAATCGAGAAAGGCTAAGCTTACCTTCGTTTTAAAATTCTGTTCCTGTCTAATTCGGCGTCTTTGCAATCGTTGGGAATACAGCGGCCAGAACAATTTACGTGGATTCCGATGTGGAAGTGTTTTGCATAATGCGCCGAGGACAACTTCGACATAAGCTTAATCTTGCCAATCTGTAGTTTCCATTCAGTTTGTCTATCGGTGTCAGAACTATCCTCGGCTGATTATGTAAAGACAGCGTTCAAATCCCAAGAGAAACTTCAAAACGTCCCGTTGCGGTTCACGTTCTCAGGAAAACCAGAATCATGGTAATTTCACGTTGTTGTTTTGCAGAGGACGGCTAATTATAACGCACGTGCAGAGCTCTTGTACTGCTCATTAAAACTATTGTTTAGCGACGTTCTCGTTGCCGTCTTGGGTTGCTTTTAAGAGGAAAAAAAAGGAAAACAAGACTTGTGCCAAAAGACTGTTTAAAAATGTGATTTAAAGACGACGTTTTTGAGAAACGAAGAGCAGTTTTTTTTATATACGTAAGTTGCTGGAAAAGACAATGATTCTCACTCGGTTTTTTTTTTTTTTCAGTCACCGAGTGACTGGTCGCTAAAACGGAAGATTACTCAATCAACGTTTATCATGCATTTTAAAAAGATGCTTTGTTGTTGAACTTAAACTTCATAGAAAAACGTCTTCACAAACTGACCAGTTCGTGATTTTTCGCCATCTTAAGAAAAAGGCTGCGATTACAATTACATGGCGTGTAACACTGTTTTTTATGGGTATCCGATGAAATCACATTTTACGGAAATTCTTGGCATCGGCCCTAAAAAAACCACTGTATATTCATGATATGTTTGCATATACTTGTCAAAACGACGGAGAAAAACCGCTAATTGGTCTAATTAGATACACTGGCAAGTTGAATTACACGCGTGCAACTGTTGACGGCTTTTTTCCGGGCCAGCTCGAGCACAGACATTTTGGCTAAGCATTTTTCACTCTGCTGCATGCTACTCATTTGCTCGGTCTGTTCGTTGTGATCTTGAGTCGCAGATATTTCCGTCTAGCCCTGATTTCCCCCCGGGGTTTCCCATATAAAAGTGACGGGGGTGATCTACCAGAATCTCGTTTGCGGGCGTGGCAAGGTTGGACGTATACCGGGACAACTCTAACGGTAGTCATTTTAGAATTAACCTTAACCCTTTCACTCCCAGAGTCAAAACGTGAGTCGAAAAATGTGATTGTAACTTTTGAGTCTGTGGATGAAACCCTAGTGTGTGACCATTCAAATAAAAGCTATTGAGCAGTACTTTCATGTGGTACTGTTTGTTTTTGACAATTTTGCAAAATGAAATTCAAGATTTTGTCCTCAATTTTGAACTTAGCACTCTTGGGAGTGAAAGGGTTAAAAGGTACGACGATCACCCCCGTCACTTTTATATGGGAGTCTCCCGGGTGCTATTCAGTCAACCTAGTATTCATGTAATTGTCTCCATGCTTTCTTATATAAGTCATACAGTTCTTGGGTTCTTCTTCTAGGCCCGTGAGGAGCTTTCTTGGACACCAGATTCTCAGCGGTCGCTGGTGATGCTCGGTGACGCTTCACCCCACCCCCCTTCGTTCCACTTGAACACCCTCAAGATCGACTGGCGGGAAGAAGCGAAGAAACTCTACAACGAGATGGGAGTGCGTGTATACTCTGTACAATGCCTTAACTATGGTGGCTCGGATACCTTTTACCGACAACTCGCCGAGCTAACCTGTGGCTGGCATTTAAAACTGGATCAGTTTGCATCCATCGTTGATTTCCTGACAGCGATCTGCTATCGAGAGCAAGGCATGGAACAACTAGAGGCATTTGAAGCTGAGGTCACGGCGAGGTCAAAGGGCACCGGGTTGAATCGTAACATGCACTCGTTGTTTGATACCCTGGCTGGGAGAAGCACCAGTACCTACACGGGCGGTGGAGACTGCGGGGGATTGGTACCGGTCAATCCCTCGCGATTTCAGGTCAGTGACGTTATGGTATGGTGACGTCAAACGCCACAGTTACTCGTCCCAGACTACAGTCGCCGTGCGCGGTTAAAATTGCACGTGGTAGTAATCCAGTTGGGGGAACAACGATTGCTTTCGGAGTACCTCGTGAGTGCTCGTGCTGTTTCTTGATTGGACAATAACAATCGGAAACTCTTCGAGTGCTTCAGCGAAGAGTTGCCAAAAACGGCACTTGTTCCCCCGACTGAATTAGCCCTGATCGCAAGTTAACTCCCAAGAGTGCTAAGCTCAAAACCGAGGAAAAAATCTTGAATTTCATTTTGCAAAATTGTCAAAATAAACAGTAGCACTTGAAAGTACTGCTCAATGGCTTTCATTTGAATGGTCACACACTAGGGTTTCATCCAGACTTAAAAGTTAGAACCACCTTGTACTCCAGAATAAACAGCACCGCAGAAAGTACTGCTCAATAGCTTTCATTCACTAGGGTTTCATCCACAGACTTAAAAGTTAGAGCCATCTTGTACAGTATACTGAATTTCATTTTGCAAAATTGTCAAAAACAAACAGTACCACATGAAAGTACTGCTCAATAGCTTCCATTTGAATGGTCACACACTAGGGTTTCATCCACAGACATAAAAGTTAGAACCACCTTGTACAGCCATAATAAACTGTACCACATGAAAGTACTGCTCAATAGCTTTCATTTGAATGGTCACACACTAGGGTTTCATCCACAGACATAAAAGTTAGAACCACCTTGTACAGCATAATAAACTGTACCACATGAAAGTACTGCTCAATAGCTTTTTTTTGAATGGTCACACACTAGGGTTTCATCCACAGATTTAAAAGGTACAACCAGATTTATTAACTCAAGGTTTGACTCTGGGAGTGAAAGGGTTAAGATGGTTCGAAGAACTTATTCGTTGCATACTTTTTTCTGTCAGATATTGGACGTCGATGAACGCTGCGACATTCGCACTTTCGTCGAGAAGAACGACCTCTCTTTCAAAGCAGGGGGTGGATTTTACGAGTTCACGAAGCCAGAGAAGATATCCGACAAGAAGGAAGTAGTTTTGGTCGACAAGTTGTCTGGGACATGTTCACTGGGCCTGAGGCATGCGCAATGATCGGCGCTGGAGGAGCAAGTAAAATTAAACCCACGTCATTTGAAAAATGGCGGGTGTTTGTGCAAAGCACGTCATATAACCGGGTTCTTATGCCCGACACCGGCTTCTTGTACGAAGTAGACACAGATCGTTAAACTCTTAGTCGACAGTTTAGTACAGCGAAATCCTGATATAACGAAGGGACTGGGAAAATGTGTTCGTTATAACGGGAATTCGTTATAAACGAAACCCCGTTACAACGAATTCGTGGGAAAACGACCAAAATCTTCGTTAAACAGTCAACTCTCGTTATAGCGGACACCCTCGGGACGTAGTTCGGAGTCCGCAATAGCGGGAGTCATTTTCAGTCAAACAGCTAGCTTTCGCCGGGTGGAGGGCTTCATTTTGTCCGTACCTCGGGACGTAGTTTGGAGTCCGTAATAGCGAGAGTCCGCAATAGCGGGAGTCATTTTCAGTCAAACCTCTATATAGCTTTCCCGGGTGGAGGGCTGGATTTGTCCGTAATAGCGGGTGTCCGTAATAACGGGATGTCCGCAAGGCGAGAGTTGGCTGTATCGGGGTTTGGCTAATAATTATTTTGCCTTGAAATTAAGTGTTTGCAATTTCTATCCGGATTTGAACGTTAATGGAATATAACAGGTTTGAAAGGATTTCCGTCTCTGTTGATCTGTTTCCCATTCAACTTCAGGCGCGTGATGGCATTTATTCGTTTTATCGGGGTAGATTTTATATTGAGCTTCTGGATTGTGTTCGTTGTAACGGGGATTTCGTTATACCGGGGTTCTGTTCCATACATTTTACTGTAACTATGACCGCGCTGAAGAATATCGTTCGTTACACTGGGGACTAATAAAGGGGTTCGTTATGTCGGGGCTCCACTGTATTTAAAAAAGTAGGTCATGCTTGGTGACGGAGAAGAAAATCACGCAACGCTTTGGAGAGAAGCGTTGCGTGACAAAGGAATGAGCGGATTTTTAATGATATAGAAAATATAAAATCAATTCAGAGTCCACTAGGTATACTAATAGTCCTACAAATAGTTATCTAAACTCGTAAAGAAACAGTAATGTAAACGTTTTAGAACAAATAATTTGTATATGAAGTCCACTTTTCATGATATTTCTTTTGAAATCATTTCCAGTCGATTTCAAAAACGCATCTGCGCGTTCTTTACTTACAACGAACTCTATGTAGTTGGGTTTTATTATATTATATACGGTATAAGGTATGTAATTCAAATTTTTAGAAGTTTTTTCAAAGGTCATAAAATAAAGTCACTCTTGTTTGGGACATTAAAGCAAGTAGTTTGTTTGTCAAACTTATGTTCCTCATGATCACAGCAGAAGTACAATAACATTAAAATTTTACATGTATGATCATTTAGAAGAATGCAAAACTTTTCAAAAATCATTGTGTAGTTTTTCTTTCTTCAAATAATTTTTTTTTCTGCTCACACTTTTATTGAGAGTCAGTCGTGGCATCTCTATCTCAGAGACAATGCAACCTGGGGACCTGGGACGGGAAAAGAGACCCTCGTTCCCAGGGTCAGCCGTTTTCCGTTTGTGCGTGCAAGTTTGTTATGAACGTGAGAATTGTTTTTCAATTTTTCTGATGGATTTATTTAATGATTTGAGGAAAAGTAAACAGGATAAGGCTATGTTCACACTTGTGCCCGAGCACTAGTGCCTGGGCACCGGCACAAATTGGTGGTGTGTTCACACACTGGGTACCCAAGATATAAACATGTTGGCCGTGCCGAGTACAAGGTCAAGACCTTGTAATTCTGGCGTGGGTACTAAAATCAGACGATATATATATATTTTTTAATTTACTTAATTCGCCAATGGCGGGTAAACAGACAATAGGACATGGCGTCCCTTTTCAACAAATTGTCTACGAGACGCAAAATAAAAGCATCGAAATGTCCTAAAGGTCCTCTCAAACTCAGCAGCGCTTTCCAATATGTTGGACGCGTCTTCTTGAGTGCACTTTCAAATATGGCAATCTACATACTGTATACCGCAGGATATCTGTCATGTACAGATGACATTACCAGGGCTTCTTGACCATATATGGGCATCGTGACAATTTGTTGAATAATACTTGAAGAATAACACGGTGAACTCATCAGATTCAAAATACAGATTTATTTACATCCTTTTTGGATATGTTTGGATAAATGTACAATTCGGTTAAAAAGCTGTTAGTACACCAATAGATAGTGTTTAGTTCACAACTGCTATATCAGATACAAGGCTATTTACACGTGGAAAAAATTCCGCCGACAAAAAAATAATAAGATGCAACTTAAAATCATTATGGTCTGCACACTCCACAAGGCAAAAATAAATTTCCCGCCAAAATCTTAAATTACAGCGACGGGCGGCAGCCTCGATCCAGAGGGCGGCCGAGAGTTGATGACCGTTTCCATATCTCTGATTTGGACGCGCAATTTCCTAATCTCGACTTTCTGCATGTCGATCATCCTTTCCATTTCAAAATTGTCGTCGGAAATTTTGAATTTGTTGTCTGTAGTGCCCAGCTCCTCTTCTTCGGGGAACTGCTGTTGTTTGCGCATGACACCTAACGCGGTTTCCAAGTCGTGGCATTGAGTGCGGGCGATTTTGAGCTCTCGTCGTAGATCGTTTATCTCTTTGATAAGAGTGACGTTCTCCTACAACGGAAAAGAAAAGAAAGGAGCATGCTTACAACGGCTTCATTCTCCTATTTCCTACGATACGGAAGTAATATATCAAACACAAGAGACTGTGTTTCATCCGATTTCCAAACACCGAGAAGAGAGTTGAAAATACGACGCGTAGCGGAGTATTTTTGACGAAATTCGAGGTGTTTGGAAATCGGATGAAACACTCTCTCGAGTGTTTGATATATCTTCTCAATCAAAACAAAAACTAAGGAGTAAATGGAAACTACAATCGTAAAAATCTATACTAATTAACATCAGATATCAAACCTCCGACCACGGTTATGATTTCCTTTGTTTTAACTTGATGAATTATTAATGAGTTTGAAAGGAAATAGAAGATTTGTGCGCGCAAGTTAAGTTGGTAGAGCGTAGCACCGGTATCGCTGAGGTTAAAACACTCGAATCTCCTTAAAGCAGCCGATTTTCTCTGCATTTGAGTGTATCAAAGTGATACACAATTCATCCTTATACATTGTGAGAAAAATTAGCGTTGGTGCTTTAATGCTAACGTGTAGTGTCAAATGTCGAACAGCACGCAAGATACGAACGTAGTATTCGGGGTTCTCAGTAGAACGCGAAGCGAACGCCAGAGGAACGCGCGGCAAACGCGAGACGAACGCGCGGTAAACGCGAGAACACCGAAAACCCACCTGAAAAAAAAAAACTGTCATACAAAAACGGTCCAATTTCTCACCTGCATGATCCTGACGTTATCTGCTCTGTGGATCTCGGAATCCTTGGCAAGTTTCTTTCTCAAGGACGCCACACTTCTCTCCAGATGTTCTCTCTGACGCGCATACTCTCTTTGAATGTCCGCATCCACACCGGCAGAATCCAACTGAAAAAAACACACGACAAACTTTACTAAGAGCGTAAAAAAGACCATGTAAACTCGCAACCAAACGATTGACATAGCGGCCTGATACAAGCACAATTGAGTGTGGTAGAACTCAAAATTAATGTGAGTCGGAACTGCAAGAGAGGGTTTACACAACTTGAGTACTTTGGAGATCTCCTATATCAGACTTTGAGCAATCCCTGTACGAGTTTTCCAAGTGGAAAGCGGAAAGTGGAAACGTAATTGAAGAAAATGGCTTCACGACCATTTCCCCTCTTGCGTTTTGCATGACTTGCCGTGACTTGATGCGCGTTTTAACACGCATATTTCCCCACGCATGGCACCGGTTACAGATTTTCCCGCGCTTGCACCGGTTACAGGTTTTCTCGCGCTTCGCACGGGTGCATGTTCTTTCATTACATTGTTTGTATTTGTTGTGGTTGGTTTCGTACAATAATAGTTGTTAGAAACGAAAATAATATATAAGAATCGAGTTCCTTACCGATTCATCCTGAACGTATTTTTGATATAAAGACTTGACATTCTCCTTTAGTTTTTTGGTTCTTGTATAAAACCAACGCAGTTATGGAGGTCAGTTTTAAATCTCTTGACAACTGCTTCAACATCACGAACCTAAGATGAAAAGAGCAAACAAGGTTACACAAAAAAACAAAACAAAGGTGAAGCATGACCTAACCCTTCAACTCCTAAAAAATGGCAAAGTACAGATTTGACAACCACATACAGGTAACATTTACGCTTAATATTTTAGCTTTCATTTGAACGCAATTGAATGGTCACACACTTGGGTTTCATCCACAGACTTAAAAGTTAGAATCACCTTGTACAGCATAATAAACAGTACTACATGAAAGTACTGCTCAATAGCTTTCATTTGAATGGTCACACACTAGGGTTTCATCTACAGACTCAAAAGGTACAACCACATTTATTGGCTCAAGGTTTTCTGTGGATGAAACCCTAGTGTGTAACCATTCAAATGAAAGTATTTTCAAGTGGTGCTGTTTGTTTTTGACAAAAATTTTCAAAACGAAATTCAAGATTTTTTCCTCAGTTTTGAACTTAGCACTCTTGGAAGTGAACAGAAGGGGTTAATTCTCTCGAAATATGTCATTGTCATTTTCGCGAAATAAAGTACGCGGGAAAATTCGCGTAAATAAGGTAGTGAATGAATGACTGTACCCTTTGTCTCTCCATGTGCATCTCTTTATCTGTGGCTTTCAGTTTGAGTCTAAGCTCAGTGATATTCAATTCCAGACTCGTGTTCTGTTTGTGGAATCGCTCAAGCTCGCTCTCCATCTGTTAGGAAAGAAAAGAGGGAAATAAATTAACAAAATCTATGTACAGGTGTCTAGCAAGTCAAAGCAAATTTCTGCCGTAAAAATCTTATCATGTTGGCCCGTTTCCTTAGCGATTTTTGATGTGATTTTTAGCGCGATTTTAGCGGCGATTTCAAATTGCTCGTGTAAACTACCTGCGATTTCACGGCGATTTGTCGCCGCTGTTTCGCACTTCAATTGTTCGAATTTTGATGCGATTTTGTTACTAAAAAGCGATACAACTCCTACAACTCGCCATAAAAAATATCCGTGAAATCGCAGGCAGTTTACACGGGCGCAATAAATGTCATAAATCGCCGTTAAAATCGCATCAAAAATCGCCTGTGAAAACGGCCGTTTATCGTCGAAACTGCTCCCAAAGATTTTCCAAAGCTCAGTTACTAAAGCATTTGCAGCGCTATTGCAGATGTCATGGGTTCAGGTTTAGTTTCATTGAAGCCTCAGATGTTTTCCAATCTGCTCTGTCTTTGCAACGGCTGCGGCGAATATTTCTTTTCTCTAGCGTAAACACCTTGGCTGTTTTAAAAATATGACGACACAATCGGTTAGAACGTTTATGCGCGCGCAGAGGAAATTCATTTCAAGGAGAGCGTGTGCAAGCGCTCACGAGGAAAGCACGTGCAACGCTCACGAGGAGGGCACGTGCAAGCGCTCACTAGCAGAGCACGCACAATTACGTCAACAATTGCAACAGGCGTGATTTCACTTACCTCTTGGATCTGTTCTTTCATAGCTTTGATGTCGTTCTCTCTGGGTTCTATTTGCTTCTTCAGCTCTTTTATTTTGTAATCCAAAACAAACTTGAACTTTTCAAGCTCTTGATTTTTCTTTTTCAAGTCATAAATTCGCTTTTCCTAGAAAGAGAAGAAATCACCGTTAAGCCAGTGATCAACACGTATCAATGAATGATCAAGCAATGAATGAATCAATGAATCAATCATCAATCAATCAATCAATCATCGAATGAATGATGAATGATCAATCAATCAATCTGTCAGTCAATTCAGTTGACATTATATTTCATGAGTCAGTCAATCAGTAATTGTTAGTCAGTAGGTCCATCCGTCAGTCAGTCAGTCAGTCAGTCAGTCAGTCAGTCAGTCAGTCAGTCAGTCAGTCAGTCAGTCAGTCAGTCAATCAGTCAGTCATCAGTCAGTCAATCAGACAGTCAATAAATCAATCAATTGATCGATCAGTTAATGTCAGTCAATTAGTCAGTCAGTCAGTTTAATCTCAATAATCATTCTGTCAGTCAGTCAGTCAGTCAGTCAGTCAGTCAGTCAGTGTTTCTGTCAGTCAGTCAGTACTTCAGTCAGTCAGTCAGTCACTGTTTCTGTCAGTCAGTCAGTACTTCAGTCAGTCAGTCAGTCAGTCAGTCAGTCAGTCAGTCAGTCAGTCAGTACTTCAGTCAGTCAGTCAGTCAGTCAATCAATCAATCAATCAATCAATTGATCGCAGTCAATAAATCAATCAATTGATCGATCAGTTAATTATTAATGCAAGTCAGTTAGTCAATTAGTAGTTTTAATCTCAAATAATCAGTCTATCTGTCTGTCTGTCTGTCACTCTGTGTGTCTGTCGGTCACTCAGTCCTCAGTGCATTACTTGACAAGTAGCAGTTCAGTATATGTACCTTATCCTGTATGGTTTCATCTCGTTCCTGGATCTCCTTCTTCAGTCCATAGATGTCTTTCTCCAGAGACTTAATAACGCCTTGTAGTTTGTTGTTCTCGTTCTGTTGGCGTTGGATCTCGGCTTTGTAATCGTCGATCTCCTTCTGCAGGCTTGTAAACTAAACAAACGAAAGCCAGTGTAAGTTTAAATAGAATTTCAAACATCTTTCGAAATCAATTAATACGTTTACTTTCTGGTTTTACGTTTGGCGAGTTCAGTAATTGGTGGTAACATTCTAACAAATCGGGGAGGGGGGAACATATTTACACTTCACGGACTTACACTTTACTCTTATTGAAACCTCCCTACCGCGACAGTTCCGTGTGTAGATTTAATTCTGCCCACAGAGTGGCCGTGGTAGAGAGGTTCAACGGTATTTCAGAAATCAAACGGCCACCTCTCTACTACGCCATACAGCCAGGATTTTCCGTCCAGACTTATACTGTTGTTGAAACATCTCTACCAAGACCCACCAGGCAGCAGATTTAATTCTGCGCCAGAGTGGCCGTGGTAGAGAGGTTCAACGTCATTTCAGAAATCAAACGGCCACCTCTCTACTACGCCATACAACCAGGATTTTCCGTCCATACTTATACTGTTGTTGAAACATCTCTACAAGACCCACCAGACAGCAGATTTAATTCTGCGCCAGAGTGGCCGTGGTAGAGAGGTTCAACGGTATTTCAGAAATCAAACGGCCACCTCTCTACTACGCCATACAGCCAGGATTTTCCGTCCAGACTTATACTGTTGTTGAAACATCTCTACCAAGACCCACCAGGCAGCAGATTTAATTCTGCGCCAGAGTGGCCGTGGTAGAGAGGTTCAACGTCATTTCAGAAATCAAACGGCCACCTCTCTACTACGCCATACAGACAGGATTTCAGTCCGTCCAGACTTATACTGTTGTTGAAACATCTCTACCAAGACTCCCAAGGTGGCAGATTTAATTCTGCGCCAGAGTGGCCGTGGTAGAGAGGTTCAACGGTATTTCAGAAATCAAACGGCCACCTCTCTACTACGCCATACAGCCAGGATTTTCCGTCCAGACTTATACTGTTGTTGAAACATCTCTACCAAGACCCACCAGGCAGCAGATTTAATTCTGCGCCAGAGTGGCCGTGTAGAGAGGTTCACGTCATTTCAGAAATCAAACGGCCACCTCTCTACTACGCCATACAACCAGGATTTTCCGTCCATACTTATACTGTTGTTGAAACATCTCTACCAAGACCCACCAGACAGCAGATTTAATTCTGCGCCAGAGTGGCCGTGGTAGAGAGGTTCAACGATATTTCAGAAATCAAACGGCCACCTCTCTACTGCGCCATACAACCAGGAATTTTGGTCGGACTTACATGTATACTGTTGTTGAAACATCTCTACCGAAGACTCCCCAGGTAGTAGATTTAATTCTGCGCCAGAGTGGCCGTGGTAGAGAGGTTCAACGTTATTTCAGAAATCAAACGGTCACCTCTCTACGCCAATTTTTTTTTTACGCCCACTTCAAGATGGCGGCCATTTACATTTTGTATTTTTTTAACACATTGACGCCCATACCGGCCATAACCGGCCAAGAGGAGACCACGAACTTCTACCACTTGTGACGTCATCACTTTTTACGCCAGAGGATGTCTTTGATAATCAACGGATAGAGTTGGAAAATGTCTAACAAACCATGCCTAAACGATCACGAAACTTTAAATTGGAGCAGAGATACACACAAAACAACTTGGATTTTTTCCTCCAAAATCACCCAAAAACGCGACCTTCACTACCATTGACACTCTTTGTCAAAAAATTCCCTTTTCCCAACGTTTAATTTAAAACTTTTTCAACGTGAACAAAGGCGACTGAAAGGCCAACAAAACCACAAAACAAAAGGAGAGAAAAAGGAGAGCAAGAACGGCAAAAAAAAAATAAAAGGAAAAGAAAAGCCTAAAGTCAGATGAGTTTTTCAAACCCATGTCCAAATTTTGATTTCTGCGCATGCCCGAGAAAAATATTGAATTTGTTGCTTCTACGTAGAAGGGGATGTTAGTTGCCGTGTTTTAAACTAAGTTTTAGACAGGTTGACATTAAACTGTTGAGAAAATGGCCAGAAATAGGCATCTGGGTTGTTAGATTGCCGCTTTTTGGGAAAAGCCTGGGTGTCAATGGGTTAAGCGACTAAATATTGTTTCGGGTTTATCAACAGTTTAGAATTTGAATTTAGCCAAAGTTTTACTGTTTGGGGTTAAAAAATGGTTTAAATTTTGATGTTAAGTACCGATTTTATGATTCGTTCGTAGTAAACCGGTTAGTATTGGCTGGTATTGTTCAATATTGACGTATGTTACGGGAGCACGTTATTGCCTTAAAAATTAGTGTTTCGGGCAGCTAGCGGCTCTATTGTGTTGTGTTAGGGAATAAGGTTATTGTGGGTTAGAATCAACTCAATTCATTAACTGTGTTCCCTTTTTTGTGGAAAAGTCTTAACGCTGCCATCTTGCCGCCATCTTGAAGTGGGCGTAAAAAAAAAATTGCCCTCTCTTCTACGCCATACAGCCAGGATTTTCCGTCCAGACTTATACTGTTGTTGAAACCTCTCTACCAGTAGCTAATACCATCCCACCCCCCCCCCCCCCCCCCCCCGTACCACTATTAATTAAAAATTCCAGATATTACAGCCATGTTACTATTCTATAAACTGATTTTTCAAGTTAAAACCAATTTATTTTCCGAAAAACTAAATTGACACGGCTTATATGATCAAGCAACAATGAGGTACAAGATATTTCACTTGAAACAGAATCTCATAATCTTCACCCTTTCGGTAAGATATTATACTGTCTTGTATCTCCCATCATGGGAAACATATGTCGGAAAATTTATATATTAAAACACACTATATGTGTTTTTAATATAAACACACAATAAAGACTGGTATTAAAACAAAGCGGGGAAATTTAATTCCCTTATTGTTTTAATATAAAAGGCTGCAATACAGGTGTAAAGGCTTAACCTTTGCGAGGAAATCTACAGCAGATTTAATCTACAGCAGATTTAATTATGCGCCAGAGTGGCTGTGACATCGCAAATTCCCTTACAATTATCAATTGGTTAAATGAGAGTAATATGTTCAGTTTGCAACATTTGTTTGTTCATTTATAGCATCCACAATTATCACAGCAGTGCTAAATACGGTACATGACACTGTACGTGTCTTTGTAGTGCACGTCAGCATATATTGCGTTCACTTTGAACAAGATCATATTTGCGCGCCGGTAGACGCGAGTATTTCACCGTTTGGCCACCCAACTCAAGTCAACGTAAGTTTTGTTGTTGACTTTGAGTACTGAATTGCACCGCACGCAGGAGCATTCAAATGGCTTTTTTAGCAACTTACAAACTTGCGAGTTCGTTTAGCCACCCAACGCAAGTCTGTACGCAAGTCCATATTTCAAAACTTGCGTCTACTTGCGACTCGCACGCTAACAGAAGTCCACATTTACCTTCTTTCTCATAATGCCTGTTTCGCCCTTCAGTCTCAGGTTGGCCTCCTTCTCTTCTCTCAGGCGTCGTTCATATTTGTTTTTAATGTCCAAGATTTCACGATCTGCGTCTTCTTCAATTTGTTTCTTCGTCTCTTCGTATTCTCGTAACTGCTGTCGAGATTCATCTTGTGACTGTGTAGAAAAGCAACAAGTACAATCAACAAACAATTGATGCCTACAAAAATTAGTTCTTTAGTCGTAGGAACAAGTAGCCTTCGAATGCAGATGGAGTTTTGGCCTGTTGTTTCACGCAAAAATCCATCCGCGTTCACAGGCTGATGAGCAAGTGTAAGTTCACGGTCTACACTCGTTGAAGCGCCTGAAGAGTTTCAAATAATTCGTATTTTCCAATCAAAAATTAGCGCGAGCATTCACGAGTCTCCTGTAGCTCAGCGTCCGACCGGTGTGCGGAAGGTCATAGGTTCGACTCCTGTTGGGGGAACTCGGAAATTTTTCCGAGTAGCTTGTGTCACTTACAGAATAATATCTCTCTCATATTTCTACCAAGCTTGAAATATACCATCATTTCTTTCCACACATTCACGAGTACTTCGGAAGTTGTAAGCAGCTTCTTTCACAAAAACCGCTGGAATTTCATCGGAATTTAGTCGGAATTTCGTTCAAAAATTGAACTAATCGTGGTTTATTATTCCTAACTGTTTCAAAACAACTTGAGAGCCCTCTAGGATAAGCCACAGGTCTGATCTGTTACCAGTTTAGCGAATCTGTAGAACTTATCCAGAAGAACGAAACTGGTAGTCTACTTACAATAAAACATAACTTAAAATTCTGAAAGTAAGCCCTGGGCTTAGTCAGTCGGGTGAACAAATGCCGTTTTTAGAAAATCTATCTTAAATCTAATCTAAGTTTTTAGAGAAATTAGATAAGCCAAAAATAATCCTTTAAGCTCATATTCGAAAACTGCAGTAAGGTTTTTGCATCAGAGATTTAGGGGGTTTATTTTAGGCGTATATTTGGCAGGGGGGGGGGGGGGGGGGGGGGCTTATTTGGAGGGGTTGGCAGGGGGCTTATTTTGGGGGTATTTTCGGCAGGGGGACTTATTTCCCGAAGTTTAAGGTAGCCATTACCTGTTCAAGCTGAGCACTTTTCTCTGTTAGTTTATTCTCATAATACTCAGTGAGTTCTTCCAGCGCCTGTTCTTTAGACTCCTCCATCTCTGTCAGCTGCCGTTCGTAATCTTCCTGCATCTTCTGACTCTTCGCCTGTAACTCCTGGTATTTCTCATACTCAGACATAAGCTTCTGGTTGTTCGCTGACTCCAAATCTTGCAACTCTTTGCCATGTTTTTCCAAAAAGTCCGCGATTTCTTCCTCGTGTTTCGCTTCCTCCTTGTCCTTGTCTGTTTTGAGAACTTGGTTTTTGGTCTTGAGCGATTCCATCTCCTGTATGAATTTCTCTGTGAGTTCTTTGATCTTCTCGTTGTAGTTCATGTCTTTGAGGCGCAGCTGGTACTCGTTTTCCATTTTGAGTTCTTCCACGCGTGTTTTCAGCTCAGCCATCATGGAGTTCTGTTTAAAGAGAGTTGGAAAGTAAGACGTTATACAGAGCCCTTTTAAAGGAGCTGCATCACGGTTTGTGCATCTTAAAAACTTTAGCAAGTTCACTGTTCGTAATCCGTCTTAATCTTCTCCATCCTCAACCATCCTTGTTCCTGTATGGTTTCTTATTACCTCTCTGGTGTTTTTCTACCTTAGAAAACTATTATTTTGAGGCTTTCTGAAATTTGATGGTGATTTTACACATCGCAGAAATGACTTAAAATATCAGGACATAGCAGCACCTTTAGGAGTGATCAAAATCTAATTTCTCTTTACAATATCAATACATTGCCAAGCAGACAGGTGATGAGAATAAAGAAAATCATCAACTAGGGAATATTATCTTCATGTACCACCAAGTTCTTGTTTAACCCTTTCACTCACAGAGTCAAACCTTGAGTCAATAATTGTGGTTGCATCTTTTGAGTCTGTGGATGAAACCCTAGTGTGCGACCATTCAAATGAAAGCTATCGAGCAGTACTTTCAGGTGGTACTGTTTGGTTTTGACAATTTTGCAAAATGAAATTCAAGACTTTTTTCTCCGTTTTGAACTTAACACTCTTGGGAGTGAAAGGTTAAGTTGTAATCGTGGTTTGCTCACCTTTTCTTCCAAGTCCGATTTTGTGATGAGAATCTCCTCAGCGTATCCCACTTCCTTATCTCTCTTCATTCCTCTACCTTCCTTGTCCACGGCTTTGAAGATGAACAAACATGCGTCCTCAGACACAGTGAACAGGTACTGATCGTCATAAGACATGCGCATCTGCAGAGTGAAAAGTATTTTGTACCGCTCAAAAGTAAGTTATGACCTTCAAAACATATATGTGTCTCTTAAGCCCGGGCCAAACGAGGATGAGAGTTTTTTTTTTTTTGTATTTTGTATTTTGTATTTTGTATTTGTTTTTTAGAGCTGATACACAGACATGACACTAAGTTACACGATATACTTAACAAACCTATACATACGCAATAATAGAAAGATAAATAACAATTAAATAAAGCAAAAGGAAAAAGACAACATAGGGTAAACAAAAACTACCTAGATAATGGAATTTTAAAATAAATGGCTTCATAAAAGGGGGATCGGAAAAAAAAAAAAAAAAAAAAGAAGAAAAAAAAACTGGGCGACTGCAGTCTACAAAGAAACGAGAGGGAGCAGAGGCTCCCACTTCTCGTAATGATAGTTAAGATTGTTTTTCTCTCTCGCAATGAAGCGTTCTAGTTGATATGTATTCTTCATTCGCTCTAATAATAGTCTTGGAGATAAAAGTTTGTCATTTAGTTTGCAGAGATATAGCAGATATTTGCCTTCCAAGATAATATAGTTAATTAAAGTGCTGTAAGATTCATTGTTGTGAAGTCCAAAAATAACATCTTTGATCTCAAAGTCCTTACTGATTTGGAGCTGGTCTCTAAACAAATTTACTACTTCATTCCAGAAAGCCTCAACTCGCGGACAATAGAAAAGAAGTGTTCTAAAGTTTCTGTATCCGCTTTACATAGGTAGCATAAGGGAGAATCGACTTTTTTGAATTTGTAGAGCATATCATTTGTATATAGAATCCTATTTAATATTTTATATTGAAATTCGCGTAATTTGGTACTCAAGGTTACTTTGGGTGGTAATAGAAAAATGTCCTTCCAGTTTAATTGGAAAGACTCAGTATTGAAGTAGTTTTCATATCTCTTTATGGCTGTCGGCTTATTTGCAATTTTGGAGATCATACTGCAATACAAAGGTTTTGATTGGATTTTTTCTACATCAATTTTTTCATTGTTAATGTAGACATGAAAGGTATTTAGGTTGAAATGTTGTGTGAAGAAGGACACAAGAGCCCTGTTGTCTTTAAAATAAAACGCCATTGTTGTGGAAGCGCATTAAGTATACTGAAAATTAAGAAAGTATCACAGGAGAGAGGGCTGATCGCAGTGGTTCCCTTCCAATTACAAGCTCCCCTGCAGTGTCATAGAGGTCACCAACTTTGTATAAACCATGTTCATATATTTTAGCATTAAAAACTGATTTACCACCTATACAAATATGCTTGTTATTCCATATCACTTCATTGGCAACTTCTTCAAGTGTGGATGGATTGGTTTCATTCATAGAGGACCATAAAATAAGGCATTCCCTATAAAGTCGGGAATAGCTACCGAAAGCTTTCCAAAATCAAAATTACAATGGAACAACAATTTGCCTCCTGTGTTTTTAAGATACGAATCTAAGAAAAATTTCCAACCAGCTGTATAGGGATCTAAATATCTTTTTATGCACATTATTCTCTGTGTAGAGATCATTGATTCAATATCAGGCATATTTAGTCCTCCTTTCTCAATTGGGTTTATTAGTGCCGTTCGCTTTACTTTATCTTTACCTTTCCATACAAAGGCATAAAGTATTGAATTTAGTTTTTGGATAATATTTTTTTACAAGAAATTAAAGTTGCGCGGTATAAAACTTTTGGGAATAATAAACGACTTAAGACGAAATCCATTAGAAAATCGAGTAATATTTCTGGCCAGTGGACAAAAATCCTGTACTACGACGCCATAAGCTTTCACGCTTAAACTAGACATTCATGAGCCGTAACCATAACGGTATCCACCAAATAATATAACTCCATAATCCTTAAATTGCTTTCCGCCTTGAGTTTCCTCCCGTGAATGGGTTGAGTCATGAGAGGTGGCAGCCATGTTTAACAAAACATGGCTGCCACCTCTCATGACTCACCAATTCACGGGAGGAAACTCAAGGCGGAAAGCAATTTAAGGATTGTGGAGTTATATTATTTGGTTAATACCGTTATGGTACGGCTCATGGATGTCTAGTTTAAGCGTGAAAGCTTATGGCGTCGTAGTGCAGGATTTTTGTCCACTGGCCATAAATATTACTCGATTTTCTAATGGATTTCGTCTTAATTACTTGTATCCTGCCAATTATTGTGAGACCTCTCCAGTTCCATCCCTGCAAAAATTATTTTACAGTTTTCTCGATGGATTCAAAATTTCGTTTGTTGAATAGCACATGATCGTTGGTGAAATAAACACCGAGGATTTTAGCGACACTTTTAATCTCTTCCACCCCTAAATCCTGGTGATGTAACACTATGTTACCCAGTGGGAGAATTTCCGTTTTTTCGTGGTTCATTCTCAAACCCGAGTATCTGCTGAAGAGTTCCACGCTGTTTATGAGAGAAAAGAAAGAAATTTTGTCGCTAACAAACGTTGTCATGTCATCCGCAAAAATTACTAACTTCAATTCTTTCCGTCGACATTAACACCCTTTATCTGGTTGTTATTGCGTATGTTAATCGCCAAAAGCTCGAGAGCGATAATAAAAAGAAACGGAGAGAGTGGATCTCCTTGGCGAACACCCTCTTAAGTTGAAAGGAAGGTGTCGCAAAGCCATTATTGATCACGCAACTTGATGTGTTATTTATAAAATGTTTTTATCCAGGCAATAAAAGATTCACCAAAACCAAAAGTTTCTAAAGATTTAAAAGGAAGTTCCAATTCAGCGAGTCGAAAGCTTTTTCAAAGTCTATAGCAGTCAGAATACCTCTATAACCTTTCATTTTTGTGAGATCAATAACATCGTTAATAGTGCGAACCGCGTCAAAATAGTTCTACCCTTGACGAAGGCGTATTGATCAAGTGAACGATATGGGGTAGGACTTTCTCCAGTCTTTTTGCAATCGCTTTTGAACCTATCTTCACATCAACATTGACTAAGGAAATTGGTCTCCAGTTCTTAATCAATCTCTCAGGATGAGAGTTGCTGAGAGTTCAAACTCTCGCTCTCGTTTGGCCTAAACTCTCATGCGCTCTTGGCGACTCTCATCGAACTTGAACCTGCCTAAAAAACCTTTCAGATTCGTCGACAGCTCTCGCTCTTGTTTGCAGTGGCCCGAGGTGCTGATAGTTGATGAAGTTGAAGAAAAATCTCATGAGAAAAAATGAAATGAAATAGTTTTACGCGTGAAAAAAGTTCTCCCAAAACAGAGATAGTTTCAATTTGGATCAATGTTTCCAAAACATAACCACATGACAAAATGTTGGTCTTTTGTTTGAAATCACCCTTTTTGCGTTGCTGTAGAGTGCGTCGTACCATTTTATCATTATTTTCAGTTGAAAACTATTAAGAACAACAAGCTACGTCACGGTTGGCGCATCTTTTTCAAGTTCGCCATTTGCAATCCGTCTTAATCTTCTCCATCCTCAACCATCCTTGTTCCTGTTTGGTTTATTATCACCTCTTTGGTGTTTTTCTACCTTAGTAAACTGTTATTTTGAGGCTTTCTTCAATTTGAAGGTGATTTTGCATCTCACGACATAGCTCCTTTAAGAACAACAATTTATTTGTAATCCAAAAAAACACAAAATTTACGTATAAATACGTATTTCTCTAGAGATCTACTAACAGCCCAAATAATGGTAGCAGGGCACGTTTCCACATCTTTATATTGGCGTTCGTAATTGATTGGCAAATCAGAAAAAAAGTTGGTTTGGGCTGCTAGGAGGACAAGTCAAAGTAATATAGCGTTGCAAGCGCGTGTCAGAGGAGCTATGTCACGGACAGAAATTCGTCATTCGTAATCCGTCTCAATCTTCCCCAATCTTAACCATCCTTGTTCCTGTTTGGTTTATTATTACTTCTTTGATATTGAACTTCCTTAGGGCCGATTTAGACGGAACAAATTACTTTGTCGCATATAACATGCTTACGATAAGCCTACAAGTACGACACAAATTGTTTTGTGTAGATCAAACCTATACGGTACAACTTTGTCATATGCTACTTTATGTATCTCACGCTGCTCGCGTCATGCAAAACCGTAAACAACTCTCATCATTTGACAATGTCTGTGGTTAAGATTTGTCGTAGGGCTTTAAAACATGTTTCGAAATTTTATCCGACGACATTATTTTGTGTCGTACAGAATAATCTTAAGCTAGTTGTAGGTTTGATTTTATAACCAAACAATGTGTCGTAAGCTTTTACCATCTAAATCGGCTCTTACCTACATGTAACTATTAAATAATTAGAGTTTTTTCTTCGATTTGAAGGCAATTTGTTATATTGCAAAAAAATGAATTTTTATATCACGACATAGCTCAACGATATGACACAAATCTCTCTTGATGCGATCGATTACTTCTTTTAAAGTTTTACTTAATTTGCATACGATAATCGACTTTCACTGGTGTAATTCAAAATACTTACACGTATATCGATCTACTAGTTATACTGTACCTTGGTGATGGACCCAGAATGCACCTGGTGCTCCTGCCACTCTCCAGGAACGGTCAGCGGAAATTTCATTGCGCGCAGGGTCCCTGAACTGGTACCAGCGAAGAGCATTCGACCGGAACGTGACATTACGCACTGCGTCAACACGATATCACTGGCTGGGACTTCACGCAGAATCTGTTGAAAACAAATGCGACTTGCATTTAGATAAACATATGAAGCTTGCTTTTATTTTTTTTTGAAAGTCTACAACAGTCTACAACGGGCAACCATGGGGCAGAATTAACTGGCCATTGTAGAGAGGTGGCCGTTGTAGGGAGGTTTCAATAAGAGTAATCGGCACACGGTTGCCCGGCTCGAAAAATCCTGGCCGTTGTAGAGAGGTGACCATTAGGTGAGATTCGACTGTACAAATGTACGTCTATTGCAAACCCCATCTCCTCAGAAAAACAGTTACCAGTTTACCATAAAAATGGTCTTATTACATGTACATGTATATGGCAAACTAGTCCATGATGAAAAGCAGGGGTCCGAATTTTGCAATACAAACCGATAAGATGGTAAATTGAACTCATTTCGATAAAACTGTTTTCTATTAAGTAAAAACGTTTTTCCTTATGTCTGGCGGGCAATTTCTGTTAAACTTTTCCTGAAAATGCAAGAATATGCTTAACTTTGGCCAAAGTTTTAAAAAGCCCTTTTAATAAAAACTTTATTGCTTGTTCGGTCCGCATTGGGCCCCCTTTGGGAGAATATTGGTCTCGTTCTTTTTTGCAAGTCTATGGACCTCGCCGAACTCAACCAATATTTCCCCAATACGGACCGAACAAGTTAGTACAACTAACATCTATTTATTCACCTGGAATCACAAATCTCCTTGAGTGTCCTGTCCGAGCCTACAGCAAAAGTGGTCCTACTGTCTGGCGACACAGCAACACTAGTGTAACTACAGGACTTGAGTACACTCTCGCCTTCACGCTTGTAGCTGGTCACATTCCACTCATAGACTGCACCGTCCATACCACAAGAAATGATTTTACTATCATCCTGGCTCCAGATCACTTGGCGAACCTGGCAAAATAAAAATCCTCTAAGTTAACATGTACATCGAATTCACACAATGTGAAGGTATTTTTGTGTTTCCACAGGTAGCCCAAACTCTAAAGATACGTAACCGTTGAAAATATAAGGATTTATATGAGAAAAAAGGTCTGTTCTTGTGGGGCTAATCGCAAATTGCAATGGAGAGCTAATTTTTGGCAAGTGGACGTTTCTTCCTCCGAACAGCGGATCAAATTTCATAATTTCAGACGTCATAACTTTAGTACTTTATTGCAATGTGATTCTGTGATGGGGACTCTCATAATAATTTCTCTCAACCCAAAGCCTGGGCGAGAAAATGAGGAGAAAACTGATGTTTCACAAGGCTACGTAAAAGTACTTCCTTAACCCTTCTCCCAGAGTCAAACCTCGAGTCAATAAATATGGTTGTAACTTTTAAGTCTGTGGATGAAACCCTAGTGTGTGACCATTCAAATGAAAGCTATCGAGCAGTACTTTCATGTGGTACTGTTTGTTTTTGACAATTTTGCAAAATGAAATTCAAGATTTTGCACTCCGTTTTGAACTCAGCACTCTTGGGAGTGAAAGGGTTAAAAACATGTATGTTATGTTCAAAGAAACGCAATTAATGACCTTTCCATTGTGTCCTTTGAGGTTGCCCACGTTCTCAAACGTTGTTGAAGAATACAGCTGAATCACATTGCCATGCACAGCAGCAAAGAGATGGCCACCATTACTGAATGAACACTGCAAAACAGAATAAGCACATGGTTCAAAGTCACTTATGCAATATTATTCAAAAGAACTGATGGAGACAATCACTACAACGGCAAAAAGTGTTTTAAACCAATCAAAACTCTAAGGCAACCCCCCCCCCCCCCCCCCCCCTACTCCCTATAATGGACTATACGGAGAGGCTCCGCCCAAAAGGGATACCTTTGTCAGGCTGGAGGTATATAAAAGGGTAGGGATTTCACGAGTTGAAGCAAAGAAAAGGGTAGGGAAGACTGTCATTTAGGACTTTCAAAATATCTAGAACGGATGCACCTAATGGGTTAATTTTTTTTCCAATGAGTATTTCACTAACCTCTCTGCAGCCTCTGATGGTAAATTCCTTGAAAGATCTGATGTCGTCGATCAACAGGTTCATAAGCCGCAGCTTGTCACTGAAACCAACCAAGATGTACAATCCAGAGGGGTGAAGCGCAATGCTGTAGCACTCCTCCTGGAATTCTTTATACTGCTCCAATGAACTATAAGAAAAAAGAAGCGTCATAAGATTTGAAATACAAAGCTGCAACAAAGGATGAGTAGGTCTGATCATCAGCTGTGCTACAATAGCAACAGGTATATACTTTTTTGAGATGTTTTGGTCTGAAAATGGGTCATAGATTTTACCATTTTGGTCTGATGGGTATGGTTTTGACTTCTGGTCTGAAATTGAGTATGGGTTTTTAAGAGAACCACGGAGCGTCTCTTTTCATTGGGCTATTCGTGCGATTTACCAGGTATGAAAACCAGGCGCAGATCCAGACGGTTTCCACCGTTTTACAGAAATCGGTCAAATTTTCCAAATGACTCACAATTGCGGAAATGTCATTTTACTTTTAGAGAGCGAAAATCTTAAAACTTTTGTGGGAGAACATGCCCTCCGACTTCCACAGATTTGGCGTTCAGGTTTTTTACTGGATCCACGCCTGAAAACAGGTAGGGATTTTAGAGGTCAGGTCTGAAAATGGGTATAGTTTTTTACCTTATTTTGGTTTGAAATTCAGGGTCAGGATTTGGAGAACTGAGTAGAAGCACCCCCACCACAAATTCCAAGGAGATACTCCTCAGGAGACAAAACTATCACCAAACTGTCAAATACAGTCCAACCTCCTGTAGGGCGGCAGACACCCTCGGGACCAGAAAGTGTTCGCTTAAGATAGGTGTCCGCTTATGGGAGATTAAAAATGTAGTGTTTGTATGTAGCTGCCGGAACATGACCAAATGTCCGCCTACGAGAGGTGTCTGTTAGCGGAGGTTCTACTGTGCAGTATGAATAATTATTACTGACATATTCCATAAATCTCACCAAGCTTCGTAGTTCCATATTCTCACTGATCTGTCCAAACCACAAGTTGCAATCAATGGTTTTCTTATACACACATCCATACCAGTGATGACGCCACGATGGAATGCCTGCGACAGTAGCTCAAATGTCGCAATATCACCCTGTTGGGAAAATCAAGATTATACAACCTTCTTCGTCAACATACTTGCCAGTTTACAGTGAAGAGTGCCCTACATGTCCCGTTGCCACTCAACAAAGTTTTTGATTAATTTTTACAACTATTTGACAACTTTCTGATGGCTTACATTTCAACTGGTCAATAAAAATGCAAGAACTATGAGAGGCAAAGATGTCAAGCTCCATGTTCGTGTTCTGACAATAATATTATTGACATCTCCAGCCTCTCACAGTTCTTGCAATTTGATTTACTAGTTTAAATGGAGGCCATCAATTCAGAAAGTTGTCAAAAAGATGTCAAAAATTAATCACAAACTCTGTCGAGTGCCGGCGGTTAGGGTGCTGTTCACTGTAAAGGAAAGGTAGTAAATGCAACAAGCGGAAGCTTGCAAAAGTGTCACAATACAAGACTCATTTTGAAATGGTATCCCACTGCCAAAGTCAACTTAGTCAACTTTGGTCAATATTTTCGGCAATGCACATTGCAGCTAATTTATAGCGATTGCAAAGTCATCAATTTGAAGTGTATTGGGAAGTTCAAAAATAATTAATAATAAATTTATTTTAATTTAATAGTAGTAATTTTAATTTTAGTTTCTCTGACAGTCTCTTAGTATGTTTATAGGGACAATTCAGTCAAGTTACATAATTTATATTAGAACTTTTTTATATATTTTTATTAAAGGTGCTTTATTTGTAATGTTTAGTGCAAACTCAAGAGAAGTTACCCAATGTACTAACAATAACAGTTATTTTTCTCGCTGGCTTTTTCCCTCTCTTTCCTCTCTGTAAGTAAATAAAGCAATGTTATGAATATAATATTTTATATGCAATTAATATTTATAATTCAATTGGTACGTTTATATATTTTTTAAATGATTTTTTTTTTAACTACAGCTTCATGTATACCCTATACTTTAATTTACATTTTTTTTAAAACCAGAATCATTAAGTTACATTTTATTTAAGTCTTTATAGTTGATGATACTACAAGTTGTATATTAAATTTTAAAATATTGAATTTAAACCTTAAATCATCTTACATTTTAAATTATCAAAAATAAAATAAGCTATTTTCATTTACTAGAAAGGTTTAATTTAGAAAAACCGTTAAAGTCTTATGTTATTATTTAATATTTTAATTTTAAGCTTAACAATATGACCTTTTCTCTAAATTTATTTAAAAATATCAATGGGTGAAATTTTTAACAATAGTAATTATTTGTTTTAAAATTTAACATTTTATGAAGTCACCTTATTTCAACATCATAGTTTTATTTATTTAATATACCGTAAACACCGGCGTATAAGCCGCGCCTTTTTCCCCAGAAATTTCATTCCAAATCGAGGGTGTGGCTTATCTGCGAGAACATCTATAAAATTAAAAGGTTCTGTAAATTTTCCCAATCAACACTTTTTACACCAAAACAATAAGCTTACAACACAAAACAATAAGAGAGCAACACTGGTTGTTTGCAGTGTTGCCGAGGACTTTGTCGAACTTGTTCTCAAACTCCCTTTGAGCAATGAGTAATTGTCTCCTATGGATGGCTTCCAGACATCTTTGTAGACGTGAATGGGTCATAACCATGAACAGCCAAAGAGAACTCAAACTTCTCCATTTGACAAGCGAACGAACACAGACAAACCAACGAGAACAGCACTGTAAGCTATAATATTTATTTTCCTCACCCCGGGCCTGACACGGCAAGGTGCCGATGAAATACCCGGTTACTAAGCTCTTGACACAATAAAGTATGCTTTTGTGTTGACACGGAAACTTCCCTCAAAAAAACTAACTTGAATTAAGAAAATAAAAAACTTCCATGGAGAGAACAATCATGTGCCAGCCAGTAGGTGTTCATGCATGCCCTTCACATAATAACAGAGTTGAAATTACGTGTAAAAAAACTATGAAAATGTGATCGACGCGAATGATTGATACAAACTTTGCACATTCGATACGATTGATAGCAAGTTAGGTTTTTTTTTAACTCGACTGTGAACTTTTTTAGTTTTCTTTTTTTTCAAAATTTGAGCTTCTAAACTTGGTGTGCGGCTTATACGCCGGTGTTTACGGTACATGTATGATTGTACTTGTTTATTTGTAAAGAATAATTTAAAAATTTAGTCCAATAATAATTATTATTGTTTTATAAACTGCAGTTCACCCATGTTTTATAAACAAACTACAACATGTAACCAGTGACCTTTGCTAAAGATCCTTGTATAAATTTCTTAAATCAAGTTCTTGAAAAAGCCAGTGAATATATTATTTTCTTCAGTCTGTCATAAATAAAATTAATGGCTAAAGGCACGCTGTTATAAAGAAGTATCTGTTGGAACCAATTGCAGGCATTGGAGGCGTCTGACTGTTCATCAGTGCTGGCATACATGTATAATTTTTTTTATGTTGTGGTTTAAATTTATTTTTGGTTTAAATTTTTTTAAACCAGTTTGATTTTTATTTTCCTTTGTTTCAGATTATGGTAATGAATATTAGACAAAGGAAAATAAAAATAAAACTGGTTTGAAAAAATTTAAACCCCCCAGAAAATTGAACAACAGCATATCCATAATATACATGAGTCACTAACTACATTGTAACTAAGGGCTAGAATTTTTTTTGGACCATTCGTCTTGTAGTAAGCCTTTCCACTAATTTTCTCACTGTAATCATGATCCCCGGCGAGGCCCCCACGTCAGGAAGAGGGTGCATGGCATTTACTTTCCACACACGGTGTGCGGAAGGTCAAGTTCAACTCTGTTGGGAGAACTCGGAAAAAAATTTCTGAGTACACCTGTAGCTACTGTGTCACTAACTGACAAACCTGTTTCTGTATTTGAATAACAAGCTTAAAATACACCACAATTTCTTTCTACACATTATTTATATACATGTATTCTTATTAGGTGTAAATTATTAATATTAAAAATAAATATTATTAGGCATATAAGGGTGTACTTACCTTCCCAAGATCAGCTGTTGACATGGTGATACAAAAAAGCTGACTTGACTTTGTGCTACAAACAAGTGTCTCCTCCGACGGACTCACTGTAAGATTGACAATCTCTTGATTCTCGGACAGCTGTGGATCAGGGCTTTGTGTGTCTACTGGAATCTTAATTTCTCTGGCCTTCTTGTAGAAGTCCTTTTCTTCGGTTTTCTCAAACAGATGCACAGTTCCTGCACCACCTGAACAGATGAAGCCTTTGGAGAATGCAATGATACACGTCACCTGCGGGTGAGAGACTTGACTAACACCACTTTCGGGTACACTGGCCATACTTTGCCTGAAAAAATCATGAGTACATTTTAATTTATTAATTATTACATGTGGGAGGGGCATTGGCCTAATGGTTTGCACATTAATTGGACTTCAGATCAAGTGGTCCAGGTTCAAGCTGGCCGAGGTCACTGTGTTGTGTACTGGCAAAATGTTGGGCAACCTGACAAAATGCTGGGGGTAACCTACGATAGATAAATTAATCTCATTGCAAAAAATTCCTGTCAACCAAAGTGGTCCAAAGTCATTTCTGGTAGGCAGTTATGGAAGCAAAAGTTGGCGTAACAGGCCGCCGAACAGGCCGCCGAACTTCAATCAATTAATGTTCTGTGACTAAACATGTCATGTTTGATGCCAAATTACATGTACATGCATCATTACCGAGGCGTCGGACTGCGGCATCGGTCTGCAGTTTGGCCGAGGCAAAACCGGGTCAATAGTTTGACAGGCGGTACTGTAGGTCATGTTTTTATGTGACGTGTTCACACTTTATAGATGCAACCGACAATCCAGTTTATTCAAGGAGAATCGATATTTTGAGCTAATAACATTATAGTTACCCACCTTGTAGGCGCAGATGCATTTGCAGCACCACCGCTAACGTGGAATTCATTTTTAAGTTCTCCAGATTCAAACAGTAGAAGTCTACCAGTATCTGTTCCAGCGATGATTCTTTCATCAGAAACCCAAGCCTGGCAGAGAAAGTTTTGTGGTTCCATTTTCTGGAAAGCAAACTGCTTCAGATTGCCTTCGCTATAGCGGAACAACTTGAAGATTCCGTTTCCCACCACACATAGCTGAGTATTGTCTTGAGGGTTGAAAGTCACCTACAAGATGCGACAAAGCAAGTAGAAGATCAATAATAGTTCATAGTTTATTATTCAATGTGATTGCCCCACCAACTTCTAAAATGTCTGGAAATCAATAAAAATAAATACAATATTATAGTAGTATCCAAATGGTTTTAATTCCCTTTCTAATTAAAAAAAAATTGAAAATTAGCAGTAACTAATTTAAAAACCCCGTCCAAAATGGGAGTAAAATTTCATGCATTTTGGACGTTTATCCAGTCCACTCTTATTATTATTTAATAGTTACTGCTAATTTTCACACATCTTGAGGCATGAGTTTCGGGCATGCCAGATCTCTACGTTACATACCAAAATTAATGAAGTCCACTTTATACATGTAGGTATTCAAGAGTCAAGAAAAACTGAGCCTTTTACCATAGTTGGAGCACACACAAAGGGTCGTAATTCGAAACAAGGAATTTTTTGTTGTTGATAATTTTCCATGTCCCTATAGAGTTATGGTAAATAATATTGCTTTCAACCAATCAAAGGCATCATCATCATCATAATCACCATTGGTCCTTGTCACAGCATTCACTTCATGAAAATAATAATGATCATGATTACATGTATACTCCTTTATAAAATTTTGGTCATATAACGAGTGCTCTGATTGGTCAATTTGAGTTCATTATAACTCGATAAAGCATGCGCCCTATGTCACATGCGTGCTTTATCAAGTTATAATGCATGCGACCTACATCACAAGTTTGAAGTGCGCACAATTCCATGAACATTTTATAAAGGAAATAGTCAACTTGCCCCTCATGCATTGTAGAGTTTCATGTAAGCACTTGGGAATTTTTTAAGAACACTCGAGAAGTGCAAGAAGCACTCGGCTACTCCTTGTGCTTATTTAGGTACTTCTCTTGTGTTCTTAAAAAATCCCTGCGTATATAACTCAACAATGCACTCAGAACGTGTTTACTAATTCCCTTAGTATTTCATGTATGTATGTATGATGAATTACACATGTATTCAGTCTGTTGTGCAGGGCTGCAAATAACAGTTGGACATCGGCCAATGCCGACCAAAATTTGCCAATGTCTGATGAAATCCCAACTGTGGTCAGACATAATGTCCGGACAATTTTTTTTACCTTCCAACGCAAATGCGTTATAATGTCTATAATGCATTTTGTTCTAAATGCAAACTATAGTTTACTCTGCATTGACAACGTGTTAGATTAGCAGGTTCACTTATCAAGCAGTACTGTATGATGGCCGACCAAATTTTTGTTTTGTCCAACCAAAATGGTGACTTAGTCGGACACATGTCCTTTCAAGAAAACAAAACTATTTGCAGCCCTGGTTGTGTATATATTTGTAGAATACACTGTCCTACTCTTCTGCTAAAGAAGCTAAAAGGAAGACAACGCAATCTACACGAAACGTGCACTAATACTAAGTACCTGATAAACTGGGGAGTTCATCTGATTTGTAGATTTCGTGACAGCCATCACTTTAGCTTTCTCCCAGGTCCAGTACAACAATGTCCAGTCAGGTCTACCCCCTTGCGACACGAGATATTTAGAATCCGGCGAGAACGCCAAGCTAACAAATTCAGTAGACTGAACCTCTGTAGAGCTAAGCACTTTCTTCTTTCTCAACGTGTTAAGATCGTAAATAGTGATCGTAGCTTTTTCTCCTTTTTCCGCGATGGCGACGTACCGTCGATTCGGACTGACCGCTAAAGCTGTCATGCCCGCACTTTTATCAGTCCCGGGAATAAATCGTTGCGATTTCTGGTCAATATTGAACAAAATGCAGTTCGATCCAGATGGATAAATGATCGTCTGCTCGTCCAGATAGCAAATATTGTCAGCCACATTGGCCTTGAGGCCAAAGCAATGTCTCGGGGTCGCTACAGCAATCGACATCTTGATGGAAGTGATTTACACTCGGAATTTAAACTTGTAAATCCGGATTGGGCCTTTAAAACTCCTTTTGAAGACTTTGAGTCCCTCGTTTATACTTCACAAGTGAACCAATACTCTCAAATATCAGTACAACAATAAAATACTGCAGTAAACTGGTTATCGCTGCCTTGCACAGAAAACATGGTTGCCTCTGGAGTTTGTTTCGTTGCCAAGGACATCGCTAAGAAGGGGCGGATACCAAGTCCTACTTTGTACTACCGCTGATCAAGAGTAGGGAAGGCGGCCAACATTCGCGTTTGCTAATATTTTTTTATGTATTTTTACAGGTATTTACAGATTAGTAACTCAGTGAATAATAGTTTGCTTTAAAAATGTGCAATTTTCCTTTGAAGAGTATCCCTGCACCGTAAGTTTTTTTTGGCAAATTTCACTTGAAAACTCCGGATTTCGCGTTTCAAAATTTCTCGGTGCATTGAAAAGCACCTTTCAAAGATCGCGCGATCGACATCAACGGAACACCCTGAAATTTACAATCTCTCGATCACACTGCAAAATAGTGATCACACAATACTATTAAAACCGGGAAACTTGAAATATTGATGAATGAAATTGCTTATTCTGCTGAAGAAATCTGACGGGGGTGATAGTTGTACCTTTTAGGGGTTTTAAAATTCGTGGTTTGGTACCGCTTAGGGTGTTAAAATCTAAAATGACCGCTACTATAGTAATGTTATTCTGGTACCTTTTAGGGTATTATGCCGAAAATAAATAGGATAGGAACTAGTTTTGCTTTAGAATTAGTCCCTCTTATGGGTGAAAATGAATTCGAGCCACACCCTCAAAACGAGATTCTGGTACCTTTTAGGTGTTCCTTTAAAAATTTCCGATGATCACCCCCGTAACTTTTATATGGGAACTCCCACCCCCCACCCCCCCCCCCCCCCCTTCGTCTGCCCATTGGCTTTTTAAAAGCTCAAACAAGCTCCAAGAGGAAATCAGTTGAATCCCTATATAAACTCGAACCTGCAACTCGGCACAGCTGTCAGTATGGAGCTGAAATTAGATCGATTTCTATCGAAAAGGTCGAAAAGTCTTCCTGTGTTTTTATCGCTTCTGGGAGTCCTGGAAGCTGTTTTGGGAGAATTTCGACTCCGCCTCTGTAGCCCGGGGGGATACTCCCTATAATGGACTATACGGGGAGGCTCCGCCCAAAAGGGGTACCTTTTCAGACTGGAGGTATATAAAAGGGTAGGGATTTCACGAGTTGAAGTAAAGAAAAGGGTAGGGATTTCACGAGTTGGAGTATAGAAAAGGGTAGGGAACACTGTCATTTAGGTATTTGGTGGACTGCAGGTTTGACGTTCTTAGCCATCGTAAGACAGCTTCCTTCCACTTCCTTCTGGGGATATATATTGTTCATTAAGTTCATTCAAAGGGTATATAAAAGGGATGCAGTGTTTCTACTGTAGGTATGTGAAAGGGGTACCATTTTCATAATTTCTATGGAAGGTATATGAAAGGGGTGCCATTTTCCAAGGAAGGTATATGAAAGGGGTACCTTTTCTGTCAAAAATGGTATATAAAAGGGTAAGGGGTTGGACCTCTGGGCGGAGCCTCCCCGTATAAAACTTTTTTGAGTAAACCCCCCCCCCCCGGGGGGCTCTGTAGCGTACTATCACAATGCATTGTCACAGAAAAAAGGTATTCCCTGATTCGAGTTAATTTCATTCCAAGGGTATAGAAAAGGGATGCAGTGTCTCTACCGTAGGTATGCCTGAAAGGCCGGGCTACCATTTTCTATTGAAGGTTTTATGAAAGGGTTACCTTTTCTGTCAAAAGGTCGGCGTATAAAACTTTGTTGAGTAAACCCCCGGAGATCCAGGTCTTCAACATATCCGACACACTTCATCGGTTTGTTGCTGTGGTTTTACCTCCCTCTGTGTTTTTTAAAACAAATTGACATGACCTAAATTCATGCCCGGGAATTCAAGTCGTCTTTCAACAAACCTGGCTCGCACGCACATTCTACAATGAAAGGAAAGCCCTGGGGCAAAGCCGTCGCGAATACCGTCTAGCTCGTTTAAAACACTGTTGCTTAATTTCTAGCCTACACGTAGGCTACTTTTCGAACTCTTCTTTGATATGCAAACACGTCTGCTGCAGCTCGCTCCGACATCCTACACTCGACGACCGAAGAATTTTAGCGATTATGATTTCAACAGCTGCAGTGTAAACACAAAACACTGGCAGCTCCGACCATCCGGCCGGCGGACGTGTAAGTTGTTGTTATGGCATTCACCCCATGCTTTTCAACTGGCCGTCGATCCTCGGCACAGCCAAGTTGTCTTCGACGTCACCCGAAAATTCACCGAGCCACGCGAGGAGATGAGGAGTGCAACTTCTCCGCTGTTGTCAGGTCGTGAAAATATACCGCTAAAGATATGCACCAAATAAAACAACATACACATAAAGGAAGGCAGTAGCTATCAAATGATAAACATTTGAAGGGGTGGCGAATGGTAAATCCGAGACTTGCCGAGACGCCGAGACCCTGTTTTTAAAATCCGAGCCCGAGACTTAGCGCTCCAAAAATCCGAGCCCGAGACGCAGTGATCCAAAACTCCGAGAAAATAGAGTATATAAGAAGCTGCATTTGCGAGATTCAAAATTCGAGACTCCGAGACCGTCCTATTTCTGGCGAGCCCGAGATTCCGAGACGCTTTTTTTAAGCGCCGAGATTCCGAGACTCGGCTTAAATTTGCCGAGATTCGTTATTTTTGATAGACCATTCGCCACCCCTATTTGAATGATAAATCAATAAAATCGATAGTACAAAAAACTTCTAGCCTTTCAATGAAATTTCTTCGATTGTTCTTATCGGTTTTAAATACGGATTTACGCTCGTGAAAAAAATGATTGTCACATGGAGGTCAAGGCTCCGTTGTTTTCATAACCTCTTCCTTTTACGACTTTTACCTCCAGAAACTCAGTGATCAAATCATCCGCTCTCCGGCATGGGGGTACACAAAGCCCTCTGCTTTCTCAGTTTCTCTGAGGGAAAATAAAAAATCCCTTCGTCCTAAACGAACAACAGAACCAGTTTTCAAATACTGCTGGAATTGGGCATTTTTTTTTTGCGTAGCTTTCGGTTTATATATTGCGCGAATCTTTTGAGTGACGGCTTAGTTTTTTCTGCACGCTTTCGGTCCCGTGCTCGACATCGGAAATAGACGACTTTTATTTATAGCTTGTTTAGGGCCTGGGGGCCACCCCCTCCCCATCTGTTACCCGGGTAACACACACCACATTGTCTGTTCTGTCACCTGCATGGCCACCCGAGTAACACATGATTGCTTGCAGACAAGAGTAGTTTCAAATTTCTGCGTCGGTTTATTAATTAGCTGGCGCGTGGTGTATAAAATTTTATACATCGCTAGAAATTTCAGTCGCGCCCTTCATAAGTGCAAGTCAACCGCTCACTGACTTCACCACTGGTTACACTAGCGAGCTAATCGCGAGGAGCGTGAAAATGGGCTTAAAATTTTCCATCGTTTGCGGTCTGTTCCAGGTGCTGCTTATAATATTGTTCGCCGTTCTGGTCGACTACTCGGACCATGCTTCACCGCCGCACAGCCGAAAAGGGTCCAAAGGAGCGGCCCACAACACTTCTGAAACGCTACCCGTGAACGACGTCGCCCTCTTCTATCCAAGTAAGATCTATGTTCAGTTTGTTAGCTTGAAATACTTTGATAAAACAATAGGGCAGTTGTTATCTAGACCACGCGCTTCCCGCATGCACAAAGGTGGCCGGGGGGGGGGGGGGGGGGGGGGGGAATAGGGGGAGATGGGGTAGTGGGGAAAGGGACTCCTAAATCGACTTATTGGTCCCCCCCGTTTTATAGGGTACAGTTTTTGAGCGTTTATTCTGTAAAAGCGACGGTAATTTCATAGGGAAACCCACACTCTAACGTATGCCATGTGGGTTTCCCTATGGTAATTTCCTGTTTTGGTCTGAATGTATCAATTATGTGCATTATTTAAGTCTGGAACAATACTGAACACGTCGCAAAATCAACAGTCAGGATTTTATGGGTGCAGTGACACTGTCCCATACATCGGCGAAAATTGAAAGTAAACCCCCCCCTCTCTCCCTCTCTCTCTCTCTTGCCCTCTCCCAATCTATGTATGTCGGGAACGGACTTAGTCTTTCATTGACTTCATTCTTGCGAAATAGCTGGCGTTAGCAAGCTCCAGACAACTATAGAACCCCGGTGCGATTACCCGAGATTTTTCAAGCAGAAAACGATACCGTTCGCGCTGGAAAAATCTCTAAATAATCTCAGCGAGGTTCTTGGGACAGCGCCCACTTCTTGTCCATGTCTTGGAGGAAGATTAGAGGTAATCCGACGACAGGAACTCCTGAAATAGAGAACATAAACCACAATTTATCCTATTTTGCACAGTTGTTTTCATCAGGGACTTTGCAATGTTTTTTCTCTGAGTAATATAAGGTTACATGACAAGTGCCAAATATATGTCGGGACAATTCACTCACAATTGAACATGTGCTGTTGTTGTGTTGTATAGAAAAGCGACTGCTTGATATCCGGCCTTTGCTCCTCGAATCCGCTTTAGAAAAGTGTCGGCTTTGCCCGCCCTATCATTTTGGTATAAAAGAGATAACGATTTTTTATTAACAGCGGATAACTTTCAGCTTATTAAATGATTAATGATTCTGCACTCCGCACTCCGTGGGTCTTATCCCGAGTTCCCGGGCAAAGGAAAGGCTTTTCTCGTCTCCTGTTCGAGTCGTAACGTAAGGTAAGCAAGGTAAATACTGTAAATATTTGGAAATGAGAAAGCTATTAAACCACTTATGATTCCGAATTCTTATAAGTCATCGCCGTGTGCAAATAACTTATGTTGTGGAATTCGTCAATTTGCGCTTTTAGTACGAGAGAGGACATTTAATATCTAATCATGTAAAAGTTGTTTTGATACTTTTTAAAACCGCGTTGGGGTCATCAGTTCAATACACATATGTTTAGCGTGTCGGCTTATAAGATCACTTGACTCTACATTCCAACAAAAACAAAATGAAAGAGCATTTACAATGATGTATTGGGCATTTGAAACAATCTTGTGGTCCATAGCCCTCCCAAACCCCGTGGAGTAAATATCAACAATAAAATGTAGCCTTGAATGTCCGTCTGACATTTCATGATCAGGCTAACAGCTTGGGAACACAGACGGAGTTTTCAAAATCCGGCCTTTGGAGGCTAATTTTCATATCGCCTATTTTCGAGTGCAGTCGAACCTCCCGTAAGCAGACACCCTTAAAAAGTGTCCGCTTAAGAGAGGTGTCCACTTACGGCAGGTTAAAAATGTATTGTTTATGTAACCGGGAGGTGTCCGCCTACGGGAGGTGTGTCCGTTAGCGGAGGTTCGACTGTATGGTAAATGGTCATAGTAAATTAATTTTCAGTAAATGGGCCCTTGAAAAACGAGATTTATGTCCTTGGAAAGTCATTGAATTTTTTGTCCAAAAAGGATAAAAATCCATAAGAATTGGAATGCATCAGTCACTGGGCAGCGTCGCCTAGCCGTTGGCCTACAAAGTCTCCTTCATCCTACATGTCAATTCGAAGAGCACATAAAAGAACCTACGACGCTGTTCGAAAAGAGTAGGGCATGAAGTTCCTGTGTCGTGATCAGGCCTTTATATTGTTATATTTGTGTACATCATTGTCCGTTAGCAAGTCCACGTCAGCAAGATTGCTGCCACTACTAACCTTCATCAACAAACAATCAAACAGACACATAAACAAACAAACAAACAAACAAACAAATTCCAGCAGTGTCCATCCCTCTCGGGCTAATGCCCCACAGTGTGGACAATCCGGCGTTCCCAATGCTCAAATGTTCAAATACTCCACATTACAGTTAAAACACAAAGCAAATTATTCGACGTTGGACTAATTCAGGACAAACCATTAGGCATAGAGACGCGGGGCTACTTCCTCAGTATTCATGTTCTAGTAACCGATCATTTTTGTCAATCTGCCATCCCATTTGTGACCTCCTTAAAGCTGTAGTTGGCCACAACTGAACTGATTTCTCGTCTTGTTGAAGAGTTTTCGAAGAGTTCATCGCCAGCTGAAACAAAGCCAGGATTCCTTCAGGTCAAAAAACACGAGGCCGTCAAATTCTCCGGCCCCGGGGTAGACTAAAGCCCGACCCGGGAAACGTGAGTAATTTCCCCGCTTATTTCCGGGGGATGGGTATTGCTGGAATTGACTGATGCATAAATAAAATACCAACACAAGTAAGAATCCAACGTATTTTGTACTTGAATCTAATGACTGGAATGTGTCACCTGAATAAATCTTGTAGGTAATTTCAAGTGCTTTTGCAATGCCACAGTTAGATGCTCTGTCCATTCTCCGTAATCGATGCTTTTACTAAAAATTCCTAATCCAATAGCGCTAGATTGTTGAAAAAGTGCGATCGAGGCGAGAGACAAGAGTGACAGGGGCCTGAGATCGAGATAAAAGCGCTTCGCGTGTCTTTTCGCGTCACCCCACTATCCAAACGCCTGGAGCAGGCTCTCCCCCCCCCCCCCCCCCCCCCCCTCACGCGTGTATCGCGCGGTGGGCTCGTGTAGCACTCTCCTGGTACCAAAATGTATAGCATGCGAGCTATAATCCACCATGATGTTTTCTCTTCGCCTAACCAGCTGATTGTCAAAATTTGGCGGGAAAAACTATCGAATTTTGTCAACTATAGCCGGCTCGCAAGCAAACAATATTGTGTCCATGCAGACCCTTCAGACTCGGTCAGAGATACTCGAGACTCCAGGTACGAGATTAGATCCGCCCCATTCCCATTCTCGTCACAGCCCTTTCGCTTCTCTTAGCCGGCGGGGTCTAGGCACGAGAACGAAGGGCTCTGGAGACAAAGGATTTTCCAGTCCTAGATTCTAAGACTTCCGGTCTTCATGTATGTCATCTTCAAGTGACATGCTACGGTGGGACTGTAATGGCCGACGCGAACTGAAGAGCTAGTCCATGTGCTTTCCTCGATTTCCAAAATTTACCGCGCCCCGTGTGGAGCAAAGAGGCACATTGCCGTGTTAAAGAAGAAGACGTTATTAATATTGCCTACGGGTTTTGGGAACTAAATACTTTTATACTTTCGATTCGCGGTGGACCTCTTTCGCTTCTTATGCAAATTGCCCATTTCAGAACACCTGTTGTTAATTCTCTAGAGAATTGTTCCTTTGTCAAGCTAAAAATTATGCGTTCATACACACGTGAATATGAAACAATTTGAAAGAAACAATTCTCTAGTGTAATAACATCACATGGTCTGAAATGGGGCAACAAACAGCTGCAACAAACAAACCAAGCTAACTTTGTCTATAACACTATAAGTGTTTTACCGGTTGGTTAAAACAACTGTAGATATTCCACGTCACTTTTGGCCGTTTTCTATTTTCTCTTGATTATATTAGTGCATGATATTGGGTCAGAGGATGAAGAGGATGAAGATAACGGCCAAAAGCGGCGTGGAACTATCTACAGTTGTTTTAACCAACCGGTTAAAAACTTAGAAACTTAATATAGACAAAGTTAGCTTGGTTTGTTTGTTGTCTCATTTCAGACCATGTGATGTTATTACACTAGAGAACAGGTTACTTTCAAATTGTTTCATATTCACGTGTACATGAACGCATAATTTTTAGCTTGACAAAGGAACAATTCTCTAGAGAATTAACAACACGTGTTCTGAAATGGACAATTTGCATCTAAAGTGTTTACAATACAAAGATTCTACTCACTCTCTTGAACACAGATCGAGTAACTCCATTCATTATTAGCAGTGCAGTCAGTTTCTTATCTGATCTTATAACAAACTGATCTTTCTGTAGATTGATATCGATTGATCGTATGCTCTCCCGGTCATCGATTTCCATCGATTGGATACCCTGCGCTCTGTAAGAGCTTTCGTGATTTCTATTCAAAATGGACGATACATTGGATTCTTCGCTGCGACAACCGCTAAGTTCAAGCAACCGGACGCGGGTTCGCCGCAATGGAACCGCGGTTAAATTTACGCTGATTTCACTAACATTCCAGTTTCTACTGATCGTGTTGTTCTTGGTGCTTACCGAATACGGAGACCATTCGCTTCCACCGCAAGCTGTAGCCGCTCAAGCGAGGCTTACCGGAAGTAACAAAACAACGGCTGGAAGCGAGCAACCAGTGAACGAAGTTTCGATTTATTATCCAAGTAAGTTGTCTCTCGGGTTTAATTGCGTGAGGTTTGTGATGTATTGGGCGTTGTCAGAGGTCAAAAAGTGTTTATGGACCTCAAGCATTGTTTATTATTGTTAAGAATTGGTGACTGACTGAGTTGTAGGCGTGGCCACTCAATATCAACAGCGTGGCATGAAAAAGACTCTGTTGAAAGTGAGTCTCGCCTCGTTGCGCACTATTGTCACTATTGTATTCCTCTTAGTATACTCTAATGCATGAAACAGGCTTTTTGAGGTATATAAAATTTGCTAAAGTTTGCAAACTTTTCACGTGGGAAGAAAGGAAAAACAAACAGTACCACATGGAAGTACTGCTCAATAGCTTTCATTTGAATGGTCACACACTAGAGTTTCATCCACAGACTTAAAAGTTAGAACCACCTTGCACAGCATAATAAACAGTACCACATGAAAGTACTGCTCGATAGCTTTCATTTGAATGGTCACACACTAGGGTTTCATCCACAGACTTAAAAGTTAGAACCATCTTGTACAGCATAATAAACAGTACCACATGAAAGTACTGCTCAATAGCTTTCATTTGAATTGTCACACACTAGGGTTTCATCCACAGACTTAAAAGTTAGAACCACCTTGTACAGCATAATAAACAGTGCCTCATGAAAGTACAGCTCAATAGCTTTCATTTGAATGGTCACACACTAGGGTTTCATCCACAGACTTAAAAGTTAGAACCACCTTGTACAGCATAATAAACAGTACCACATGAAAGTAATGCTCGATAGCTTTCATTTGAATGGTCACACACTAGGGTTTCATCCACAGACTTAAAAGTTAGAACCACCTTGTACAGCATAATAAACAGTACCACATGAAAGTACTGCTCAATAGCTTTCATTTGAATGGTCACACACTAGAGTTTCATCCACAGACTCAAAAGTTAGAACCACCTTGTACAGCATAATAAACAGTGCCACATGAAAGTACAGCTCAATAGCTTTCATTTGAATGGTCACACACTAGGGTTTCATCCACAGACTTAAAAGTTAGAACCACCTTGTGCAGTATAATAAACAGTACCACATGAAAGTACTGCTCAATAGCTTTCATTTGAATGGTCACACACTTGGGTTTCATCCACAGACTTAAAAGTTAGAACCACCTTGTACAGCTTAATAGAAAGTACAGCTCAATAGCTTTCATTTGAATGGTCACACACTAGGGTTTCATTTACAGACTAAAAAAATGGAACCACCCGCTGTAAAGCATGACAAAGAATATAACATGTTAGGATCTAAAAATAGCTTTCATTTGCGGAATGGTCAGATACTAGATACTCGTTACCAAGGTTACCTATATAAGGTTGGATGGTATGGCAGTTGTTCAACCTTCACAACGACTGCAAAAACGCTCATGTTCCTAATTATTGCTGTATGATAGACCATCATACTGATCACAGAGAGTAGACCCAGCTACTGACAGACTACAAACACACTTGCATATTGTTCTATCACTGAATGATCCCTTTCTTCTGCATGTCCCACCACTGCGGGGTGTTCCGCAAGACAACCCAAAGAGCAAACTGTAGATAACCTTTGGTTGAAAGAAAAGGTTTTCACGAACAAAACAATATAAATCGAGTTCAAGCGACAACAACTTGAATTCTCTGAGAGTATTAATTTGGGAGTCTGTAATCCATCATTCTTTTGTAAGCACTTGTTATTCCAACCTCGTTCCCAGGGTCTCTCATCTTCCCGCCCCCTGTTGTTATTCTTTGAAGTTAGGCCCAATTTATACGTCAGATACGTCGTATTTCATCGACGCGACCGATACGACTGAAATACAACGTGTAAATTTAAAATTGGGCCTTGTCTTATCGTCTCAATCATAGCTACACCGCCCCAGTAGTTAGTGTCGGACAAACAAATTTGATTTCAGACTTTGCATTACGTAACAGCTTCGTACAGTTGTTTTGAGTCGATTTGAAAATCCAACGCAAAACTCGCCTAAAATGTACATCGCATATTTGTTCACGTTATTATTCGCAAGAAATTAAAAGAGAATTCTCTAAATCTTCCCTTTGCTTGTACGGTTTTCCCGGTGGGGGAAGGGGGGGGGGGGGGACTCCCTTATTATAAGCTATATAGGTATGTGCGGCGCCAAAGTGTATGGTTTTCGAATCGTTTTGGTCTGTAATTGAACATTTTGGTCTCAAATTAGGTATGTATTGCTTAGATTTTTTGGCATTTTGGCTTGAAAAGGGGGAAATTTTAGGGCCAGGTCTGACTAGGGTGAAGGAAAATCACATGTTTTGGTCTGAAATAGGGCGCACCGCACACCCCCGGGTTTTTTTGTGTGTTTGTTGAACTTTAATAATTATTCACAACTTCATACCATTTGACTTGTTAATACAAATAAAAGTATGGTTTGACTTCGACCGTAAGTCACACATTACGCAATGTAACATATTTTTCTTTCATTTGAGGGCGCGCAAAAGATTTTAAGTCAAAATTGAGCAATACGAAAACGGTTACGCAATTTCCAGGCGTTTGTGCTTTCATTTATTATAGATAATAATTGTACAAGTTTATTCCTAGCGTTACGACATACCCAATATCACAATACGTAGTATTATGTCTCAAAGCCATTTCCATGAAATAGGCCCCTTTGTTCTGGCGATTAGCATAGAAATTGAAAAGCCGTTACTAGCTATAGACAGGCGAATGAGTGACAGTAATCCAATGACTTGATCCGTGAATTGTTTGCCTTAGCATAAGAAAGAATAAATACGAGATCGTTTGATAAGTTAGATTAGTCGTTGCACAAGGCTCTGGACGAAACTTTAGTGCGCGCGGGTCCGATTTTAAATCTGGGTGTAACTCGGCGAAGGATCAGAGTGTAGTTCGAAGTGTTTTAATTTTGAAATCATCCATCGCTGTTTTCGTACGTAAAGAAAGATGAAATTCTCGGTAGTTGCAGGTTTATTTCAAATCGTGTTAATCATTTGCTTCGCTACGTTCGTGGATTATGGCCAACAAGCCTTGCCTCCCCACATGCGAAAGGGGGCTAACCCGAATGTAACTGGACCCAACCAAGCCCTACCTGTGAACGATGTGGCTATATATTATCCTAGTAAGTTGCTACTCTTTTACTGAATTACTTTAATTGCTCGTTATAGATCAGAGTAAAACTGATTTATTGCTGTAAAATTCGTACATTTGTACTGTTTTAACCAAATTTAGTGATACAGACGCCTTCATTCAAGGTGTATAATTAATTTTAGTGGTTTATGTGTTGTGTATATATAAGCGTTTTTAATAGGTCTGTTGTCAGCTCTCCGTTGATGCAAAATAACTTGTTTTCACGTAGCCTACAGTTAGTAAAATGCCTCACGCTTGCCAGCAGCTAAATGCATGTTTTACGTCGTATTTTGTAATTAATTTTTCCGGAAAAGAACAAGCATGTCTTTATCAAATGTAACGGGAGTATAGGTTCAGTACAGTCGAAGCTCTCTGAGGCGAGCGGACACTCTCGTAAGCGGACAGCTCTACTTATAAAGGCCGCCTTGACAAAACCCTGTTTGAACTCTAGCTCAAACAAACTCTGTATTTACACATTCCCGTAAGCGGCCAGCTCCAGTTGCGGACACTTTTTCTGCTTCACGAGGGTGTCCGCTTACGGGAGCTTCGACGGCCGTAGTCAAAACTAGGATCAGGAAATTGTTTAATTATATACACAAGGCTCTCAGTTTTGCAGCCCTGAATATGGTTTCGGCTTCGCGGTTAACGCAACTCTTTAATCTAATTTCAGTAGCTTGAGGCAGAGTTTTTCAACATTGTGTATTCCGCCTTTTTCAAGAAACGGGCGTTTCTAACAATAAGTAGAGTACCTTAAAGCTTTATATACTAATGCGATATCTTAAACGTTTAACTTCAGTTGGCCGATTACAAATGACCAAAAGTATTCAAAACATTGGCCGGACAGCAATTCGCTGGCGAAGATGGATTTAATCAGTGTTGGTTGTTACATTATAGACAAATATCTCGCACTCTAAATGGTCAATGAATAAGGCATCAGCTACACTAAAGAGTTGATATTATTCGGCCTTGTTTGAAGTTAAATTTTGCTCATTGAATGGAGCCTTATGTCTGCGTCCACTCGAAAGACGGCCAACCTTATCAAGTGAAAACCATCGTGTTACGCTAAGAAACGACAAATCTAGCACAAAAACTATGTTATTTGGTTATTGTCACCGGTATCTTTAAGAAACACACCTTCGTTCGCTTAAAAGAAATGCGTTTTCAGTTGACAAGAATTCAAGACTCCAAAATAGTTTTGTCAGTTATGTAATGATGCGGAGATGATGGGGGGTTGGTTGGGGGTGTGTCTTGGCAGTGTTAAACATAGTTCAAATTCTCTTCCTATCTCTATATCAGGAGCCCAGTTCAGTTGATTTTGAAAACTTTACTATCTCCCCGTGTTGAAAAAATGCATTACAAACTGAATAATTAGTAATTGTACGTTCTTTTAATCCATGTACAACCGTAATCATTTTACAACGAGTATCAACCATGCAGAACTGGTCCACAAAGAATTATGCAAAAATCATAATTACTGTGCGAATTAAAAAAGAGTGAACTCTCTTTGACATGTTCAAACCGCAAGAAGAATAGCCAGGAAACTCAAATTTACATTTTGTTTTCGCAGAAAGCTTTGCAAAATAGCAATAAAATAAATAAGGAAAACATGACCCTAAACATAACGATATGAAGCACAAAACAAGTTCTGCTGTCGTCTAATGAACATCACAAGTCTCTGAGAATACTGTAACGACATAAAATATAAGACAAGTTCTACAACAGGGAGCTTATAGTGGGAAGAAGATCGATCTTTCTTTACGAGTTAAGACCATGGGTTTATATTCGGGGAGTGGAGTTAGGGGTGTTTCAACTATCTAGATAGGCGCATGGCATGTTATGAACCACATTTCGATGTTATATTATACAGAAGAGAGGTTGTGTGGTTTGTACACATGCCTCAAGGCAAACATAGATCAGATTGTATAAACACAACTAAATAAGGCACTTAAACAACAATAGCAAAATGTTCACGGAATGTAATGCAAATACAGAATGGAAACTCAGACAGTTTATAGTGTAATGACTGATATTCCAGGACTAATGTTTCCGCAAACTCTTTCTAAATTCGATCACCTAAAACAACGCTGAGATATGAACGAACGCGCGAAATCTCAAAAGTCATTAAAATAAGACATACTGATCTTATCAAAACTGTTTCCTTGTCACATTTGATTGACATCTATTTATCAACGTCTATCACTTAACTGTACAGAAACCCTTAATTAAATTATAATTGTGTATCTGCATTGCAGAGCGGTTTTCAATTGAGTGTCGTGAAACCAAAACCAAAGCAATTATTATGTTCAATCCGTCACACAGAACGCGAGTCGAAGGGGCGCGTGGGAGGAAGAGACGCGCGAGGCGTGAAAAAGGGAAAGAGCGCGCGCGTTTCCTTTCTCGCGTGTACTCCAGCTCGACAGCGCCTGCTACGCAGTCTAGTCACTATTAAACTCATGGAGGATTTAATCTCACTTTCTCTTTGCCTTTACAGTGTTCCAGGATGTTCACGTCATGATCTATGTTGGTTTTGGCTTCCTGATGACTTTCTTGAAGAAGTATGGTTTTGGTGCTGTGGGCTACAACTTCTTTATCGCTGCACTCATGACTCAGTGGGGTACCATCGTGACTGGGTGCCTCAACCAGATTTACGGTGAAGGACACGACCACATTGAGCTCAGTATACAAACGTATGCAAATAATTCTTTATCATTATTCCGCGTTCTCGGATAAGCACAACCTCGTTCCAGGGCTTTTCCTTCTAAATTTTGCGACCCGCAAATTTAGAAGGGAAAAGCCCTGGGAACGAGGTTGGGATAAGCACAATTAAAAAACAATTTTTTTTTTTTAATATTCAAATGAAAGCTATTGAGCAGTACTTTCATGTGGTACTGTTTGTTATACTGTACAAGATGGTTCTAACTTTTAGGTATGTGGATGAAATCCTAGTGTGTGACCATTCAAATGAAAGCTATTGAGCAGTACTTTCATGTGGTACTGTTTGTTTGTGACAATTTTGCAAAGCGAAATTTACAATTTTCTCTTCAGTTTTGGGAACTTAGCACTCTTGGGAGTGAAAGGATTAAAGAAAGTGTAGTTACTCGTATAACACTCATTTGTTCTCTTTCTCGTATATGAACGCAGTTTGGTGACATCGGAATTTGCCGCCGCCGCAGTTCTCATCACTTACGGTGCTGTCCTGGGAAAAGTGAGCCGTCTGCAATTGCTGGTCATCGGTATCCTTGAGATAGTGTTCTACTCTATCAACGAGATGATCGCAATTGAGTTTCTGAAGTACGCTGATGCAGGAGGGTCCATCATCATCCACACCTTTGGAGCGTATTTCGGGCTGGCCTTGTCCCGTGTGCTGTACAACCAAAAGTCTTTGGACAATCCAAAGGAAGAATCAGTGTACCACTCGGATCTGTTTGCTATGATTGGTAAGAATTTTCGTTGTTGTATGCTTATTTGGCGAAGTCTTATGAGGTATGGTGGGAGGGGATGGGGAGAGACACCGGAGCGAGAGCCTGGGAACAAAGGGGGCGGAAAGTCTACGGGAGGCTGGAAAAGAAATGGCGGGAAGCGGGATTACCAAGGTGACCGGAACCGGAAGAAAGAGGAAAAAATTACGCAGCATTTGGGTCTTATTTCACAATAGAAAAAGCACACAGAGGCGGAAGCCACTAAGGAACAGGGAGTAAGATTTTCTTACGGGTAGCGGGAAGTTCACATCTCCCTGCCCCTCCACTATGGGGCCCGCCTCGAATCACAGTGTCCCCAGTTCGAACCTCGCCGGTACCTCGCAATATACGCGAGGTGTTGGTTCTTGACTTGCTTCGAGGGCTTCTCTTCAGGTTCTCCGGCTTCTTCCCCCGATCCACAAGACCACCACTTTTAAATTAGTCTCCTTCGTAGCCGTTATTTAGGCCGTCGCACAACGTTACTGGAGAAGTATTGCGCGACGACAGAGACTAGATTTCTCAGTTGTAGGAAAGCGCCATTTTTTGGGGCGAGTCTTTGTTGAAGTACACGAAGAGTTTCCGATTCTTTTTCTCCATGACCAATGAAAGACAGTCAACTCTCGCCTTGCGGACACCCCGTTATTACGGACAAAATACAGCCCTCCATCTGGCTAAATATATAGAGGTTTGACAGAAAATGACTCCCGCTATTGACTATCACTATTATGGACTTCAAACTACTTCCCTAGGGTGGCCTTTATAACGCGAGTTGACTGTAGTACGAGGACTGGGGGAACGCTGTCACCTTAGCTTGTCGCCATAACGACTGATTGCTAAGCAACGTTCTTGCCGAAAACCGTGGGCTCAGTTCTAATTTTCGCAGGCAGAATTCCGATTGAAAAACAACTATGTTCCCCTGAATTTAAAGAGCTCTAAAGTTCCTAAAAATAAAATAACTTACGATACGTTCTTCACCCTAGGTACTATTTTCCTGTGGATGTACTGGCCCAGTTTCAACGCTGCCTTAGTGGCCCCTGATTACGTCGCACAGCACCGCTCCATTATCAACACGTACTACTCGTTGGCTGCCGCCTGTGTCACGACTTTCGCTCTGTCGCCCGTCTTCCAGAGGAAAGGCAGCAAGTGGAGACTGAGCATGGTGAGGAAGATTGTCTTTTTGATCCTAGAGCGGTTTTCAATTGAGTGTCGAAAGTAATCCGGAATTGCTTTGGTTTTGCTTTACAACGGTCTATGATTGGTTGAAAAGACTCGCGGCACCTTCTCAACCAATCAGATGCAAAACCAAAACCAATCGCAACTTGGTCACACGCGTTTTCCCGCGCTTGGCGCCGGTTACGTGTATTTGCTTCGAGTTCTCATTGGTTCGTTTTGTTGTTATCGTTTGTTGTGATTGGCCATTGTGATTACTTTTGGTTTTACGACACTCAATTGTGGGCACTTCAGGTTTTAATTTCTCCATACAAACCCTTATAAGTTTGGCTCTGTTCCTTCAGTTTAGAACAGGCGCAAAATTAGAGAGGTTTGTATGGGACGGTACCAAACTTTGAACCTCTATATCTTCTGTTCTATTGGTGCTAACAAGTTGAAATTTTGTGGCTGATCATACAGCAGCAATCTTTATCTAATGGTGGGATTTTGATAAAAATAATTTGAAAATTTGTGATGTCACACTTTACCACTCTATTAAAGGCGGATATATAGAGATTAAAATTATTCACGTCTAACAACAGTTTTCATTCTCGTTCCCAGGTTCATGTGCAAAACGCGACACTGGCCGGTGGCGTTGCCGTGGGAACAGCCTCCAACATGTCAATCAGTCCTTGGGGAGCTCTTTTGATTGGTTGCTGTGCCGGAGCCCTGAGCACTGTGGGATACGCTTTCCTGACTGTAAGCAAAAATCACTGATATGTTTTTTTTAGTTGGATCAAAGAATTTCAAATTCTGTCAACAATATTTCCTGAGTTACAATTGATATTTTAAGCTTGGAAGCTAATCAACTCTTCTTATCAAATTATTTTTAATCCGTAGCCATTCTTGACCAAGTACACCAAAACCCATGATACTTGCGGCGTCAACAACTTGCACGGCATGCCGGGAATCCTCGGTGGTATCGCGGGCGCCATAGCCGCCGCGCATGCGGACGTTAACAAATATGGATACGATGGGTAAGTAATCTCTCTAGCTCTGCTTAAAGGAGCTGTTGTCACGATGTTTACAGTCATTTTTGTGAAGTGCAAAGTCACCTTCAAATTGAATAAAGCCTCAAAATAACAGTTTACTAAGGTAGAAAAACACTAAAGAGGTGATAATAAACCAAACAGGAACAAGGATGGTCGAGGATGGAGAAGATTATTACGGATTGCGAACGGCGAACATGAAAAAAATTGGCCATTGATGCGCCATCCGTGACGTAGCTCCTTTAAGATCGATGGGAGAGGGCGCGGGGTTCTATCGTCTATGTTTAGGGGAAAACGTTTAACAGAAAGACGAAAGAAACTGCCACGAATATTAACTAGGAAATTCAGTGGAACTTGTCTTAAGGCACGGAAACAAGTTGCAACTAAGTATTGCTTTGTATAGTCGGCGTGGTCACAAGCTGCAATATTTCGCGCAACATTGCTGACGCGGCAAGCAAGTTCGTGTGTTTAAAATTACGTAACCAAAATGGCGAAGGTAGCCGGACCAAGTAGTCATGAAAAATAAACCGCAGCTGTAAAGTACTTTTGTTCTGAGAGGAGAAAAGTCGAAAAAAGAAATAGATCGTCGTGTTTTGGTTAGAGATTAGATAGTTGTGCCATGCTATTGTGCGCAATGTTGCAGATAGTGGACACATGTTGACATTAAATTGTTGCGCGCAATGTTGCAGTTATAGAAAGCGATTTTACTTGCGCGCAACAATTTCAGGGCTGCACAGACCGTGTAACATGTTGCGCGCAATGTTGCACCGTACGGAGGAATGGAGGAGTTGGAGTTTTATCGTCACGCGCGCGATTCAGTCGCACAGAATTTTCACTCTAATTTTCAATACGACTGTAAAAAAACCCAAATCGACCAAATTTATTGATGGTCTACACTGTTATAGACTATAGAAATGTCGCCATAAAATGTCCAAAACTTCGCAGTGAAACTACTCGTCTCGCTCGTGGTTCCACTTGAGGTTTGAACAATTCATGCCGTCATTTCTATGGTTTATTTCAACGAGGCGTAGCCGAGTTCACTCCCAGAGTCAAACCTTGAGTCAATAAATGTGGTTCTAACTTTTGAGTCTGTGGATAAAACCCTAGTGTGTGACCATTCAAATGAAAGCTTTTGAGTAGTACTTTCACAATTTTCCAAATGAAATTCAAGATTTTTCACTCAGTTTTGAACTTAGTACTCTTGGGAGTGAAAGGGTTTAAACATGTATATTTTTCTTTTCAGTATGTTCAATTTGTGGAGTTCGCGTGCTCCTGAGAAGAACTCCACTGAACACATGACGCTGACGAACTTGGGCGTGAAGTTTGACGCTGGGGAAGGCCGCACGGCCAAAGCTCAAGCTGGTTACCAGATCGCCGGTCTAGCGGTTGGCCTTGCCATCGCTATCATCGGAGGAATTATTACTGGTAACGAACTTGTTTTGTTGTAACTATCATAAACGGGCCATGGAAATGAAATACTATACTAAGACTAGGCAATTGTTTTAATACTTTCCAAAAGAACATTAGATACTCTCAAAAAGTAAAAGTTTGTATGGTCCCTCTCCCCCAGTCGTAGAGGGGTAGAGAGGGGAGAGGTTCAGATATATGGGCATGTCAGGTTTTAATTTCTCCTTACAAACCCTTCTAATTTTGCGTCGGATCCTTCAGTTTAGAACAGGCGCAAAATTAGAGAGGCTTGTATGGGACGGTACCAAACTTTGAACCTCTATATCTTCTGTTCTATTCGTGCTAACAAGTTGAAATTTTGTGGCTGATCATACAACAGCAATCTGTATCTAATGATGGGATTTTGAATTGTCATGATATTGAAACAGATTCTCCCCTTTAGTATTATAAGAGATGTATGGAAACCAGTAAGGAGAATTTGTATGTAAACCGTTTGTTCTCTTCACACAGGTTTCATTGTAAGGTGGAAGATCTTTGATCCGCCCACCAGGGAACAGATGTATGATGACGAGGATTACTGGGAGGTAAGTTGTTTACTGTAGTGAATTACAAGGATTTATTTACACTGTAAACATACGATATCTTTCACATGTGAAGATCTCGATGACGTCACGTTTGCTGACGAGTTTGCCGTGTTTCAATGCTGAATGAGCCAAAATTTATCCGGCAATATTAAGTCAAAACATCTTCGGATCTTCCGCGGAAATCTTCGAGAAAATGCGGAAAATGTTCGGAAACGTTCGCATGACCTTCGGACAACATTTGGTATTAGTATGTTTATAAAATAAACAAAATCGCTAACTCGTGAGATATCGACACTCGAAGATAAATTTCATATCTCTGCGCACCCATGTATTATTCTATATTTCTGGTATATTCATCGGTAATAGGGTAATAATTTACATCTCAAATTTAGAAATTCACCCGATTAAAAGACAGATATAACTAGAAAGAGTATGAAAAATTTAGTTAGCGTGCAAAGTTTGCTAGGAAATGGCTTGAAATCTGCTTCAAACGATGTATTCAAAACGACGCGTACAAACGTTTGTAAATTTGATGTTTTTCAAAGGGGGAAATATCTCGTTCTTTCAGTATCCAAGATGTTCCTCTCATATTTGCTACAGTTACTAAATGGCACCATCGCTAAATTTAATTTTCGATAAATTAAAAACGGCCAAACAATGTTCAACGAGAGGGCATGAGGGGGGCATGAGATGGAAGCTCGACCCAAGCGCCTCAGTACCGAGATCACTTCTCGAGCGCAGTCCACTCAGCGTTGCGCGCGTGACACGTTCGCGCGCAAAAATGATACTCAGCTATAGCAGTCAAGACCAGTCTATGCTTCGATTAAAAATTGTAATCTTTTCATGTTTCACTCTCTATTAGGTACCACATGAAGAGTACAGCGAAGACATTGAGGCAGGAAATGTAAACAACATGGAGGAAAAAGATGACAAGCTATAAACAACTTGCCACTCAAGTCGAAGCTTTTTGACCACGATTAATTTGTCATAGTATAACGGGTGTTTCTATTTTTATCATGTTTACTTCGAGGTCTCGCGAGCACTCGCGAGTACTCGCGAGTGGCCGCGCTAATAATAAAAAATATCGGAACATCTTAAGGTGTGATAATGATTAGGTTAAATTTTGTTAGCGTTTTTAAAGTTTCTTTTAATTTTTGTGTGGTGAAAAGCTTTTCGATTCAAACGAATTGCAAAACAATTATAAGCATACTACAGTGCATGGAATCCCGATTTCTCGAACCTCCATGGGAAAACGGAAATTGGTTCAAGAAATCGAGGATAAAAACAGTGAAACAAATCCAAGGGAAACGACTTTTGGTTCGAGTTATCGGGTTTTTTTAGAAATCGAGGGTTCGAGAAATCGGAATTCCACTGTATATCCGTTTTAATACTAATTAGGCAACGAAGTCTTCGAGTATGCATGTTTAGTTTAGCTAGCTGCAGTACTACGGTGTAACATTTGTACGTTTTTAAATCAGATTGAATAGGTAAAGTCAAAACGGTGTGTAATTGATACTGTTCACAGCCATCGAATTTTAAGTAATATATCAAACACGAGAGACAGTGTTTCATCGCATTTCCAAACACCGAGAAGAGAGTTGAAAATACGACGCGCAGCGGAGTATTTTTGACGAAATTCCAGGTGTTTGGATATCCGATGAAACACTGTCTTGGGTGTTTGATATTCCTTCTCAATCAAAACAAAAACTAAGGAGTAAACGGAGAACTAAAATCGTAAAAATATATGCTAATTAAGACCGGGTATCCAAACCTCCGACACGGTTATGATTTCCTTTGTTTTGACTTGATGAATTATTAATGAGTTTGAGAAACGCATTTAGCACCAAGAACATAAGGCAACTTGATACATGCAATTAAAAATTGTTAAAATGTAGATTTATAGTTTAGCTAGTTCAGGAAAGGGTAGGTTTAGTTAAGGTTTTTAAGGGTTGAGTGAAAAATGAAGCGTTGCGTCTAAGAGTTACAATTTGATGAGGTTTTTTGCAGTTTTGAGTGAATTTCGAGTGAGGTTTCAAGCGCATGATATCAAGGTAGATTTGCTTTTATAAAATAAAATAAAAATAAAGGTTTTGCATATTATATCTTCCTTTCAATACACTATACTCTTTACACTATACTCTTTTACGACCAGAAAGGAATCTTAGCTTAAGAAAATAAAATTGATATGAAACTCACGTTTTTTAGCGCTGATCTTTGTTCCTACGTTTCGTTCAGCTGTTGTTGTTGTGGTCCGTTGTTAGGGAGCTTGAGAAAACCGTCACCCACAACGGCAACGATAGGTCGCTAGTACAATTGATCTGCACGTGCGTTTTTCATCTTGGCACATTTCTTAGCCGTCCTCTGCAAAACAACAACGTGAAATGGCAAATTCTGCGTTTTCTGGAGAACGAGAACCGCAACGGTGAATTGGTTGGGTTTCTATTTAGAATTGATCGCAATCTTTATATATTCAGCTGAGGATTAACGTTTTCCTCGGCGTAACCGTCGTGGGTTCTTTTAAAACTCCCTATTCTCTACCTTGGTTGACCCAATGAGAATCTCGCATTTATAATAGACTTTTCTCCAAAATGGCCGCCGCAAATTCATATTAAGCTGAGCGAAAAATAAATACCAGCACCTGAAAGATCACCTCTTGTTTGGTAACTCCGTACAAAGTTTCGTTAGGTTAGGTTCTACCTGAGTCAAGAAAACGTAAGTTGAAAACTGGAAAATTTAGAGACGTTTGTATGACTGGGGGTATACGCCATACAAACGTCTCTAAATTTTCCAGTTTTCAACTTACGTTTTCTCGACTCAGGTAGAACCTAACCTAACGAAACTTTGTACGATTACCAAACAAGCGGTGGTCTTTCAGGTGCTGGTATTGATTTTCCGCTCAGTTTAATTTAAATCATTTTGAATTTGCGGCGGCCATTTTGGAGAAAGGTCTATTGAAAGGTAAGAACAGAACAGAAGGTTTATAATCTGATGAGGTGTGATTTGCAATGTGAGATGGCTCAGCTCAGCGTGTTTCGTTGCACTGATGCCAGACAAAAAAGAAACTTACTATTTTCGTGCTATTTTTAAATTTTTAGATATGATAAAAATTTAAAGGTGATATCCAATGAGTCTCAAAGTAAACACTTCATTGGTGATATCGTTGGCAAAATATGGGGTTTAGTTTCTTCTGTGTGTATTTTTTAGGGCCACCGGGTCTGGGAGAGGGTCTGGAGCCGCGCTAAAGCCCGAAGGTATTGCCTGACAGAAAGGTGGTATCTTGTTCTGCACAGCCCCATGCAGGCAATGCAACGGAGACTTATTTCATCTGTCGTGTACCCCCCGCCCCCCTCCGGAAGCCGCAGAGGCTGTATTTTAGGCTGGAGCCTTTGGGATTCAACTGGTTGGTGCCAGGTTAATACCAACATGGTGAATGCATATCAACTCCCCTTTACCAGCCCATCAGTACCTCTGGTAGGTCGTCTAACTACCTACGGAGGAAGGGGGAGGGGGGGGGGGGGGGGACGTTCCAGTCATTTTCAACCTGTTAAATGCGCGCCAGTATGTAACTAAGCAATAATGAGATGGCAAATAACAAAGCCCTAAAGAACAACTGCATTTCTTCGGTCGGATTCTGCCCTTGAATGACTCTGTGGTTTTCGCCAGGGAAGTTATTCCGGTATAGGCAAGTAAGCTTCCATTGATTCGTTAAACGATAATTACCATGTTTCCTAATTAGTAGATATTTATAATCAGGTAGTGATGTTATTTTACCGCCCGAAGGAGTTTCATGTCTCCATCGCTCCTTGGCTTATTATATACACTCCTATATTTCCGTGCGCTTTAAATTTTCCTTGCGTTATACAGCCGATATGCTCTAAAAGTGGCATGACTTTAGTGAACAGTAGCGTGTTTAATATATTTTTTTCACATCACAGAAAAAATGCGCGTGCCTTTCGCTCGCCGCCGTCGTCTCAGTCGGGGGTTAGGGATTACATTCCAGGATTTTGGGGCTCTACCGCTGGTTGGGAGGGGGGGGGGGGGGGGGGAGGGGGGGAGGAAGAAAGCAAACGCGAAACCGCCATAGTTTTTTCATTCGCTCGTGCGCTTTTTCGCTCATCCCCACTAGTGGCGAGAGCCTGGGCCAAGTAATACTGGTTTTGCAACCCGATTCCGAGTAACTTAGCCCTGAAAAAAAATTAAAATAATTGCTTGAAAACCATCTAAAATCCTATCACCCCTCGCGTGCTGCCAGCTAGACAGAGCAAGAATTCAGGTTATTCAGATGTGCGTGACTAAAGTGTCCGTCATCCTTGGCATTCATTCATCAGAGCAGATCAGATTCGGTAAGTTGATGATAGAGGTCAGACGCGGAGCGGGCCAAAAACATCAAGCTTCGCTTCGAAACGGAAAACAATTAGAAATACAAGCAACAGTTTCCGCATTTGCCGCATGTACATGAAGGTAATTAACCGCTAACAGTTAGCTAACCTGGAGCGGAGAATAACCCTTAGAGGCGTTTACCGAATTCCTTTATTTTATCAGGTTAGTATAGCGTTTTAATTTCTTCCATGCTTTCGAAATGTTTTTAACACACCCTCACACACCCCCTTTTCCTTTTCCAGCGCCTCACGCAGGTCACCTAACGAATCTCGGCCGCCGCGCACAATGAATGTGTCTTCTGTTGCAATTACCTCGGTTTATATACGTTGCAACAATCTGGTTTATAACAGGTTTAATGTTCAACCTATAAAAGTTATGTCTTCGCGAATTGTATTTTCCCTCGCGGTGAACAATGTTCAACGATGGTGTCAACAAAATGTTGCAGTTGTTGTTCGCTTCTAAAAATCGCTCGTAATGTATCGATCGACAGGAAGCCCTGAATTCGACCTTTCGATCGTGCTCTGTAGGCTCAATAAATCATTGAATGATATTATGTGATCGACAGTTGCGGAAGAGCGTTTGCGGGTTTTATTTACTATGTCGATTCGACCTTATTTTATGCCATACAAAGCCTCGGTACAAAGCTACCCAGAGTTCTTCTATAGCAGTACCGAGTCAACCATATTTCTATCTATTGTAGTAACCAAAACTTTGTTGATCCAAAACAACTTACTGGGGATATAGTCTTATCCAGATTCTATTTTCAGCACTAAGTTGTCGCCAGTGTCAAGTGCTTCATGTCAAACGAGGCCTCTATCCTGTAGTTATGTACGTAAATACTTAAGATACTTTGAGAGATTTCGCAGAAAATCCGCCTTGTCTCACGCGCTTACTCCTAAAATTCGTGGCAGTTTTAGAGAGTTTTTGATCAGTTACGCAAAAATTCCCTCGTTTTACGACACTCGGGTGACCACCTCAGATTATTTCTACATCTGCTCTGAAAAGACGCATTTAGCATTGGGTGTGTGGTCAATATCACCAGAGTCGCGCCGTGCCGTGAACAGCTATATCAGCTTATAATGTTAGCTGATGTTTGTTTTAAAATTAACAAAATTCACGTATCTCTTTCACGTCACGCATAAGTTGACTTCTGGTTCGAGCACAGGCAGTCCAAACTCCCGTTTCGAGCGGTAGATTGGTAAGCAGTAGACTGCGGGAGCGAGCGACTCCGACACTACGCCTATGTCACAGCGTTTTTACAGACCGGTTATTTTTAGATTCCTTTTTCCCGGGAAAATGTGTTTCTGTCCCATGTGTAATATGAAATGAAATAAAATAAATAAAAGAAGGCGACCTAATTGCGGCCTTTGTTGCGCGGTAACGCCAATTAATGATTACAAAGGAAAACGTTTGATTGTCTGGCGGAATACGAATTCGCGGGAAAAGCGAATCTAAAAATAACCTGGTCTGTAAAAACGCTGTGACACGAATCCAGTCCAGTAAAAGGTCTTCGGACATCCCCGTCACTATTATACCCTAGTACCCACCCCCCCCCCCCCCCCCGGGTTTGGCTCCTTTCATTATTTGGTAGAGTTGATCATTTTCTTATTTTGCTTATTATTAATATTTTCTTTCTTTAGTTTCTAGTTTCTTTCATCCATCACTTTTCTCGCTATTTTACTTACTTTTCGGCCTCTTTTCTTCCCGCAGCGTATCATGGGAACGATGACGTCTCCTTTGATGTCACGTGACTGACATCATCAGCAATCGACAGCGAAAATTGACAAGAAATCAAAATCTTGGAAGAAGATCAAATTATTTTCCACTCGCTCCGTCAAAGAGCTATAAACTTTTATCCCGAAACTGTTTTAAAAGACCTCTTGCCGTAATGGCTGAAAGGGAAGCTGATTCTACGCAGGGAATGCACAACATAAAGCCCGCGGCCTCGGCGGCAAGACAACGACGTTCAAGTCTGTTTGAAGTTGGATTTCCAGTTCAGCGGGACCGTGGATCCAGCATGGTTTCCATCCCTAGCATGATACCGAGCCAAATACATGCACTCCATCAGAAAGTTCGCTACGAAAACACGTACAAGATGGAGCCGGACAAGCGATTTCACATCAATGAAGTCAAAGAAATCATGGACGAAACGCTATCAACGTTCCTGAAAGACGTGAAGTACGAGCCCGTCAAATGCAGAGCCTTGAGCAAATCGCTTTCTCATACTATCTGCGAGAGAGTCAAGCTTTTGGGATTTAGCCGGTACAAGATCGTCAGCAGTGTTAGTATTGGTGAGATGAAGGGGCAAGATGTAAGAATTGCAAGCCGCTTTCTGTGGGATGAAAAACACGATACCTGGGTCGATGCCGTGTTTACAAGTTCTGACATATTCGCCGTTGCAGTAGTTTATGGCGTTTATCAAGAATAAATGAAAGAACATAAGCTTACCTTGAACTTTAATAACTTCACAATTTCTGAGCTTTATTCTTAACGAATTGTTGGATTTCAAAGTTTTCAAATAACTAAAATACATTTTTAAATGGCTTTATTTTATTTGTAAGCCCATTGAATGTTCTTTATTGTAATAATATGAACATGACTTCGCTGTATTGATTGTAAGTAAGCTTAATTAAGCTTATATTTTGTAAGCTTTATAATTTCCACAGACTTTCGCAAATACCTTTTACATCTTTTACTTTTGTACCATTTAAATTCTAACTCATGTTTTGGTTTGATCTTTTAGATTTATCTTCGCATTAACAACCGTATGAGATTTCTTTAAATTTAGACTTTTGTATATATTCTTGGTAATATAAACTTATCACCTTGTATTAAAGTGCATATATATTAATTAGCATTTATGTGAAAAGTTTGTTCATTCATATCGTCAATGCTTTTGTTTATGCTACTTTGATTTCAGTTTTACAGTGACTAATAAATTATTGCTGTAAAAGTTGCCAGAATTTTCACCAAAGGTGCTTTTTGCCCTGGCCGATAAATCTAAATTTGCAACTGCTGCATACTTTTCAATATCGAATCAATGAAGGTAGAAAGGGAAAATAAATTACTCAGTAGATAGATATCTTCCATACCGAATGCAAAACTATATAATTATTTTTTCTATTATGAGAAAATACACAAAAAATACCACAGAAAACCAATCTAACCATCTTTGTTCATATTTAGTTATTAGTAAACTATTATTTTGAGGTTTCTTTCAATTTGAACTGAGGTAATTTAATTTTTGTACATAGGAAAAAAATGACCCCTCCACCCTCTCCACGAGCGTACCAATTATGAATTCATCCGACTCATACTCAATAGCCCAGTCAACGTTGATGAAAATGGCGCAAACTGCGAGAAATATGTTTCTATAGGACTCTGATGTCAAATACATTTCCGAACGTAGTACGCAAAATTTGCTGAACAAATTTGAAGGGTGAAGATTTGCTGGAAAGCTTGAAGGGTGTTTTCAGTTTCCATGCATTTGCAGTTCCCCCTGGGGGAAACTCCCTTTATATAAGTTTAATACAGTCGAACCTGTATATAACGGCCCTGTATTAAGCGGCCACCCTCTATTAAGCGGCCAGTTTTCATAGTCCCGAATTTTCGCCCATACGAACTTTGTATTTGCTACCTGTATTAAACGGTCACCTCTATTAAGCGGTCGCGGCCACAGCCACCCTTTAATTAGCAGTACCATGTTTGTCTGTCCACGTATCATTTTATGATTTTATTTCGCTTAAAAGGGGATATATGAATCCATCAACACTGCGCTACAGTTGTTATTGTTTATTACTGCATGTTGTTCACCAATTTCGTAAAATAATGCTTTCTGTACTGTATCGCTTGATTGTGTTGTAAGCTTGAATTATCAGTTGCTAGTGTATAACACAGTACGTCAATAAAATTGACATTTGACCACGCCCACGAAGTATTTTTGGCGAACCTGTATTAAACGGCCACCTGTATTAAGCGGCCAATTTCCAAAGTCCGAGGGTGGCCGTTATATACAGGTTCAACTGTATACGCTATATGCCGCTAGAAAGGGTATCATTTTCGAGAATTTGTCTGGAGCTGGGTAATATACAAATCGTTTTATTGTCTTAAACACAAAACGAACAGCGTATCAATTTTTCGGAGTCTGAACGGGAGATGTCAGCTTTAGTTTGGCATAGGATAGAAGCTACAGTCAAAGCTCCAGTAAGCGGACACCCTCGGGAAACAGAAAAATTGTCCGCAACTGGAGCTGAATGTCCGAATGTCTAAATACAGAGTTTGTAAGAGCTAGAGTTCAAACGGGGTTTTGTCAAGGCGGCCGTAAGTAGAGCTGTCCGCTTACGAGAGTGTCCGCTCAGAGAGCTTCGACTGTACAGAGTTTGTATGAGCTAGAGTTCAAACGGGGTTTTGTCAAGGCAGCCGTAAGTAGAGCTGTCCGCTTACGAGTGTGTCCGCTCAGAGAGCTTCGACTGTACAGAGTTTGTATGAGCTAGAGTTCAAACGGGGTTTTGTGAAGGCGGCCGTAAGTAGAGCTGTCCACTTACGAGAGTGTCCGCTCAGAGAGCTTCGACTGTATCAATAAACAAGTAGATACTTTAATGAAGCAGTAAACCTAAAACGTTACCAAATGAAGAGATCGTAAGATGGTCTGGAATAGGGTATAAATTTACCACATCTAGTCTTACATAACACTACCAAGTTTTCCGCGAAGTTCCCTTCTGATCCTACGTTGAGAAATTTTCCCGCGAAAAATTAGAATTACACGAGCCTAATAGAGTTGTTACGGAACACTTTTCGGTAAATAGTAGATTTCAGTTCATTTCACTGAAACGGCGCAATCTAAAAGTTGTAAGGTGTTCTGCACCTGTTCTTAGAACAAAGCCTTTGAATAAGAAATGAGCTGTTGGTTCTAAGAGCGTGAAAAGTAATCTCCTTAGAATTTCCTCTATTTGCTTAGCTTACGCAAGTCAAACTGAGTTGTCGAAATACTTTTGGCTACAACTACATGTTTAGGACAATTTTACTTTTAGTAATAGTTTTGAGTTCTGCCTGTACTTGAGTGAGTCAAGATCACCATTAAACACCATGTTCCTTGATGATGTTTTGGTCCACTTGATATAAAAGATCCCGGAGAGTAGCAGGGCACCTCCCGCTCAACCATGCTAAACGCTATAAAGTTCACAAAACGGGCACACAATTGTCCTTGATCCTTATTTATTTTGTTGTCTGGGCCAGCCAGAACACAACCAAACAAACAACAGAATGCGAAATGCTGTAGCGCTTTACAATTGCGGGGACAAAATTCCCCATAACTTCACGTCTATCTCTTGTCATATGCCATCAGTCCTGAATCTATTCAGTCTGGTGGCGACGTGTTATATTTTAACTTCAGCTTGTTAAAAAGCCGTCGTTCCATGGTCTTTTTACACGTTTTGGTCGTTGAAAATGTTCCAGTTTATCTGCGTTTTCCGGCAAAAGGAAACAGTACTGAAGTACATTGTCAAATGAATATCAACTGAAATCGCTTGCATATAACTAAAAAAAAGAAACAAGATCGCATCAAGCGATTGTCTAGGTAAATTTGCTGCCCAAAATTTAGCCGGTCCACTGTGGTGCAACGAGCGAGCACGGTGGTTTCGCTCGATGAAGCGCTAGTTTAGAAGTATGGAGAAATGTACACATCTTCGGAACCTCGCTATTCAATATAATCATGCTTACATTCACTCTTAAATTGAACAAAATGAAATCTAAACGAATTATATCATTCCTACATAAATATATGAATATCACTCTAATATTATAATATATAAACTCCAATATATCTTAATAATTAATTATTTTTACGGATCCAATAACAATAAATATTCAAAGAACAAGAATGAACTGTATCATGCACTTCATACATTCCTATCCTGTAATTTATATCTGAATTATCATCTAAGTATCACGCTACCAAAAAAAACTTGCAACAGAACTCAATCCAGCAAAAAATGTTCGTAACTGAACGTGGGTGTCATTTTATGCGGTTTTCAATTGAGTGCAGTAAAACCAAAACCAAAACCAAAGCAATTACAATGACCAATCACAAGAAACGTAGACAACAGAATGAACCAATGAGAACTCGAAGCGCCAAGCGCGGGAAAACGCGTGCGACCAAGTCGCGATTGGTTTTGGTTTTGCATCTGATTGGTTGAGGTGGCACGAGTTTTTTTAAACCAATCACAGAGCGTAGTAAAGCGAAACCAAAGGAATTCCGCGATTTCGACACTCAATTGAAAACCGCTCTAATCTCTTATTAAACTTTGTAAACGACAAAAAATATTTGGAGACTATCGTACACTCTAATGACCTCACTACCTGCGAATTCCATACCACCAATGCCCGGGACAAACGAGGATGAGAGTTTTCTTCAACCCTCATCGACTATCATGAAGCGTGGGCCAAACGAGAGAAAACTCTCGACGATTTTCAAGAAAAAAATTGAGCCGGTTCTCATGGGAGTTTTCGTCAACTCTCATCGACTATCATCACTTTGGGCCAAACGAGAGCGAGTCGTCGATGACTTTCAAGAAATATTTGAGCAGGTTCAAATTCGATGAGAGCGCATGAGAGTTTTAGGCCAAACGAGAGCGAGACTGTTTGAAATTTGAACCCTCAACAAGTCTCATCCTCGTTGGTTGGGCTTAAATTGAAAATGACATCATGTTGCGTCGTTCAGTATGTAACCTCGATGTTAACACGATTCCTTTACAACTGTTAGTAAAGTCCGTCTCCATAATCCATTCCCATCATGCTTAGCACCATGGAGTGCGCGAAACTGTCGCTATCAGTCTCCCCAGCGATGATCTTCAAATTGTGACGACGCCTGCGCAGTCGGTACACTACATCATGGCGCACGCGCATTTGATCAGTGATGATCAAGCCATTCAGGTTTGGCAGGACACTCAAGTCAAACAAGTGTTTGACGCACTCGTCAGTCAGGGATCCAGAGCTGCGATCATGACCGCTGACCTCTAGCTCCTCCAGTAGCGGGCATTTGACCATGACATCAATAACTGCGTCATCAGTGGCGCCCGTGACGGACTCCAAACGGAGTTTGCGCAGATTGGGACAGTTGTTTGCAATGTGGTGTAGGGCCGTGTCTGATACCCACACGCCAGCCCCTGTATTGGAGGAACCAAGTTCCAGGACCACTAGACTGTCCTTACAGAGCTCCACGGCTTTTATTAAGTCCTCGTCATGTACGGAGAAGTCTGAACCGAACGTTACGCTTCGAAACGGCGCCGGAAGATTACCGATGTTTTCCAGATCATCTCTGGAGCTAAAAAGTAATAATAAACAGGATTTAGTGTGCAAATGTCACGACACACACAAAAAAGTTTTTCTTTGTTCATCATTATTGTTCAGAACAAGCGCAACCGATTATGCGCAATACTGCCGAAGTAAAAAGCAACTAAGATGCAACATTGCGCGAAACATTTTCAACGTGTGTCCACTATCTGCAACATTGCGCGCAACAATTGCAACGTGTATCCACTATCTGCAACATTGCGGGCAGTGTCAAGCGTGTCCGGTTCTTAGTTAAATTGAATCAAGAATACAGTTAAACCTCTCTACAACGGCCACCTTGGGGCCGAAATAACTGGCCGTTGTAGAGAGGTGGCCGTTGTAGGGAGGTTTCAATAAGAGTAAAGTATATGTATCGGTGTACGATTGGGACGAAAAATCCTGGCCGTTGTAGAGAGGTGGCCGTTAGTGGAGGTTCAACTGTAGTCTCCTTTGCAGCCGTTATTTGTGTCGTCACGCAACGTTTCTCCCAACTAGCTAGTCACCTTCGCAAAGCGTTGCGTGACGATCCAAATAACTGCAAAGGAGACTACAAGAATCTCACTAAGGAACAGTAAGCTACAATATGATAACAGTTACGTAAATAATTTTCTACAAACCTAAAAAACACTTTGGGTTCAATCTTGAAAAAGCTGTAATTTCGCTCAAACACTGGTGGCTCAAACACACTGAACGCGTCCTCATGAACAGAGCAAGGCTCAGAAACCTTCTTACAACATCGTCCACACATCTCAAAGTCACAGCCTCTTTTGGGTTGGTTTGAGCACCTTGCCCCTTTGCACTTAGATGTTCTCTGGTTGTTTGATTTCTTGAGCGGTTTTTCTGCAGCTGTCAGCTCTTCAGTGCTGACGAATTCTTTGGCGTTCCAGTTGAGGCGTTTGTCCACTCGAGGATGGCAAACTTTCACGGGATCCTTGATGCTGAAAAGCTCACCTGATGTGAAGATTTATAAAAAGAAAACCGTCAGATGTCCTACATCACACTGCTGGAGCTGTGCCAAGCGCGGGAAAACATGCAACCGATGTCAAGCGCGGGAAAAATGGCAACCGATGTCAAGCGCGGGAAAACATGCAGCCGATGTCAAGCGCGGGAAAACGCACGTCAGCCACTTCACGATTGGTTATGGTTTTGCTCCTGATTGGTTGAATAAACTGCATGTTTGCTCTGATTGGCTAAAGCACGCTGCATGCGTCGATTTTTGAACCAATAACATAGCTCCACAAACACAAATCAAATCAAACACATGATTATGTTTCACCAACTTACCTAATTCGCTTAAAACTTCAGGCGTCCACAAAGTATCGGTTGCACTTCTGAAAAACTTCAACTTGCTCTCTTCATCCCAGTTCATCTTTCTTTCCAGACCCGCGAAGACGATAAAAGCAATTCCTTCGTCTACCGCAACTGGACACTCACACTCAACAGTTTTACATCTGCAATTAAACGAATCCTTATCCCCTGTTGCCACAAGATAGTCACGAACCAACCTCCCCAGTGTCTCTGCATCTCCGAGCTCTTTACCCATACGGTGAAATACTTCAGTAGCGTCGATATTAAACCCGTTATCTTCGACACTCTGTAACAGCTTTCCTATCGCCTCCGAAGTCCAGTCCTTGGTGAATTTTCTTTGCGCAGCGGTCAGAATACATGCGACATGGCTCTCTAGGAACTTGACTCTAACAGGTGCGTTACAAAGCGTAAGGATTAAGCTAGAAAGATCTGCGTCATCTTTCTCGGAAATCCTCAAAAATAATTCCGCGGTGTCGCTCGCATCAGGACGCCAGTGTCGAATCGTCTCTCCGAGGATCAAACTCAGCGCAATGTTGTACTCGTCAAACTCTTTAATGGTTAGTTCAGCGAGGTTTGACACAAGCTTGTACACGGAATCAATGTCCCATGAAGTCATGTCGAAGTTTCGGAGTTCGTGAAAGAATTTGTGAATGTGTTTCTCTAAACAGTCGGACGTGTTTGAATCATCACTCGACTCGTCGCTGTCTGCGTCTGTTTGTTCTTCATTCGATAACTTACTCTCTGAAATAAAATGTACAAAAATACGGTAAGAAACACTGTTTGTTTTTTCTTTTCTTGCTGGTGTTTGGAATCTTTGATCCGCACGATAACATCGCGAAAATAAATGTCTTGGTGTCAAAAATTTACACAAAAACGACATAGTGCCACAAAATAATGCCCTTCTAAGCTTGCGAAATTTAAAGTTGTCGCGAAAAGTCCTTGTAATAAGGAAGAAAAAAATGACTTCCCCCCCTACAGTGTTCCATAGCTTGAGTAAAGAAGTATCTCTTCGCACGCTCAATATTTCTCACGCTCGAAAGACGTCTGAGATTTGACCCAAAAATGTCATACTGATGACGTAGCTCTACAGAGATCCTAGCCTATATGAATAGGCTCCGTGGTGGGGATGTCTCCCCCGCTTCGCTTCGCCCTTTTCTTTTTTCCCTATCTCCTCACTGCGGAGCCTATTCATAGGCTATAGAGATCCGTGGAGTGTCTCTGATTGGCTGTTAATTAATTACACGAAAATTCAAAACAGAGCAACAACCAATCAGAGACACTACACGGATCTCTGTAGAGCTACGTCATCAGTATGGAATTTTTCAGGTTGAATATCAGACGTTTCTCTCGAGTAGAGGGAAAATTGTGCACGCAAACAGAGAAGTCTGGTTACACAGGCCACATGTTAGCCTGCGAGCGCAGACGTATTTCCGGAAAACTCGAGCCGGAAATACGTCTGCGCTCGCAGGCTAGCCACATGTCTCCTCACCATTTCGTTTCTTGTGTCTTGTCCACAGTTCCATAGCCTCATCCAGGGTCAGTGGTTCTCGCTCGCGGTCCTCATCACTACTGCTGTTGTCGTCATCTGTCTGAGCGCCAGCCACAGCAGCAGCTAACAATAGGTTCAGATTACCTCCTGGTCCTGCGGCGCCAATATCTGAAGAACAATTTGAAGGTGGTGTTATGTCAGGCAATGTTTTGTGCTTTGTTTTGTGGCAAGATGGGTGTCTCGCAACATTTTTGTTGTATGGTTTTGCTTCGAGTTCTGATTGGTTTACTTACATTATCAACCCGGGCAATTTTTTTTTTACGCCCACTTCAAGATGGCGGCAAGATGGCGGCGTTAAGACTTTTTTCACAAAAAGGGAACACAGTTCATGAATCGAGTTGATTCGAAGCCACAATAACCTTATTCCATAGCACAACACAATCGAGCCGCTAGCTACCCGAAACACTAATTTTTAAGGCAATAACGTGCTCCCGTAACATACGTCAAAACTGACCAATACTAACCGGTTTACTACGAACGAATCATAACAACATTTAAACCATTTTTTAACCTCAAACAGTAAAACGTTGTCTAAATTCAAATTCTAAACTGTTGATAAACCCGAAACAATATTTAGTCGCTTAAAAAAATACAAAATGTAAATGGCTGCCATCTTGAAGTGGGCGTAAAAAAAAATTTAGCTCCGGGGGTACTCAGGTATATTAGGGACTGTGCAATAATTATCAGGAGGGGGGGTTGGAAAATGGGCTTCATGTAGCCAAATATTAGGTAATACCCCCCCTCCTAAAGGAGTGAATTTAGTTATTGCCCCCCCTCTAATCAGTCAGAAATTATGTACGACCCCCCCCCCCCCCCCCTCACAGTATACACACACCTTTATACAAGTACCCTACATTTTCTCTACACGCACCTGTGGATTAAAATCTTATAACAGAAAGAAGAGCTCCTACTACATGTTTAATTGTTGGACATCCGCGTCTGGAACAAACATCACCTCGGTAGCAATGTTCAACAGAGCCATAGCAGAAGGAAAAGAGCATGTGTGTTATTTTTCGGTTCCCATCTTATAAATAGGTATGGATTCACCAATGTAATATGTACTTGAAATAAAATGTTAAGGCCCCCCCTCTCTTGAGTGACTTATTTTACCTTGAGCCCCCCCCCCCCTATGCTTGCTTTGATTTTACTTTATGCCCCCCCTCTGGTTTTCCAACCCCCCCCCCCCCCCCCCCCCCTTCCTGGTAATTATTGCACAGTCCCTTAGTGACCCCCCTGTTAACAAAAACATGAACTTGCAAATGTGGCATGTCCCTTTTGGCATTAGCACAAGGGCATCATCATAGAGAATTGACAGTGAAGACCCTAGGTATTTAATTTGTAGGCAAGGTTTTAAGACAGTCATTAGCAGTGGTGGATCAAGAGAAGGGGAACAGGGTCCCCATTTTTGTTGAAAAATGTAAGGCCCCAAAGGCATGAAAATCCTCCCCCCCCCTCTTATTCGAGCAAGAAAAGGCCTACCATCCCCCCTGAAGCAAAACAGGCCCATCGTCACTCCCCCTGGCCCTTTTGACGACATTTTGATCCGCGACTGATATTTAGAAAATTAAACCTGTTTGGTAAAGAATACTTACCAAAAACAGCTAAAGCTGGATGAACTGTTGGCCTAAAATAATGACAAATAAGATAGATTAAGGTAGATAAAGTCTTCACGAGCCTAGTGGACCACAACTGCTGGCACTTATCCCGGTTTCTGTAGCATGAAGCAACTAGGAGTATTGCTACTCCCCTGGATGGGATGCTAAGTCCATCGCAGGTTACCCCCAGCATTTTGTTGCTGGTACCCATTTATACTCCTGGGTGGAGAGAGATCAGAGGCAATGTGAGAGTTAAGTGTTTTGCCCAAGAACACAACACAATGACGCAGGCCAGAGCTCAAACCCAGACCGCTCGATCCAGAGTCCAGCGCGCTAAACATTAGGTCACCGCGTCTCACACTAAATCTAAAGTAACCACCATAATTATAATAACTTACATGAACATCTTTTCGTCAGGATGATTGTACCAACAGTCTTTTCCAAATAAGCAACGTCCTTCCTGGTAATAATGACAAACCTTGGGAGACATAATGTATTAAGGATTTTAATTTTCATAATTTTCTCCCAACTAGCAGTTATTATAAAGTTGTAATGTCGTCTCAAAATTGAATGACAAATCAGAGAAAGTATATTAATACTTACAGGAACATCTTTGCTGTCATGTGAAAACCTACAGTTATCACCCTCCCTGCATTCTCCACGTATGTAGTATCTGATTTGATAAGTAGATCAATCAAGGACTTCATTTTACATAAAACCAAGTATGGTATTTATAATCAATAATAATGTGATAAGGATTTTACTGTGTGGGTCAAACACTTTCATTTAACTTTGACATGATCAAACCGCAAGAAGAATAGTCAGGAAACTCAAATTTACATTTTGTTTTTGCAGAAAAGCTTTGCGAAAATAGCAATAAAATAAATACAGTAAAGACAATAGACCAATTTTGGGCAAAGGAAAATCCAAGCGCTAAATCCAAGTGTTCACGCTTTTCTGATTCGCACAGTAAGTCAACCTAGTTATTGAAGTATTAATCTATAAAATGACCAATCAATCAATTTGTCCATATAGTTGATAATATGTATTTTATACATCAATTTTGTCAACTCAATGTCAATTTGTTAATCAATAATATATTGATCAACCAGTCAATTAATCACTGCAGTGTAGTTGATTTAAAAATTGTGTCCTATTTATTCATACACCTGTCATCAGTGAGTGAGTGATTGAGTGAGTCAGTCATCAGTCAGTCAGTCAGTCAGCCAGCCAGTCATCAGTCAGTCAGTCCGTCAGTCAGTCAGTCTGTCAGTCAGTCAGTCCGTCTGTCAGTCAGTCCTGTCAGTCAATCAGTCAGTCAGTCAGTCCGTCTGTCAGTCAGTCCGTCTGTCAGTCAGTCAGTCCGTCTGTCAGTCAGTCCGTCAGTCAGTCAGTCCGTCTGTCAGTCAGTCAGTCCGTCTGTCAGTCAGTCAATCCGTCTGTCAGTCAGTCTGCGAAATGTCTAGTTGCTGAGTTCATGTTATTATCAATCAATCCATCCATCAATCAATATACCAATGCAACATATCCATCAATCATCTGTCATTCAGTCAGTCAATCAATTACACAGTCATTCAGGAAAGGCATGCCATTAATCCTTATCAATGTTCCAATAGTTTTTTTAATATAATAAAAGACCTATATGTAGGTAGACAAAGATTTGTTCTATCAAAACGATAGATCCTGCAAGAAAATGTCAGATAAAACCAATTTTATTACATTGTCACAATAATTATTGAAGTACAATGGAATCCCAATTTCTTGAACCACTGTATACAAAAATGTCTGAAAATCCTCGAGTTCCTACAACATCGATAAAACAATAAAGGAATGGAAATTAGTTACGATATCTAAAAACCAATGAAGATTACCTGCAGAATCCGTTAGCCTTCCTGCAATTAAACAGATCAAGCTATGATTAAATATTTTTACGAGTCGTGTTTTAATGGAAGATATTTGCACGTGAGAACGTAGGAAATTAAAAATCACAACTCCAGCGAAGGTTTGAAAGCTCTCCATCAGAAATCTTTAATCCGTAAAGTTGGCCGCACTTTAAAATCTAATCGATTTAACGGCCAACGAGAACATATAGAAATCGCAGTTATAAAATGAAGCCAATCGTGTTGTACAAACGTGTACATTTCGTACATCGCCGTATGTCGATTTTATCTCGAAGCGTTTGAAAAATGAAAACGGCATGTTGAAAAGCTGATCATTCAGAAAACTCTGCTACTTTATAAAATTGCAAGTGACATTACCTTTAGTTATAAAGTTTGTGATCAAACGTACCTGTCAGCTGCAGCCTCCATCTTTTAAAGATTCCCGCCGTCTACGTTTCCCGCGAATCTGATACCTTATATAGAGACAGCACGAAATATCACGTGATCAATTCGCATGAACCGCGGTGTTCGTGAACAGCGGTAACACAAAAACCAACATGGCGGACAAAGTTGCAAACTTTTGTAAATCGCTATCTTCGTCGCGTTTTTCCTCTATAAACGCAAAATCTGTGCGGTATTTTTCACGGTACTTATCAAGCAGAGCAAGTAATCTAACGGAAAAGGAGAGTAGGATATCTTTTATAACAGATAGCTGTAGCGTAGAAGAGCGAGAGAATGTGCAAGATCTGGTCGATGGGAATTTAGAAGTTCGCGAAGATTTTATTTCCGAACAAGAGGAATCTTTACTGTTAAAGGAGGTCGAGCCATACTTGAAAAGACAAAAATATCAGTATGATCACTGGGATGATGTGAGTGTCATGTCATCGTTCTTGCATAATTTGTTTTATAATGATGTACAATATTATTGAACAAATGTTTCTGGGGCAGGGTGGGGGAGGAGGTGGTGGGGGGGGAGGGAGAGACGAAGAGGTCAATCTCGTACCCAGAGTCCACGGTCTCCTCGGTCAGCGGTTTGGTCGTTGCCAGGTGGAACTCTGGGGAATGGAATTTTCAAATACCAGAAATCTGGTAATTCCGGTCACTTCCGCTACCATTCTTGTTACACGAACAGCCAATCAAGCAATTAGATATTTATTCCATTCCAACGCAGATTCTAACCTGGCGACGACCACCGCTGATCAAGGAGACCGTTGACTCTGGGGTAGATTGCGAAGAGGTGGGAATGATGTCGATGTGACGACCTGAGTTGACACCCCTAAAAATACCCATGATTATTGTAAACCCAGAAAAATAAAACATGAAAATGCTGGATAGGAACACAACTTCAATACCCAAAACTAATCGAGAGACCGTTTATTTGCTGTCCTTGCGCTTCCATCTCGCATCTGATTGATGGCTACACAATTGACATGTCAAAATGAAATCAAAGTGTTCAGGCTTTTTTAACTCGCGCTGTAATTATCATTGTAGGCAATCCATGGTTACAGGGAAACAGAAAAATCACGATGGAGTCAAGAGTGTTTGTTGATATTCCAGAGAATTCAAGATGCAGGATTTAAATCAAACTTGGAACTTTTACCCCATGTTCATGTGTTGGACTTGGACAAAACTGGGTACATAAAGTGTCTGTTAACAACTGCATTGCATAATGGAGGTTGGGTGCCTGGAATACCCAGGGGCTTCCACTTTTGGCAGCCATCCCCTAGATTGAATAATGCCCCCGTGGCTGGCACAACCCCGCAACCCAGCCATGATCCCCACGCAAAGGAACAGGCACCTCTCACACTGACATATCAGTGGAAAGAAAAGAGGGAGGGGAAAGGGGAAGAAATGTGCCCAGCACCCAAAACACTGGATAAACTGTACTGGCCAAGAATCCCCACGCTACACAAAACACACGCCACATGAACGATAGTACTACTGCAAATGCACACCACAACAGACTACTGACCACCGGTACTGCTTCACGGAACACTGGCGCTCTTTGTTGTTAACTCTTTTAAGTTGATTTAAAATGCATAATATAATTAGGTTTTACACATATTCTGTAAAGGGTGTTTATGAAAATTTATTGATTTTATCCCAGATTACCTTTCTGCATTGCCACATACATTTTTACACTTGTCTTGGACAACCTTCTCGAACAAATTGACTTGGTTAGCCTGGTGTTATTGATTCAGGCTAAAGATAGGTCCATTCTTGATCTAAAGGATAATCCGCTTTATGTTTTTAGGTATATTAAACCACACATTGACAGCATTAAGGTAAGTGAATACATTTACACCTGTACCACATGTACTTGAAAAATTATTCTAGTCAAACCTCTATTAAGCGGCCACCCCTATTAGGCCAGTTATCAAAGTCCCGAAACTATTGTCAGTCTGTAAATAAGTACTCAGAAAGCAATCGCGCCAGCAAATACGTCATGTTGCTTAGCAACTTTGGGGATGAACACACGGGTTCAGTCCCGTCTCGGAGGCGGGATTACGCCATCAACTGGTACTTGTTCTCCCAAACTGCAAGGGTCACTGTAATGTATGCATTGTCAGTAATGGTTTTCCTTTAAGTTAATGAATAAGTGATTAATTTTAATGTTTTTTTTGGTGATATCATAACACATGATGCTGAAGTTCTTTATTTCTTCTCAGTTTTGTGGAGCCGTAATATCTGGTCTCAGTCTCATATCACCATCAGTAATGCGATTTAAACATGAGAAGCTTTGTAATGTCAAAGTTGACGCTCTTCTCAGACCAAGATCACTCTACATCATAAGGTAGAGTGTATGTAACTTTAAAATTTACACAAGTTTAAATGAGCATAATAAGGGAACATCTTTACCTCTGATATCAGATTATTGCAGGTCTATTTACTGTTGGCCTCCCTGTCAACTTGACTTACATGTAACAGGCAAGCTGATAGCTCTTCAAGCATGCCATTGAGAAAAATAAAAATATTTAATGTTTTCTAAGAAAATTATTTGGGATTTGAAATACTGTACGCCCCCTCTCGAATAAGCCCCCCTTTTTCAAGGCTTGAAATTTTAAAATAAGCTCCCTGGGGTAGAGCTATTTTATACTAACTGTATTTTTGAATTGAATTTCTGTTTCTCATGCAGTACCTACTTTACCAACAGGAAACCTGCCCCATTCACTCTAATCATATAGTTTACATGGATTCGTATTGTTTATATCTCCAGGGATGCTGTAAGATTTCAATTCACTCATGAAATATTAAGAGAGGATGAATCTGTTTGGAAAGGAGAGGCTGTTTCTAGAGACAGACGAATATCATTGGTTCTCAGATGCCAGCCCTAGTGTGACTGTGGCCAAAAATGTTTGGTCATAAAATTAACTAAATTTAATTACTGATGTTGTACTTTTTGTATGTAACTATAGTATAAATTTATACTAATAAATAATTGTATGAGGAAGATATTATTCAGTCCAGGTTTTTAGCCAGAATTATTTTAAAGTGGGCGTCCTGGAGGCATGCCCCTCCATAAATTTGTTAAAGCTTGGTGCATTTGCATCATTTTCTCCCAGAATTGGGCATCCACAGGACACCTGGACACCCTTCTGGCTAAAAGCTGACACAAGCTACTCAGAAAATAATTCCAAGTTCTCCCAACAGGAGTCGAACCTATGACCTTCTACACACCATTTGGATGCTTTACCACTGAGCTACAGGAGAGTGCCAGTTGTTGGTACATTATTTCACACATTGGGCAATATATTTGACCAATTTACTTGACGTTTTGACACCAAAATTGATCTGCTTTTTGTAAGCATAAATTGTACCTCCCCCCTAAATATGTGGTATGCAACTTAGCTGATGTTATTGTTAACACTGAGAGCTGCGCATTAGGGTATAGTTTAGGGGTGTACCTACATGTACTACAGGTATATAAGATGAACACCTTTTAACATTTTTATTTTACAAATTAAGTTCCATTTCTTTAAAACCTATTAGTTTATTCCAAGTTTGTTGATGTGATTTATGAAATACACTGATCAATACCTTTCCAGTGGTATATCATAGATGGATATCTGGTTATACTTATTTTAAAATTTAGAAAAAAAGACCATTTGCAAATTATATAAAGGGTTAAAGATGCTAGGTCACTAATTGTTTTAGTAAAAATTATAACAATGTCTTGTAATAACTCTAAATCCTCTTCCGAAACTTCGGAGAAACGAGAAGAAACGTAATTTTGTAGACGACCTCCAGCCACTGCACACTAATGGCTGATAGTGTACGAGTAGCTCACCCAATCAGATTGTCTCATTTGCATTAGTATACTAGTAGATTTTTACTAATAATTATTATTAGTTGATTATGTTACAATACAAACTCGTCTTGAAATTAAGTGATGCCGTCTGAAACTGTATGTACAGTATCACAGAACAGCTCACTTGTTCATAGACTCTTACTAACATCATAATCCTAAAGTCTATTTGACAGATGTCTTGTAATATATACTATATTATACAGAGAACGATTATACCATGTTATGTTTTAAGCCAATTTTATTTAATATTATGCTAAGATATGACATTATAATTTGAACAATCAAACAGATTAGAGACTAGATATTTTTTTTTAACAATTTTGAGCAAAATATAATTCATTGTATTAAAAAAAGAATAAGACAGAAATATTGAGACATAAAAATAATAATATTGTCATGTTACAAAACAGTGAGTTTATACTGTCAGTCCTGGAGTTTTTCATTCATCTAGCACTGAATGGAAATATTTACAAAAATATTTCTTTTCTTTTAAAATACAATAATGGTGTTTGTAGAACCATGATGGTTTCCAGAGCGAATCATAGTAAAATTAATATTTAATTTGATAGAACTACTCTATGAAAGCCAAGATTTAAAACTCAACTTAACTGTATCTAGGCAACCTCGTCCCCAGGGCCATCTCCGCTTTCAAGATGGCGGGTGGACGCGAAGAAGACCCTGGCGAAGAGCAGGTCACGTGACCACAAAATTAGCCAATCGCGAGCCCGCCGCCATTTTGAAACAATCAAAATCTCCAATATTTTTGGAGACACGTGACCTGCTCTTCGCCAGGGTCTTCTTCAAGTCCAACCGCCATCTTGAAAGCGGAGATGGCCCTGGGGACGAGGTTGGTATCTAGGTACAAACCATGCATGTCGTGAATAAAATCATGATTATGCACCAGTCAAAGGCCCAGTTGTTTTTCGTGTGATTTCTGGTGAAATACAAAGGTTACGCCACTTGACCATGCACCCTTTAACATTATGTCTTCCAATCCCTTCCGATCTGCACAGTGATGCCATTGTGAAAGATCTCCACTACAATCGGTACTTTCAGGGGGAGGGTGAACCTGAATGTTGTTTACGCATCGACGGCACTTGAATCTGTGCAGAATAGGAGAAAGACAATAATAAAATAATGTGGATTTTAAAACAAGCTGATTCAAACAAGAAACAACCAGTCCCATGACCCTCCCCCTCCCCCCCCCCCCCCCCCCCCCCACCCTGGATTTTTGACATTTATATAAGCTGGCGTTTTAGCTGTTGTTTGACACATGATACCCTTCCAGGTTTTGTGAAAGTTGTAGGTGCTATGAACTAGTCAATAAATGTCGTTGTCACTTTTCAGTCGTTTGAGTCTGAAACCCTACAAGTAGTGTGTGACCATTCAAATGAAACGTACTTTCATGTGGTACTGTTTATTATACTGTACAAGGTGGTTCTAACGTTACATGTACGTCTGTGGATGAAACTCAAGTGTGTGACCATTCAAATGAATGCTATTCTTTGTTTTCATCTGACATCATCAAAAATCTAAACTGTTAATCATACAAAGCTATAGACCGAATGCAAAAATGGCTGCCAGTTTAAAATTCTTTTGTATGTATTTAAATTAGCCTCACTAACCTCGTTTTTGAGTTGATAATTCAAAGAATTTTTACTCTAGAACGAGGTTAGTGAGGCTAATTTAAATGCATACAAAAGAATTTTAAATTGGCAGCCATTTTTGCATTCGGTCTATTCTTTTATATATTCTAGACATGGAAATCATTAATCTATATGCAAAGTTTTGGTATCGATCCAGTGATTCCTTTCGGAAATAAAGCTATTTGAAATTTGTGATGTCCCGGATGAACGTGTTAATGAACTGTCACAAAAACGGATATTTTATATCATTTTTAAATTTTCAGACGTGATAATAATTCAGAAGTGGTGTCTAAACAGATTTGAAGTGAAAGCTAATGATATTGACGGTAGAATATACTCTACTTCTTGTACAATTTTTATGGCGGCCATGTTGGTGCCCCTGAGAAGGGCACCAAAGATGGCGGCGGCATACTAAACACTGTAATTTTCTGAAAATTAGTTTGGCAATAACTCGGTTATGAAAAACGCTACAAAGCTATAATTTGAAACAAAACGTTTCTTTCTCCCAGTTCTTTTACCTGTTAATTTTCTGATGTTGTTCATGCAAGCAAACAGTTTTTGTAATGTTGATGAAAACCACCAATTGAGCAGCCCATTCAAGTGGTGCTGTTTGTTTTTGACAATTTTGCAAAATGGAATTCAAGATTTTTAAGAAAGGTTAACTTGGTCCAAGCTATTGCAGAGATGACTTACTTGTCGTGAGTATCACTAAGGGTGTCTTCATTCAGACGAAACAAGTCTTTTAACTCTCCAACTGAGAAGTGTCTTTCTACATCTTCTTCTTCATCTACAACACAGCTGCTTAGTGCTTTCTTGTGGGCTTGCCGTTGAAAGATCTTTTCCTCAATAGTACCAGTCTGAAAGACACAAGTTGGTTTACTCAAGCCAGACTTTATCTGCCATTTGGTCACTAAAGTTGCCCCTTAAAAATAACTGTGATATTCTTAATCTTGTGGTTATAAACATTACAATCAAAATGGCTGATGCATTAAAAATGATTATCAGTGGCCAATTTTTTTCAAGTTCACCGTTTGCAATCCACAGGGTTCTCCTTTTCAAATAGAGTTGGTGTAGAAAAAATTGAAACAGGCGGAGAACTCACATCACAAATTCTTGGGAAACCCAAGAATTGTTATGCAGTGGAAATTAAAGTTGCAGGCGAAGGACATGTTCACAAGTGGTGAAAATCGCCTGTCGCCTGCAGAAAAGGAAAACCCTGAATATGTCTGGCTTAATCTTCTCCATCCTCAACCATCGTCGTTCCTGTTTGGTTTATTATTACCTCTGGTGTTTTTCTACCTTTAGTAAACTATTATTTTGAGGCTTTCTAAAGGTCAAACATGACCTAAAACGTGGAGAACTTGATAAATTTAATAGAACACTGTTTCACCCACGTTTCATGGTACTTTAAATTCATAATATTTTATTGCAAAGTTTCAACTTACTGACAACAGTCTGTAAATGAAGACCTAAAGAAGAAAAGAGTGGTTTTAGTATGCAACATGGATATTCATCATCATAAATATTGTCTCTTTAACCCCCATTTACAAACCCTGTAAGTTCTGTACAGACTTTTAGCCCAAAATATCCAGCTCTCTTAAGATGATCGTCACAAAATGTATTTTAAAGTTAGTTCTGAGAATAAGCAGTAGCACATCAGACAGCAAGCAAATTGTCTGGGCAACCTAACAAAATGTGGAGAGGGGGGAGGTAACTTGCAATGGACTAGCATCTCATCCAGGGGAGTTGCAATGAACAGACTCTACCTTCCAAAAATGTCTATTAATTCAGTTGCAACAAAAACTACAGGAGTTAGTGCTCTTACACTAGATGTTTACATTGACCACCCTCGTTGATTAACAGGCTGGGTGTACCTTATGTTAAGTGCAGGTGTGTTCTGATTTCACACTAACCTTCTTCTTCTGTCCATCTCTCCACACACGAGCCATCGCCTGGTCATCATTGGCAGGATTCCAGTCAGGATCAAACATCACAAGTCTGTTGGCTCCAATCAGATTCAAGCCGCATCCACCAGCCTTGCTACTGAGCATGAATATAAAGTCCCCACCCTACAGTGAGGAATAATTCATGTTAAAAAAATATTTACATGATAACAACAACTTCACACAACCTTTTTTTCTGCCATTTTGTATGAGGTACAAACATGGTGCAAAATTGTCTCCAAGGGAACGGAACCAATGTCAAATACATGATTGTAAGTTTTCTGAAATATTCAAAGTCTGTAAACGTATCAGTTGGCCAGAGAGGTTAAAGATGACAGATTGGGAGCCAGTGGTAAGGTAAAGTTGCACTCAGGCCAACAGTTGGACCACATTGCCAGAGCGCATCCTGGTTTCTGTAGCATGAAGTGACTAGAAGTATTCATTTGATGGTATGCTACGTCCATCACAGATTACCCCCAGAATTTTGTCGTCGGTACCCATTTATACTCCTGGGTGGAGAGAGGCACTGTGAGAGTAAAGTGTCTTGCCCAAGAACACAACACAATGACATCTGCCAGGGCTCGAACCTGGACTGCTCAATCCAGAGTCCAAGGTGCTAAACATTAGGCCACCACCAGATCGGCAGCCAGTGGAGTTGGAGTTAAAGAGCAGAGCATGGAAATACATGAAACACGCTAAGGAAGCCAGATGGAAACATGGCAAAGATAGGCTCCAGAATGGAACCCACAGGACAGGAGAAAGAGGGGGTGACCTGTTCAGACATGCATGGAGCACAGAGCAGAGATAGATGGAAGTCACTGGAAGTTGGAATAATTAAATTTAAAATACAGTGGAACCTCGATATAACGATACCCGATATAACGATGTTCCCGGTATAACAATCAACATTTGACAGCCCAGCAAATGTTACAGTAAATGTATGGAGAAAACTCCCGATTTAACGATACTCAATATAACGATCACAATCTGGCAGCCCAAACGTAAAATTTACCCCGATATAACGATAAAATCAATCATCGCGCGATGAAAAAGGAGGTTTTTAAAACACTTGAAAAGATATGACAATACTTTAATCCTTTAGTTCTCATTACATAAGGACTGTAACATGTCTGTCAACAGCTTGTTACGATAGGGATTACAGTGCATGAAAAATCAATAATTATAATTATTATTAACAATACCCCGATATAACGATATTTTTTACTCTTTTCCTGAAAAATCGTTATATCGGGAATTCGTTATTATGATTTCCCGATATAAACGATCTAATTTGGTCAGTCCCTTGGCACATCGTTATATCGAGGTTCCACTGTACCTGGCAAAAGATTTTATTGATCAAATGTGATGGCTGTAGACAGTAGAAGTTATGCGCACTGACTCCAAGAGCCATTTAAATACATGTATTTAAGCTAGTACTACTAACATTTATAAAGTTTACTCACATGAGGATCATTAAACCGGTCAACAATCTTTTGCCGTTTTTTGATGGACATGGACCCATCAAGACGAACAAACTGATACCTGAAAATATTTAAATTTATGATTTCTTAAATATATATAGATTACACGGCAAACTGGCAGAACTCGACTAATATTTCCCAATATGACCTCATGCTAGTTCAATAACATCTATGTACAGACTGTACAATGTGTATTAGACAAAAATTAATTGTAACAAACTTATAAAAGGTTTTATTTACAAGTCTGATCAACATGTACATGCATGTACATACATGTATGGTTTTTCCAAATTCATTTAATCTGACTAATAATTTACATTATTTTATGAAATGATACCCATCACAAGAAATAACACCATTCTTATTAGTACTAAACTTTTGACCAAGTTTGGGGCCATTTCATTGGTTAGTTAGATGTATATACAATGTATATAAATTTATCCATGCTGTGAAGTATCTGTGAGCTACATATTGTAGATTCTGCAGTACATTGTATAATATTGAATTGGCTGTGGTCTGAAGTTAAAAGAAAATGTATTTAGGAACCTTTATAGAAGTCTTTATAGGAAATCTTTGACAATTATTGGAAATTCTAAAACAATAATAATTATTGTTTTAGAATTTTTAGAATTATTATTGCAAACATTCCTATGGCCTTCAGGGAATCGTTGGAAATCTTCAAAACTCTCCACAAAGGTCACAAAGTACAATGTAGTTGTAAATCTTTGGAAGGTACATGACTGTTGTCAGAAGTGTTCAAGAGATTACTTACCGTCTAAGCCTACAAAGTTTCTCAAACAAGTCCAGAGTTTGTGTGTAATTAGAAACCAGAACAACCTGGGGACATAAATAAATGAAAATTAGAATTTTACAAAACAAACTTTTACTGTGCGAATAAAAAAAATGTGAACACTTTGATTTAACTTTGACATGATCAAACCGCAAGAAGAATAGTCAGGAAACCCAAATTTGCACTTCATTTTTGCAGATACGCTTTGTGATAATAGCAATAAACTAAATGCAGGAAAAAATAGTCAAAACCAATTTTTGGCAAAGGAAAATCCAAGCTTAAATTAAAGTCTTCACGCTTTTCTGATTTGCACAGTAATATACAAGCAAGGATAGGGAACAAAATAATATATTAAGATGCTAAATAAACGAGCTAAAAATTAAAGAACAAATTTAATTATTATAGAAATAAATGATGGTTCGTATAAATTATTAGTTAACTGGCTACAAATTGCTTGAACTAATTCATATGAACAAATAAATATTAAAAAAATAATAATTAACAATTTTCAAATTAATTTAAAATTATAGCTTTTCTTTTCCATTGCAGAAAGCATTCTGCAAAGTTCTTTATATTAATAATAGCTAAAAAAGTAATATTAATCTTGTAGATCTTCTGTACCTTGTCTGTAGTGGTAGATTTTGTCATTGCTAACATGTAATCCAACACTTGCATCTTCCCTAGAATCAAATTAATACACAATAAATTATATTCCACATGTTACATGTAATTTGGCTAAAGAAAAGAGCATTTTTGTCAGAAATAAAATCTCTCTGCACACAATTTCAGCAACTTTTCCGACCACCTAATTGTGCATGAGAATGATACAAGTAAGACTGGCAGTACAAAATGGAAAGAGGGTGATGAAATAATTAATTTTAACTCTCAGAGTCAAACCTTGAGTCAATAAATGTGGTTGTAACTTTTTAGTCTGTGGATGAAACCCTAGTGTGTGACCATTCAAATGAAAGCTACTGAGCTGTACTTTCAAGTGGTGCTGTTTGTTTTTGATAATTAATTTTGCAAAATAAAATTCAAGATTTTTCCCTACGTTTTGAACTGAGCACTCTTGGGAGTGAAAGGGTTAAATTAAATGTCATGGTGGATTGAAAGATTTGTACATGGCAAAAGGTTATTGGAGCGGAAAGTCCAACAACTTTTTTGCATAAAAAACCTCACCGGAAAGTTCTGGCTGTACTTGCTTCAGGTTAAAGCTCTGAGGAAACAGATCAAGCACTCCTTCAAATCCATCTTCTCCAGTTTGAGCTTTGTCGTATATCAATTCAGGATCTACAATAATTATTATGAAACCAAATAAAATTGCTAACTAAAGGAAACTATTGGTTTTGCAAGGTACAATTTACAAATCATAAAGTGCAAAATACAAAAAAAATAAATTGTTTTTTCTAAGGTTTTTTTTTTCAATATCCAAGTGGCCAGTCTAAATGTAGTCTGAAGTGTCAGCCGCCTCCTCGCTCCAACCCCCCTCCCCCCCCCCCCCCCCCAGTCTAAATGTTGAAACTTCTAGACAGTTTACATTATATGTTCTTGTTTATACTCAATGTACAAGCTTAGGAAGCAGTCATTTTTCAGGGCCGTCAGGCAAAAACAATCTAGACAATGATACAGTTTCAATCAGCAGCTATATATATGCTTGGTGAAAATTAGGGTAGTTCAGTTTTTCATAGTTGCATTTGATTCATGTTATTTTGGGAAAATTAAAAGGAGCTACGTCATAATGGTGCATCTTGAAAAAATTGGCCATTTTTTTTCAAGTTCGCCGTTCGCAATCCGTCTTACATGTAATCTTGTCCATCCTCAACCATCCTTGTTCTTGTATGGTTAATTATCACCTCTTTGGTGTTTTTCTACCTTTACTAGTAAACTATTATTTTGAGGCTTTCTTCAATTTTTTTTTTTATTTTTTTATTTTGAAGGTGATTTTCCACTTCGCGAAAATATTGTGACATAGCTCCTTTAAAGAGTGACAACTGGCAACCTGACATAAAAAAGCCAGTTGCTAACTAGCAGGACTGGTGTTACTTACGATTAGTGAGTTTTTTTAGTTGGGTGATAAAAGCCAGAGACGATGCAGACATCCCAGATCCAGACTTAGATTTCAAAACTTCCATTCTTAACACTTTAGACTGTATTAGAAGTTTGTAGAGTTCTGACTGTAGAGGAGTCAAGCGACAACACACAACCTGTTCAACTGGTATTCATGAGAAAAAGAAAACAAGTCACCAAATAATAATGTAATAACATTTATTCACAATGAGATTTTTACCGGTCACCGGTACCCATTTATACTTTTGGGTGGAGAAAGGCAGTGTGAGAGTAAAGTGTCTTGCCCAAGAACACAACACAATTACCCTGGCCAGTGCTCGAACCCGGACCGCTCGATCTGGAGTCCAATGCGCTAACCTGAATTAGGCCACTGCGTCTCTCACAGAGTAACCTAAATTACAGTTGTTGTAAAATGTTGGAGTTTGAGCCAGGCCACTTTGCCCAGGCCAAAATTTAATGAGAACAACAGTCGCTGAGAGCTGGAAGGATGAGAGTTGCACAGTCAAGAACTTTCTTTGACTCTTATCAGCCTGGACAACTCTCAATTTGAGCAGGTTCAAATTCAATGAGGGTGTACGGAAGTGAACGTGAGTTGACGAGATACACCAAGAGTGCATTCATGAGAGTGTCAGGCCCAATGCATGACACAGGGAGAGTTTGTTTATTTGTTTGTTTATTGTTTGGCCTTGGCTTCATAGACATGCAGTCACTTTACTCTCACAGTGCCTCTCTCCACCCAGATGAATTATACAGTCAAAGCTCTCTGAGCAGACGCTCTTGTAAGTGGACAGCTCTACTTATGGCCGCCTTACGGGAGCTACGACAGTGTAATTGGGTATTGTAAGGCAACCTGTCAAAAATGCTTCCCGGTAACCTGTGATGGACAAGCATCCCTCAGCAACCCATTCAAAGGGAGTAGTCAATTCAAGACTCCTAGCTAGTCACTTAATGCTATATGGAAACTAGAGTAAAGTACTGGCCTGATGAACAACTATAATGGTACTATTGCAGACAACGAGGTAACAACTTTAAAGAAAGATACTGATAAAAATAATAACTTTAACAGACAAACCTTTCACTGGCAAATATTTGGACAATATTGATGCTAAAAGAAAATAAAGAAAATATTAGACCTGTACACTTAATTAAAAATAATTAATAGCCCATACATTCTATCTAATAGAAGTAATGCAATTTATTTTATTTTCATAAGTCTCCGAATGCCATGAAATTTACATGATCTACATGTACAGTACCGTGGTCTCTGGGTTCATTTTTTTATTTTTTATGCTCTCAGCTGGCGTATGGAGCATAATAGCTTTAATTTGAAAATGACAAGCAATAAAACAGTACCACATGACAGTACTGGGCCCGGTTGTTCAAAGCACGATTAAGCTAATCCTGGATTAGCGTGAATTTTGATTTCAGTTTTGTAACTTTTCAGTGAGATTTTCTGTTTATATTTTTTGCTTTTTAGTTTTGACTTTGACTAATGTCAAACTCCACAAAATATTATCATGGAAAACCACATTTATATAGGAGAAATTGAAACCTCGATTATTTGTTAATCCTGGATTAGCGTTAATTGGCTTTCGAACAACTGGGCCCTGGTCAATAACTTTCAATTGAATGGTCACACACTACGGTTTCATCCACAGACTTAAACGTTGAATCACCTTGTACAGCATATTAATAAACAGTACCACATGAAAGTACTGCTCAATTAAGATTTCAATTGAATTGTCACATGCAAAGTACAGTTTCATCCACAAACTTAATGACTCTCAGGAGCTGAGTGGAAAAAAGAAAGGAGCTGATCTAGTGATGTAGGGTTAAAGCAACTTACCAGTTCTTCTAATAATACACTTGTTCACCAGGGAAGCAAGCTGTTAATAAAAAAAGAAACATATTAGAAATGTATTGGACAAAATATTAAAGTAAAGCCTTTACAAAGCCTTGTGGCTCTACAGGCTGGTGCTTAACTCTGGTTTCTCTACATGAAGACTGTGGCTAAGAGTATTGAGCTACTCCCCCTGGATGGGATGCTAGTCCATTGCAGGTTATCCCGCCCAGCATTTGTTGATCTGGTTACCCCAAAAGTTTTCCGGTACCCATTTATACCTTTGGGTGGAGAGGGGCACTGCAGTGTGAGAGTAAAATGTCTTGTCCAAGAACAAACACAATGACCCTGGCGGCACTCGGACTAGATGCCAGAGTCCAACATGAACTATTAGCTAGGGCAAGGTGTCTCCCACAAAATTAATAGTACTGTAATAATTTTTACTACTTATAGATTATCTTATCGTTGTATATTTTTACGAGTTTTTCTGTATTTTGACGAGCCCGTAGGATGAGTCAAAATACAAACAACAAGCAAAAATATGCAGCAATACTACACACGTAACTGTCTAATAACTAAAGAGATTTATTATCCAACTGCTTTTAGACCGTCAAAAAACGAAGAATTAGAAGCACACGTTTACAGTTTCCATAGCAACTAAATAACTATTACCTCTGTCAATTTTTCTGCTCCTTTCTTGTGGTCTGCATCAGATGCATCAGCATCTCTTCCCCTCAAAATAGGATTCTCAAACTTTTTCTTGAACTCTGCTACTGTGCCTAAAAGTGTAATTAATAATAATTAATACAGTTACACCTCTCTGGGGTAGAATTAACTGTCCGTTGTTAACATATGACTGTTCGTCCTGAAGTTGCTAAGAAACATGACGTGTTTGCTGGTGCAATTGCTTTCGGAGTACTTGTGAGTGTTCGCGCTAGTTTCTGATTGGATAAAAAGATTTGGAAACTCTTCGAGTGCTTCCAGGAAGATTTGCCAAAACAGGAACTCATTCTGTCGACTGAATCATCTAGAATGAATTATTTGTTAACTTACCTAAAATTCCACTATTTACAAAATGAACCAGACTGAAATATTCCAATAAGTCATTCTGAATAGGAGTACCTGAAAATAAAGCAATAGTAAATGAATAATAATAATTAATTTTATTATTGTTACAATGTCTGTAAGAGCAAGAAACTTACTCACAGAGCTAGCTTGTGAATTGTTGGCCGACTTGGCAAATGTATTGAGGGCTAGCTTGTAATGGACTACATGTTGTAGCTTAAGCATCCAATTCAGGGAGAGTAGCAATGCTCATAGCTACAGTACCTAACGCTAGCGTATGACACTCTGTAGTAGCAGCTACAGTATATAGATGATAAATATTTTATTTGTCTTTTGTTACTTTGTTATTTAATTCCATGTCAGGAGTACATGATCTGTGTGGGAGGAACATTTGGTGGTATAATGGTAAGCATGTTGCAATTATTGGACACTGAGTCAAACGATCCAGGTTCGAATGCTGGCCAGGCTCACTGTGTTTTGTTCTTAGGCAAGACACTTCACCCTCACAGTGCCTCTAGTCTCTGACCACCCAGGAGTATACACTGTAAATGGGTACCGGGCAGCCTGACAAAATGCGGTAGACTTATAAGCATCCCATCCAGGGGTAGTACATGTAACTTCCTTTAGCTACCACTTGGCACTAATAAAAATGACTTGTATAAAATGTGGAAAGAAATGATGGTAAATGAGAAATATATTATTCTGTCAGTGACACGAGCTATTGGGAAAAAAATTCTGAGTTTCCCCAAAAGGAGTCGAACATATGACCTTCCACACACCGGTCGGACGCTCTACCACTGAGCTACAGGAGACTCGTGGGAGCTAAATAGGCCATAAATTAAAATTAACAAACATAGTGCTAGGATTAGATTTGTCTATTTATTCAGTCAGTGACATATCCAATCAACATATTCAAGGTTCTCCCAACAGGAGTTGAACCTAAGACCTTCCTGTCACAAAAATTTCAAAATAAGGTTATTAATTAATTATTAATTTTATTATAATTTATTATATGTAATTTATTATCCACCTGATAAGAGTACCCTTTGTGTTGTCTTTAATTTATCCAGAGCCTGGTATGTCTGGCTTTCTAAATTCTTTAGTCTGTGCCCCTGCAGTGGAGGAAAAACCAAACACATGAATTTTACAGTGTATCTAAAGATGTAATTATTATTGAACAAATTCAAAAGCAACCAAGTACCAAAACTCTTGTCAGTATAATATTGTAAATAAAACCCCTATTAAGCAACCAATTGGCCACCTTTTAGCCGTCCTGATGAGAATAAATATTAAATATCCTTATTGTTTGAGAAGTGAACAAGTGGTCAAGCAGTTTAATTGCAATAAATACTAATATTGCTAAAGGAAGCCAAAATTGTTTTTTGCTTCAACGGGATTTGAACCCATGACCTCGCGAATACCGGTGCGATGCTCTACCAACTGAGCTATGAAGCCAACACATTGGGAGCAGGTCAAATTTGTAGTTAAAATAACTTCCTTATTGTTCTTACCCCTATAAATATTAAGCAGCCACCAAGTATTTAATACACATAGTTTGGCCTTGTTTTGAAAAAGCTGATGACAGATTTAAGAGTCCGAAATAGAAGGTGACAACTGATAAAAACATTCAAACACACGTTTTATTATCGTCTGGATGTGATTCCGTTGTCACTAGTCTATTATTTCTCTGAATTTTATTGTATTTGTTTTATTCTCCTGAGCTTCTGAGTCATGTTAGAATTTTACTATACCATCAACATTTTAAATGTAATTTATTTCACCTCATCACAGATGACTAATCCAACAGGGCCAGATTGTAACACCGAGGCATGAAGTCGGAAAGTTTCATATGAAATGATTAACACTGGATAAGCTGTGCGCTTTCTTTGCTGAGACATAAACATTCCTGAAGAAGTAAAATACAAAATAAATAAAGAAATGCATGATGAGCTCAATTGTTTAGACAAAAATGTCAACATCTGATTACATTTGTATGTAAATTATTATAATTATTAATTAATTAAGATTTATATTGTACAAATTTCATATAAATGATCAAAATGTGTGACTCACAAAATTCAAATAAAATAATAAGGAAATATACAAACAGACTAAGTATAATTTATGCTGGAATGTTTCGGATCAACAACAATAATAAAATTTTATTATTAAATCTCTGTTTGACTGTTCAACTCTCTTGTTTCTTAACTGTACAATCATACACTTGTCTATTTAATAGTACACTTAGTTAATTTATAAAGTTAAGAAACATGAGAGAAAGTTTGGATAATTTGAAAGATACATGTAACTGAGCACTCTGTTTTCACAGGCAGAAAAATTGTTAACATCCTAAAAATTACCGAGCCAAACCTGAAGATCATCAATGAACAATGTGTTGTCTGTTATAATAAATTATTTTAATTTAAATGTGGTCTATATGTGAAATGGACTATGTCGGTTATACTAAACAACACACCCATCAGCGCATTGCGGAACACTGAGTTGTCGAAACATCAGTCACCAACAACAGTCCTTTTCAGGACTACACTGTACCTCACCTGGATGATCACACTAGACAAAATACTGATACTCCTAGCTGCCAGGTTAAGAGATCATTTACTAAATAATTAAATAATACATTGTACATTTGTCAAGTCTTACCAAGTTTTTTGTCAATTTCATTCTTTGTCCCAGAATCAATGGCCAAAGCAGAAATTCTTCCAGCAAGCCACTTATGCAGTTCATTGTACCAATTCTGATATTACAGAAAAAAGATCAGAAACTAATACTTATTAATTAACCCAATAACTCCTAAACTGGCCAAAACCGGCCAAGAGGAGACCATGGACTTGTACCACTTGTGACATCATCAAATTTCATGCCAGAAGTCAAGATGTTTTTGATATTCAGCTGATAGAGTAGTCCGAAAAATATCTAAGAAGCATGCCTAAACGAGCATGAAACGTTGAATTGGGCCAGAGATACACCCCAAAAAGCTTGGAATTTTGCCTCCATAATCAAAGAAAAACACAACCTTCCTTACCATTGACACTCTTTGTTAAAAAATTCACTTTCCCAAACGTTTAGGTAGAAACTTTTCCAACGTGAACAATGGCGACTGAAAGGCCAACACAGCCACAAAAGAAAGTGAAAGAAAAAGGGGAGCAAGAACAGCCAAAAAAGGGAAAGAAAAGCTTGAAGTGAGTGTGTCAAAGTTTTTGATTTGTGCGCATGCCCAAAGAAAATATTGAACTGCTGACTTCAAAGTACAAGGAGATGTCACTCAGTAAGTTAGTTATATCGTGTTGTAAACTAATTTTTAGACAGTTGGGCTCACTGTAAAGTGTTGAGATTATTTAACGGCCAGAAGTAGGCATCTGGGGTGTTTAGATTGACAGTTTTTTTCAATGGGTTAATTAATATTTCTTTTACATTGTACATGTAAGTTACAATGTCTAAATTACCTTAACAAGACTTGATGGTGCAACAATAATAATTTTGTTGGCTATTGGCTCACCTAGAAGAGAAAAAATTAAAATATTCATTGTAGAGATTTCAAAATAATAATTATTATTAGTATATACCAAACCAGTGAATAGCGCTTTTCGCGCGTTCTGATTGGCTAGCTCGGAGGTGAATAGTCTTTGCTATTCACCTCCGAGCAAAACAAAATGGCCGTGCGTTTTGCTTCTTTGATCAAAGCAGAAATTACTTCCATAAACGAGACCACTACACGTCACTGTGTTATCAAAAATACCTGAAGATATTTAGAGGTGATCATTTGTAGCAAGTTTAGTCGTGTCACTAAATAAAATCGCCAAAAATGTCGTACAAAATGTTTTGTTTACTATCGAGCAAATAGCTAGAGTAAGAACGTGACAACGCTCAGTTGTAAATAATTCCGAACAGTTTTAAAAGTCTTTGAAGTGGTTCCGAACGCTGTCCAGTCCAACTACATGTAACTTTAAAATTCAATTCCTACCTGAAATCCTGAATACAGCAGTGTCTTTCAAAAAGCAAGAAGTCCCTGCTGCCAACGATTTAGTTTTGTATTCGGATCGACTAATCTCGGTCTCACTACGCTAGAAAATATTCATGTTGCCGTATCATGATCATGCAAGAACTGCCCAAATGCTGTGGCTTCTCCAAACTTTACTGCTTCTCCCCTCCGGTAAATTAAAAGCAAAAACATCAGACGGTGGATGCAGTCACACCAGTGTGAGAAATAATTGAACTGGAATTACGAAAACGTCTTCGGTTAGGCAGCATCTTGACCATCTTGTTCAGTTTATAACGGCACTTGCAGCTTCAACATCAGTTTATCAGGCAATAGAAACTGACAGAACTTGTAAAATACGAGAAAATAGAACTCTTCGCCTTTGGTCCATCAGTAAAAACGGAAAAAAATAATAATTTTCCCCTTGAAATCGTCAAAGTCCAACATACGAGACATGTTGATCGCCTGATGTTGTCATGTGACTTTTCCCGCGCTGTCCTTGGTCGCGCGTAGGGTTCCACTTTTAAAGGATTTTTCCGATTTTTCGCGGTAAAATAAATCTATAATTTTGGAGCTGGTTTGGTATATACTAAAACAATAAGCGGCTCGGTAAATATCCACCACTATCCACCTCCACTTCGGTGAATAATTGTTAATTATTATATCATTTATATTAATAATATTCCAAGATGGTGGCCGGAGCACAGAAATGAATTCAATAATAATTAAATGTGATGCAGCGCATGAAATTGATAAATAATAATGCGAAACATTTAAAGAGATTTAAAGAGAAAGAGATCTTTGCAGCAATTATCTTACCATCTGGGCCTTGTTTCTGAAATTAAACAGAGTTATTAAATTAAATATAATTAGCAGGTGTAAAATCCAATACTGGGCAGACTATAAATTATATATACACATGAGTTTTATTATCACCAATATCAAATCTAAGCGACCTACATTGTAAAACATCCATGTTGGAAAGCTGCACTGAATAAAAATATACTCACCACTAAAGTCCATATCAATGTGATGCATTGCAACGTTTTCCCTAATCCCTGAAAACAGATTTAACCATACATTTTTTAGCAAGCAATAGTAATTATAACTAGCTAGTAAGCAGATACCACAGCCACCAGGTAAGTGTATATAAGCCAGGGTTTTTGCAACTCCAAGAACAGGGCCACTGTCCATTTGCCACTTTAGAAATGAGAAGCATTCTGGGGCAAGTCACATCTTGCAGTCGCTTGTGAGACAGTTACTGGGGATGCGTAATCAAGCTGGCCGCCATTTTGACTCCAGTAACGGTCCCACAAGTTACTAGTTACGAGGTGCGACTCGCCTCAAATTGCTACTCGTTTAGAAACGAATGGAAGGCCAATGCCTGTACGAATCAGGTGATAGCAAGATTTTGCCAATGAATGAGGCTTGTTTATCAAGTCAATCATATACATGTACATGTACTTGTCCAGACTGTTCTTGTTCGATCCGTCACACTACATAAATTTATAATAAAAATGGAATGAAATGGTCAGGAGCTTGGTTCAACTTACCATCTCATCAGCCATGATACATCCATGGCTGCCATTGATCCTTTGGCCAGTCACACAGTCATACAAAAACTTTACACCCTGAGAGGATTAAATTACAACTATGATATGAACTCAAATTACATAAAGTGTCTTTGACTTGCCCAAGAACATGTACATGTAACACAAGGACACTGAGCATGTACACACAAGTATGGCTGTGCTTCATTGGGTGCTAAGCCAATCAAGCCTCATAAATTGGGCATAGTTACATGTAGTGTAAATACAATATTGATCACTTTTGGACTAGCATCCCATCCAGGGGGAGTAGCAATACTCCTAGTTGCTTCGTACTACGAAAACCGGGATAAGCTCCGGCAGTGTGGACCAGTTTGGCCAGAGTGCGGCTTTTCCTTTACCTTCTTTTTGAGAATGAAAGCGATATTTAGCTTACAGATACAACAGAGTTGCAATATGTGAAAAAATGCTGAAGAGATAAAACAGTGTTTATTAACTAACATACCTGTACATGTATCTACTTGAGAAGAAAGTCAGTGTCACTCTTACCTCTCTTTGGTGAGGACGGAGAACTTTGCCAAGCAGTGGATCGACAACAACTGTTTAAATGTAAACATTACAACTATTAAAGACAACCTACATGTATATGAAGGGTATCACACTCAATAGCAATCTCATTCCCAGAGTCCTCATTATCCTTATCCAGCGGCTGTAACGGACAACAAGGACCTCTGGGATAGAGTGAACCGCCTGACCTGCACAGTAAGACCGGAAGTCCAAGAATCTTGGCATCCATTAGTTTAAACATGGAGTCGAACACATGCGCAGTAGAACCAGAAGTCCAAGAATCCTGTCAGAGGTCCTTGTTGGCCGCTCCACTGCTGGACAAGGGTAACGAGGACTCTGGGAATGAGACTGACTCAATAGTAGCATTAACATGGCACGTTATATCAGTCAATAGCTCTTGAAATGTCAGTTGACATCAGGATTCAAAATCTCCAAAATTCCCCAACGATGGCTGACAACTTAGACCACAACTCGCTGGCACTGAAAACGCTACAACGTGCTTGCAATGACCTGCCTGAGCATGCACTGTCAGAGCTCTTTGTTGTTTTAAACTAAGTTAAGTTGCATTTAACTGCATTTAAAATATAAAATTCCTGTAATTCTTGAAAGTGATACTTTTTTTAAACAACTTAAAATAATTATTGTATCTTACCATGAACTTCTTGACTCTCCCTGAATGACATTGGTGAAAAAATAAAAACAAGGTAGATGAAATAACTGTTACGGATTAGCCTGTGAAACTTGGCTGGTTGTTTCACACCATCACTCAGTGGTAAAACAATAAGCAAAGGACAACTGGCTACTTTTGTACATCACGTAAGTCTACAGACCACATGATAGTATGATTTATACAGTCGAACCTCCACTAACGGCCACCTCTCTACAATGGCCAGGAATTTTCGTCCCAACCGTACACCGATACATACACTTTACTCTAATTCTAACCTCCCTACAACGGCCAGTTATTTCGGCCCCAAGGTGGCTGTTGTAGAGAGGTTCAACTGTAATCATGTGGTGATAATGAATAAGACCAGATGGTATTATTTATTAATTATTATTATTGAAACAAGTCTGTACTGTCATACAGTCATGTATTTTTTTTAAATACGGTACCGTACTTTATTTAAACACAAACACATTACTATGTACACTTAGGGCTTCAACAGACTAGACCAATAATAAAAATATTATTGGTCTAGTTAATAATAGTTGATAACTATTATAATGCATTTAGAACTTTGTCGATCATAAAAAGTTGTTTACAACAAAAAAACCCAGTGTGTGAAGCAAGTTATTGATCTATAAACAAAATTTAAAAATTCAGTTGACCCTCCGCTAATGGATAACTCCCGTAGGCGGACACCTCTAGTAAGCGGACACTTGGTTATTTTCCCAGCTACATGTACATACAAACACTACATTTTTAACCTGACTGTATTTATTTACATGTACGATAAGTTAACTTATCGACAATAAAACAGTTAACCATTTCAAAAGGAAAACTGTCTACTTTTATTAGTTTTCAATTTGTGGGCAAAATTTAAATACCCTTTGATTGAGTCCATTAATTTGTTTCTGTGAAATCACTAAAATTAATTCTCGCAAAATATGGCTCTATCATTTTCGCAAAAATTAGTGAGAATAAGATACTTTATTATACGACATGGCATTTTAGAGTGCGAATACGCACCAAAACGAGTGCAAATATAAGACCGTATTACATGGGTCTTAGTCCCCCTGACCGCGCGCTATGGAAAACACTGTTGAAAGTCTATATTTTTGGAAAGATATTATGTTGTATAATAAACAATTTATTCAGCAGAAAGTTGTGTAATACGGCTGGGAAGTTTTACTCGTCAATGTTTATTTTTTCGAAAAAATAAAAACTGGCCAGCTCGTAAAAATACTCCTGGAGCTGTATTACACAACTTTCTGCTGAATAACCTCTTTGTATACTTACAGATCTGCTGTAAGCTTCTCATGAGCCGTGAGTTCAGGTGGAGAATATAAAACCAGAGCGTCTTCTTCAAAAGGATCATGAAGTGCTCTGCGAGGCCCTTTTCTCTTGATACCAAGCCCTCTTGTATAGGTACATCCTAAACAACAAGAATTAAAATTAATAGAACTTTATTTAATAGAACTTTAATACTCAAATGTTGTTTTTCTAGTCATTTCATGCAGTAGGTAAACTGGAGTTATAATAACGTTGAACAGAGCAGAGAACCAGCAGTGGACTTATATTTCATTCAGGGGAGCAGCAATATCAGTGGCGGATCCAGGGGTTGGTTCGTGTGGTCCGGACCCCCCTATCAGACCTGAGGGGTTTTTTGCTTTCACCATTATACATAGCAAAACCATCCCCAGGATCCACCAAAATGCACTTTTCAGAGCTTGAAGCTTGAAATCTCACTTTTTTCTGCCCCCCCCCCCCCCCCCTCTGGTACCCAACCTCTTCTCTCTCCCCCCCCCCCCCCCCCCCCCCCCCACCAAAACAAAAATATATATGTTCTTCTACTTCAAATTTTCGGGCAAACCCTCGGACCCCCTTATCAAAAATTCCTGGATCCGCCCCTGAACATAGTTGCATTATCCTACAGAAACTGAGCAGAGTTTTAAGCACAGCAACAATGATCAGCTGACAGGTTTTAAACAGAGATTCATAATATTTTAATAATGGCCGGCAGATCATTACCTTGATAGTTTAGAATGGGAACTTTGAAAGGCTTGGCAAGAATCTTGCGAATCAGCACCTCCTGCATTGATGAAAAACAGGAAACATAAACTCTACATGTACATCTACATCAATGAGTACATGTATACATGTATGTACAGAAGTTTCTTTGTTGTTATTATTTGAAACTTTCCTTGCCCTATCACAAAACAATTATATGTGGCTAAAATTTATTTTAGGCTAATTTAAAATCAAACAATGCTGGTCAGCGCCCCCTCACATCACAGTGGCCATGCGCACTGGGGTGGTTGTTTGGGGGGGTTTGCAGGGGCTGCAATGTTTCCAAAATATATCAAAAAGGTTCTGATGCTGCTGTTTAAAATCCTGAATACTGAGTGCGAGCATTGACAATCAGTGAATTCATACATTATTAATTTAAAATTAATTATTAATTAATTAGTTATTATGGAAGTGTGAAAAGAAAAACAGACCAAGTTCATAATTTGGCAAACATAGTTACATGAGCTGAGAAGTCGCTTGAGTCGTGGTTTTCTTGAGTGGAAAGTGGAGCAAGTACTCTTCTGATAACATCAGTGCTGTCATCACCTCGGGTTGGACCAAGCTTGAACTTCTGGGCAAAACAATAATTATTAAAATGAAATAATGCACAAGTGGGAGGCAGTGGTCAGTGATGTGTTGGACTCTGATCTAGAAGTCCCAGGCCATTTACATTGTGTTGTGTTCTTGGGTGAAACAAAATCTTACAGTTAAAAGTTCCTCTCTCTACCAAGGAGTATACTATGTAAATGAGTATCAGCAATTCGGGAGGGATAGCATGCAACAGCCTACAGTAGTATCCCATAAATTCCTAGTTGCTTCATGCTATGCAGGGCTCAAGAGAGATGGGAGATGCGACAGATCACTACAATAGCTCAGTTCGTATAGAGCAACAGTAAAAACATAAATTTTGAGGGTGACAGGTTCAAAATCCGACCAAGGTCAAATATTTTTTGCCTCGTCTGGTTTCACTTCCTTACTAGGGTAGCCAGGAATAATCTTACTACGCCTTTCAATGACATGTGAACTTTCGTTTTTCGCTGCCGTCAATCATTTTAGCAGACCTCTCGGAAAACAGAAGTTCACTTCAATAAGTTCAAAAGGTCTACATGTAACACTCATTCATTGGAAATGTGGAGGTTTTGCTCCCATTCGAGTTTGCACCATCCGAGTTCGCATCACACTTATCAAGTTCGCACCATTTGTTTGTCTTGTTTGTGGCCTCGGTGCAAACTCGGACGGTGCGAACTTGAATGGGAGCGAACCTCCTGATTCCATTCAGAGCACTTCATGAATTCAATTTACCCAAATAATAAGCTTACATGTATATATACATGTATAAACATTAAATCTTGTTGATGTCATGATTATTAATGTGGCTTCATTATCATTCCAGGTCAGACCTTCATCAATAATTTATTAGGATAACATTGAATACCTTTAATGTAAGCTGCAAGGGTAGGCTTGCATAGGCTTAATGTACGTACGTTGTAAGCTTAAAACCACTTGTTTTCAGTCTGCATTAAAATGTTCTTTTCTTTTTCTCACCTGTTTACGTCTATTTCCACTTTCTTCTTCCTCAAAACAGTCTTGCTTCCTTTTAAGAATCTGACTCGGAGCAAGAGATCTCCTCTGTAAAAACAAACAACATAATTATAAGCTCAACAACAGTCTACAACACGGATAAAAGTAAAGCTAGATTTTAACCTGCATCGATCACGTACAGTGCATGCACCTTAATATTATCCAGAAGTGAACTGTCTAACAACGTTTCACATTTAGTTTAGCACCTATCAATGGAACAGTAGAGTTGTTGGAAACTTACCATGGCTCTAAATATCTAAAAACCGCTTGAACTTCATCCTGTAAACGCGAACACAACAACGACACGACACTTCCACTTCGAAATCGGCGCCATATTCCGCGGATTTGCAAATTCTTGCACTTGGCACCAGTCCACCACGGACCGAGCAAGGACTGGGGAAAATTCATCATTCCCGGCGTTCCTTCCGGTCCCTCCCAGCCATTGACATGATTATTGCCATCACGCCAAAAATAAAAGTACTGGATGCAATTGCAGGCCAAGATAATGTAAGGTGTAAATATTAATAAGAGACTTTAAAAAGGGCGCATTCAGGGCTAGTTTGAACCCTACTGGCCTGGGAGTCTGCATCTTATTACCCTGGGCCCAACCTCGTTATCCAAGGGCAAAGAATTCCAGTCTTTTATCGTTCTCGGACCGGTGTCTCAGGTGTCTACTGCTCAGTACTCTCCTGGATGGGATGCTTGTCAGCCGCGGAAGTCTTGAACGCCGCAAAAAAACATCTTACAAATAATTAGATTTTCAACAACGTCCTGTCATAAAGTAGCTATGTCACGGTTGGCGCATCTTTAAAAAATTGGCCAATTTTTTCAAGTTCGCCATTCGCAATCCGTCTTAACCTTCTCCATCCTCAACCATCCTTGTTCCTGTTTGGTTTATTATCACCTCTTTGGTGTTTTTCTACCTTAGTAAACTATTATTTTGAGGCTTTCTGCAGTTTGAAGAGGATTTTGCACTTCGCAAAAATGACTTACAATATCGTGACATAGCATGGGAAATGAACTGTTTGAAGGTATCAACAGAGCACCAGCCCACCCAAACTCCCGTTAATTTAGTATCACCCCCTTCCACCCCCAAGCAAAAAACTTGACACGGAGCTCACTTTACAGACTATTGATCCTCTTTGCTAGTTTTTAAAATAGCTATGTTAGATTCTAAATTGAGAGCAAAATTCGAACAAGAAAAACATTAATTTGAGGAGGGGGAGTTAAACCGGATACTGAACCAACAACAGACTCAACCCACATATAACTTCCGGACGGAATCCGACCCGGGCAACATTGAGTGGTGGGCGCAAGTTTGTGTGGCATCGGCTCTCTCAGAAACTTGCACTCTGTTTACTTTTGCGCCCGCTACATGACCTAGGCTGGGAGCGCTTACCCAGGGGGGCTGGCCGCGGAAGAAGACTTACCCAACTGTGCCGGGCCAAATTTTTTTTACGCCCACTTCAAGATGGCGGCCATTTACATTTTGTATTTTTTTTAAGCGACTAAATATTGTTTCAGGTTAATCAACAGTTTAGAATTTGAATTTAGCCAACGTTTTACTGTTTGGGGTTAAAAAATTGTTTAAATTTTGATGTTAAGTAGCGATTTTATGATTCGTTCGTAGAAACTGCAGGTTAGTATTGGTCAATATTAACGTATCTTTACGGGTTTATTAACTGTGTTCTCTTTTTTGTGGAAAAGTCTTAACGCCGCCATCTTGCCGCCATCTTGAAGTGGGCGTAAAAAAAAAATGTCTGCGCCGGTCCCTGTTCTCCGCAACAAGAACAGACTGTTTTGAGATTTTCGCTTTGAATATTCTCCTGGGCGACCACAATTTCATATTAGAGTATAGTAAAACCAAAGTCAGATCACTGTAGCCGATCACAATAAAACAAAACAAGGAACCAATCAGAACTCGAAGCAAATACAAGCGCGGGAAAACGCGTGCGACCAAGTTACGATTGGTTTTAGTTTGGCATCATGATCTGATTGGTTAAGAAAGTGGCGCGAGTTTTATTTGCGAAATTAGGAAGCATGCCATAAAACGTCCACTTGCCAAAAATTAGCTCTCCATTGCAATTTGCGGCTGAGATTTGGGCACTTCAGATTTTAATTTATCTATACAAACCCTTCTAATTTGCGTCTGTTCCTTCAGTTTAGAACATAGGCACAACATTAGAGAGGTTTGTAAGGGACGGTACCAAACTTTGAACCTCTATATATTCTGTTCTATTCATGCTAACAAGTTGAAATGTTGTGGCTGATCATACAGCAGCAATCTTTATCTAATAATGGAATTTTGAGGCTTGATAAAAATAATTTGAAATTTTGTGACGTTACCGGCTTTACCACTCTATTATACTGTCGATTGTTTGATTTTTGGTTCGGGAAAATATTACTGATAAAAGGGTTCAACGTGTGTGTTAAATATCATGTGATCATTCTCTTTGTATAATATTTCTTCAAGTTGGAGACTGGTTGTCTGCGTTCACCCAGAGAACGTCTCTATGTCCTCTATCGAGCAGCGGGCAATCGGAAAACGGAGAAATCCTTGAATAGTCTGGCTAGACTAAGCTGCGATTCTTGCGGACTTCCGGCTTCGATTAACAGAAAGGAAAACAGTTATTAATGAGTTAAAAAGGTGTTGTTACTATTTCGGCTGGAAGTATGATAAATTAACAGGTTGGATCACGCTATACAGTCAAGGTGATTCCTTGGTATTGCACTGCGCATCCTTTCTGCGCATAATTTCGCGCGTAAGTAGCGCGCGCAAAAAAAACATGGCGGCTTTCTTTGTGGCAATGCTCGCCAGAGAGGAAAATGATCATTTTCTCGTAAAACGAGCACGGTGACCTATCATTTTTCGCATATTTTAAGTCTAGTAATCATCTTCTTTCTATAAAAGGAGTATAGACCAATTCCTATGGCAGAAAAAATAATAATCACTGGAAACGTGAAAAAATACGTATTGGTTGATTTTGTAAGGAATTTATATGAGGTATTTTTAGCCCGGGGGGTACTCCCTATAATGGACTATACGGGGAGGCTCCGCCCAAAAGGGGTCCTTTTTTAGGCTCGAGGTATGTGAAAGGGTAGGGATTTCACGAGTTGAAGTATATGAAAGGGTAGGGATTTCACGAGTAAATTATATTATTGTTTGGTTAACATCTCTACCGTAATGCTTGATGATTTCTGGTGATATATATTGTTCATTAAGTTCATTACAAGGATATAGAAAAGGGATGCAGTGCTTCTACTGTAGGTATGTGAAAGGGGTACCATTTTCATAATTTCTATGGAAGTTATATGAAAGGGGTACCTTTTCTGTGGAAGGTATATGAAAGGGGTACCATTTTCTATGGAAGGTATATGAAAGGGGTACCTTTTCTGTGAAAAATGGTATATGAAAGGGTAAGGGGTTGGACCTCTGGGCGGAGCCTCCCCGTATAAAACTTTTTTGAGTACCCCCCGGGATTTTTAGTCGATTATATCTCTTTCGCGGTAATGGTGATCTATTCTTTTTATTCTATATTTTGAAACATAACATCGCAATGTTCAACTGGGGAAAGTTTCAGAAACTTTCTAGTGCAACTTTTATTTCGATGGAATCACCTTATAAAAGGCGGACCTGTGAGAGTCGCAAAAGTTACGAAAACCGGAACAGTAGGTATATCATTTCTTAACGGATTAGGAAGTCGAAGCATGAATTGAAAGATTAGAACGTGATTAGAACGGCTTGCCTGAAACCCCACTGCGAGACAACCGTGTTTAAACTGGGATAAGAGGCAGAGAGGAAGAAAAGGCTTTCCTCTGAGCTGATATACAGCATTTACGGGGTTAGATTTCAACTGATTCGAGACATTATTATCGTTTGGACAGACAAAACATTTAGAGCTTCTATTGTTTCACGAAGTCGTTGTTTTTATTGGGCTGGAAAACAAATTGCGACTGTCGTATTAAAAGGGCACAGTTTCCCAATGCGTGCTGTGTTAAGGCGACTGTCTGGCTATGATCGCGTGCGCGCTATCAAAAGTGACAAGTAGCATCACATTTATAACTCGTTGAGGTGAAAATGAAAAGTAGCTTAATCCTTGTGACCACCAGAGAAGAAGAGGGAAGCAACACAGTGTCCGCGTAAATTCTCCGCGTATACGTAAGTTTTCTTATTATTCTTATTCGTTGTTAACTTTAATACCATGATGAAGACATATGTAGGAGTCAATTGCAAATCGATTACTTACGATCTCCTCGTTTTCCTTGCCTAATGTCATCAAATTTTCATTATCAGCGCCTTCGTAAGAAAGTTGGGCTAATACGTTATCAGTTATACCGTAGTTGGGCTTTGGTTAACCGCTATAACGGCTAATTATTTGTTAATTGAATTGGTTGGTTCGCGGAATAGTATAGTTGTATACTTGCTTAGCGGTTTTAGCAAGTGAACGATTCCTTAAACCTCTCTTCCGAATTGAGTATCGTATTTTCCTGTCCAAGAAATAAAAATAGGAAATACCTATGTACGCATGTAACTGCTTAGACTGTCGGTAGAAACAACGGAAACATAATGAAATGAATCATCCTGTCTTCACTAACTGATTGCCGGATACACAAAACAACTTCACTAACAGCTTTCCTCTCTACAACGGCCAGGATTTTTCGTCCCGACATTTTACTCTTATTGAAACCTCCCTACAACGGTCACCTATCTACAACGACCAGTTGATTCTGCCCAAGGTGGCCAGTGTAGAGAGGTACAACTGTAGTACATTTTACGTCATCCCGATTTGCAATATAAGCTGCTTGATTAAATTTATGAGCCGTTTTCAGTACGTTTTTATTGAACGAGTTTGTATTAATAGCAATACAGATAACTAAGAAACATTCACCATTCGGCAGTTCACAGTATAAACGCATTAACATATTTATTACATATTAAAAATCAATTGTGAACAATCGATGCATATAGACATATGGTAGTTACATCACGTTAACTTAGGTGGTAGGTATGGAATGTATAAGATACATGGCATGTTGAGCTAAGAAAATGGCGATCTCATACTGCGACATAAGTGTAAAAACCTTACTCAAAATCTTCGCCTTCAACTTATCTGGTATATACATTTACATCTATACTTGGCAAAGGTGCTGCCATCACACCAAGATTAAAATAATAAAAGAAAAAGTGCTAAGTACAAGTGTAGGTCAAGATAACATGTATACGGTATTATCAAATTCCGCAAAACTCGACTGGGTTTTATTCAAGTATTGATACTTTATTTGGTAACGTGAATGGCGGTTTTAGCAACAGGAAAATGCATGTTTGTATAGTTGACTTATAACAATCTTTTGTTTGATCTGATGAAATCGTGATAACCTCAGTGCACTAATTCCTTTTTGCTTACATGGCTATGGAATGAAGGTTATCGATAAACTTGGCCGATACTACCAGAGGTCTCGATAACGTTATAGACCTCTGATACTACTCAATCGATCTCAAACATAACAAACCTGACGTCCTGAAGACTACGAGTTCAGTTTTCCTTCTCGATTCAGTGCAATTAGGCAACCTTGTCGGTTAATCCTTCCGCACTCCCAAGCCGAGTAGCTAAGAGTGCTAAGTTCAAAACCTGAATTTCATTTTGAAAAAGTGTCAAAAACAAACAGTACATGAAAGTACTTCTGCTCAATAGCTTTCATCCACAGACTTAAAAGTTAGAACCACCTTGTACAGCATAATAAGCAGTACCACATGAAAGTACTGCTCAATAGCTTTCAGTTGAATGGTCACACACTTGGGTTTCATCCACAGACTGAAAAGTACAACCACATTTCTTGACTCAAGGTTTGCCGACTCTGGGAGTGAATGAAGGGTTTAAAAATAAATTAACTAGCGACTTTTTTTCTTTATATACATGACGTTCCGATACGGATATCCTTGATGAATGTTAGTTTTAGCTTTAATAATTAGTTCACTCAGCAAAATCATCCACGTTAAGCAATGTTCTAACAAAAGTCTACCTCGCTTTGAAATAATCAGTCAGTTGGACCTGAAAACTACGAGCGCTTTGCACGCGGTGAGTTGTACATCTTTGTACATTAAAGGAGCTATGAAACGATATTTTAAGCCATTTTTGCGAAGTGCAAAATCACCTTCAAATTGAAGAAGGCCTCATAATAATAGTTTACTAAGGTAGAAAAACACCAAAGAGGTAATAATAAATCAAACAGGAACAAGGATGGTTGAGGATGGAGAAGATTAAAACGGATTGCGAACGACGAACTTGAAAAAAATGGCCATTTTTTTCAAGATGCGCCATCCGTGACGTAGCTCCTTCAATTTCTTAGCCGTCCTCTGCAGCCAACTACTGTGAAATGACCTAATTCTCGTTTTGTCAAGAACGTGAACCACCGTACGGTGATTTTTTTATAGTGTGAATTAAAAATATATATACGCCTAATTCACCTCGAGAATAGTGCTGACGCCTGTATAGACATTCGGTTAACTGCCGCTCGTTATAAGTTCTAAGCCCTGGGCTTATACAACTTCTCGAAACTTCGTTAAGGCTTTTGGGTGGGCTTATAAACGTAGGGAATGTAAACTTATAAACGTATGAAAATGTTTCAGTGGATGAGCTGATAAGAAACACTGAAGTGGACGCAGCAATTTGCAAGTCATAAGGAGATAAGGAAAAGGAGGGGGGCTTATATACGGGGGGCTTATATCCGGGGGGCTTATAAACCGGAATATTTATTTGTTAGCAAGGAGATGGGCCTATAACCGAGGGGGGGGGGGGGGTTAAAAAGTGATAGTTTACTAAATAGAGTTAGATAGTTGCACTGCTGAGATTCTTAAAGGAGAAGGTCACTCCAGAAAGCGCATTTTTTTTCCTCACTACCATTAAAAAGCCGGTAAATATGAAGATTAATTACTGACCGTAGTTTGAAGTTCCAAAGAGCCTCATAACCTCTTGAAATTTGCTCTCAAAGTGTCGAAAAATTCGACTACGGCCGCCGCCATTTTGAAGACTACTCAGAAACAAGGCCGCATAATCGTGACGTCATTCCGTGCAACCAGCTCTCCCGTTAAGCTCTCCCGCGCGCTGTCCTACTTCTCTCCCAGACTCCCTTCGCGCGGCCGTTCTTTTTCGCTTCGTCCCCACTATCCGAGAGCCTGTAACAGGCTAAGACAATTATAAGAGCCAAGTTGATTTTTGGTGAAAAGCGGGGCAAGTAGAGAAAATGTTCAGCATAAAGAGTATGTGAACCACTACGGTCACTACGGTGAATTTTTCACGTTTCTAGTTTGAATTAAACAATGCGTTTACATATACCAACTTCTATTTCTGTATCATAATCTGACAATCGACAAACGGCCCAATGGTTAACGTTATTGTAGCACCTCTTTTCCGACGACCCACTGTTCGAACGAGAACGCCCTTCTCTTGGTAAACTCAGCCGGCAATCAGTCTCTGGACAGAAGAAATATTATTAGGGAATGATATGTTAGCTATATGTTTACGCAGACTTTGTTTATAAAACATTTTAGTGTCCGCTTAGGGGAACTTAGAGATTCGACGAGCTTCGAGATTCGAACCCGGGTCGCATTGGTCGGGGATGCGAGTGCTCTCACCCCCACCACTGCGCTATCCCTGCTCCATAAGGTAATCCCGGGGGGATTATGCTATCACCTCGATGTCAGAAACGTCACGAGATGGAAAAGTTACTTACAGTTAATTGTTGGCAGTTCCAAGATTTTATGTGAAAAAATAAGCTCCTCGCCGCGGAACTAACTGAGCCCCCTTGAGCTACCGAACTTAAATTATTTAGCACCCAGCTGGTGCTCAATAGTAACACCGGCTGATCTAGTTATGGAAAACGTGGAAAACATAAACCGATAGATAATCGAAAAGGAATAGCCCGGCTTACTGAGATTCTCCTGTAAGGCCGTCCTAACCTTTCTTTTTGAAGTAAAGAATAAAAAATAACAAAATAAAGAATAACAAATAACAAAAGAATAAAGAATAAAGAATAAAGAATAACAAAATAGTATTAAAATACTATTTTGTTATTCTTTAGAGGTTTCAATATTTGATCTGGCCTCTAGAGAAATCTAGATATGTAAACGTAAGGACATAGACAAATCCTAGCAGACAAAGTAACTGGGTCGCGTGATTGAGAAGAATTTGCCTCTCAGACAAGCTTAACACCAAAAAATCTCAAACTAAACAACTTATCGCCGTAGAAAAATGCAACCTTGATACACTTACAACTTTTCTGGACGTCAATTTGTTTTCATAATCGTATGAAAAGTGTCAAGAATGTAGATACATAGCACGTTAACTCGTATAAGACTCTTTCTAAGACTGAAGGCTGACTGTCAAATGGCCAAAATTTGAGCGAATACTGACAAATGCCCTGATATTTTAAGGTCATTCCTTAGTATTGCACTGCGCATCCTTTCTGCGCATAATTTCGCGCGTAATTAGCGCGCGCACATTAAAAACATGGCGGCTTTTTCATTGTGGCTATGCTCGCCAGAGAGGTAAATGATTGTTTTCTCGTAAACGAGCGTGGTGACCTATCATTTTTTTTCGCATATTTAAGTCTAGTAATCATCTTCTTTCTATACCAGGAGTATAGACCAATTCTCAGTGCAGGGAAATTAATAATCACTGAAAACGTGAAAAAATACGTGTTTTTGGTTCATTTTGTAAGGAATCATGAGGTATTTTAGTCGATTATATCTCTTTCGCGGGGCTGGTGACCTATTCTTTTTATTCTATATTTTGAAACATTACATCACAATGCTCAACTAGGGAAAATTTCAGAAACTTCCCAGTGTAACTTCTATTTCGATGGAATTACCTTAACTGACAAATCGTGTATTAACCTGAACAGATTTCCCACGCAAATTTGTACTAACTTATAATTAACAATTATTCGCTGAAGGCGAAGTGAATATTGGGGAATATTCCCCGAGACGAAGTCGAGGGGAATATTCGCCAATATTCACGAGCCTGAGGCGAATAATTGTTTTATAATATACAAATTGTAGGGAAAATGTCGAATTTCTCCGAAGAAACTGGAAAAATACGAAAATATTCCGCCATTTTTTCCCCGAGACAAAAACATTTGAACTTCGCGGCATTTCCAAATAAGGTAGAGAGGGTATAATGCCTCTGAGACCATGAGTAGGGAACCAATCAAATTGCTTGAAAATGCATTATCCCATGGTTAGTATATTATAATTACGTATATCATTTACACCCTCCCAAAGATGTATCATCGTACAACTTTCTGCACCCATTTAGAAACTCCTCTTCTTAATTAAAAGCCGACCACAAACCTCCTTATTTAGTGCTAAGACGCATTTACACCCAAAATTCCCAACATGCCGACATTCATAAATATCAGTCGTTTTTCTATAGGTAACGCTTTTAGCAAACGCTAGTCTAACAGGGGCACCCAACGACAACATTTCTCTGTAGGTGTCGGAACGTCGTTTTTAAGTTATAATTGTGCTTTCTGTGCAGTTTAATGACTTATTTGTAAACGCTAAGAAAAATGTATCTTTTCGGATACGACTTAGCTGAACTTTCAAATATCAGAAAATTTTAGGGCTTGAAATCGTATTACCCGAATTTATGAGCTGAATTTACCTTTTCGAAAATCCTAGAAAATTCGAGATGACATTTCTCTAACCGAATATCTGAAGCGATTATAGGCCTTCCGAACAGATATTCCATCGAAACGATCCGTTGGGTGCCCCTGGTCTAAGCAGCTCCAAACTTGAGCGTGATTGCGGCTATAAGACTTGCGCTAGAAAAGCTGATAATCTCTTTCCAAGCAACGAGAGGAATGTGATCTTGATTAATTATACATACAAAAATTAAAATCCTCCCAAACAAAGTAAAGATTATAAAATACGAATAGAGCACTTCGTGGCTAATTTTGAAAGTGGTACAAAACAAGGCTGACAGTGGAAACAATATCAAAATTTCGAAATGCGACCAGCGAACCACTGAAATCCCTCATATTTGATCAGCGAAATCAACAAAATCAAACAAAAAATCTACTAACATAAAGTAGTAAGTCACGGCTTGTGCATGCATCTTGAAAAATTAAGCCAAAATTTTTCAAGTTCTTCGTTCGTAATCCGTCTTAATCTTCTCCATCCTCAACCATCCTTGTTCCTGTTTGGTTTATTTTTAACTCTTTGGTGTTTTTCTTCCTTAGTAAACTATTATTTTGAGGCTCTCTTCAGTTTGAAGGTGATAAATGACTTAAAGGTGACATAGCTTAAAAACTGCATCTAGCTTGTCCATCTAGACAACGCCTATCTGATAAGCCCTCTTCTAAAAAAAAAGGATCAAAAAGTGGTTTTTTTATTGCTAAAACGCCCCCCCGTGGGGGGGGGCTTCCTTATATAAGCTATACAGGTATGCATGTGTGGCGCCAAAGGGTATGGTTTTTGAGCCGTTTTGGTCTGAAATAGGATATGTTTTGTGCACTCTGGCCTGGAATTTGGTTTGGCTTTTAGACGAAACTATTTTTTGCCATTAACATTGGGGAATTTAAAGTCCTTCTCAAATGTTAACACAAATGGAACTCATTCCTGGGTAGCTGAAGTTGTATTAGACACGTGTACTAATTTTACAGGTCTGAAATAGGGTATCGATTTTTGGGCTAGGTCTGAAATAGAGTTGGAAAATCGCATATTTTAGGCTGAAATAGGGTAAGGGTTTCAAGAAGCAGGCCGCACACCCCCACCAAAAATTTCAGGGAGTACCCCCCTCCTCCCCGGGCTAAAATTGCCATTACACCCTAAATTGCGGTCTAAATGATATTCATGACTATCCAAGTTCTAGACAAAGCCTACAAGTGTGCTTATAAGTCATTAGAGAGTCTCTCGTAACATAATGCTAAGCTGTACACGGCCATGCACGAGCCCCAGACGAACTAAACTTTAAAACTGAAGATAATCTCATACGAACTAATTAAAAACCAACATGTCACTACAGAAGAAGTAATCTTAATTTATTACAAAGAAACTAATAAAAATAAAAGGGTCAGGACCTCATTTTTCTTAAGTATAACACGTGACAAGGGTACTAGTTACTTAGTCCAATTAAGCCGCCTAGTTAGCTCAGTTGGTTGGGCGCCCGACTGCAGAGCGGGAGGTCGCGGGTTTAAATCCCGGCCGGACCAGCAACCAGGGTCTTAAAATAACTGGTAAGATCATGCTGGCTGCGCTCAACACCTTGTCTCAGTTCAGATGATCGCGCCATTGGGCAGTGACGTTAAGCCGTTGGCCTTGTCTCCTTCATCTCCTCGTACCAAATAGTAGGGGACGTTAAAGAACCCACATCACTGTTCGAAAAGAGTAGGGAACGAAGTCCCCGGTGTTGTGGTCTGTCCTGTTCACATGTATTCATGGGTTGGGTGGGTGGGGTGAGATCATGAATGGACTGATAGCGGCTGCCACATGCGCCTTTACAAGCTGACGTCCGATCTCACCCCTGAGTTGAATTGTAAAGCGCATTTGAATATTATAGAAAATGCGCTATATAAATACCATTACCATTAATTTAAACGGATCATTTGCTTCCGTAAGCACTTTCTGGCATAAAGCTGTGAAGTCTGCTGGCGCGGCGAAAAGCGGATAATCCCGCCATACCGAAGCGCTCCTCGCGCAAATATTTTCGCAGTTTACGATTGAAGAGATTCCACTCATTTTTGCTTCACGAAATTCCCACCGTGAATTAAAATGCAATAATTTTAATTCCTTGACTAAGATGGAAATATTTTAATCTTCCCAGCCATTCTACCACAAACATGGTTCCTCGCGGTCTTTCTCTTCCTGAAAGTCGCAAAACTTTTAAAGGAGCTATGTCACGATATTTTTTCTAAGTGCAAAATCACCTTCAAATTGAAGAAAGCCTCAAAATAATAGTTTACTAGGGTAGAAAAACACCAAAGAGATGTTAATAAACCAAACAGGAACAATGATGGTTGAGGATGGAGAAGATTAAGACGGATTGCGAACGACGAACTTGAAAAAATTGGCCATTTTTTTCAAGATACGCCAACCGTGACGTAGCTCCTTTAAACTGGTTCCTGATTTGCCCCTCGCGGGATCTATAAACACTTCTCATTGAATTAATTTATCGTGATTCATGCGTTTTCACTTGTCATGTTTTCTCCGATAAACGGCAGCTCCCTGCCCCACCATATAAACACACACACGGCCTGCAATCCCTCAGTTTACTCCAACGAAGGACGAACGCCCAAAACGTCAGCTTTTCAAAGTTGCAATGGCGGTTAATTGCTCTTTTTCAAGATGCGCCATCCGTGACGTGTCACTTCATGAAATCTATTAATAGACCACTCGTTTTCTATGGTTTATCGGCACAATCTGACTACTTGAAATGTTAGAAGCTGAACACTCAAAAAGCTTGTAAATCACTCATTTTACAGTACATGATTACGATTTACAACCTAGCTCGTGTTCTTTCAACATTCCTCCTGGCTAAATTTATTGAGTTGGTAAACTATGCATAGAAATTAGCTGTTTGAGACTTGACCGTGAAAGCAATCGTGATCCTGATCTCAGGCTAAAAATTCGCGTAGACTCCTAGTCTGCTTAAACACCAAGTCTCCGTCACCTACGAGACTCCGGTATTCAGCTGTATGAAGTGTTTCCTTGAGACGAAGTGTTTCCTTGTCGTGTTTCGTCTGTAAATTTTGTGCGGTTTTTGGAGTGCTTAGAAATGTGCTCTTGAACACAAAGCCAAACACGCCAAAAGCTGTTAATTAACGGAAGTGCTCAAGTGCTGTGCGGCGCCTGTATAAAGCTAACTTGTAACCACCGTCCTTACCGCATCACAGGTAACGACTGAACTAGTCAGCACGCTTCGGCAATAAACCACGTATTTACTACAAGGCTGGTTAATAACTTGCTTATACCCTTGATTTAGATAAACAGCGTTTAATCTGTATATGGGAAGTAATATAGAGCGCGTCAGTTAAAGAGCAGGCGCGTGTCCGCCTCCAGACGCGAGCGTCCATCTATAACACGCGTTCTATATTCAGTATGATACTGATCTGACTGTACTCCAGTGCTTGCTATGCAAGCTAGCGCAAGTAGCTTCATGGAAATTCTCTGTGAATACAATTAAACAGGGACCTGCACTATAAAAGGAACCTTGGACTGGCCGAGCCGCCAGTCATTTCATTCCAGACACCGACCTGTCAACATCTCAGAGTCGATCAGGGAAATAAATCTCGTAAGGTGCTAGAGGAGGTCAGAGTGAAGCTAGGAATTTTATCCATAAAATTATTTAAAACAACTTGGAAAGATATATATTTATAGTTCTATCCTTTCAGTTCCCTGTTGAAATATTCTCCTCAGTTTGCGCGGCACAACAACGCGAAATTATGTCTGAGCGCATTCAAATATTAGAAACGGTTCCTTCTGTTACTAACATATAAGCTTATAGTGAGTTGCTTTTTTCTTTGTTGATTTGAAAATATTAGCCAGTGAATATTTCGCGAAGTTTCCCTTGACTATTCCGTTAACTGTCGTTTGAATTCTATGCATTGTCAAACAAACGGCACGAAGTAAACAACTTGATTCCTTTAGCGTAAAGTCATGTAATCCTGTTCCGCAGATATCTAAGACCTTTGATCCTGAAATATTTTTAGATAACACATAAATCTGAATTTCAAAGCAGAGTTGTAGCGAATCATTTCACTATATACTCCCAGGAGCAAGCAAACCTATACTGGAATATTTATAGAGATCTAAACGTAACACTGACCGTATAAACTGTGAAGCGATATGCATGCGGCAAATATCTTCACCAGACATGGACATACAATTTCAGAAACACTGTGCATACATCAGGTAGATACATTCAGTATGAAATTGAAGTGTTTTGTATTACTGTACCTCGGATAATACATCTAGAAATCCACCTCAATGAAACACCCCCGGCGTATAAATTCAGGCTATAGACGGTTGGTACAGCATGTCCGACGAACTACAAACGTCAGTCGAAGAGCCGTCGAAGACGGGTAGAGTGCACATTCAACACACACGCATTCCACTATAAATGCACATTTACTTTTATTAGGTGCTGTACGGTATTGCTAGACCAAACAAAATAATGTACGAGGGTTGTCCTTGAATAACTGAGTACAATATTCCGGCGCTTTTCTCTCCATCGGCCAAAACACTACCCGGTCCGAAAGTCAAATGATATCCCTCGCGTGGCGTAACTTCATCTCCAGGTACTATCCGTGGTGCACAACAAGGCATCTTTCAGGGGGTTTTTCTGAAGAATCAGCCGAAAACATATCAAGAAGTAAAGCTGAATAGACGATAAACGTGAAAATTTAAAGACAAGGAATAGCAATGTACGCAAAGCGGTTCAATCCAAGACAGAAGTCGACTTTCCAATATGGCGCAACATCCGCCATGGAGCGAACAGCAGTCTTTTCACAATCAATTTTATTATTCGTTTGTTAAACATTAAGCCACGGGTTGAGCATGTTAAAATAAGAAAGACCACAAGCCATTCATTTTGAAGGCTCAAAAAGGCGCATCTCAGCTGCGAGGAGTCTGTGCGCCATTGTGCAAGCATCTCGCGATTGGGGGAACCGTTACGGGCGCGAAATTCAAATTTGGTAAGCTAAAATCTCGGATTTGAGCTATGAAAGAGGCATCACTGGTGTTTTTTGGTTTTATTTCACAAGAGTGAGTATTTTAAAGTAAAATTAAAGAGCCCAAGGTAGGATTCGACTTGTATTTTGTATCAACGATTTTTCCCCTTCTTGCTCGCATAGTCCGCCATCTTTGATTAAGCCACTGAAGCAGGGATTTCGTGACAAAGAGGGGGAGGAGCTATCCCTTTTATAGTGCAGGTCCCTGTTTAAGTTCAACAGCTTGTATGGGTCAGTCTTTATTATCTAACTGATTTCTCTCGTGTTCTCAAATTCCCGTCGTGTTTTATGACAGTATAATAAATGGTTTTGGCTTCTTTATTTGTTAAACAAAATAAAGAATAACAAATAACAAAAGAATAAAGAATAACAAAATACTATTAAAATACTATTTTGTTATTCTTTAGAGGTTTCAATATTTGATCTGGCCTCTAGAGAAATCTAGATATGTAAACGTAAGGACATAGACAAATCCTAGCAGACAAAGGAACTGGGTCGCGTGATTGAGAAGAATTTGCCTCTCAGACAAGCTTAACACCAAAAAATCTCAAACTAAACAACTTATCGCCGTAGAAAAATGCAACCTTGATACACTTACAACTTTTCTGGACGTCAATTTGTTTTCATAATCGTATGAAAAGTGTCAAGAATGTAGATACGCAGTTAACTCGTATAGACTCTTTCTAAGAGACTGAAGGCTGACTGTCAAATGGCCAAAATTTGAGCTAATACTGACAAATGCCCTGATATTTTAACTGACAAATCGTGTATTAACCTGAACAGATTTCCCACGCCAATTTTGTACTAACTTATAATCACGTATATCATTTACACCCTCCCAAAGATGTATCGTCGTACAACTTTCTGCACCCATTTAGAAACTCCTCTTCTTAATTAAAAGTCGACCACAAACCTCCTTATTTAGTGCTAAGACGCATTTACACCCAAAATCCCCTACATGCCGACATTCATAAATATCAGTCGTTTTTCTATAGGTAACGCTTTTAGCAAACGCTAGTCTAACAGGGGCACCCAACGACAACATTTCCCTGTAGGTGTCGGAACGTCGTTTTTAAGTTATAATTGTGCTTTCTGTGCAGTTTAATGACTTATTTGTAAACGCTAAGAAAAATGTATCTTTTCGGATACGTTAGCTGAACTTTCAAATATCAGAAAATTTTAGGGCTTGAAATCGTATTACCCGAATTTATGAGCTGAATTTGCCTTTTCGAAAATCCTAGAAAATTCGAGATGACATTTCCCTAACCGAATATCTGAGGCGATTATAGGCCTTCCGAACAGATATTCCATCGAAACGATCCGTTGGGTGCCCCTGGTCTAAGCAGCTCCAAACTTGAGCGTGATTGCGGCTATAAGACTTGCGCTAGAAAAGCTGATAATCTCTTTCCAAGCAACGAGAGGAATGTGATCTTGATTTTAAAATTACACATACAAAAAATAAAATCCTCCCAAACAAAGTAAAGATTATAAAATACGAACAGAGCACTTCGTGGCTAATTTTGAAAGTGGTACAAAACAAGGCTGACAGTGGAAACAATATCAAAAATGCGAAATGCGAGCAGCGAACCATTTAATATATCCCTCAAATTTGATCAGCGAAATCAACAAAATCACAAAAAATCTACTAACATAAAGGAGGAAGTCACGGCTTGTACATCTTGAAAAATTAAGCCTAAATTTTTCAAGTTCTTCGTTCGTAATCCGTCTTAATTTTCTCTATCCTCAACCATCCTTGTTCCTGTTTGGTTTATTTTTACCTCTTTGGTGTTTTTCTACCTTAGTAAACTATTATTTTAAGGCTCTCTTCAGTTTGAAGGTGATAAATGACTTAAAATATCGTGACATAGCTTAAAAACTACATAGCTTGTCCATCTAGACAACGCCTATCTGATAAGCCCTCTTCTAAAAAAAAGGATCAAAAGTGGTTATTAACTATTGCTCAAACGCCCCGGGGGGCGCTTCCTCAGTTATATAAGCTATACAGGTATATATGCATGTGCGGCGCCAAAGGGTATGGTTTTTGAGCCGTTTTGGTCTGAAATAGGGTATAGATTTTGACAATTTTGGTCTGAAATATAGTATGTTTTGTGCACTCTGGCCTGGAATTTGGTTTGGCTTTTAGACAAAACTATTTTTTGCCATTAACATCGGGGAATTTTAAGCCCTTCTAATCTCAAATATTTACATTTACTATTTACGCAAATGGAACCCATTCCTGGGTAGCTGAAGTCATGTATTAGACACGTGTACTAATTTTGAAATATATAGGGTATCGATTTTTTGGTCTGAAAAAGGGTTGGAAAATCACATATTTTAGTCTGAAATAGGGTAAGGGTTTCAAGAAGCAGGCCGCACACCCCCACCAAACATTTCAAGGAGTACAAACAAATTAATAAAAATAAAAGGGTCAGGACCTCATTTTTCTTTAAGTATAACACGTGACAAGGGTACTAGTTACTTAGTCCAATTTAAACGGATCAGTTGCTTCCTGTAAGCACTTTCTGGCATAAAGCTGTGAAGTCTGCTGGCGCGGCGAAAAGCGGATAATCCCGCCATACCGAAGCGCTCCTCACGCAAATATTTACGATTGAAGAGATTCCACTCATTTTTGCTTCCCGAAATTTCCACCGTGAATTAAAATGCAGTAATTTTAATTCCTTGACTAAGATGGAAATATTTTAATCTTCCCAGCCATTCTACCACAAACATGGTTCCTCGCGGTCTTTCTCCTCCTGAAAGTCGCAAAACTTTTAAAGGAGCTATGTCACGATATTTTAAGTCATTTTTTCTAAGTGCAAAATCACCTTCAAATTGAAGAAAGCCTCAAAATAATAGTTTACTACACCAAAGAGATGATAATAAACCAAACAGGAACAAGGATGGTTGAGGATGGAGAAGATTAAGACGGATTGCGAACGACGAACTTGAAAAAATTGGCCATTTTTTTCAAGATACGCCAACCGTGACGTAGCTCCTTTAAACTGGTTCCTGATTTGCCCCTCGTTGGTCAATACCGGCAACATGACGTCACGATATTTTAAGTCACTTTTGCGATGTACAAAATTTCTTTCAAATTGAAGGAAACCTCAAAATAATAGTTTACTAATGTAGAAAAACACCAAAGAGGTAACAAGCAACCAAACAAGGATGGTTAAGGATGGCGAACTTGAAACATTTAGGCTAAATTTTTCAAGATGCGCCATCCGTGACGCAGCTCTATCTTTTAAGTCACTTTATGAAATCTATTAATAGACCACTCGTTTTCTATGGTTTATCGGCACAATCTGACTACTTGAAATGTTAGAAGCTGAACACTCAAAAAGCTTGTAAATCACTCATTTTACAGTACATGATTACGATTTACAACCTAGCTCGTGTTCTTTCAACATTCCTCCTGGCTAAATTTATTGAGTTGGTAAACTATGCATAGAAATTAGCTGTTTGAGACTTGACCGTGAAAGCAATCGTGATCCTGATCTCAGGCTAAAAATTCGCGTAGACTCCTAGTCTGCTTAAACACCAAGTCTCCGTCACCTACGAGACTCCGGTATTCAGCTGTATGAAGTGTTTCCTTGAGACGAAGTGTTTCCTTGTCGTGTTTCGTCTGTAAATTTTGTGCGGTTTTTGGAGTGCTTAGAAATGTGCTCTTGAACACAAAGCCAAACACGCCAAAAGCTGTTAATTAACGGAAGTGCTCAAGTGCTGTGCGGCGCCTGTATAAAGCTAACTTGTAACCACCGGCCTTACCGCATCACAGGTAACGACTGAACTAGTGCACGCTTCGGCAATAAACCACGTATTTACTACAAGGCTGGTTAATAACTTGCTTATACCCTTGATTTAGATAAACAGCGTTTAATCTGTATATGGGAAGTAATATAGAGCGCGTCAGTTATATCGAAAGCGCGTGTCCGCCTCCAGAAGCGAGCGCTCACCTAACACGCGTTCTATATTCAGTATGATACTGATCTGACTGTACTCCAGTGCTTGCTATGCAAGCTAGCGCAAGTAGCTTCATGGAAATTCTCTGTGAATACAATTAAGTGTTCAACAGCTTGTATGGGGCAGTAGGCTTTATTGTAATATTAAAAACCATGTTTCAACTTTCGCGCGATTCAATGTCTTAAATAGCTATACAGTCAACTCTCTCTTGACGGACACCTCTGTAAGACGGACACCTGGTGTTGGTCCCTGCGTACCGTTTTCAGTCATTTTACTGCTCTCTATAAGCCGGACACCTCTCTAATACGGACAGTTGGGGCCGCGGTCCCGATGGTGTCCGTCTTAGAGAGAGTTGACTACACAACAAAGTGCACTCGGGTGGTGCGGCAAGTTTGAAAGTCGGGTCCACAACGTTTGTTGGCTATATCTACGCTGCAAAGCTTATAGCTCATGCGTTACTGAAGTACTGAAGTAATAGTCCACAATGTTGTATTCGTCATCAGTGGCATGTTCTGATTTCGTCATATCGTATCGGGATCGCAAAGAATATAACGAACCACATATTTGGTATTCAGGATATGTTTAGTACTATATCGGGCAGTATTGCGTTTATAACTGGTTGAATAAAGACGTCATATTCACAGCAATTTACGTCAGTAGTTTCAATTCAAGTGATTTTGAAAAAGCAAGTGAGTAAAAGATTAAAAATAGCAACAAAGAGTTTCAAGTTGTTTTGTGTAACTAATGACAACTCAGCTAGGAGTGTTATACTTTTATATGAAAGCTCTCATATTCCTTTCTGTCTAAGAGAAGTGTATAGTACATTTGCAAAGGATGGTATGAATATTCGCTCATCAAGACTCCAATTTTTCTCGTGATTTTATCTCAAATTCTTTTATCGCGGAATATCGTTTGATTCGCAACCTTTGCCTTGGGAGGATCAGTATAAATTGATCCTATATTGTTTCAGCTATGAGAGTTTGTGACAAAACAAAACAAAAAATCACTTGGCTTGGCGGTCAGTTTTCACCAAAGCCAAGATCTGTTTTGAGAGTAGATCGCTCCTCTCTGTGTACGCGGCAAGCCGAAGAAAAAGAGCCTTCGTTCATTTGTGACTATTTATACTTCTCGAGTGACAGTCTACGCACGCTGAGAACTGCAATACGGTGGCGTTTGGCTTACCGTAGTCGGGTCAGTTATAAATGGAGAGCGCAAGCATTTCTACCCGGTGAGTAGCCGGTTCATAGCTCAAAATATTAATTCTCGTTAATAATTCTTATACATTTTTATCGCCTAGTTCTGAGAATTTGGCGGTAGATCGAGGCAATATTTTCTTTATTTTCGTCATTGAAAAATACATGATATTTGCTGCGGATCACTCGTGACTAAGGACTGAGTTTAATACAGTGACAAACTGTGCTACTTTTAACTGAAAAAGTGTCTAGTTCAGTAAATTTCGCGACAAGATACTTGAACTGTTGCATTAAAAAAATAAGCAAAACTAATGGCCTGTAGGCTTAATGTTTTGATCATTTCGCCACAAATCTCCAGTAGACGGGCTTGTATTCAGCTCAGGATGGCGGTCTTTTTCAACTCAAGAGTTTAAGAGAGATGATTGTCGGGCGCCATTCTTAAATCCGGAAACAAACTCTGCTCTGATATTCTTGCGATTTCAGTCTCAACGATGTATACTTCCTTAATTTTATCAATAGCGTGGAAAAATTACGTAAATTCTGGTGTTGTGGTAATATTCTAAAAGCTATTAATGGAGATGCCGTATGGATATAAAGTCGCAGTCTCTTTTCTGTCTCCGCACGTTCAACACTAGTTTGAAGGGACTTGTTTTCCGTACTGGCGCCTAACTAAAAGCAATATATCATGAGATCATTTTTGTGTTAATTGATGTTTTTTCTTGTGTTTGGTTAACAGTTATTAGCAATTTTATAAGAAAACGATGCCTCAAAGCCCGAACAAGCGATTCAGCTGGTTATTGAGTATTTTCTTTTCAAAACTTTGCCAAAGACGGCAACAATTTTTACTTTCATGTGTCGCTTGTTGCCGAATACTACAATACAAGAACAACAATCTAAAAGAGCTTATTCACTAGCCGCTTCTATGGCGCCAGGATTCTTCGGCTTTGCTGGAACGAATCGATATTTTAGCTCAATAAATCACGCCTCGGCTATTCAGACTACTGACTGAAACCAGCTACGCAAACAAAGCAAAGGCGCGTTAATTGTCTAAATTACAGTGGGTTGTCGCCGACAGTGCCGGTGCGCAAGGAAACAATATACATAGCAGCCCTGAGCGAAAAGAGCTTATTTTTAAACAAGTGCTTCAACACGACACTTGTCGCAGAGATTTCCAGGCTTGTATTTCTTCCCGCAAAAGGATTATTTCTCTTTCGTGTTGAAACGGTAAGCTGAAGATCTTGACAACGATATCAACTAAGCCATGATTTCAAAGGTTTCCAGTAGAATCGGCTTGCCCAGTTTTGATCAAATACAGACCTTTTCGATTGCTGTGGATGATCTTGCACCTCTAACGCGTTTGCCTTTTGTCTTTTCTTCCAGATAAACGTCAACAAAGAAAGCTCCATTATTAAGTAAAGGAGATTTAAGGTAACTCATCGATTTTCTTGTCATTTTGTATCAGACATGTTGGGTAGAAAAGAAGACGTTTCCAGTTCCTTCCTGTTCTTGAAATCCACGAGTGTTTTAACGCAACCAAACAAACCTAAACCCGCCACAAACAAATACTAGTTTAATAGCAAATGTGTGCGCATTTCGGCATAGTTAAAGTTAACTACATCTGAAGAAAAGTCTTGCGTTATGGTTGTCAACAAAAGTTCGTTATTTTTTTCCGCCCAGTATTTACACGCGCGACGGATGACTTCTAGTTAAAGAGTTCCGCTGTAGCGTAAAATAAAACATATACGTACTGTTTCAATTATGCATCTCAAGTGGGCAGAAAAATAGTAGCAATATCCCTTTAATCGCGAACTTTCCATGTAGATTCGTTCGTAGCAATATAATCAGTCTTACATGGACAGTTCTAGCAGATTCGATTCTGAAAAGATGCTTTAAAAGTGATTGATTTATGTTCATTTTTCCAGATGGGAGACAAAAGAGTTGCTAACTTCAGTCAATGCTGCTTGGTCATCTTGTTGATTTTGACGGACCTACCATCGCTTTGTTCGTCTCCTATTCCATTATTGGAAGATTTTCTTAATCACAAATCCAGCGCAATTCCTTCACACGAGAAAGGACAGCTTTCACCTCAAGATCCCACTGGATTATTAGGCCGAAAACAAGTCATCCCGAGGACGGACACAGCACGCACGCTTGGGAGCCTCACAGCCTCCCAAAACAGCTTCAATTTAAAGTCTACAAAAGCCCAAGGGAACAGTGACTTGCCTGAGTCAAGCAAAAGTGGACAATCGCTGATGCAGCTGAAAGTTTCACGTCCTTCCGCGCTAGGTAACGTCAATTTGAAACCCGCGCAGGACAGCAGTGGCTTGCCGTTGGGGAGTGGAACACAGCCGCGATCCGGAAGGCAACCGTGGGAGTTCCTTCCCATTAAGCCCCAACAAGAACCGGACGGGGACACCGGGAACATTCCTTTGCAAATAAACGTCGATTTCGATGGCGACGAGCACACAGAAAACTCTGTCGAAGCCAAGCCAATCTTAGATGGCCAGGAATTTCCTCTGTCCGGCGGAATGAGTCTTATGAACTTGGGAAGGTTGAATCTCAAAACGGATTGGTGCAACGCACATCCTTTCAAGGAAACAGTGCGACACCATGGCTGCGAGAGTGTCGAGGTCGATAACAAAATGTGCTATGGACAATGCAATTCATTTTACATCCCCAAGAAGTTTTTCTCTTGCTCGTACTGCGCGCCGTCGAGACAGCAAACCATAAACGTGAGACTTGAGTGTCCTGGACAGAATCCTTCCTTCGTCATCAAGAAAGTACTCATTGTGTTGGAATGTGCTTGTAAGGACTGCGGGCTGAAACAATCGTAGGACAAGAGCCACCTTAAAACTCATAATCCATCGAAAGGAGAACATATGAGAGCTGCATCAAAGCCAGTTGAACCTCAACTAGGTACTACGTTGTCCCAAGCGAAGTAAAACTAAAGAGAGTGTATTTTTGATGTGCTTGAAAAGTGTACTTCCGAATTGGCACACTGAAATAAGATATAATATATCGGACGAATATATCGTCAGTCGAATCGCGGAGAGTAACGATTCAAGAAACATTTCTTCATTAAATTCCAGCAGAATTTTAATCCTGTAAAATATTTTATATCGTTCATCAGGTGTAAACAAGATTTGTTAAAACAAAATTTAGTCAGCTATATATTTACATGAGGCAATATCTGCCATATTTAAACAGATTGGTATCAACCAAAAAATGATGCATATCGTATATAAACAACATGTTGTAGCCTTACTGTGCGAATCAAAAAAGCGTGAACACTTTGATTTAACTTTGACAAGATCAAACTCAAATTTACACTTTGTTATTACAGAAAAACTTTGTGAAAATAGCAATAAAATAAATACAGGAAAACAAATAGACCAATTTTCGGCAAAGGAAAATCCAAGCGTTAAATCGGCAAAGTGTTCACGATTTTCTGATTCGCACAGTAAAAAACAATTTTTGTGTACCAAAAATGGTTTTATATATTATTCAAAATGGAATGGCATAGATCGTGACAAAAAAAGGTGTAAGATAAAACGAGATTCTGGTTATAATAGACAGACTCGATGACGCACTTAATATATAATAATTGCTCTTGCAGCGGTCTTAACGGCAGTGTAAAAAGAATGATCGAAGAGAAGTTGTAATTATCATCGCGTCGTGGTAATTTCCCTAAAGGAATTGTATTGTATTGTATTGTATTGTATTTAAGCCATATTTTCCTGTTATACAACTACCAGAAAATTCAGTGACAACAGTTAAAGCTTTTAGCTGAGATGCTGTATAAATTGGAACTAAAGATACTATACCAAGGACAAGTGGTTAGATGACAAGATTATTGCAAGGCACCGTCTTACAGATGCCTTTTTAGCCGAATATTGTCAATAGAACAAACGTGTAATTACATTATAAACGATTTTGGAAGAATAAAGCGACACAAAGGCTAGAAGGCATAATGGCATTAATCATCTCTGCAGCGTTGTTCTTTCTCCTATTGTCCCCTATATAGACACGTCCTTCAGTGCTATTCAATCAGTCCTCTTGTATTTCACGCAAACACTGACACAAAAGCGAAAAGATTTTAAAACTCTCTACGCTAACCAAATTAAATCAAATTAAAAAAAAACTATAGAAAAAATCGTTTATGCCGGCACTACATCATGTCCAAAAAACGAGGTTACTGATATAGTTTACAAATATTGTTAAAGCATTTCTTTCGCAATTTGTTCAATTTGATGCGCATACTGGGAGTGCTATCCACTCTCAATTGTCAACATCTAGTATCATGATTGTGACATGCAAGCGAGCGCTGTTGATACAATTCAATGAAGAATGGAAATCACTATTGTGAAAAGGCAGCGACAATAGCCGCGCTTTTAATAACCTTTTGTCCTTAGCGGTGTAAAATACCTTCTAGGTTCCAAGTTGTCTCATGCGTCTTTCTTTGCCATTATTTCTGGAAAGGCCTCTTTTCGCAGCAATGCAGGCGATATCACCTGATTAACACTCTCTTGGCGCCGGGGAGAAGCACTTGTGTAAGGGGCGGATTATCGCTTGTATCTGGCACGCGAGTGTCAGCTAGACAACAAGACGAGCAGTTTGGAGCCAAGCACGGAATGGAATTTAGGTGATTGATACACCACGTACTATACCAGACTCGATTTCTGCTGCTCTCTCGAAGAGCGCGGGCTCATTTCTTCCGGATCCTTGTTCAAGATAGCCGCCATGATGCCGGGTTTTCATATTATATTGCAAATTAGCCATGCGGTCTGCCGGGGAGCAAAAAATGTAAACAAGATAATTCTCGGAGAGTCGGCTCGTCCCAATAGTCAACTGTGCCAAAATCGAATTTCAGAAATTTAAATATTAATTGACGTCATTGTGGCTACTTCAGAATGGCTACTCCATATCCTGACTTATTTAAAATTATTTCACGAAAACGCCGAAATTATCTCAAACTCAAAATATTTTCTACTAAGGTAGCTGAAAATTATCATTTAACTAAGAAACCAGTTGAAATTTTACGATGTTAATTTGTTCTCCCCCTAAACTCACACCGTGTGATTTACATTTTAATTTGAACCAATACGGTGACTACCGTCAATAAATCAGAAATCTTATTAACATTTCAAGGGTTTGTCAACAATTTGAAATAAAATGTTATATTTATATGGCTCTGTGACATTTTTGGAGGTTTAGAAATTTCTGACCTAACATTTTCGGACGGCATACTTTACTTTCCAAATTAATCTTTAATTTGGCAACGTGTCCAAATTAACGAGTATTTCGAGAGTTTCACTCGGCCAGGGTTATTTTTCATCCGGTTACAGCATGTAGTCCTATTTCATATGCCAATATATAGTCGAAGCTGACAGTCGCGGACACTCTCGTAAGCCACGGACAGCTCTACTTACGGCCGCCTTGACAAAACCCTGTTTGAACTCTAGCTCATACAAACTCTGTATTTACACATTCCCGTAAGCGGCCAGCTCCAGTTGCGGACACTTTTTCTGCTTCCAGAGGGCGTCCGCTTACGGGAGCTTCGACTGTAATTGGATAGTTGTTGCTTGAATAGCATTTTACGCTAGCAATATAATTATAATTAGCCTCCTACGCAGACTTTCTTTGTGCTCGTATATAAGCTGTAATGATTCGATTTAGCTAGAGCCCTCCTTTTATAAGCACTCCATAAACTGTCCCCCGACAAAGCGCCCCATAAGCGAACTATTCTAATAAGTACCCTATCATTATAAGTACCATTTGCAATATGTGCCTACTTCCAATATCATAGCGCTCAGAAGACCAAATTTACTTTAGTTTTGAGTTGAAAACCAAATTTGTTTTGCACAAACACTGAATAAGACCTTCTAGTTTAGTCAATGTAACTCGCTGCACAAAATGTAATATAATCAGCATTTTATGCAGCGAGTTGTATGTTCATGACTGTCATGAATCTTGCCGATATAAAACTTGAGAGCTCTCAGGCTTATTTGCCGATGAAGTATGAAAAAATATGTCGTCGGCTTTCAAAATTATGACCATTTTTTGTAATAGCGAGGTTTTTGAAAATATGCTGATATCGCAAACGTGTTCACTCCCACGAAAAAATTAATAACATTTTACTAAAATTCAAACAATTTCCATGTGGGATGCCAAAAATCAAAGAAATCGGTTAAATCTTTTCTGCCAAAAAGCGTGACTCAAACATGTAACCAACGCGCCAATAAATAGGATCGAGCCACCTTAAAGCAGCTATGTCACGATATTTTAAGTCATTTTTGCAAAGTGCAAAATCACCTTCAAACTGAACGAAGCCTAAAAATAACAGTTTACTAAGGTAGAAAAACACCAAAGAGGTAATAATAAACCAAACAGGAACAAGGATGGTTGAGGATGGAGAAGATTAAGACGGATTTTTTCAAGATGCGCCATCCGTGACGTAGCTCCTTTAAACTGGACGGTCCCGAATATGCGCCCTGTCTGCGCCCGGGCACTAACTCGAATCATTATGCCAAGTGGTTCAGATTTTAGAATTTTGATTACGTGAAAAGAATATACTTTATTTTTGTACAAAGTGTGACTTGATGTTGAGCATGCTTTTCGTCATAAATCTATCATTTGAAGTATCCATTTCTGATACTGGCCATGGGTCTATAAACAGTTCAGATTCATGAGTAGAGTAGGTTATTTATGGTCTTTTATAAAAATAACATTCAGAGGAAAAATATCAAATCATCAAATTCACTTTCATGAATTTATATATAAACGCCCGGTTACAAACTGTGTTTATTCAAAGGAGATGTTTTTTTCAGGTGTTATTTACAGAGAAAAAAGTACAGCATGCAACAAGACGGGAAATCAAATGCCTGCCTGCACACTTCGAAAAGAACTACGAGTACTAAATGTACAGAACTTAAATAAAGGAGCTACGTCACGGATGGCACATCTTGAAAAAAAATGGCAATTTTTTTCAAGTTCGTCGTTTGCAATCCGTCTTAATCTTCTCCATCCTCAACCATCCTTGTTCCTGTTTGGTTTATTATCACCTCTTTGGTGTTTTTCTACCTCAGTAAACTGATATTTTGAGGCTTTCTTCAATTTGAAGGTGATTTTGCACTTCGCAAAAATGACTCAAAATATCGTGACATAACTCCTTTAACTAGATTTCACTTTGAAGTATAAAGAATTCAATAGTTGCACATTGTACATTCTAGTAGAATCTTTCGACTTCGTTGCTGAATGTTTTCTCCAGTTTAGGGTTGATATAGAAAGCATTAGCACTTTTTCCGCATTCGTTTAAATTTTAAATTTAAAACGTTTATCTATGTATCTTTCAATCAAGTGCAGATTTTAAACTTGATTTGGTAATATGTAGTGTATGGAACAAAAATAAAGTAATGATTGTACAGACGTACTAGTACAGAGCGGTTTTCAATTGAGTGTCGAAAGTAATATGTGTTTGTTTTCGTTTTGCTTTACTACGCTCTGTGATTGGTTCGATAAACTCGCGCCACTTTCTCAACCAATCAGATGCTAAACTAAAACCAATCGTGACTTGGTCACACGCGTTTTCCCGCGTTTGGCGCCGGTTACATGTATTTGTTTCGAGTTCTGATTGGTTCCTGGTTTTATGTTCTTCGCTTGTGATTGGCCAGTGATTTCTCGT